>CM037876.1:320317139-320917139 GCA_021292165.1 Shinisaurus crocodilurus | reverse complement strand
GTCGCCCCGTGGCACCGGCGGCAATCGGGCAGCGCGTCCCGGGCAGAGGCAGTCCCCATGGAACTACAAAACGCAGCTTGAACTGAAGCCTCGAGACTCCAGACTCCCCCCAACCCCAACCCAAACGCACACAATCTCGATTTGGCAGCACAGGTAGGACACGATGCCTCCCCTAAGTTTAAAATCCTTGGCTGGCTAGGCACAGCTGAGCATTCTCCTGGGCGCTCTAAGCATGCCCCAGGTCGCCTGCGTGGAGGAGGAGGAGGAGGAGAGACCGCACCGCCGCTCGCAGCCTTAACTCGGCCCGTCGAAGAATCGCGGGGCAAACGCTGGAAACCAGCACGGTGGGGAAGCCTCTCCAAACCAGAGTTGCGCAAGGGGGGAGGCAGATTTTATCCTGCAAGCCGCCGATTCTCCTCAGCTTCGCCAATGGAGAGGTGGGCGCGTGTGTGAGGGATTGAGGCCTACACAGGCTTAAGTTTGGTGAAGCCTGAAGGCCCAAACACTCCAGGATGGGAGGGGGAGTTTGAGAGTTTTAAGTTACCCAATAGAAGTTAAGAATTAGATATCCTATTCAAGGTCACATGGTTATAACCTTCCATTCCTGGGAAGGCTATATATGTATGTGGGGTGTGGTCAGCTAGCAGCAGTGGGAGCCTGACTGCAGAAGCAGACAGAGCTAGCAGCAGAAGCACGGAGAAGCAGAGAGAGAGAAAGAGAAACTGGCTGCATAGGAGATAGGTAGTCTGAAGTTAAACTAGAGAACATTGGATTGTTTGTTTGTTTGTTTTATTTTATCATACTTGCTTTTGATTTATAACCACTCTATTAAGTAATTTCCCTAATATTATAAGTAAAGTGTTGTTGTGTACCCTGGAGTTTGGAGTGACTTATTCACCATGTCTACAGCCTACACCCATGCTACTGGAAGCTGTAAAAGGACTTGATCTCCTGGAACGGGGCATTGAGGAGAGGCAGAGATCTCCCAAAGGCAGATCAAGGGGTCCCTGTAGTAGCGGAACCTGACAGATGGTGGCAGCGGAGCGATCCTGAACAGTGAGATTAAGCACTCCAAACAGTAATTGGGTTTTTTTTTACTAATAGAGCTGGCAAAAGCAGTGTATGTTTTAACTTCAGGACTGCAGAATAGGGACCCAGTGAGGCTATTAAGATGAGCCAGTATCTCTCTATGAATAAAACTGCCCTGATTGAGCAGTGTAAAAGGACAATTTGCCATGGGAGGAGAAAACAGCAGAAGAACTGAAAGTTATGCTGATCTCCCAGGCGGCAATAGAAGGAGCTGTACCCTCTAGCCCTGGTGTAGCAGGATCCCAAACAAAAGAATGGGAGCTCCGTGAACAGGAACTGCGGCTATTGGCAAAGCAGAAGGAAGAAGAGACCAGGTTAGAGTGGGAAAAGCTTCGTCTGCAGCAGGAACAGCTTAAGGCCCAGGAAGAACAACGCAGACATGAGGAAAAGGTGCGGGAAGAGCAACGCAGACATGAGGAAAAGCTGCACCAGGAGAAACTTCAAGCCCAGAAAGAGCAACTTCCCAGAAAGAGCAACTTCAGGCCCAGGAAGAACAACGCAGACACGAGGAAAGGATGATGCAATTGAAACAGGAGCAGCCTGTCAGAGTTACCCCGAAGGACTTCACAGCATACACCCCAGGAGAAGACCCACAAGTGTTCCTGACCACTTTTGAAAGGGCAGCACAGAAGTGGGGATTGCAGGAGGGTGATTACATGAAGTTTGTGCCTAATTTAATTAAAGGGGAGCTGGCAGAGATTTATAATAGCATGCCAGAGGGGGAGGCTGTTTCCTATGCTCAATTCAAAGAAACTGTGTTTAAAAGGTTCAGGTTAGGCCCTGAGCACTTTAGGAAAAAGTTCAGAGGGTTAACACCTCAACCTGGTAAATCTATAGTAGAGTTTGCAACAAAATTAAAAAACCTGCTTCTAAAATGGGTGGATGAAGCAAAAGCTGACAACAGGGAAAAGGTGCTAGAGCTTATGGCCCTGGATCAGTTTTATTTTCGGTTGCCCAGAGAAATAAAACTGAAGGTTAAGGATAAAGATCCTGAAACTGTAAACCAAGCTGCAGAAATGGCTGACAAACTGATTGAAAACTGGGAAGGGTTAGGCCCCAGGACTGAGTTTGAGAAGAAGGGGGGGAAATGGGAAGCCCCAAGTAAAAAGGAGTTCAAAAAACCTCCTTTTGATCCTTCTCACCCCAGAGACCGTGCCTGCTATTCGTGTGGTCAGACAGGCCACATCAAGAATAGCTGTCCCAAGTTACAAGCAATAACACCAGCTAACCTAGGTAGTCCTAAACCCGAACAAACCAAGCCACAAGGTGTAGCAAGCATAAAAAAACCTTATAATTGTGGTTTTGTGATCACCAACAGGGAAGAGGTTAATAATCAGTTTAAAGAACCTGTTTATGTAAAGGATAAGACCATTATGGCAATGTTGGATTCTGGAGCTGATGTTTCTCTGATCCGAGCAGATTTGGTGACACCTGAAGATTTGATACCAGGAATGTCTATTGAGATCCAGGGAGTGAATGGTCCCTCCTTTGAAGTCCCAGTAGCAAGGTTATCCATAGAATGGAGGGGATGGAGGGGTCTGTATGAAGTTGGGGTGATGGAACCTCCAACTCAATTTGCCCCTATCATTGTGGGAAAGGATATAATGGGACCAGAAGCTCAAATATGTGTGGTAACCCGCAAGCAAAAGGAAAGGGAGGAAACTGCAAGACAGGACCAGGTAAAAGCTGATGGGGTAAAAGAAAAGGTACTAGAGGTACAACCCACAGTGATTCCGGAAGGTCCAAAACCAACCCCAGACCCTCCCCAAACCGAAACAACAGAACAAGCCTCCATGCAACCTGTAGACCTGAAAGCCAGTGAAACAACCGAGGCAGGTGGTTCTGTAGAGGAGAAGGCGCTAGAGACCCCTTTTCCTGATTTAAGAGGAGTAGAGGAATTCAAGCAGGGAGTCCTCAGTGATCCTAGTTTGGAGCCTCTGAAAAGAGTTGCTCTCCCTCAAGAGCAGCCCTTCTCTGAGGAAAGAAGGGAGCAGATTATTTGGGAGAAAGGATTGTTGTATAGGCTGTGGTTACCAAAAACCCAAGAGTTAACCTGGGAACCACTAAAGCAACTGGTAGTACCTAACCAATTCCGGCTAAGGTTGCTAGAACTAGCCCATGATGTGCCATGCGCAGGGCACTTGGGGAAAAACAAGACTAAACAAAGGCTCATGGCAAACTTCTTTTGGCCGGGAATTGCTAAGCAAGTAGCAGAGTACTGCAGGTCTTGTGAAACCTGTCAGCGTGTGGGGAAGGCAGGGCATCACAGTAAAGCCCCTTTGCAGCCTCTGCCTATTATAGGAGAAGTGTTCTTCAGGGTGGGCATGGATATTGTAGGGCCTTTCACTAAACCCACCCGCAAGGGAAAAAAGTACATCCTCACAGTGGTGGATTTTGCCACAAGATACCCAGAAGCTGTAGCATTAGCCTCTATAGATGCTCCGTCTGTAGCTGAGGCTTTGCTAACTATTTTTGCAGAACTGGATTTCCCTCTGAAATCTTAACAGATTGTGGGTCAAATTTCCTCTCCGAGATAATGGAATGTCTGAGGAAGTGTTGTGGGGTAAAACACTTGAAAACCACTCCTTATCACCCTCAATGCAATGGAATGGTGGAAAGATTTAACGCCACACTCAAAGGAATGATTAGAGCTTATGTAAACACACACCCAAATGACTGGGATGACAAACTGCAACACCTACTTTTTGCCTACAGGGAAGTTCCACAGGAATCAACGGGATTCTCACCTTTCGAGCTGTTGTATGGCAGAAGAGTGAGAGGCCCTCTTGATCTCCTGAGGGAAAACTGGGAAGGTAAACTCGTAGAAAACAAAACCTCTGTAGTGGATTATGTGTTAAAACTTAGACAAACCCTAGATACACTCTGTAAACTAGTTCAAGTCAATGTAACCAAAGCCCAAGAGGTGCAAAAGTTCTGGTATGATCAAAAGGCACGCTCTAGAGTATTTGAGGTAGGGGATCAGGTAATGATATTTCTTCCTCTGCGCAAAGACAAGCTTAAGGCTGCTTGGGAAGGCCCCTACACAGTCAGAGAGAAAATGGATAATTTAACCTATGTGGTGGTTAAAGAAAAATCTGAAAAAAGACCCAAGGTAGTACATGTAAATATGATGAAGCCACACTATGAGAGGAGTAGAGTAGTTTTACAGTTGCTGAAAATGCCAGAGGCAGTATACTTAGGGCACAGGGTTGGAAATGGCCATATCACACCTTTATGGGACAAGGTTGAAGCTATCAGAACCTGGGACATACCTACAACCAAGAAACAGGTCAGGTCATTCTTGGGATTTGCTGGGTATTACAGGAGATTTGTTCCCCATTTTGGTGAAATTGCTGGACCTTTGACTGATTTAACCAAGAAATGTAAACCTGACAAAATTGTGTGGACTGATGAATGTCAAAGAGCTTTTGATAGACTAAAGGACATTTTAAGCTCAAAGCCTGTGTTAAGAGCACCTGACTTTGAAAAAACCTTTATTGTAGCTACTGATGCCTCTGAGACTGGCATAGGTGCAGTATTGTTACAAGACTATGACTCTGTTAAACATCCAGTAGCCTACCTGAGTAGGAAGCTTCTACCCAGGGAGAGAAACCTGTCTACGATCCAAAAGGAATGTCTGGCAGTAGTGTGGGCTCTGGACAAGCTCAAGCCTTATGTTTTTGGACAAGAATTTACTTTATGGACTGATCATCATGCCTTGCAATGGATACAAACAATGCAAAATACCAACTCCAAGCTTCAGAGATGGTCTTGGAAATTGCAGGAATTTCAAATGAACATTGAACATGTACCTGGGAAGGAGAATGTGATAGCTGATGCTTTGTCTAGGAAATAACAAAAAAAAACACAAACAGTTGCCTTTTGTGTAGGTTAACGTTGCACAATTCTCTTCTGAAAAAGGGAAATTGTTCCACTTGAGGAGAAGGGGGGGAAGATGTGAGGGATTGAGGCCTACACAGGATTGGGTTTGTTGAGGCCTACACAGGCTTAAGTTTGGTGAAGCCTGAAGGCCCAAACACTCCAGGATGGGAGGGGGAGTTTGAGAGTTTTAAGTTACCCAATAGAAGTTAAGAATTAGATATCCTATTCAAGGTCACATGGTTATAACCTTCCATTCCTGGGAAGGCTATATATGTATGTGGGGTGTGGTCAGCTAGCAGCAGTGGGAGCCTGACTGCAGAAGCAGACAGAGCTAGCAGCAGAAGCAGAGAGAAGCAGAGAGAGAAAGAAGAGAAACTGGCTGCATAGGAGATAGGTAGTCTGAAGTTAAACTAGAGAACATTGGATTGTTTGTTTGTTTGTTTTATTTTATCATACTTGCTTTTGATTTATAACCATTCTATTAAGTAATTTCCCTAATATTATAAGTAAAGTGTTGTTGTGTACCCTGGAGTTTGGAGTGACTTATTCACCACGTCTACAGCCTACACCCATGCTACTGGAAGCTGTAAAAGGACTTGATCTCCTGGAACGGGAGGGGCTTTGAGGAGAGGCAGAGATCTCCCAAAGGCAGATCAAGGGGTCCCTGTAGTAGCGGAACCTTGACCGCGTGTCACACGGGGTGGTGGTCGTCGGAAAGGAACCCCCTGGCCACGGGAAAAGAGGATTAGAGCTCCTCAGGCCGCAAGCCTGAGACACGTGGCGGCAGAATTCCTCGGAAACGCCCGTTCCCCCTCCCATCCTATGCCAGGCAGCCTAGAGATCCTTAGCCGGCTCCTCAGTCAGAACTACAGTTCCCACCGTTCCCTGAGGAGAGGCAATGACTATTACACCAGATTACATCTGAGGAGAAGATATCACCTGTTATTATTATGCAAAAATCCAAATGAAAGCGATCCCAGCTGCACCCCCTAGTGTAGACAGGGTCAGGTTACAAACAAGCCTGTGGCTCACGCTGGCTCAGTTTGTCTGAGCGTGGAAAGCTAAGCAGGAGTCAGGCCTAGTTGTTACTTGGATGTTGGGAACACAGGGTGCTTTTGAGCAAGATCCATCCTCCAGCAGCGGCTGGAGTAAGCTGTTCTCTTCCCCGGATCGCTGGCGGGGCAGGAACCCAAGCAATGGGGTAGCCCCAGCCTTACGAGTAGCCTCAGGAGAGGCGAAAGGAGGGACCCCGAGTTAGAAGAAGACCTCAACGGAGGGGTTGCTGGTGGAGCCATAGGTGGAGGAGGTTTAGATGCCCTCTTCCCCCAACTTAATTGGCAACAGACCAGGGAGGTGATGCGACATCAACAGGAAATGATCCAGCATCAGCAAGCGGCGCTGCAGATGCAGCTAGAGTTGGCAAGGCTGACCGCGAGCACTGGACAGGGGGGACCCCCTACACCCCAGAGTGGGAGCACTCTGACCCCTAAATGGGACCGGAAACAATTCCCCACCTACAAGCCTGGGCAGGACGTGTTGATCTTCTTCACCCTGTTCGAAGCTGCCTGCCAAGAGCAGAAGGTGCCAGACCATCAACCTAACAGGGCAGTCTCAAAGAGCTGTAAAGTATCCAATACGTCACCTTCTTCCCGGGCAGGAATAAGCCCACCTGACACGAAGGGGCAGGCAATAGCCCCACTTGACCTAAGGGGCGGGAGAGCAGGAAACTCGGGGGTAGAAAACCCCTCTCCCCTCCTCCATAAATATCCGACACCACCTCAGTTTCAGGAGCTGTGATTCTTCCATGCCTCCTCTTTAGCTTTTTGGGGATCTATTTCTCCTGCAGAAATACACACATGGACACCCCATACCTGGCTTCCCTACATGGGGACATCTGCTGTGCCTACAGACAGGCCCCCTCTCCAAGCTCTTTTTATGGAACACAATGAGGATGCTGTGGATGGGGGGGGAGCAAAGGACCCCTTTTCTATCTTCATGGAGGGGGCAGAGGGCTTGTGGGTGGATTGGAGGTGCGCTCAGGTGCAGGATCCCTAATTTTTGCCTCTCTGTTTGGTTTTTTCCAGCCCCCCCCTCCTCCTCCTCCTCCTCCTCACTATTGCCTCCACTTGCTTGCTTGCTTGGTGAGCAGAGAACCAGTGAGCAGGTCGGCCGTGGCATCTGCTGCCCCCCCCACCTCCGTTGTCTGGGCCAGAGTGAGAGGCAGGTGAGCAGGCGGGTTGCAACGGGGAAGAGGAGCAGCAAGTCCGTGGAGACCTTGTCACTGGGCTTTGCTGAGGTGCGGACCCTTGGCAGGTGCACAACCATGCTCACCCTTGATGGGAACCCTCATCCACACCGGGTCACCTGAAGCCATTATGTGCTCCTTGTCCTTACACTTAAAACCAGTTTTTGTAGCCCTCTTACCCGCTGCTCAAGCCCCACAGACCCAGTAGGCCAGCACAGCTGGCCCTCGGAGCTTCGGGCCTGGCTCCCACACTGAGGTGGCCTGCGCCATGCCACTTCGGACTGCCAGAGGGGCACGCATGGCTGGATGCTCCTGCATTCCCTCCACGTAGGAAACTCAGGAGAAGGCAAGGCTAGCCTGATTCTCCCAGGCCTCCTGGCAGTTTTATATATGGAGGGGGGAGAAGGGGGAACATCCAACCACGTGAGCCCCCACCTGTGGTCTGAAGTGGTACAGCCTAAACACAAGTGGACCACCTCACCAGGCTGGTGGCAGCTTCACCTCACTGTGTAGACACTCTGCAGCCAGCGTCAAACTCGTTTATCAGCAATGAGCATGAGCTGAACCCTGCATGGAACCAGCCCAGCTGGCACAAGGCTGTTGGGACACAAGATCTCCCGCAATGAAAAGCCCCTCCTCCGGCTTGCAGGTGGCTCTGGCCTAAATGGAGCCGCTCCGCTGGCAAGGAGTGGAGGGTGGTCATGTGTCCTCTTCTACAGAGGACGGTCCTCTACTACCGGAAGGGCTGTCCAGATTAAAGATAAAGGGTGGCCGGGTGGCCGGCCAGATGGGCGATTCACAAATTAAATAAATAAATAAATAAATAGCCCTCAGAAAGAAGTGCTCAGGGCCGTCAAGCGCACCTGGACAGC
This sequence comes from Shinisaurus crocodilurus, assembly GCA_021292165.1. NCBI lineage: Eukaryota > Metazoa > Chordata > Lepidosauria > Squamata > Shinisauridae > Shinisaurus > Shinisaurus crocodilurus. Next base: position 320,909,051 of record CM037876.1, on the reverse strand, counting down.
AGACTGAGCGAGGCACGTGGTCACCTGGTCCCAGGCTCCCGCAGCCGGGTGAGATGGACTGTATTTCTATTTACATTATAATAATCATTTCTAAATTTGCATCCATACAAATAAATGAAGCATATGCAAATGTTTATGCAAATCAGCACCCTCTTTTGCCCTCTCTTTTGGTGGTGCATTTCCTCTATTTCGGTGATTCATAAGTGGCCACCCTAGAGAGAAACTGCCTATTAATGTGAGCAGACCCCTCTGGACTGCTTGGGGTGCTTCTAGGAAGGGGCATGCCAGGGTTTTTCATGGCCCCTTGCCCAGTAAAAGGTGGTGGTTGCTTGCTGGGAATTGGGCCTGGAGTTCCCCAGCCAATTTGCTCCCTTGTTTCTTCCAATCAGTGTCACGCAGGCTTGTGCCCTGCACCACTGTCCTTTCCAATCGCAGTCACTGTCACCCGGACATGGCATTCCAATTTTAATGCTTCATAAAACTGTGCAGAGGGTTGTGGCGCTTTAGCTTTTCCCAATATCTCCAGCTAAATGGAAAGCAGACCCCATTTCCCCATTGTTTGCAGTCACAGTCACCTGTGAGCGGGAGGCAAACCTGGGCAGGAAATCAGATTGCCAGGTAGGGAGGCAGCTGCCCCCCCCCCCCAAATGCAACCCCTCCAACTACCTCCCCCAAGGCTGGGATCAGAGGTTGGAATCATCGGGCACCTGCCAAGGGCCACAACCGGCAGTGGGTGCGGTGCTGATCCCCAGTGCCCTCTGCCCCCGCTGAAGCCCCCTGCTCACCTGCGCTCTCCAGGCGAGCGAGCGAGCGAGTGAGCAGGGGCGAAAAAGCAAGGAAAAGCTGCAGCCCCCGGGTGGAGCTTTTCCTTGTCTCCCTGCTTCTCCTTCTGTCTTCTGAATGCTGGCAGGGCCTGCCGGGTGGCTTCAGCAAAGCCAACGGATCGTCCCCCTTGCATTCTTTGGGTGACCTTCCGGCCACTCTGGCAAACTGAAGGGATAATAGCGGGGGCTGCTACACGGAACGTGTGCCTGTGCTTTCGAGGGAGCCGAAGTGTCCACGGAAGCCCCCTCTTCCTCCTTGGGCGCTGCCCAGAGGCATTGGCTGGGTTCTGGAACCTCTCTGGGCTTAAAGTGGCCCCGGGCCCAGGCTGCGTCCGGGCACAGCGGGGGTCCAGAGGCTCGCCTCTCCCCTCGTCCTCCCTCAGTCCTCCCGTCCGGTATCCCAGGGGGCACGGCGCGGGAGCACCGAGGGGGCAGCGAGAGGGGAGGGCGGCTGCCCCAAAGTGCCCAGGCGGCACCTCCAGGCAGCCGTCATTTGCCCTTCCTTGGCGGGGCCGCGACTCGCCAGAGCAGCCTCCCCACCAGGCAACGGCAACGATCCCCGTGGCGCTGTGTTTACTCGAGAGTAAACGCAGCACCATGGGGGTCATCCCTGGGCCTTTCTTGGCACAGCCGCACCCCACAAAGGTCGCTCCCCATCCCACCTTGCCTTCGCCTCGCCGCCCGCCCTGGGCCACCCTCCCTGACTTGCCTCGTTCTCTGGCGGCAGCTTGGCAGCGGTGGCGACTCGGTGGCGGTGGCAGCTCGGCAGTGAGGCTTGGTGGCGCCCACCGCACTCCTCTTTCTCGCCAAGCCCTGAGTGCGGCTGGGTGCGGAAGCAGGGCCGGTGCTACCATTAGGCCAACTAGGCGGCTGCCTAGGGCGCCGGGCTAAAGGGGGCGCCAGGAGCATAGGGCTGGAGGGAGGGAGGGCTCAAGTGGGAAGGGGGGGCGCTAAATATCTGATCTTGCCTAGGGCACCAAACTGCTTTGCACCGGTCCTGTGCGGAAGGGGCAAGCGGTGGCAACAGGCTCTGCCGGGCACCCCTCCCCAACTGGGAGGAGACACAGAGGCCGAGCCCTGCCTGGGCCCCCTGCAATCGCTGGCTTAGCCAGCAGTAGCATTGGCCCAAGGGGCTTAGCCCGACTGGCCGCACACGCCGCCGATCGGGCTAAGCCTCTTGGCCCCACGCTGTCGCCGGCTCAGTCAGCGATCGCACGGGGCCGAGGTGGGCCTCGGCCTCTGCGTCTCCTCCCGATTGGGGAGGGGCCACCCGGCAGGGCCTCGGCCCTGCTGCCGGAGCTTCGCTGCTGCTGGAGAAGCAGATACGTCGGGGGTGCCCAGGAGGGGGGCGGCTCGGCAGCAGCGCCTGTGATGGCGCAGGCGATCTCGAGAGCAAGCCAGGTCAGGCTGCCTGGATCCCCCATGCCACGGACGAGCCCGGAGAGTGGGATTGCTCATGAGCAATCCCGCTCTCCCAGCATCGGGCGGCCCGCGGCCCAGCCAAGTGCTGCTTGGGCGCTTGGCCAGCTGTCATTGGCCAGAGCCCCGTGCCCAGAGCAGCAGCCATTGTTTGCTGCTCTGGGCAGGGCACTCTACGCCCCTTTTGGTTTGCGGTGGGGTTAGCGCATCATCCGGGTTCGGACGACACGCTAAACCTACTAGGGTTCCCGGCAGCCCTACTGTAAACCATGGTTTCACAGGGTGGTTTAGAAGCTGCACCAGGTCGGCTTCTAAATCACCCCGCGTGGGTCAGGCGACACGCTGAACCTCAGCAGGGACTAACCTACTTGTTGGGAATGAACAGTCAAAAACCTCAAGCCATGCATAGGTGCATGATGTAATTGGGACCACAGAGTCTCTGCATCCTAGAGCAGAGACCCTGTGGACATTACCCAGACCTCCTGGTGCAGGATGTGGGCGTAACCAGTCGCCTTCTCTTCCTGCCCCGGGAAAACAGTTTGGAGCCATGAACTTGTAGGAACAACATGTCTGAAGATGTAGCCGAGTTGCAGTTCTGAACTTTTCCCAAGTTCAGAACAGGTCGACTACCATATGATTCCTACACAACTGTAAATACATCCTTAAGCCTGCCTGTATCCAATCTGCAAGATCTGAGTGAGTAAACTCTGTTTTTAACCTCCAAAAGACTGTTTGTCTTATTGGTAGTGTAAGGGGGAAACCAGGTGAAGATCCAGCCTGTCCAAAAGGGACAGTCTGTATCAACTAAATGCACAGCCCTGCTTTAACCAGCAGCTCCGCATGCACACGTTTTTCGCCTGTAGTTGGGTATACTCTGCTGTGTTTGCAAAAGCAAGAGGGGAGAGATAATATATCACAATATCCTCTCCCAGGTCTTTTGGCAATCCCCAACATAAGGGTTCCGGGCCCAGCAGCGGAAAAGTGCTGAAGCATTTAGTGGGTGGCTCAGAGGAGAGAAACCCCAAACGGCCACATTTTTTTCTTTGTTACTTCCTGGTAGCCATGCGGCTGATCCTTTGTCTCAGTCTGAGAGAGGATTGAGACCCCCCCCTTCTCCTCAGATAGCAGTGATAAGGCAGTGAAGAATTTTCCTTTTTTGGATGCTTTTGATTGTTTTTGGCAATTTTTCCAAAACTTTGAAATTTTGAATTTTTGGCAAAATCCTTGATTTTTGATTTTTGACTCCAGCATGGCAAATGAAGGTTGCTATAGTGATGCAAGCATGAAGTTGCCCAAGTTAACAGAGGACAACTTTATTCAATGGAAGAAACGCCTAAGGATTCTTCTTGAAAGCAAGAGAGTCTTAGCAGCCATTGAAAGTGCAAAGCCCACAGGGGCTGGTGAAGATGCCAGAGCCAAAATCAAAGTGTGGGAGGAGCAAAATTGCATTGCCAAGGCAGTGATAGCAAGCAGCATCACTGATGCACAAATGGTGCATATTAAGGAAACAGATACTGCAGCCCAGATGATTGAAAGCCTTGAGCTCTCATGTGGATTTGCCAGTAAGAGATCCCACAGGGCATGGATGAGGGACATATTTAACATGAGGCTCAACTCAAAAGCAGACTGCAGCAGACATGTGACAGAATTCTTAATTATCATTGAGAAATTAGAGCTGTCCCAGTACAAGATGGATGAGGAGCAAAAGGTTTGCTATTTCCTGGGGTCACTGGGACCCAAGTTTAAAACCTTCGCCACCCTCATGGATGGGAGAGAGGATTTAACTCTCAAGAGGCTAATTGCCTACCTGAAGGAGGAGTGTGAGCAGAGGGGAGATGAGTCCCCAGACAGAGGTGCAAAGGAAAGCGGCTGCAACTATGTGTCTAAGCCCCAGAAGAAAACCAAAGCCACACCAAAGAAGGTGGTTTGCTTTAACTGTGGTGATCAGGGACACATGGCCAGGGCTTGCAATGCTCCCAAGGGTCAGAAGCCCCACTCTTCAGAACAGAAACAGGAAAAGAAAGGCAGCCCTGAGAGTAATTTTCTGTCACAGGAAATGAGCTTGTCAGCAAGGAGTAGAGAGGACAAGTCCAGCAAGTGGATTTTGGACTCAGGCGCATCGTCCCACTTCTCATGTAATAAGGAGTTCTTTATGGACATTGAAAAATTTGATTCCCCGCAAAATGGGGACATCCAAATCGCGGATGGAAAAATCATTAGGGCACAAGGCCAAGGTTCAGGAACCTTGAGGTGCAAAGTGGGAGACGAAGTGAGGCAGAACTTCATGGAGAAAGCTCTGTATGTACCCCAGTTCAATTGCAACCTGTTAAGCGTGCCAGTGCTAATTGAAAAGAACTTTGAGGTGGTGTTTAAAAATAGACAATGCCAAGTAATCAAGAATGGGAAAGTGTATGCCCAAGCGGTTCTAACCAATGGCGCTTTTGAGGTTACTCTTTCAGAGCCCCAATCAGCAAAAGCCGCGTCCACGAACCGGAAGGAAGATGCCAACGCTGAGTTGTGGCACAGGAGGCTTGGACACCGAAGCATAAAGGCAATTCTGGACTTGCAGAAAGGAGAGCTTGCAAGGGGAGTTGAAATAAGCCAAGGTGCACCGCCCACAACCATGTGCGTAAGTTGCCTGACTGAAAAAGCAGTCAAACCATCTTTCCCTCCCTGCAATCAGCAAAGAAGCACTGGAGTGCTGGATCTAGTGTATAGTGATGTGTGTGGTCCAATGAACATTCCCTCACTAGGGAAGAATAGGTACATACTAATCTTCCTAGATGATTTTTCCAGGTACTGTGTGGCTTACTTTCTAAAGGAAAGGAGCCAAGTGCTGGACATGTTCAAAATATACATTGCCATGGTGAAAAACATGTTCCAGAAGAGTCCAAGAGTCCTGATGACTGACAATGGATCGGAATATTGTTCACATGACATGGAGGCCCTTATGGGACAGGAAGGGATTAAACATGTGACCACCGTACCATACACTCCCCAGCAAAATTCTGTAGCTGAGAGAAAGTTCAGATCCATTATGGAGATGACACGATGCATGCTGAAAGATGCATCTTTGCCCCAGCGCATGTGGGGAGACGCAGCAGCAAATGCAGTGTATCTCCAGAACAGGCTGCCTACAAAAGGAGCCACACGTACACCTTTCGAACTTTGGCACGGGAAAACTCCCAACTTGTCACACATCCGTGTCTTTGGTAGTGTTGCCTATTCTTACGTTCCCAAAGAAAATAGGCACAAGCTTGACTCCAGAGCGCAAGAAGGCATCCTTGTGGGATATGCGTCTGGAGGGAAAGGCTACCGAATTATGGATCTAAAGACAGGGCAGGTTAGGGCAAAGCATGTTGTTCATTTTGATGAAACCAGCAAGGCTAACATCAAAGGAAGTGTCATAGATTTTTCTGGTCAATCAGAAGGGGACACACAAGAACTAATATGCTTCCCGCCGATAACTTTTGGCTCTGTGCAACCAGCTTCCAATGTCATAGCCCCCTCTACAGGCCATGAACAGGAAGAGGACACGGAGGACCAGGATCCTGATTGCAGCACCAGAGACCCAGAGGACCACAGTGATGTGGATATGCCGGAGTTGGAGACAGATGAGGAACCTGAGGAGGCTCCAGAACCTCCTGAACCACAGGTTAGGCGCTCATCTCGTTCCAACAGGGGCGTGCCACCACTTAAACTGTCCTACCTCGCAGGGTCGGCGCTACCTCGAGAACCTTCCACGTGGGAGGAGATAGGGGAGATGCCAGCCCCTGAAGCAAGTCTCTGGAGAAAAGCTGCAGAAGAGGAGATGGAAGCTCTGCATCAAAACAAAACTTGGACTCTCACAGAACTGCCACCCGGCAAAAAGGCCATTGGAAGTAAGTGGACTTTCAAAATTAAACACGGGGCAGAAGGGGAAGTACAGCGTTACAAGGCTAGGCTAGTCGCCCAAGGATTTAGCCAGAAATATGGAGAGGACTACGACTCCACATTTGCCCCAACTGTGAGATATAGCACCATCCGCGCACTCTTAAGCATTGCAGCTTCAAGGCGGATGGAAGTCTGGCACGTAGACATAAAGACAGCATTTTTGTATGGCGAAATCTCTGAGGAGATATATATGAAGCAGCCCAAGGGCTTCATCAAGCCTCACCAAGCCCATTTAGTCTGCCGGATTCAGAAGGGGCTTTATGGACTCAAGCAGGCAGCCAGAGCCTGGAATGCCAAGCTACATACAATGCTGACCCAACTTGGGTACAAACAGGGTAAAGCTGACAAATGTCTGTACACAAAATGTACTAATGGACAGTATTCATACATCCTCGCATTTGTTGATGACCTGATAATTGCTTCAGCCAGTGAAAAGGAATACACACATGTAGTGAAACAGCTGAGCAAAGACGTGGAGGTCAAGGAGCTAGGAAAGGTGCAGTACTACCTGGGGATCCAGATAGCAAGAGAAGAGGATGGATCTTTTCTGCTGAGCCAGAGACAGAAGATCATTGAACTGATCGACAGTATGGAGATGCAGAACGCAAACCCAGTTTGTACACCCATGAGCACAGATTTCCTGAAAAATCAGGAAGAGTCAAAGCCGCTACCCGAGGGCAACCACTACAGGTCCGCCATAGGCAAGCTGCTGTACCTGAGTACTACTTGCCGACCCGACATTGCAAATGCGGTGGGTTTACTGAGCAGAAAGGTAAGCTGCCCCACTGAACGCGATTGGGTGGGTGTTAAAAGGGTGGTTCGCTACCTGAAGGGCACTGCGGACTGTAAACTGAAGCTGCCAGCTGAGGGGAACCCAGAGCTGGTGGGATACTCGGATGCTGACTGGGCTGGGGACATCACTGATAGCAAATCCACGGGTGGGTTTGTATTTTTGTTTGGAAATGGGCCAATCACATGGGCCAGTTATAAACAGAACTGTGTAGCTTTGTCCTCAACAGAGTCTGAGTACGTTGCAGCATCAGAAGCGTGCAGAGAGATGACCTGGCTGGATGAACTAACTATGGACTTTGGGTTAGTGCGCAAGGGACCTTTTCGCTTGATGGAGGACAACCAGAGTTGCCTGAAGCTGGCGCACAACGAGAAGTTCCAAGCCAGGACAAAGCACATCAGGGCCAAGTACCATTTCGTTCGAGAAGCTATCCAAAAGGGACTGGTCGAACTAATGTACTGTCCTACAGGGGAGATGACTGCGGATATCCTGACCAAACCCCTGCCCAAGGAGAGTTTCCAGAAACTTCGTGTCAAGATGGGACTGTGGGTGGGACAATAAAATGTATACTGATGCATGTTGTTTTGTCTGAGAAGGGGTATGTTGGGAATGAACAGTCAAAAACCTCAAGCCATGCATAGGTGCATGATGTAATTGGGACCACAGAGTCTCTGCATCCTAGAGCAGAGACCCTGTGGACATTACCCAGACCTCCTGGTGCAGGATGTGGGCGTAACCAGTCGCCTTCTCTTCCTGCCCCGGGAAAACAGTTTGGAGCCATGAACTTGTAGGAACAACATGTCTGAAGATGTAGCCGAGTTGCAGTTCTGAACTTTTCCCAAGTTCAGAACAGGTCGACTACCATATGATTCCTACACAACTGTAAATACATCCTTAAGCCTGCCTGTATCCAATCTGCAAGATCTGAGTGAGTAAACTCTGTTTTTAACCTCCAAAAGACTGTTTGTCTTATTGGTAGTGTAAGGGGGAAACCAGGTGAAGATCCAGCCTGTCCAAAAGGGACAGTCTGTATCAACTAAATGCACAGCCCTGCTTTAACCAGCAGCTCCGCATGCACACGTTTTTCGCCTGTAGTTGGGTATACTCTGCTGTGTTTGCAAAAGCAAGAGGGGAGAGATAATATATCACAATATCCTCTCCCAGGTCTTTTGGCAATCCCCAACACTACTGAGGTTCACCGGGTCATGCGAACCCAGCCATTGTCCTCCCAGGTTGCTGCTTCAGCGTCATTTCCTGCCTCCTGGTCTCTCCTTCCAGCCCATCAGGGACCGTGCCAGGAGTCAGTGAGAGACAGGTGATGCGAGTGAGATCAGTGCTTCACCTGGGTGACCCTCACCGGTCAGGAGCAGAGGAGCCTCTCCTCTACAGTTGTCCAGTGGTCCAGTGGGAGGGCGCAACCACGCCACGCTTTGCCCCCCTCGGAAGGGTCAGTTTGGGAACTTTACGTGCGCTGGCCCCCCTGTGCAATGTGCAGCACAGCCCTTGCACCCCCCTGGCGAAGTGCTTGTGCAGGGACCAGATGGGGGGAGGCGCCTCTCTGCAGGTCACTCTCCCAGGTCAAAAAGGAAAGGAAATAGATTTCATAGATCATAGAGTCGGAAGGGGCCTACAAGGCCATCGAGTCCAACCCCCTGCTCAATTTAGGAAACTAGAGGAGGGGTCTCCCATCCAAGTAACAACCAGGCTTGACCCTGCTTAGCTTTCCACGCTCAGACAAGCTGAGCCAGCGTGAGCCACAGGCCTGTAGGCGATCTGCAACACAGTTTTCTATTTATTTATTTCTTTCTTTCTTTCTTTCTTATATTTATTAATCGCCCATCTGGCCAGTCACCCGGCCACCCTGGGCAATGTACAATTAAAATACAATAAAACAATACAATAAAATATAATAATAATTAAAACAATATAAAAAGTTCTTTTAAAAACCTAACCCACCCCATATTCCTGCCTGAACAGCCATGTTTTTAATGCACGGCGGAAGCTCATCACGGAGGGGGCATGGCGAAGGTCACTAGGGAGGGAGTTCCATAATGTGGGGGCCGCCACAGAGAAGGCCCTCTTCCTAGTCCCCACCAGCCTGGCTGCTCTGGCTGATGGGATAAGGAGAAGGCCGTCCGTGGCAGACCTTGTTGAGCGGCCTACTTGATGTTGCTGGAGGCGCTCCTTGAAATAAACTGGGCCGGAGCCGTGTAGGGTTTTAAAGGTCAAAACCAACACCTTGAATTCGGCTCGGCAAGCAACTGGTAGCCAGTGCAACTCATTAAGCACTGGCGTGATGTGATCACGCCGGCGGCCGCCCTTAATCAGGCGAGCCGCCGCGTTCTGTACCAGCTGAAGCTTCCGGACCGTCTTCAAGGGTAACCCCACGTAGAGCGCATTACAGTAGTCTTGGCGAGAGGAGACCAAGGCATGAACCACTGATGCAAGCAGGTGATTAGGAAGGTAGGGGCGCAGCTGCCGTATCAGATGGAGTTGATACAGCGCCGCCCGGCTCACAGCTGCCACCTGAGCCTCCATGGACAGCTGGGAGTCTAGAATGACCCCCAAGCTGCGGACCTGGTCCTTCAGGGGTAGATGTACCCCATTCAGCACCAGGTCAACATCCCCCAACCTCCCCTTGTCCCCCACCAGAAGTACCTCGGTCTTGTCGGGGTTCAGCTTCAGCATGTTCCTTCCCATCCATCCAGCCACTGCCTCCAGGCACTTGGACAGGGTCTCAATGGCCAACCTCGGTGAGGACTTAAAACAGAGGTAGAGCTGCGTGTCATCTGCATACTGATGACACTGCACCCCAAACCTCTTGATGATAGCTCCTAGCGGCTTGAGGTAGATGTTGAATAACATCAGGGAGAGGATGGAACCCTGCGGCACTCCACAAGTGAGCAGCCAAGGGTCTGAAGCCTCCTCCCCGAGAACTACCCTCTGATACCTTCCAGAGAGGAAGGACCGGAACCACTGCAATACAGTGCCTCCCAAGCCCAAGCCCTCCAGACGGTCCAGGAGGATACCGTGGTCAACGGTATCAAAAGCCACCGAGAGATCGAGGAGGACTAGAAAGGAGCATTCGCCCCTATCCAAGGCCCTCCTCATATCATCCACCAAGGCGACCAAGGCCGTCTCCGTCCCATGTCCAGACCTGAAGCCCGACTGGCACGGATCTAAATAATCGGCTTCATCCAAGTGTGCCTTCAACTGAGCATCCACCACCCGCTCGATCACCTTGCCCAGAAATGGTAAATTGGAGACTGGGCGAAAGTTGTTTAAATCCTGGGGATCCAAGGAGGGCTTCTTTAGAAGCGGTCTTATTACTGCCTCCTTGAGGGCTGATGGCATCACTCCCTCCTCGAGGGAGGCATTCACCACCGCCTTGATCCCCTCACCCAGTCTCTCCCTGCAGCTCATGATGAGCCAGGACGGGCAAGGAGGCAGTAATAAGACCGCTTCACCTCACCCCACCCCTTGGCAAAGAGTTTGCACGTGGACCAGAGAGCAGAGGGATTGGGTGGTGGATAACTTTGCTCCCCTTCCCAGCGTCACCCAAAACTGGTGAAATGCCTGGGCCGGGGTGCTTTAAGCATCACAAAACTCCCGCACCCCCCACCCCTTCGGCTCAGCTGTCCTGATGGCTTCCCAGCAGGAAAAGGGACATCCCGCCCTCCCTCGCGTCGCGTGTGGCTTCCTCCGAGCTTCCCAGAGCAGCAGCGGCAGCAGCTAGCCCCGGCCGCTCTTCCTCACTCACTCCCGCTGCCCCCTGCTGCTGCCTCACACCTGTGCGCACGGGCGCCCCCGCCCCCTGGAGCCTCTGCACGCACTGCCGGGCCAGGTGACCTCTGCTGCCCGCCCCACTCCCCTGCCCTTCTCCGGGCTCGGCCTTTTCTGCACACCAAGAGTGTGTGGCGTTGCTGGGCAGGAACGGAAGAACGTGCACTGAATATTTCATGCTGGGCCGGAATGCATAATTCACGAGGAGCCTCTTCAGAGAGGAAGAGATAAGAAGGCGCCACGAGCACTTTAAATGAAGTCCTTCCTGTAGACTTAGGGGAGAGAGCGAGAGCGAGAGAGCGCTACATCGAGGAGACGGATCTTGCCGCTGCACCCTTTCCCCCTGGCAGTGGCATGATGCAAGGCAGGGACATTCAAAGGGGTTTTGTTTTGACACATTATTTGTTCACACGCTGCACAGAGAGACGCCGTTGGGGCTTCGCAGCTGCAGCGGCAGCTCCTCTGGAGGGGGTCTCCTTCCTTCGCGGAGGCTCTCAGCGCACCCCCACCCTGTCCCTCGGGGGGGGGGGGCTGGCTTCTTAGGAGCACCGGAGGCTGCCTGAGGCTGAGCCGGAGCACCGGGGCATCTGCAAGCCCCGCGTTGTCAAGACTGTCTGGCAGCAGCGGCTCTGGCTCTCCCTCCAGGGCTTCGGGCAGGAGCTTTTCCTGCCCTACCTGGAGATGCCGGGGACCGAACCCCGTACTTTCTGCATGCAAAACAGGGCTCCGCCTCTGAGCTACATTCCGTCCCCGGTCTGTAGAGACCTGCATGGCCAACTAATGCCGAGCATGAGAACTGTGAGTGTTATTTAAGATGAAAGCCCCTCTTGACTTGGCTTGCTATGTTTAAATCCTGAGGGAATGGTGCTCTGTTGTTACTTATGGCATTGGTATTCTTATTGAAGCACATTACTACCTGTCCTCCTGAAAGGGTAAATAAAAAAGTTATTTGCCCGGCACTGAAAGGAGAGATGTCATGACTGCGTGTGTCTCTCTCTGAGGAGAGAGTTCAAAAATGGGGTGCCACCACAGAAAAGGCTGTTTCCCTGTCATCACCCATCTCACCTCAGAAGGCAGAACCACCTGGAGAGGGCCCCCTGAGGATGATCTTAGCACATGCCAGGCTTTGGGGAGCGAGCGGCAGGTGGGGGGAGGTCCAGATAATTTATGAGCAAGTTAGAAAGTGCTGGTCCTAATACAGATCCTTGTGGGATCCCACCATTTGCATTGTGAGCATTTATTCCCACTCGCTGCCTTCTGTTGTTTACTGACCAGTTGTTGATGCATAAGAGGACTGCCGCGCTTATTCCATGACTGCTGAGTTTGCTCAGGAGTCCCTGCTGAGGGACTCTGTCAAAAGCCCTTTGGAAGTCCAAGTAAACAATGTCTTCTAGATCATCCCTGTTCACATGTTTATTGACAGTCTCGAAGAAGTCTAAAAGGTTAGTGAGACAGGACTTACCTTTGCAGAAGCCAGGTTGATCCTTTTTCAACAGGGCTTGTCCTTTGAAATGCATCATAATCTTATCTTTAACCTTCATGCAGAACTCATTAAACATTTTCAAACCTGTTTGTGGGGGCATTTTACTACCCCAAGTCATTTTCCAGTGTATGCTGGGGTGGTAACATGCCCAGCCCGACAGACATGTTTCTCTTCCTGGAGAATGTTGGTTACTGGGCAGATTAAAAATATAAAACAATAATTAATAAATATTAATATGTATCTGTGGTGTCAGAAGAAGTATACTTTAAATTCAAAAAATTAGAAAAGTATAATAAAATGTCAAGGTAAAACTTTAGGTACAGCTTTATCATTACTAAGAACAGACATTTTTGGTCTTGTTGGCTATTTTTCTAACCCCGCAAGGAATCTGCCCTACAGCGAGGCAACTGGTTCCTAGTGGAATCCCATGTGCCAACCTACAGATGCCCGGAGGGCTTCTGCCTGCTTCCCCAGACTAGTTTTCTTTAGAAAAAAACCCACAGTATGTTGCATGTTCTTGGGGTCATAAAGACACCCCATTAGGAAGATCAATAGATTCTGGGGACATTTTATGCCCCAGGTGTGCTTTTGCTCTTTGAAAGAAAATGGTAAGTGGTAAGAAGCTGAAATTTCTCCATGCCATGCATAATTTTATAAATTTCTATTGTGCTGCCCCTAGATGCTTTTTTCTGAACTATTCTGAAAATTTTATACTGTTTTAAATGTATTTTATACCGTATTTTATCATGTTGTACATTGCCCAGAGTGGCCAGTTTGTCGGTCAGATGGGCGATTCATAAATACAATAAATAAATAAATAAATAAATATGCTTTCCTCATAGGAGAGGTGCTCTGGCAATTTCTGTTGCCTTTTTCTGCACCTTTTCCAGCCCCATGAATTCACAACTGCAAAATGGTTTCAGAGATCATTAGACAAATTGTTGGCGGATAAGAGGCTACCGACAACTAGAAGTCATTATGGCTGTATGTTACCTACAGGATCAGAGGCAGGCAGGCAGGAAAGGCAGGCTCTGTTCACCAGTTGCGGGAGGGGGCTGCTGCGGCACCCATGCCCTACTGGTGGGCTTTCCCAGTGGGGCAGCTGGTTGGTCACTGTGGGAAGGAACAGAATGCTGAACTGGGGTGACCTTTGCTCTGATCTGGCAGGGCTCTTCTTACATTCTTATATCATTTTTAAAACGGAGCAGCAGAACTACGTACATGCAGTAGCTGCATGAAGCGTAAACATTGTAAACAGACCTGGAGACCCGCTGGATTTTACATTTTCAAAGCTGGTGGTAACAGCCATTGTATGCAATCCTAGCTGTAACCTGAACCCTGCCTTGCATCTAGGGCCGGATCCACACCTAAGGTTTATTGCAGTACTGTATCGCTACTGTGACATGTGGGGCACACGACGCACACACCTTTCAGGGTCGGTCACGCTAGTCCTGCAAAAATCATTCTTTGTTTCTTCCGGAATTTCCCAGACTAGGTTTATCACATTTTTTCCAGTTACTGCGGTTCACTGTCGCAGTCCGCGGCCAATGTGTGCTAAACTGGCACTGCCGTTGCCCGTCCGAGGAGTGGCCATGATGGAAGTGTCATCGCTGGAGTTAGCCAATCGTTTTCGAGGGGGGGGGGATGCAGCATTATGTGTGTCTCCCAAACTGGTGGGGAAGAGACGTATCCGCCATTTGTTGTTCTGTGGCGGTTTGCCGTCTTCCCCAGAAGCTTCTTATTTTTGTGTGTGTTTGTAAACATTCCTGCACACGTGCACAGCTCCGCAGCTCTGCACCTCCGAGCAGGCTGCTTCAGGGAATCGCGTGTTGTTATTGTTTTTAAAACAATTTCACTCCTGTGCTCGTGTGCACCTCTGCATTAGCAGTGGACCAGAAACATAAAACTCCTTCTTGTTAAATGGCCGATCCCCCTGCATGTGAAAGGCAGTACCCCCAGAATAGCCACCGTGGAGTTTGAGAGAGGACAGGAATGGGAGGCTTCCCCCCCTTTTAAACAGCTGCGTTCACCCCCGTTGTCCAAAGAGCAGAGAGCTGTAAATTAGCTAAAAGGCATGTCTGCTCAGAAGTAAATCACATTCTCTCCAAGGCCCTTACTCCCAAGTGTATCACACTGATTCAACAGGAGCCTTGTGCTCGGGAAACTCAGAACGGGGGGAGGAACACTGCTTTGGGAAACTGCATGTGGGTGGAGGGGAGGGGCGCGGTGCTCTGATCCTGCTGGCTTCACCCCGACCCCAGAGGAGGTGAAAAAGTCAGAAGAGCCTTTTCCTTTCTTTTTTAAAAGATCGCTCCTGCGCTCGTTTGCACCTGCGCAGACTATGAAGCAATTTTTTTTAAAAAAAAAAGCTCTTTTCAAGGCAACACCCAGTTCCGCCGCTATGGAGTTAGGTGTGGGATGACTGCAGTACATTTATCGAGAGCATGCCCTGTGAGGAGTGACTGCGGAACGTGAATATAGCAGTACCGTTCTGCTAACTTGACGATATACTGTGTGATGTGGTTCCCCCACAGGAGAGCCCAATCTTGGCTCCTCCCAGATTCCATCTTAATAGGACTGTGCCTAACTGTGGGCATCAGCACCAAGCCAGCTTTCTCTCCCCCATGGCTGACAGTGACACCCTCTGCTTTCCATTACATCCAGCCTGATGAAGAGTTCTGGAGAACTTGAAGACTTGCTTGGTATCTTGTGACATTCTGGTTGGTATTGCCAGATAATTTTGTTTGTTTGTTTTCTTATGGACCAACACAGCTTCCTTCCCTTTCAGTATTACAGGTGGGTTCAAATTAAAGAATTATCATGGATCCAATACTGGGAGTTTTATTTTTGCTCCCTTTCAGGTGATGTGACTGGATTCTAGACACGGGGTTCTTTCCGACCATTGTAAGAGTGGAAAGGTTTGTCAAGGTGTTCCAGCTACCAAACATTTCTCCACATCCTCAGCCTCATCCCAAACTGACCCTAGAAGTGTGTCCAGAGGGTTTCAGAATGATGCCGTGTGGAAATACAGATCATGGAATTATTTTTGCTGTGGAGAAACATGTATCAACAATTTGCCAGCACAAATGTCATCTTTCTCTTTAATCTTGCCCATAAAACATGATCAAAGTTTTAAAAATTGAGGTGTTTTAGATGGCCAGTTCCTGATTGTGCTGCCATGGCAACCAAGGTTTCCTGCATATTTTGGATAGCACATTACAAAGGGGAGTTTATAAAGCACAGCCTGGCAAGCAAAGTATTAGCTATGGAAACAGCAATTAGGTTGCTGGAAACAAGGCCCTATGAGGAGAGACTGAAAGAACTGGGCATGTTTAGCCTTGAGAAGAGGAGACTGAGGGGAGATATGATCGCACTCTTCCAGTACTTGAAGGGTTGTCACACAGAGGAGGGCCCGGATCTCTTCTCAATCATCCCAGTTTGCAGGACACGGAATAATGGGCTCAAGTTACAGGAACCCAGATTCCTCCTAAACATCAGGAAAAAAATTCCTGACAGAGCAATAAGCAATAAGACAATGGAACCAACTACCTAGGGAGGTGGTGGGCTCTCCCACTCTGGAGGCATTCAAGGTGCAGCTGGACAGCCATCTGTCAGGGATGCTTTGACCTGGATTCCTGCATTGAGCAGGGGGTTGGACTCTAAAAAAATGCAATATAAACATCGAAAACTGGGAAGCTCTGGCCCATGAACGATCTAAATGGAGGTTGGCCTTTCACAAAGGTTCCATGGACTTTGAAGAAGCCCGAGTGCAAGGTGAAAGGGAGAAACGTGCTAAGCGAAAAGCACGTCAAATGAATCCTTTACAGGACCATCTTCTATCTGGTAACCTGTGTCCTCACTGTGGGAAGCTGTGTGGATCTAGAATTGGCCTCCACAGTCACTTACGGACCCATCGCTAGAGTCTACACAATCTTCTTTAGAATTTCCTCCTTTTATCCCGGAAGACAATCTTACTCGGTCACGAGTGATCGCCTGATGATGATGATGACTCGAAGGCCTTGTAGGCCCCTTCCAACTCTACTTTTCTATGATTCTATGATGGGAGGAATCCAAGTGTTTGGGCAGCATCTCTTGCAGAAGGCGGCTGCTCTCAGATCACAGGACTTGCTGGGGCTAACAAATGCAGTCCATTTGTTTTAAAGATGTGATAGACTGCCCATGCCAGATGGGTTGGCCATATTATCAAACAGCATGACCACCTTAAATATACAAAGAATACAATTTAAATATACAAAAAGAAAAAAAAACATGAAAAAGGCAGCAACTAATAACATTTTATGTTTGGCTCTGGGCTCATTAAATAAATAAATAAATAAATAAATAAATTTAAATAAATAAATAAATAAAATGATAGCTTTTTGGTTATAGAGTGTCAAAGGTTCAGCCCAGGAATCTATTTAGCTTCTAAGAGAGGTAATGGGCTCACAGGAAGGTTGAACGTTCATCTTAGGAACTGGCAAGTAGAGAGAAATAGAAACTTAACCAGGACTCTTCTCGCCTTCTGATTGGCTAAAAGGTTGGGAGGGGATATGGAGCTGGAAGAAGAGAGAATCTGAGAGAGCCAGAACAGACATTCGAGCACCACTGCAGAAGGAAGTCAGGGCGGAGGCTGTTGATTTCTGTTTGTTCATATGATGAACTGCTCTAAAATTAGTTTGGAATGGGGTGAAGTTTGGTTGGGACTGCCACAAGTGGCCAGGAGAAGTTTAACCATTTCATTCCTTGCCCCGCTATGGTCCTGACAAAAACGCCCCCTCCACAGCTGCTAGGAGGCCGGGGGGGGGGGGAAGCTTCTATTGGTCCCAACATGTGCTTCCCTTCCAAGGCTACGAGCAGGGCACAGATGGGATGATTGTAATTGGGGCCATGGTGGGGGAGGAAAGGGATGAACGTCCTTTCCCTGCATGCTGTGGTCTCAACAAAAGCACCTCTATTCATTTGCATTTTCACCTGATGCAATTGCCAATAATGCCCACAGCATCCTGTCTAGTTTGGCTCTCAAGATCCACGCAGCAGCAATTGCAGTGGAGCAATTTAGAGAAAGAGCCATGATGTGGAAGGTCCAGGATCCTATCGCTGGCACCTTCCACTGAAAGGATAACAAGGCAGGTGATGGGAAAGCCCCTTCCCCGCCTGATATGCTGGAGGGGACAAAGCTGACAGTTTTGCTTTCTCCCACATTTTATTTATTTATTATATTTATACCCCGCCTTTTTTCCTGCAAGGAACCCAAGGCGGCTTACATAATCCTCCTCCTCCTCCTCTCCCTTTTATCCTCACAACAACCCTGTGAGGTAGGTTAGGCTGTGAGTCAGTGACTGGCCCAAAGTCACCCAGTGAGTTTCATGCCGAGTGGGGACTAGAACCCGGATCTCCCGAGTCCCAGTCCAACACTCTCACCACTACGCCACACTGGCTCATTCAGACATTTTAAATCTCAAGTTCTTTCTCTCCTGAATACGGGGGGGGGGGGAAGTGATTTTTTGGGGGGGGATTATTAAAAAGGAATAAAAAGCCATTTTTATTATTTATTTATTATTTATTTATTTACAGTATTTGTATACCACTCCACATCAAGCAGATTCCAGAGCAGTGAACAATAAAAAGACAAAAACAGATAAAATAAACAAAAACAATACATTGAAAACAAACTAAAATTACATTGGTGGTTGAAGAGCAGATTTTACCCAGCTGCAGCAGCAGCCGAATTCAAGAGGCGCAGCTGCTAAAGAGGAGGGACCTGCCAGAAAGAAGAGCGGGAGGCGACCGGTTTAGCACCGCAAGCATGGCTGGAACCACCGGGATTCAAGCCCAGGCGTTTAGGGTTTAAGCACTCAAAGCCCTGGGGCTGGATGGACGAATCGTCAGCTTTGGGTTTTTCCACAATCATTTCTTTTCATTTCAAGTTCTTTTTGTCCTGAATAAGAAGAAATGTGTGCATTTTGGTAAATTCTTATGAAAAAAGAATGGAACTCAATTCTCGCCTGTGCCTCCTGGAGAGTTGCTTCCAGTCAGCGCAGGAGAGGCGACACTGGGGCAGATGCCCCCAGCGGCTGACTCAGGGGGAGGGGCCTCCGTGCCAGGGCAGAAGCGGGGGGCATGTTGCCTTTCTCATGGGGGCAGGGGGGCAAGAAGACACTTCAGGGCAGAGTTGAAATGGAATTCCACAGCATTTCAACAATGGTCAATTCTTCTCCATATTAGGGTTCTGATGACAGTCTTCAACCATGGAATTTGACATTCAAATTCTGGAACTGTTCTAAAAGTTTAAAATTTGAAACTCGTACTGCCCATGGACAAGAGGGAAGTATTGATAGACTTGGGAGAAACCTACACGAATTCTGAAAGAAAAAGAGGCCCCAACGCCCCACAAACATGGGGCCTGCATACATTTGGTTTCCTCTCCCTAGGTGCAGCACTTGGCATTTATCCCTATTAAATTTCATTCTGTTGTTTTCAGCCCAGAGCTCCAACCTATCGAGATAATTTTGAATTTTGTTTCTGTCTTCCAGGGTATTAGCTATTCCACCCAATTTTGTGTCATCTGCAAATTTGATAAGCATTCCCTGCACCTCCTCATCCAAGTCATTAATAAAAATGTTGAAGAGCACTGGGCCCAGGACCGAGCCCTGTGGTACCCCGCTTGTTACCTCTCCCCAGTTTGAGAAGGAACCATTGATAAGAACTCTTTGAGTCTGATTCTGTAGCCAATTGTGGATCCACCTGATAGTTGTTCCATCTAGCCCACTTTTAGCTAGCTTGCTAATCAGGATATCATGAGGCACTTTGTCGAAAGCTTTGCTGAAGTCCAGATATATGATGTCCACAGCATTCCCCTAGTCCACAAGGGAGGTTACCCGATCAAAAAATGAGATCAGATTAGTCGGCTAGGATTTTTATCTTGACAAATCCATGTTGGCTTCTAGTAATCACTGCATTGCTTTCAAGGTGCTTGCAGACTGACTTTTTTATAATCTGCTCCAGAATGTTCCCAGGGATTGATGTCAGACTGACTGGTCTGTAGTTCCGAGGATCCTCCTTTTTGATTTGCCCTTTTTGAAGATAGGATCAACATTAGCCCTCCTCCAGTCATCTGGCACTTTACCCGTCCCCCATGATTTCTTAAAGATAATAGACAGTGGTTCTGAGAGTTCTTCTGCCAGTTCCTTTATTACGTACTCTAGGATGTAGCTCGTCAGGCCCTGGATATTTGAACTCATTCAAAGTAATCAGGTGCTCTTTGACCATTTGCCTATCAATCTCAAGCTGCAATCCTGCCCCTTCATCTTGTTGTTCAGGTTTGTCAGAGGGGTCACAGACCCTTTTTCAGTAGAAGAATGAGCCGAAGTAGGAATTGAACACTTCTGCCTTTTCTTTGTCATCTGTTATCAATTTTCCATCCTCATTGCATAGTTGAACCACCATTTATTTCCTCTGTCTTTTACTATGCATGTATGTGAAGAAAGCTTTCTTGTTGTTTTTAGCATCCCTCGCTAACCTCAGCTCATTCTCAGCTTTAGCCTTCCTGACACTATTCCTGCAGTTCTGTGCTACCTGCCTGTACTCTTCCCTTGTAGCCAGGCCTTCTTTCCACTTCCCATATGTGTCCTTTTTTTGTTTTCAGGTCATCTCTGAGCTTTTTGTGAAGCCACATTGGCTTTTTTGTTGTTGTCCTCTACCTTTTTTTCTTATTGGAATGGTTTGTATTTGTGCCTGTAGAATTTCCTTTTTTAAAAACTCCCACCCATCTTGGACTCCTTTTCTCATTAGAGTCACTTGCCATGGGACCTTACCTATCATTGTTCTGAGTTTATTAAAATTGGCTTTCCTGAAATCCAGGGTACGTGTTTGGCTACACTCAGGTTTTGCTCCCCTTAGAATCAAGAACTCAAGTATAACATGGTCACTTTCCCCCAGAGTTCCCGAAACTGCCACTTTATCCACTAACTCGTCTCTGTTGGTTAGAATCAGGTCAAGGATAGCGATAGCCGATCCTCTAGTTCCTTCCTCCACTTTCTGTAGGAGGAAGTTATCAGCAACACAGGTCAGGAATTTCTTGGAGGGGCCATCATGCTACATCATGCCTCCTTGAAACATTGGCAATTTGCTTTTCAAAAGTTTCATCCTCATCTTCTCCTTGATTGGGTGGTCGGTAGTAGACTCCAACCGCCATGTTCGTTTTATTCTTTGCCCCATTTATTTTAATCTAGATGCTCTCGATGGGGCTACCAAGCTAATCCTCCTGTATTTCTGTGCAGAGATATGTATTTTTAACATATAGTGTGACTCACTCCACCTCCCTTTCTGTTGCTTCTGTTCTTTTTGAACAAGTTATATCCTTCCATTGTTTTTTTTCCAGCCATGGGAGTCATCCCACCATGTTTCAGTTACCCCTATCAAGTCATATTTGTCCTCCTGCATTAAGAGTTCAAGTTCATTCTGTTTCTTTCCTATACTCTGGGCATTAGTATATAGACATTGAAGTACCAAGAAAGAAACATAAATTTGCAGCACATTCATCTGTTAACAACATAAAAGTTACATTTATTTGCAGCTGATGAATCCAGAGCCAAAGTCATTGACACTTGGGATAAATGATCCCTTGATCACTGCGTGCCTGCGGTTTCAATACTCACAGACCTGAAAGGGGCCAGCTAGCTTGGCCTGAGGGCCACTGCTTGTGCTCCTGGCTACTCAAAAGAAACAGGCTCTGAGATATCCTTTGACTGGGTTGGTCACCATTTGTGTCCACAGGCCGGATGGTGATAGGAGGCAGGGCTTTGCCTGTGATGTCAGTGGTGGGGCCTGCCCCCGATGTCATTGTGCCCCCAGCCTCAGCCTGGGATCCTGCTTCACTCTGTGTCGGCTCTGGTGTTGGTGGCCTAGTCCTGCACACGTTGACTCCCGCCTGCTTTCTCCTGAGAACTCTGACAGTAACAAGCTCACGCTGGTCTTGACATTCCACAGACTGACTAGGCCCAAACCCTTCCAAGCTTTTGCTGACCAGCTTCTGGTTATGAATTAGAAGGCCCACTGTATTACTGGCACTGAACCCCCACATCCGGGGCATGAGCAGCAAGGGTCCTAGGCTGGAATGCTGGTGATGGAGGCGGATGCAGACCAGAGACAAAGCAGAGTCCAGAGCAGGCAATGGTCAAACACGTACATGGCGGAGCGGGGCCAGAGGCATGAGCAAAGTCCAGAGATGAGCAGCAGGTTGGCATGTACCAGGCAAGGCAGGGCCAGAGACAAGAAGTGAATGTCAGGAGCAGATGCAGGTTGAACACAGGTAAGGTGAAGGTCAGAGTTGGTCACCAGAGTCAGGAACCGGCTGCAGACACCACAGTGACTTGTGTTTCTGTGGCAAAGGCTTGAGGGAAGAGGAAGCCTTCATGTAGGGCTTCCTGCAGCTCCCAGCTGGTCTGTATTAGCGAGCCTGGGAGCACCTGGAGGTCTGGGGCTGAACCCTGCAAGTACAGCAGTGTGGGCCGGGCTGCTTTCTGAAAAGCAGCCACCAGATGGAGCTGCAGTGCTTCCCAGCTGAGCAGACCCTGACACTCTGGGTGGGCTTTTCCTGGCCCAGGAAAGCCTGGCCAGCCTCGGAGCCAGCCTTGCTCTGCCTGGGCACAGCGAAACCCTGTGAGGCACCGTTTCTGCTGCCCCGTCTTCTTCCCCGTGCCTATGGCAGCCAGGGCCGGTGCAAGGCAGTTTGGTGCAGTTTGGTGCCCTAGGCAAGATCAGATATTTAGTGCCCCCCCTTCCCACTTGAGCCCTCCCTCCCTATTTCTGGCACCCCCTTTAGCCCTGCACCCTAGGCAGCTGCCTAGTTGGCCTAATGGTAGCACCGGCCCTGGTGGCAGCACCTTCTTTCTCTGCAGAGGCAGGGCTTTGGGAAGAGGAAGGGACTTGGGGGAGGGGCCTCACCTGTAGCTGAGGTGTGCGTGGAGAACCGGAGGAGGGGCTGCTGGGAGGCTTGGCTGGAAAACGCGGGAAATGTGTGGTTTCTCAGCCACTGACACACCAGCGGGATGTGGCCAAGGGGGCGGGGGGGGGCAGGTGTCTGAATTCCTCGTAACCATTTCTGTACAGAACTTGCCGTGTGGTGCTGTGGAGGACTCGGGAAGGCTCCCGGTCCTAGAAAAAACAACGGTCCTGACCAGATCAAACCACTGCAAGGTAGAGGAGGCCCTGGGACTTTGCACTTGGGACTCTTCCCTTTTGTCTTTTGCTGGTGATAAACATCCTCCAGCCAAATAGAAAGCAAATAAACAAACCGCAATATAACAGAGGGCAGTATAGGAGTATTAAGGTAAATGAGGCATGGAAATGCTCTCCTTGCCCAATGAATTCCTGCAAACCAAACCAGTGTTCGCTCCCACAGCCTGCTTTTTTGGGCCAGGCCAAGATATGCTCTCCGTTGCACGATTTTTCTATGATTTTTCTATCACTTTTCTATGATTCTATGATTTGCGTTTATGTTGCTTTGCACTTTGGCTCCTTTGTGGTTCAGTCAGTGGATGGGGATGTTTGCCTATGTCAGTGCCCCTTCTTTGTCTCTCTGCTCCGTTAATCTTTGCTGAGATCTTCCTGTTGTGAACTGGAACTTGGTAATCCTGTAAATATGTGAGAAACATAAAGAACAAAAGAGTAGACCATCTCCTGTGCTATTTCAAAATTGATAGTCCAACTGCACTTGAAGGGCCACGTTTTCCTGCTGCCTGGATTAAAAATGTATTTCAAGTTGCAGTTTGATCAGCGTTTCTAATTGTTTTCATCTCCTTGCCCTTTCCACATTTTGATGTAACCACATCTAAAACCCCCCTGGCGGGGCTTAAGCCCCTTAGAAGCTCAGGGTGCTTTTTATTTGTTAAATAATGGGATGCACTAAGAGGAGCTCAATTCACTCAGGGTTGATCTGACGGGGGCAGGCAGACCCCCCCTCCCTGCAAAAGAAAAGCCCACATTTCAAAGGGACACTTAGTCTAATCAGCCTGAGTGTTGGAAGTATTAAAACATCCAATCCAAGGCAGTTAAGCTGGCCTTGTTGGGAATCCGCCACGTGTGGAACGGGAATGTTTACTCTGAGCTGCTTATTGAGGGTATTGGTGACATTTTAAATCCTATTTTCTTAGAAGCAGAGGATTTATTTTGTGTGTGTGTGTGTGTGTTGGTTGCAATGAGTTGCAGAGGAACAGGAAGGAACACATGGTAATGGGATGTGGTCGTGGAAAGTCCTCTTGGTCAGCTGTTTCTACAGCTGTGCTCCCTCTTTTGTTTTTGAACAATTCACGTGAACTTTGTGACTGTAGCAAGGCTAGGATAGAATGAAACAGGATTTTGAGAGCTTCTGTGAGGTTCCTGCATTAGGAAAGTAAGATTCCCTCTTCCCTTCTTTATTCTTGGCCATGCTGCCAGTCACCTTCCCTAGAACAGTCTGAGCTTTGGGCTGCATCACGCATCATGCTCAACAGCAGGTCACATGCTTTGAGACTGGACCGAGGTGAGGTTGGTATGAGCTCACCTGGGTGGTGAGATCTCATCTTCTGGAACACTCTTGGTCATTAGGGAACCCAGATCAAAGACCAGGGATAGTTCTGAATTCTGCAAGGCCCTCGCCAAGGACTCAAATGGATCTTTACACAACATTAGCAGGGGCTTGGGGTCCCTCCCAAGGTCTAGGGATGCAATTTTTGTAAACTAGGAGGCAGGAGCTGGTAGGAGAAGTGGTCTAATCACATCTCTAAAATGATTAGCTCAAAGAGCATCTGAGCCTTTGGTCACAGAGCCTGCACAGCTGCTTCCATAAGAGCTCCAAGGTGATCCTTATTTGGGAGAACCTGATTTGGCTGTTTTGCTGAGGAGAGCCCTGAAAGCTCCCTTTCCCCATTTCAAAGCATGTTGTACTTCCATCTCTGAGGGCCTCATCGGGCAATGCCAGCATGCACCACCCCTGTTAAAGCCCGCCCCATTCTCCCTACAGCTGGTGCAACCAGTGGTTGGATGTGGAGTGGGACATTGAGGGGCATCATCCCACATACATGCGGGATCTTTTGGCATTGAACTCTGGGCGCTTAGGAAAACTTGATACCCCCAAAGGCCGAGAGAGTCAGAGACAGCAACAAGGTCCTTGAAAGCAATTCTTGTCTTATTAAAGAAGAATTTTAAATGAATTAAAATCATACATCTGGGGAATTAGAACCATATATTAACACTGAGAAGGCCAATGATAACAAGCATTTAAAGTCAATAGCAAAGCTAGGTGCGCTGGGATGCACAGAAAATTGTGTGTGTGTGTGTGTGTGTGTGTGTTGGAGCTGATTGTGATGAAGGGGGAAGAGAGTTGTGGGGGAGAAAGAAGTTTCAGACTGGGGTACTTTGAATGGGGGAGAAACAGGCTGTTGTGGGGGATTGTGAGAGGGTTTTGGAGAAGGGCGGTTCGAGCAAATGCAGGAGTTTGGAAAGAAAGTGGATAGAGAGGCATAGAAGAGTGACAGGGAGCTCCAAAGCCAAGGGGTTTGGGAGTTTGGAATAAGAACCTAAGAGGAGCCCTGCTGGGTCAGACCAAGGGTCCATCTAGTCCAGCATTCTGTTCACACAGTGGCCAACCAGTTGCCCACAGGATGCCACAAGAAGGACATGGGTGTAAAAACACCCTCCTGCCCATGTTCCCCAGCAACTGGAGTACATAGGCATACTGCCTCTGATACTGGAAGAAGCATAGAGCCAATCAGGACTAGTAACCATTGATAGCCTTCTCCTCCAGGAAGTTGTCCAATCCCCATAGAAGAATAGTTGGAGTAGAAGGAAAATAGAAGATAATGCAAAGATTTACCTCTCCATATCTGCTGACTTGTGAAGTGATGGGAAGCTCAGTTGAGGTCCTTCTCTGGAACAGAAGGAGAGACTGAGAGGAGGAAAAGGGGGGTGCTCTTCTGAGCAGAAAGTGCGAGGGGTCCCTCCTAGATGGAATGGGTCTTCTGGGTGTGTCCATGGATTTGGGTTGCTCTTTTTGTCCCTCTTCTCAGGATTTAGTAATCAAAACAAAGCAAGTTCTTCTTCCAAGATTGCTCATGAATGTTGGAAAATGGGTTTTTAGGTGTCAGACATTAAGGGAAGAAAGAAGACAATGAGCTCTTCTTTCCTTCTTGTTGTGAGGAAGGGATGGGACTTAGTGGCGGGTAGTATTTTGCCTATCTTCAGCTATTATAGGCCCAGGTGAGCAAGTGGTCCAGGAGAGCAAGTGGTCCAGGTGAGCAAGTTCGCCAGGGGGGATTTTGGTGACTGTCTTAAACAAAGGTGCCAGAAGAGTCAGTAAGCATGTCTGCTTGCACAATGTTGGGTTTTCAGGGTTTCACAGCTTTAAAAACATTGAATTCTTAATTTTTCCTTCTATTTAGCTTAAGGAAGAAGGTTAGAAAATATTTCATGGTGGGGGCTTCTGTGGCTGTAGTCCTGAGGCAAGATCTGAAATTTGCAAGTGTTAACACTGGGGAATTAAGGCAATCAGAGCACCATGGCTGGCAAGAGAGTTGTATGCAGGATGGCTGCAGCTTCACTTAGGACATGCAAAGCCTCCATATCCTACTTTTCTGCTCTTCTCCAAGACCAAAACCCCTAGTCCCCTTCTAGATATAGGCCGCTTCTTCCCAAAACAGCAGAATTTGTGACGTGCTTCATAACACTATCCAACTGTCTGCCTGCATGGAAAATGCCAGGTAATTCTCAGCAGCAGAGATAACACCCAGGAAGAACCAAAGGGTCTGGGATGAGTGGTATCAATGCATACACTATTCTTCTGCTCCACTCCCCTGAGAAAGCTCCAGCTTTTGGGATGACGGATGAAGAAAGGCGAGCTGGACAGGATGGGACCTGCCTTTCTGCCGCCAAGCCACATCACACGAATGAGGAAGAGAAAGAAGGGGATCCCACCGCTATTTGCCCATTGCAGTGAGGTGGTTCTCCCTGCACAAATGGGAATTTTCCAGTTTAAAGAAAGGAGGGGAAGCTGAATGGTTTGAGAACATGGGGGCACCGTGGACAGCCAATCTTCATGATGGCTGCTGGTGCCATATGACATTTACTTAAATGGATGGTGTGCCAGGAACGGCTGCTGCACAGAAGGATTAGGGTCAGTCCCTGTCCAGATGGCTGGCAGTTGAGCAGGGAGACGAAGGCCTTGCAGAGGCTGGCAGGTGCTTGCGAAGGCAGCTTCGTAGGGGAGGGCAGAGGGGGTGCCCTGGCAGTGGTGGCGGCAGCAGCAGAGAGGCCTTTGATGTAAGACCGGCGGAGTGTCTTCCACAGATGCTGCAGCTTCAGCGATGCTGGAAATGGGGCAGGGGAAGGAAGTGGGGTGGTTTCATATCAAGGTTGGGCCAGACTCGGTTCAGCCTGGGGCCCTTTCACCATCTCTACAACCACATAACCTATTTGCTAACATTCCCACTTGGGCTACTAGGAAGGCCCTCCTCTTGCACGTCCTCACCAACCATGCCTCTGATGGTGGTGGTGCTGAGGTGAGGGCCTCCCCACAAAGATCTCAAACCTGGGCAGGCTCCTGCAGGAGAGGGCCAGTCTTTCAAAGTAGGCGCTAGTCCATGAAAGCTTCTGCTGTAATACATGCATCAACCTTCAAGGTGCCACAAGACTCTTTCTTGTCTTTTTTCTGCAACAGACTAAGGCAGTGGCTGCTCTCTGCTCCCCCCTCTGGAAATACCCCCCTCTGGGTGTGACTGTGAGTTCCAGGGAGTAGTGGCTTGTTCGGGAACGAGCCAGGCAGCCTCCTCCTCCAACCGGTCCTTGAGCAAATGGAAACGATTTGTTGATGCAGTGCTCATGGCACACCGTAGCAGGCCTTTCTTCCTCTCTTGGCACACAATGAGGGAACGATGGAGTCCCGCCAGACCTGCTTTTTCCAGCTCAAAGGTTAATTTTCATGGGAAGTTCGCTTTAAGGAGTCACAGATTCAGAAGGAGAACGAGCAGGTCCTGCTCACATGCAGCGGCCACTGCCATGGATGCTTCCCCTCCCCTGGTCTTGTTTCACGGGGGGGGGGGCATCTGCCCAAAGGTGAGTGTGTTTGCAAAGGTGGAAGAAGAGGGCGGGGAGGAGTTAACGGGCCAGAAATGCGTGGCCCCCGAGAATGTGGGGAGACATCGGAACCCCCTTCTGCTCACGCCTTTGAAGTAGGGCTGGGACTGCAGGGCAGCCGGTATGTTTTGAGGTTGGAAAGGGAACTCAGATCGTGGAATCAGGACACCTTGGGGGGGTGGCCCGGCCGGCCACCACCTGGACCTGCTCAGACAGCCCCAGGGGCTCTTCATAAAAGGAGCTGGAGTTGGCCAGGGGGAAAAACGGGTACACGAGCCAAAATCTTGGCAAGGCAGCCTCAAGGACTTCCCGGTGCTCTTTCCTGGTGGTGCCACACCGCCCCCACGCTGGCTGCCCAGAGCGGCTGGTTGTTTCTACCCTGCTCTCACACTGCACAGGCCACGCTTCACCACAGGCAAATGGTTCACCCCAATCGTTCACTCCCATTTTAAGTCACCACACATCTACATGCAGAGGCAGGCAGGCAGGCAGGCAGGCAAAACAGCGACTTATTTTTGACCAGTGAGTTGGGTGACACATTTGCCACAGGCAGGGGAGAGACACAACTGCTGGGATGTAGGAGAATTTCGTTTTTGCTTGCAAAACATGCTGCATGCATGCCCCATTCAAAGCTCCAAACCTGAACGCAAATGTGAGCACGTGTCCACCAAAAATATTCATAAATTACAAAAATATTCATAAATTGTCAAACACATGCTCGTGGTTGTCTCGTTCCCAATCCCAATTCCCAGTTTGATATGCACAAATTTCCTCCATAGACTGAATCAGCCCCACTTTAGCTAAATCTGGTCATTTGAGCTCTCCATAGCACCAAGGAAACCATTAAAAAAAAGTTTAAAATGGGGGGGGGGCAGGAACCTTCCAGCTTGACTTAGATCAGTGTTTCTCAACCTTGGGTCCCCAGATGTTTTTGCCTACAACTCCCAGCATGCCCCAGCCAGCATAGCTGGCTGGGGCATGCTGGGAGTTGTAGGCCAAAAACATCTGGGGACCCAAGGTTGAGAAACACTGACTTAGATCAAGTGCTGAATACCATCATAGACATGATGTTATGTCTTGTGTCAACAGATGGATGCTCAAGAACTCTGACCCAATGGCAAGTGCCTTCTGGTCTCCATCTATGGTCAAACTGCAAGGTTGCCCTCTGTCTCTCACAGCAGGCCCTCTGCTCCTCTCCTCAGTCCCAACAGACACGGACTCTCATTCTGCAAACAGCTTCTCTTCCCAGTCCTCATGGTACCTAGAGAGCCATCTCTACCAGTGACAACTGCCAATCCAACAGCCAACGTTCTGGGATCACTGTGATGAAAAAGGTGTGCTGGCAAATCCCCCCCACCCCTTAGAACCTTAAAATGTGGCACAATGTTACATGGATCTGCCCTTTGCCTCCTTCATTTTGCTTCACCCAGAGAGTAGAAGGTCGCTGAGATGCCTGATGATTTCTGCTCCACTAGTGGCCACCCCCCAGTCCCAGCCCCACAGGTGCCTGTCTGCTTGGCCTTTGTTTACTTGTGACTTAACAGCCAGTTAAATCAGCTGAAGGTGATTCGCAGCAGGCGAAGGAATGGAGCTCTTCCTGCAAAGATCCACTCTCTCAAGGCATTGGTTTATTTGCCACTTCATTTGCTAGTGAGGAGACACTCAGCGTGCCCAGTGACACGAGGTGGGCCTTCTGTTCAGCGGGGCTTTTATCGCCTGGCTGGTAAAACCGAGAAATGTTTTACGATAGATTTGATAAAGCGGAGGCATCTGCTCAGGGCTTGCTGCAGCCTTTAGTCACAGAGCTGAGCCTTGGCAGGGACATGGGACAATCTGTCCATTTTGGTTCTGCTCAGTTTCCCATTTTTCCAACACATTTTTAAATTCATTTTGGCCCAATTCCGAATCAAAGTGTGAATTCTTTCAAAATTCCACACGAAAATTCGTACACATTTTCATGTGCTTCCTCATAGACGCATTTTTTTCCACATGTTCTCCCGATGTGTGTATTTCGTGCACTTTTTGATCGTGCGTGCGTTTTTGCAAGCTATTTCCCCTACTATCATGTGATTCTGTGCGATATTTTCCTTACTGTGTCCATCGTTCTAAATACTTTATCCTAATTTTTGTGCACATTGTTTTAAAGTGAAGAACTGTATTGCAAAATCCAAAATGGGGTGAACTTCACTGCGGAGCTTTGTCACAGTTTGCTAACTAGTTCAGGAGCTGTGATTTTGGTAAATGTGCCTAGAGATTTAGGCAGAATGCATTCCACAGCTGTCCACACAGAGGACACTTTTGTGACTGCCCCTGGGAAATGTGGTGAAGGGTGGAGCATAGACTTTGAAAAGGAAACAAGTTTTTAAAAAAACAGCCTCTGGAGCCCCGGTCCAGCTTCTTAGGTCCCCCAGAATGGTGGGGCAGGAACGGGCACCTGATTTCTCTGTCCCTTTGTGTACTCAGGCCAGATCCAGACCATCCATTCCACTCCAGAAGAGCCTCACCCCACCCCCATGTCTGTCTACTGGCAAACTGGGATAGCGGCGAGGAGTGGAAGAAGCTAATTTAAGAATAGGAAGCCCCTGGTTTGCATGCAGAAGGTGCCAGGTGCAGTCCTTGCCATCTCCAGGTAGAGTTGGGAAAGGATCCTGCCTGGACCCCTGGGGAGTCACGGCTGCCAGTCAGTGTCAACAGCTCTGGGCCAGGTGGGCCCATGTTCTGTCTCCGTGTAAGCTTCACAGGCTCCTAAGAATATCTAACTGAAGTGGGCGCTTTTTCCCCCTCTAGAGGAGAAACTTAAAAATCACAAACCTGCATTTCATCATTTCTATCCTATTGTAGTTTGTGTGCATTTTTATGTAAGGCTGCTGAAATGTTTCTCTTTTTTGTTATTGCTCAGAGGCAAAATGGATGAAGTTCTGTTCTTTTGGGCTGCAAATTATGGGTAAAAACATTTATTTAATGCAGAATCAGGACAAGGGGAGCAGGCTACAGAAGTATGAGGATTTTGTTTTTGCTTGCAAAATATTCAAGCATGCCCTGTTCAAAGCCCCAAACGTGATTGCGATCGCGAGCACGTGTCCACTGGAAATGCTTGCAAATTGCCGGTCACAGGCGCATGTCTGATTTGCGCAACTTTCCCAGTTTGATTTTGTACAAATCTCCTCCTGCAGGCTTAAAGCCCCAATTTAGTCTATGGAGGAAAGATGTGCAAATCAGGGCACAATCCTACGGCTACCAGACACGGTCTAGAGGGCCACAGGAAAGGCCGGAGTCTTCGCTGCTACCTAGAAGATGCATTCCGAGGTCGGAGCTGGAACCCCGACTCCGGAGTGCCCCCCCTCCGCCCCCTCCGCCGACACACAGCTCCTTCTGCACCATCCGTGGCACCAAGGTCGGAAGGCTGACTTTGGGGCCGGCGTGGAGGGGGCGGGCGGCGGAGAGGGGGAGTGAGGCTCCTCCGCTGGGACACACACGACGTATCCTGGCAGGGCCTTGTGACTTGCGAGCGGGGGCAGAATGCTCAGGGGGCCGGAATCAGCCGCCTAAGTGTTTTGTGGGGTGGGAGAAGCGTGGAGGCAATCTTTGCTGGCTCCGAGCTCCTTCCATCCTCGATTGGACTCCCGTAATCCTCCAGGTTCAGAGGCTTATGGGCTGCCACATTGGATTGCACTTTTAGGAAATTTGTGCAAATATCACGTTTGATTGCTGCTTGATTTGCACCACTTCCCCATTCCCCCAGAGCAAAGCGAGCAGCAATCACAAGCCTGAACAGTAATCGGGCACGATAGGAGTGGTGGTGGGGACAGTGCCTGGAGAGCCAGTGTGGCATAGTGGTGGTGAGAGTGCTGGACTGGGACTCGGGGGATCCAGGTTCTAGTCCCCGCTCGGCCATGAAACTCACTGGGTGACTTTGGGCCAGTCACTGACTCTCAGCCTAGCCTACCTCACAGGGTTGTTGTGAGGATAAAAGGGAGAGGAGGGGGAGGAGGATGATTATGTAAGCCGCCTTGGGTTCCTTGCAGGAAAAAAGGCGGGGTATAAATATAATAAATAAATAAATAAATCTCAAACATCTCCTGTTCACCCGTCCCTAGGAAAGAGAGCAAAGGGGTGGGTGCTGGAGGCTAAACTGCCCCTCTGCTACCCCTCATGTCCTCCCCTTACTCAATAGGGCCCTTTCCAGAGCAACATGGAAGTAAGGCAGCAAGTTCAATGAGGCTAGAACACCAGTGAGGTGAAACTGTTCAGAAGCCTAGAGGGCGAGACAAGGAGGCTTTTAATCCTGTCCTTGCTCCAGCTCAGAGGAGAGGTTGCTTCGCCCCACCCCTGCAAAGCTGGATCCTAGCTACCCCCCTCACTCTTAGAGTTGCAAGTGGTCTCCTGCCAGCGAGCCAGTTCTAGCCGCCTCTCAGCAGCACCCACTCAGACAGCAGAAGGCCCCGAGGCAGCTGAGGGACCTCTGCACATGCTCAGGGACTGGGACTCCACATGGCTCCCATCCCTCTTCTCTGGGACGAGAAGGGGCAGAGCAAGCACATGCCCAGCCTTCAGGGGTCCAGGCAGTGTGTGGTGAAGAGGAAGAGGAGGAGGCGGCGGCAGGAAGGGGGTACTTTCACAGAACATTCTAGAGGGGGCTGAAAAGGAGGGGAGAGCAAGGTCATTCAGGGCCTGTGTCTACTCAGTTTGGACTCTAGAACACAAATCCAACTTGCATTGTGTGTCTTCTGTCTGTCCCAGATCGGTGTTTCTCATCAACGTGGACATGCACACCAGTAGTCTGTGCGTGTTGGAGGAGATGCAAATTAACGGAAAGACATGGCACCTGTGGCCAACTGTGCATCCTCCAGTTCCAGCATCCCTTAAAGAATTCTCCTGGTTTGCCCAACATGAATGCCGGAGGAGTCGAATGCAGGCCAGATCAACCCCACAGAATGGAATGGGGGGGGGGGCTGCTCACCCTTTCCTTTTTCAGCAGTTCTCTCGTGTCTCTTCTCATTGTCTATCTGCTTCCCTCACCATGATGGTTTAATTTTTTTTTAAGTGTGTTGTTTCCTTAATGTTTTTGCAGCGCCTCCCATTCTTCTCTCTGTCAGTTGAAATTTGCTTTGGTGAACCGTGAACAACTGAGTGGCAGCAAAAACAGCGTCTCTGACTGCTGTGTTTGGTTGGCAGCAAGAGCACAGGAGGGGACATGCTTGGGGGGGGGGCGGCTTCACACACCTGGAGCCTCTGGGAAATGAATGCCTGCCATGGCTGATGGATGCTTGGGTTGGCAGTTCACGTGGTCACCCAGCGGCAGAATGTATGGGTACGGCCTTTCCCAGTGTTCCTCCCATGCCGAAGCCGAAGCCGGCCGTCTCCTCCCTGGAGTCAAGGCGAGCTGCCTCCCCCAAATGCTCCTCTTCTTCCCCCCCTCCCCCTTGCGTTGTGTGGGAGGGTGGCGTGGGCGCTCCCTTCTAAGGGCAGATTGTTGGGCCCTCCTCACAGAGGCCGGCGGCCTCGCCATACACCTCTGACCCTCTTGTTTGTTTACATGCGTTGCCACAGTCGATGGCAAGATGCACCGGCAAATTCGAATCCTTGGAATAGCTGGTGTGTCCCATCGCCACACACAAGAGGGTGTTGCAGATAACGCCTTTTCACTTCTCCCTGTCCCAGCTTAGCAGCTTTTAAATAATGCCTTGGCCAACATCAAAAGCACTCAGCCTTCAAATTGGGGGAAAACAAATTGCATACAATGTGCATCACACACAAACACTGTCACACATACACTCACACACGCACTCACTCACACACACACACACACACTGCTTCTGACTGCCTGTAAATCACATACAATTATTCTAGTGAGGGAGAAGCAAAAGAACAGTAGACAAACCAGGCTGCTGACTAAGTGTCTGCCCTTCAAGTGAATGACAGCAGTTTGGCTTAAAATTTCTACACTCAGAAAATTGCTGTGGGCCCCTGTGGCGTAACCCCACAATTCAGTTTCATAGATTTCATAGATCATAGAGTTGGAAGGAGCCTACAAGGCTATTGAGTCCAACCCCCTGCTCAATGCAGGAAACTAGAGGAGGGGTCTCCCATCCAAGTAATAACCAGGCCTGACCCTGCTTAGCTTTCCACGCTCAGACAAGCTGAGCCAGCCATGTTGTATGTCTGCATTAGTATGTTTAGTGTGTCTAGAATGTTGAACCGAGTGGGTGTGGCTTGTGATGTCTTGGAAAGGGTTGGAGGAGGAGTATATAAGGGGTGTGTGAGCGAGGTCAGAGTTAGTCGAGTCGAGTTGAGGGAGTTAGTGTGCTATCTATGGGAGAATGTTTGGAGTGTGGGGAGAGTTGGGAGTTAGGTTAGTTGGATTATTTTTGTCTTGTCTGAGGAGTGAAGGCATTTGGAGTTATAGGGACTTAGGTTAGTTACAAAGTGTTTGGTGTAGGCAGGTTTATTTTCTGGAACTAAGATTTTGAGAATTAAAATAAACTTATTTTTATTTTGTTTCCTACCCAAATCCTACGTGTCAGCTTGGTGTTATTAACCTGCATTACTTTCAAATCTGGACTCACACCTTTGTACCCACAGCATCATAAATTTAAAAATAGATCATAGAATCATAGAATCATAGAAGATCCTTCATAAGTAGTATTAATCTTTTCCCTCATTAGTAGGGGAAAGGTTTCATTTGACCCTCCCCTCAGGTTTTTAAGTGTTGATGCTTAGCCTGAGAAGGGTTATGCGCCTGGTCCTAAAGTGTAAGGGGCCGTGTTGTCGCAACCCCCCCCACTTTCCCCCTTCTTTTTTTTTGGGATTTGGTATGAATTCATATGTTGCTTCCAGAGGTTTGTTAACAAGTATGCACATGTAGGTGTTTGATAACTGGGTGTGTCTGCTTCACATTCTATAAGTCACTGTTTGGTTGATATCAAACTAGGGAAAGTGACTCATGAGTAGCCCTATGGCTGGTCAACATTATCTAAAAATGCCCAAATTCTTTTCAAGAGTCACAGAGAGCAACCATCTTTCAAAAACCTAAATTAAGAAGTTAGTTCAATAAAGACATAACACCAAACCATGGCTCATGTTAACCATAGTTAAGAAGCTACACAGGGTTTGACCTTCAAAAAGTAGAACGGGTAAACCATGGTTTGGAGCTGGTGGTCTCTTCTTGTTTCCTATCTGCTCAGCACTCCCATCCGCAGCCAGCTGCAGCCTCCTGAAGCATCATTTGCAACAGCGATAATTGTGATTAGTCAATAGTTCGTGAATTCAGCTGTAATGCCAAAACCACAGTTAGCACAAAGTGTGGTTTGCGGAGCTGCTCCAATCCATAGTTTGGTACCCTGGTGGGTGGCCCTTTGCAAGCCATGGTTTGTGAGCTGACAGACATTCAGATATAAAAACAAACCATGACATGAATGCAATGCAGCCAGTGAATTAAATTTCAAGATACCACCAATTTGTTTTTGTTCTCATTTCTTCTTCCTAACAGAAGACTGAGGCTGACTGGCCAAGGGCCACCCACGGAGACAAGGCCTGAGAATGTCAACCATGGTTCTGCTCCAGAATCTATTTCATGTGAAATGATTTGGAAAATTGCCTTTTCTCAGTGTTTTCCCTCATTGCCAAGAAACTGTAGCAGAGCAGGAGCAGCCCTTTCCCCAAAATCTGGGACTTGGGAGCTTCTGGGCCAGAGAGAGAAATGCATCCCCCAGCCGCAGGCAGTCTTAGGCCCTGGAAACTCCCCACGTAAAACCTGAGCACTGCTGAGGTGGGATTTGAACCCATGTCTTCCAGACCCCACTCAGACAGGCAGGGATGGGGACTCGGACTCCAGGACTCGACTCGTGAGTCGGACTGAGTCCCCCCTCTGACTCGAGTTAGACTCGTGTCCCAATATTTTTAATGGGACTCGAGACTCGGCTCGGGACTCGAGACCAAGGACTCGTGTTCCAAAATTGTGTTCCTCAAATGCAACATTAGGTTTTAGGAAGTACAGCAAGTTTATTTTTTAAAATCATTTTCCTAAAATGCAACCTTTCAGGCATTTTGGGTTTGGCTGCCTCTGCCTGCCTGTTTGGGGTTCCCCGCCTCCTCTGCCTGCCTGGTCTCTTCTTAACCAGTTCCACAGTTTGATTTGTCCAAGACAAAGGCCTCTGCCTGCCTGTTTTGGGGTTCCCTGCCTCCTCTGCCTGCCTGGTTATTTTGGGTTTGTCTGCCTGGTCTGTTCTTGCCAAAATCAGTTGCAGAGTTTTGAAATAAAAAGGCACATTTGTGCCTAGAATTTATTTAAGCCACACATCTGAAATAGCCTTATTTTGTTGGGGAAACCCCCCAGTGATTTTAATAGGGACTCGTGGAGTCAGCTTTGGGAGTGACTCGTGACTCGTGACTCATGAGTCACCATTTTGGACCAAGGACTCGGACTCGAGACTCGGGTCCAAAGACTCGTGACTAGACTCGTGACTCGAGACCAAGGACTCTTCAACATCCCTGCAGACAGGCTCCCAACTGAATGAGCCTGTTCCACTGCATAGTTCCTGCCCTGCCTTCCTTGGGAATGTTGGCTCTTCTGCTTTCATTTCGGGAAATGGTGGTGGTGGTGTGTGCGTGCATGCGTGCGTGTGTGATGCTTGATTCAGTTGCCCAGATGGAGGGGAATGTACCTATTCTGGAACCAACTGAACTCAGGTTTGCACTATATCTATTGTCCTTCTGGGCTAGCATGTGCTTTGCTGATCTGTTCCTTCATTCTTGGTTTAATTATGTTTTCATCAAATTACCCAGGGCATACATTGGCTAATTGGCCTGTAATTTTCTAGACCACTTTTTCAAAACTTTGTGCACAACTTCAAACCTCAGGGGAATGGCCAGGTTTCAGGTCAGTCTGTGCAATGTTCTAGCTTCTTCTATGCAAAGCAAAAGCAAATTTGCCTGTGAAGTAAGCCTTCTGGTCTGGCCACTTTTGTAACCTTTGATCTGTAGCTGAATTAAGCCAATGGATGGGCACCTGTTGTCAGTCTGGCAGCCTGGGAGGGTCAGGGGATTTCTGGCACTTGGCACTGATGAATGGCTATGCTAATCAAGTTGCAGGAGATTTTCCTAACCTTTGATGAAGAAGAGGTGGCCAGGGTGACTGTCAGTGATGCCCTGAGGGGGGAAAGAGCAGGCTCCTTCCCCAGCTGCTGCAGCAGGACATCCGGGGATCTCTGAAGCAGCAAATGCGACAATGGATCCAGCATCCGGAGGGAGGGGCTTTGGAGGCCCCCAGCATTTGGGGCAATGTGCCATTCCAGCTGGCAGCGCAGTGCAGCTGCCCCTCCAGGCCTCCGTTGTAGGTCATAGACTCCAGCGGACACCGCTGCCAATTTGGCTCCAGTCCCAGAAATGGCTGGACCATGTTTATAGGCATCCCGATCTCCCACCTTACACAGGTATGAGGACACAGCAAATGACAGCCCCATCGCTAAAGTTTGGCAGATGTTCAGCTGGAATCCTCAGCTGACGCATGATAATACACATGTACCCAGACAACACACCGTGGGACCTTTGACCCCAACTCATGGCCACAACAGAATGGATGCGCCTGAAAGAGGAAACCAGTAACAAGGGAATGAGCCAGAGTGCAGGGGACAGAAATATGCGGCTTATGACAGATGCAAGCAAAATACCTGCATACGCCATGTTTAGATGAGACAAACAACGATTTGGATAAAACTGTTGAGAAAACAGGTGATAAGGTAGATTGGGCAAAACACGACAGCACATGGGGTGAGACAGGAAGGCAGAGGAGGGGACTGGTGCCAAATAAGGAACGAGGGGGAGAGGGAGGGGTGGCATCCTGCAGGCACAAGAGGAGCCTGGTCAGGCCAGGGGAACAGCCCAAGGAGTACACCTCCTTGGCCCAAGGCGGCACAGGCCACTGTTTGGAGCAGGGCAGGTGGGGGTGAAGGTGGCGGCAGGACCGGTGCAGGGCAGTTTGGCGCCCTAGGCTAAATTATATTTAGCGCCCCCCCCCTCATGCCGTGGGGGGGGGCCCTCCGGAAAGCAGCCCTGCTCTGCAACCTCCTGGGCCCCCCCGCCGCCACCGGACCCCCCCCCCGCACGCTGCCGCTGCCGCCCCCCACCTACCTTCCCACGCCTCCTCCAAAAAGGGACCCCCACGCTCTGTTTTTGGCCGGGGGAAACCAGAGCAACAGGGCTGTTTAAGCCCTGTTGCCCTGGTTCTTCCCGCCAAAACAGAGCGCGGGCGGGGCTCCGGAAACAGCGCGGAGAAGGTAGGTGTCGGGGGGGAGGCGGCGCGGAGGAGAGGCAAAGCGAGGCGAGGTGGGGGGGAGGTGGTGCGGGGGGGAGGCGGCGCAGAGGCGAAGCGAGGCGAAGTGGGAGGCGGCGCGGAGGCGAGGCAAGGTGGGGAGGAGGCGCCCAGGCTCGGCCCCACCACTACTCCGGGCGCAATCCCCCGCACTGACCTGGCTTTCTCGGAGAGGCGGGCGGGCGGGCAGGGCAGGAGCGCGCCGGCAGCGAAGAGGAGCACAGCGTTCTGCGCCCTCTTCCGCTACGCGCCCTAGGCAACAGCCTAGTTGGCCTAGCGGTAGCGCCGGCCCTGGGTGACGGGGGAGAAAGCTCTTCCTCCAGCGGTCTGCTTTGAACCGGGAGATCATCCTTGGGCTACTTGGGCTGCTCCTTACAATTCACCACCCTAACTTTTAGGTAACATGATGCAGGTTGTTGTCTAGAAACATCCAGGAGAAAGGCCGTGATGGGGAACTCGGGCACTGGCAAGCCTCAGTTTCCCCTTTTACCTCTTATGGTGTGGAAGTATGCAAAACAAAAATCTGGGTTCTGCTGAAACCTTGCACAGAACTGGAGTGCCGTGGCAAAACAGGAAAGGCAAAAGCATGAGGTGCAGCACCCCATCTCCTACCAGAAGTCCTTCATCGTGGAAGAACAGACCAGGCCTAATCTTCCAGACCTTCCTTAACAACACCGGCTGCCTGTTTCCCGCAGTCAGTTTCCCGCAGCCTCATTCTCTCTCTTCCAAGGCCATGGCCTTCAACAGGCGGGGGGGGGGGGGGAACTGCTCCAATGCCCCACGGCCCTGTGCCTTCCTACCCAAAGAGTCGCAGTGACTTGCAGTCTATTCCGAGCTGTGCCTGGCAGTATTATCTGTTTCCAACGGTGCTGCAGGATTGGATGATGAGCTCCTCTTATGGCATTCTGCGCTATCCTGAAGACATTTTTGTTCCAAGAATAGGCCTTTGGAAATATGTCTTTTCTGGTTTTTATGTTAGGTTCAGTTCCTCACCTCTTTTTTGTTATTCACTTTAGTATTTGTCTATGTTTGTACTGTGTGTGGGGTTGTTGTTGTTGTTGTTGTTGTTTAATACTTGATTATTTTTGGAATGTGGATTGTTTGTATATCTGTTGTGAACCATCTTGAGTCTCTCATATTGAGGCAGAAAGCTGGGATGGAAATTATTTTACTAATAAAATTAATATGAAAATGGTCAGTGGGCATGATGGATTAGTCTTTCCATCACATCTGAGACATGCACAGCAGAGAGACAACACAACACAATGACTTGTCATCTAGGAATGGCCTCATGTTGAGCCTGTCCCTACTCTTTCATAATATTAGGCACTACATTTCAAAGGGCAGAGGAGAGACACATGGGTCTTCTCTCACCCCCAATGTTAGATGTCCAATATAGAGATTTTCTTTGACAATTCTTAGTAGTCTTATTAATTCGTCTTTCCTGCGCCCCCCACATAAGTGGAGTCAGCATCTGCATACAGAGGAATAATTTGGAAATGGTCCCTTGGGTCACACAGAACAGAGCAGCCTGGTGCCCTCCAGCTGTTTTGGACGACAACTACCAGCTTTCTTGACTACTGGCCATTCCTGCTGGGGCTGAAGAGAGTCCAACACACCTGGAGGGCACCAGGTTGGGAATCATCATCATCAGGCGATCACTCGTGACCGAGTAAGATTGTCTTCCGGGATAAAAGGAGGAAATTCTAAAGAAGACTGTGTAGACTTCTTTTGTGGTAGTAATGGGAGACTTCAATTTCCCTGATATCTGTTGGGAGACTTTTTCAGCCAAACATGGCCCCTCCAAGAAATTCCTGAGCTGTGCTGCTGATAACTTCCTCCTACAGAAAGTGGAGGAAGGAACTAGAGGATCGGCTATCCTTGACCTGATTCTAACCAACAGAGACGAGTTAGTGGATAAAGTGGCAGTTTCGGGAACTCTGGGGGAAAGTGACCATGTTATACTTGAGTTCTTGATTCTAACAGAAGCAAAAGCTGAGTGTAGCCAAACACGTACCCTGGATTTTAGGAAAGCCAATTTTAACAAACTCAGAACAATGATTAGTAAGATCCCATGGCAAATGACTCTCACGAGAAAGGGAGCCCAGGAGGGGTGGGAGTTTTTAAAAAAGGAAATTTTAAAGGCACAATTGCAAACAATTCCCACAAGGAAAAAAGGCAGAGGGCAACAGAAGAAGCCAATGTGGCTTCACAATAAACTCAAAGATGACCTGAAAACAAAAAAGGACACGTATAGGAAGTGGAAGGAAGGACAGGCTACAGGGGAAGAGTACAGGCAGGTAGCACAGAACTGCAGGAATAGTGTCAGGAAGGCTAAAGCTGAGAATGAGCTAAGGTTAGCGAGGAATGCTAAAAGCAACAAAAAAGCTTTCTTCAGATACATGCACAGTAAAAGACAGAAGAAAGAACTGGTGGTTCAACTACGCAATGAGGATGGCAAATTGATAACAGAAGACAAAGAAAAGGCAGAAGTGTTCAATTCCTACTTCGGCTCGGTCTTCTCCCAAAAGAGGGTCTATGACCCCCCTGGCAAACCTGAAATGCAGACTGAAGGGGCAGAATTGCAGCTTGAGATTGATAGGCAAATGGTCAAGGAGCACCTGATTACTCTGAACGAGTTTAAATCTCCAGGGCCTGATGAGCTGCATCCTAGAGTAATAAAGGAACTGGCAGAAGAACTCTCAGAACCACTGTCTATTATCTTTGAGAAATCATGGAGGACAGGTGAAGTGCCAGACGACTGAAGGAGGGCAAATGTTGTTCCCATCTTCAAAAAGGGCAAGAAGGAGGAACCTGGGAACTATAGGCCAGTCAGTCTGACATCAATCCCCGGGAAGATTTTTGAGCAGATTATAAAGAAGTCAGTCTGCAAGCACCTTGAAAACAATGCAGTGATTACTAGAAGCCAGCATGGATTTGTCAAGAACAAATCCTGTCAGACTAATCTGATCTCATTTTTTGATCGGGTAACCTCCCTTGTGGACTGTGGGAATGCTGTGGACATTATATACCTGGACTTCAGCAAAGCTTTCGACAAAGTGCCTCATGATTTCCTGATTAGTAAGCTAGCTAAGAGTGGGCTAGATGGATCAACTATCAGGTGGATCCACAATTGGCTACAGAATCGGACTCAAAGAGTGCTTATCAATGGTTCCTTCTCAAACTGGGGAGAGGTAACGAGCGGGGTACCACAGGGCTCGGTCCTGGGCCCGGTGCTCTTCAACATTTTTATTAATGACTTGGATGAGGAGGTACAGGGAATGCTTATCAAATTTGCAGATGACACAAAGTTGGGTGGAACAGCTAATACTCTGGAAGACAGAAACAAAATTCAAAGTGACCTCGATAGGCTGGAGCGCTGGGCCGAAAACAACAGAATGAAATTTAACAGGGATAAATGCCAAGTGCTGCACCTAGGGAGAGGAAACCAAATGCAGAGTTACAGAATGGGGGACACTTGGCTCAACAATACTACAAGTGAGAAGGATCTTGGAATTGTGGTAGATCACAAACTGAATATGAGCCAGCAATGCGACGTGGCTGCAAAGAAGGCAAATGCAATTTTGGGCTGTATTAATAGAAGTATAGCTTCCAAATCGCGGGAAGTGATAATTCCCCTTTACTCGGTACTGGTTAGGCCTCATCTTGAGTACTGTGTCCAGTTCTGGGCACCTCATTTTAACAAGGACATAGACAAACTGGAGAGGGTTCAGAGGAGGGCAACAAGGATGATAAAGGGACTGGAAACAAGGCCCTATGAGGAGAGACTGAAAGAACTGGGCATGTTTAGCCTTCAGAAGAGGAGACTGAGGGGAGATATGATCGCACTCTTCCAGTATTTGAAGGGATGTCACACAGAGGAGGGCAAAGATCTCTTCTCGTTCATCCCAGTTTGCAGGACACGGAATAATGGGCTCAAGTTACAGGAACCTAGATTCCACCTAAACATCAGGAAAAATTTCCTGACTGTCAGAGCAATAAGACAATGGAATCAACTACCCAGGGAGGTGGTGGGCTCTCCCAGTCTGGAGGCATTCAAGGTGCGGCTGGACAGACATCTGTCAGAGATGCTTTGACCTGGATTCCTGCATTGAGCAGGGGGTTGGACTCGATGGCCTTGTAGGCCCCTTCCAACTCTACTTTTCTATGATTCTATGATTCTATGACTCTAGCGATGGGTCCGTAAGTGACTGTGGAGGCCAATTCTAGATCCACACAGCTTCCCACAGTGAGGACACAGGTTACCAGATAGAAGATGGTCCTGTAAAGGATTCATTTGACGTGCTTTTCGCTTAGCACGTTTCTCCCTTTCACCTTGCACTCGGGCTTCTTCAAAGTCCATGGAACCTTTGTGAAAGGCCAACCTCCATTTAGATCGTTCATGGGCCAGAGCTTCCCAGTTTTCGATGTTTATATTGCATTTTTTTAGATTAGCCTTATGAACATCTTTAAACCTCTTATATTGACCACCGATATTCCGCTTTCCATCCTTGAGTTGGGAGTAAAGTAACTGCTTTGGGAGACGGCAGTCAGGCATTCGAACAGACATGACCGGTCCACTGAAGTTGGCGTTGAAGGATCATTTTTTCAATGCTAGTAGTCTTTGCTTCTTCCAGTACACTGACATTTGTTCGCCTATCTTCCCAAGTAATTTGCAGGATTTTCCGGAGGCAACGTTGATGAAACCTTTCAAGGAGGTGGAAGTGACGTTTATAGATAGTCCATGTTTCGCAGGCATACAATAAAGTTGGTAATACAATGGCTTCATAAACCAGTGTTTTGGTCTTCTTACAAATATCCCGATCCTCGAACACTCTATGTTTCATTCGAGAAAATGCGGCACTTGCGGAGCTCAGACGATGCTGGATTTCACTGTCGATGTTAGCTGTAACAGAAAGATAGCTGCCAAGATAGAGAAAATGATCGACATTTTCCAGTATTGTCCCGCCAAGCTGGATAGATGGCATCACCAAAGGATTGGCTTGCACTTGCTGATGAAGCACTTTGGTTTTTTTGATGTTAAGTGAGAGACCAAGTTTTTCGTATGCTTCTGCAAAAGCATTTAGGATAGTTTGGAGATCATCCTCTGAATGTGCGGAGACCACATTATCATCAGCATACTGAAGTTCCACAACGGAGGTTGTAATTACCTTACTTTTTGCTTTCAGCCTGCTGAGATTAAAAAGCTTTCCATCTGTTCGATATATAATTCCCACACTGGTGGGAAGTTTCCCCTTGACAAGATGTAAAACCATGGCGATGAAAATGGCAAATAATGTTGGGGCGATAACACATCCCTGTTTAACACCTGATCCCACTTTAAATGGAGCACCATGAGAGCCGTTGTTGTCCAAAACCGTTGCCGTCATGTTGTCATGGAGAAGTCGCAAGATATTCACAAATTTATTGGGGCATCCAATTTTCATAAGGATAGTCCAGAGAGCTGTACGGTCTACAGTATCAAAGGCCTTAGCCAAATCAATAGGTTGGGAATATGACATATGTGGCCAGGTTGGGAATATGACATATGTGGCCCCGCCCCCAGGTCCTGGGAGGTGGGAGGCCAGCAGCCATGAGTGGTGATTTTCCAGGTATGGGTAGGAAGGGAACCCCCCACCCCCACCCCACCCAGGGCTTGCCTGCCTGTAGCACCCTCTCTTTTTCTAATCACTGCGGGGCTCTAAGGTTTTCCTGCTTCAGTGGAAATTGAAGAGCCTTGTAATAATAAATCTTTTTTAAAATATTGTCCCTGTTATGAGGCAAGCAGAGAGTAGCTTCCTAATGTAATTACTACTAAGCCTCATCTGGGAGATGAAACCTTCCACTGGAACAAAACAAAGTTTCCAGTGTTCAGTGCCGCTCTGAACATCTGCCCAGCATTTCTATTAACCTGCAAGAGTGGCTGGGAAGAGGGAGGGAAGGTGACGCGACCCGACGCGAGTGGCTTTGCTCGATGCCTCGACGGGCCTTTCATAGCTGATTCTGGAGTCACTCAAAATGAGTCTATCGTTGAGTTTGTACACAGATAACAGCTTCTTGCTGACAAGCACATTTTGGCTGTGATGAGGCTGCATCCAGGAGGTATTTGATGCAACGGTGGCTGTGGACACATAACAGAGGAGGGTCTCTGCCCTGAAAGGCAGCCTGGGAATATTTTAAAGAAATAAGGGAGATACACAGTCCTAGGTACACTTGCAGAGATCTCTTATTGGATCATTACCCACATGCCAAAGGGGATTTATGGGGCTCAGCGCATTGAGTGGCACACAGATTGCATGAATGGGAAAGAGCAGTGAGCAGAGGCCAGTATAAGGGCTCCTGGGTCCACCCTTTGGACGAGCTGCAGTAGAACTAGAACATCTAATGGTCGAGATTTTGATCCGACAACATCTGCCACCCAACATTCTTGACACAAAAAAGGACACATATAAGATAATAGAATCATAGAAAAGTAGAGTTGGAAGGGGCCTATAAGGCCATCGAGTCCAACCCCCTGCTCAATGCAGGAATCCAGGTCAAAGCATCTCTGACAGATGTCTGTCCAGCTGCACCTTGAATGCCTCCAGACTGGGAGAGCCCACCACCTCCCTAGGTAGTTGATTCCATTGTCTTATTGCTCTGACAGTCAGGAAATTTTTCTTGATGTTTAGGTGGAATCTAGGTTCCTGTAACTTGAGCCCATTATTCCGTGTCCTGCAAACTGGGATGATCGAGAAGAGATCCTGGCCCTCCTCTGTGTGACATCCTTCAAATACTGGAAGAGTGCGATCATATCTCCCCTCAGTCTCCTCTTCTGAAGGCTAAACATGCCCAGTTCTTTCAGTCTCTCCTCATAGGGCCCTGTTTCCAGTCCCTTTATCATCCTTGTTGCCCTCCTCTGAACCCTCTCCAGTTTGTCTATGTCCTTCTTAAAGTGAGGTGCCCAGAACTGGACGCAGTACTCAAGATGAGGCCTAACCAGTGCCGAGTAAAGGGGAATTATCACTTCCCGTGATTTAGAAGCTATACTTCTATTAATACAGCCCAAAATTGCATTTGCCTTCTTTGCAGCCACATCGCATTGCTGGCTCATATTCAGTTTGTGATCTACCACAATTCCAAGATCCTTCTCACTTGTAGTATTGTTGAGCCAAGTGTCCCCCATTCTGTAACTCTGCATTTGGTTTCCTCTCCCTAGGTGCAGCACTTGGCATTTATCCCTTTTAAATTTCATTCTGTTGTTTTCGGCCCAGTGCTCCAGCCTATCGAGGTCACTTTGAATTTTGTTTCTGTCTTCCAGAGTATTAGC
The DNA here is from genome assembly GCA_021292165.1 of Shinisaurus crocodilurus. Classification (NCBI taxonomy): domain Eukaryota; kingdom Metazoa; phylum Chordata; class Lepidosauria; order Squamata; family Shinisauridae; genus Shinisaurus; species Shinisaurus crocodilurus. The sequence continues at coordinate 320,864,093 of CM037876.1, read as the reverse complement.
TGTTCCACCCAACTTTGTGTCATCTGCAAATTTGATAAGCATTCCCTGTACCTCCTGATCCAAGTCATTAATAAAAATGTTGAATAGCACCGGGCCCAGGACCGAGCCCTGTGGTACCCCACTCGTTACCTCTCCCCAGTTTGAGAAGGAACCATTGATAAGCACTCTTTGAGTCCAATTCTGTAGCCAATTGTGTATCCACCGGATAGTTGTTCCATCTGGCCCACTTTTAGCTACCTTGCTAATCAGGATACCATGAGGCACTTTGTCGAAAGCTTTGCTGAAGTCCAGATATATGATGTCCACAGCATTCCCACAGTCCACAAGGGAGGTTACCTGATCAAAAAATGAGATCAGATTAGTCTGACAGGATTTGTTCTTGACAAATCCATGCTGGCTTCGAGTAATCACCGCATTGTTTTCAAGGTGCTTGCAGACTGACTTCTTTATAATCTGCTCCAAAATCTTCCCGGGGATTGATGTCAGACTGACTGCCTATAGTTCCCAGGTTCCTCCTTCTTGCCCTTTTTGAAGATGGGAACAACATTTGCCCTCCTCCAGTCGTCTGGCACTTCACCTGTCCTCCATGATTTCTCAAAGATAATAGACAGTGGTTCTGAGAGTTCTTCTGCCAGTTCCTTTATTACTCTAGGATGCAGCTCATCAGGCCCTGGAGATTTAAACTCGTTCAGAGCAATCAGGTGCTCCTTGACCATTTGCCTATCAATCTCAATCTCAAGGATGTGGAAGGAAGGCCAGGCTACAAGGGAAGAGTACAGGCAGGTAGAGCAGAACTGCAGGAATAGTGTCAGGAAGGCTAAAGCTGAGAATGAGCTAAGGTTAGCGAGGGATGCTAAAAACAACAAGAAAGCTTTCTTCACATACATGCATAGTAAAAGACAGAGGAAAGAAATGGTGGTTCAGCTACACAATGAGGATGGCAAATTGATAACAGAAGACAAAGAAAAGGCAGAAGTGTTCAATTCCTTTGGCTTGGTCTTCTCCCAAAAGAGAGCCTATGTCCCTGGCAAACCTGAAGTGCAGACTGAAGGGGCAGGATTGCAGCTTGAGATTGATAGGCAAATGGTCAAGGAACACCTGATTACTATGAACGAGTTTAAATCTCCAGGGCCTGATGAGCTGCATCCTTGAGTAATAAAGGAACTGGCAGAAGAACTCTCAGAACCACTGTCTATTATTTTTGAGAAATCATGGAGGACAGGTGAAGTGCCAGACGACTGGAGGAGGGCAAATGTTGTTCCCATCTTCAAAAAGGGCAAGAAGGAGGAACCTGGGAACTATAGGCCAGTCAGTCTGACATCAATCCCTGGGAAATTTTTGGAGCAGATTATACAGAAGTCAGTTTGCAAGCACCTTGAAAACAATGCAGTGATTACTAGAAGCCAGCATGGATTTGTCAAGAACAAATCCTGCCAGACTAATCTGATCCCATTTTTTGATCGGGTAACCTCCCTTGTGGACTGTGGGAATGCTGTGGACATCGTATATCTGGACTTCAGCAAAGCTTTCGACAAAGTGCCTCATGGTATCCTGATTAGCAAGCTAGCTAAAAGTGGGCCAGATGGAACAACTATCCGGTGGATACACAATTGGCTACAGAATTGGACTCAAAGAGTGCTTATCAATGGTTCCTTCTCAAACTGGGGAGAGGTAATGAGCGGGGGTACCACAGGGCTCGGTCCTGGGCCCGATGCTCTTCAACATTTTTATTAATGACTTGGATGAGGAGGTGCAGGAAATGCTTATCAAATTTGCAGATGACACAAAGTTGGGTGGAACAGCTAATACTCTGGAAGACAGAAACAAAATTCAAAGCAACCTCGATAGGCTGGAGCGCTGGGTCGAAAACAACAGAATGAAATTTAATAGGGATAAATGCCAAGTGCTGCACCTAGGGAGAGGAAACCTGTGGAGAAAAAGAGCCTCTGAGGGTTCCTGCACACACACACATGCACACGCACACACACACGCCTCCTCATGTGTAAACCAAGTAAGGCCAGTTGGGGGGGCTGGGAGGAGGCGAAAGGTACATAAAGCATAGGATGGGGCATGGCGCCTGAGATTCAGGTCTAGGGCTTTCATTTCATATGAAAATGTAGTTCAGGCCCAGTAAGCCATGAGTCAGACTCATGACTCATGAGTTTCCCTCCCCTGCCTGGCCAGGTGTTCATCTTGATTGGCTAAGAGGCAGCAGAGCTACAGGGAGGAGGGGAGGGGGGGGAAAGGTATATTTCCCAAAGCGTGGGTTTTGGTCTTTGTCTGTCTTTGATGGCGTGGCTGCCCGGCTGTTGGAGTAATGGCAGCGTGCCAAGGAGAGGCCCGAGCCTTCGGGAGGCCTCTGGAACCGACCCCAGGTAGCTCCTGGTGAAATTAGCTGAATGAGGGCTCTAGTAAAGGCAGGCCTTGTGGGAAGCTACCCACCTCGGACCTTCGGGTAGGTGGAGTAGTTCCCCATCTGGCAACAAGGCTGTGCTGGATCTAACCCTGGAAGAGACTGACCCTCAGGTAACATAAGTGTGTGCCTGAGAGATATTAAGAATCAGGTTTTGTTATTTTGCAGCTTTACTGTGTACTAAAGTGTCTCTCTCTTTATTTTGTATGCTTCCCTCATTTCCCACCTTTTGTTGTAAAATGCCACCAGAATAAACCTTGTCTTGGTTTTACCCCCACATGGGTTTGTAGTTGCTCTGTGGCTTCAGTATCTAAATCCAGGTTACAGAATAAAAGGCAAGTCCCTGAACAGAGATTCAAGTAGGATTGCAGACAGCAGAGGCTGGCAATCTGGTACCTTGAGATCTCTGGGGGTCTTGGTTCCTTTGGAGTAGGAAAGGGTGGGGGTGTGGCGGGCCAGCCAGCCCCCCTTCCTCCACAAAACCAAATGCAGAGTTACAGAATGGGGGACACTTGGCTCAACAGCAGTACAAGCAAGAAGGATCTTGGAGTTGTTGTAGAGCACAAGCTGAATATGAGCCAGCAATGTGATGTGGCTGCAAAAAAGGCAAATGCTCTTTTGGACTGCATTAATAGAAGTATAGCTTCCAAATCGTGGGAAGTACTAGTTCCCCTCTACTCAGCACTGGTTAGGCCTCATCTTGAGTACTGCATCCAGTTCTGGGCACCACACTTTAGGAAGGATGTAGACAAACTGGAGAAGGTTCAGAGGAGGGCAACAAGGATGATAAAGGGATTAGAAACAAGGCCCTATGAGGAGAGACTGAAAGAACTGGGCATGTTTAGCCTTCAGAAGAGGAGACTGAGGGGAGATATGATAGCACTCTTCCAGTACTTGAATGATTGTCACACAGAGGAGGGCCAGGATCTCTTCTCGATCATCCCAGTTTGCAGGACACGGAATGATGGGCTCAAGTTACAGGAACCCAGATTCCACCTAAACATGAGGAAAAATTTCCTGACTGTTAGAGCAATAAGACAATGGAACCAACTACCTAGGGAGGTGGTGGGCTCTCCCAGTCTGGAGGCATTCAAGGTGCAGCTGGACAGCCATCTGTCAGGGATGCTTTGACCTGGATTCCTGCATTGAGCAGGGGGTTGGACTCGATGGCCTTATAGGCCCCTTCCAACTCTACTTTTCTATGATTCTATGATTCTATGATTCTATGATTGACCCGCTGAAAACAAACAAGTCACAAGGCCCCACAGCCACAGGTGCCTATTCAAGAATTCTGAAAGCACACAAGTGCAGGGGATGTGCAGATCCGCAAAACTCAAGTTCATCAAGGTTTTCCAACTTCCACCTCAAAGCTCATTCCAACTTGGGTAGAGAACAGACGGCAAGCTTTTTCTGTTGTCCTCTCACATGGAAATTCATATGTATTTCTGAGCATATTTTTCTAAATGTATGCATTTTTGAAAAGTACACCTTTTCCTCTCATTATCTAAAGCATGTTTGTGTGCACTATCCAATGTACAATTTTTCATGTGAATTTCTCAAACATACATATCTTTCAAATTCATTTTTTAATGGCTACTCTTACATTTCTGGCCTTCACTAGCTTAAGAAGAGCAGTTTTTAAAAACTGACAGTAAAACGATCATCCTTGGCATATATCAGTCAAACTTCCCTATAAAGCAGAACACTAATATTAGCCCCCATTGTGCACGAGAAAGGTGAGCCGTAGAGCACAACCCTACACGGTGCTGCGAGACAGAGTCTAGAGACGGCCATAGGAGAAGTCGGAGTCCCAGCTCCAACCTTGGAAACACGCTGTAAGATCAAAGCTGGGAGTCTGACTTCAGAGCGCCCTCCCTCTGCCCTTGTAGCCAGCACAGAAATAACTGCACCAGTCATGGCTCCGAGGTTGGGAGACCAACCACCGAGCTGGAGGTTTCTGGGCATTCCGGCAGGGCAGGAGTGAGAGAGTGTCTAATTAACAGGAGGGGAACTGTCCTCCCCTTCAGGGTATCAGCGCACACTCAAGTGGGGTTGAGCTGTCAGTGGGGCATCTGAGCCTCCCATTCGGGGGCTTCCTCATAAAGTTATGGTCAAGAACAAGGAAGGGAAGAGCAAGGAAGCCTTGGTGGCAACAAGCAACCTGCTGAGGATGGCGAGAAACCATCTGGAAGGTTCTCCCATCACCTTGGGAAAGATGGGGCCTCTTTACGCCTCCCTCCAAGGAGCAGCCGCCGCTCATGCCCAGCTAATTAAAGCCCCATTTCACGCCAGAGAGAGCAAACGTTGGTGAAGATGAATTGATTTCCCATCTGCTTCTCCTGGTGCCTGGATGAGACTGTGCAGACGCTTCAGCCCCCTTCACTCCATCTAAGTCAAGTGCAACCTTTTACATGAAATTAATTTCACTTTTGCATTAGCAGTCAGCTCTGGAACAGGATGAAGCACCTTCGCCACTGTCCCACATGTGTGCTCAGGTGAGCTTCCTTGGCTTGCCAGAGAAAGGACTTGCCGTTTTCAAAAAATTCTCGTTTCCTTCCTATAGGCAAAGCAGTGGGCATTTTTATTGCCTCCTCCGCCTCCTCCATTTCTTCCTTTCTTTTTTGTGCTGCCTTAATTAGGCTGCAAGCTTTGAGCCAGGGTCCTGTGATTTGTTAATCTTCTGCTCAGCTCCTACTTTTGTGCTTGACAGGGGATAAATATTTTATCTTGGAATACATGTATGTTACATCTAAAGGTCAGCGATGCACAATGATGCCTGAGTTTCCCCTTAAAATTACGCTGCTGACTCAGCTGTCCACCGTATGGATCTCCTACTGGCTTGCCTGAGCATGGAGTCTGACACAAACCAGGGCTTACTGCGCAATGATAAAGGATCTTGTCCCCAAAAGTGGGCACTGGAGTCAGCATTGGTGAAGGATGCACCACGTGCCAGAAGGATGCTCCACGTCCCAGAAGGATGCTCCACGTGCCAGAAGGATGCGCCACGTGCCAGAAGGATGCTCCACGTGCCAGAAGGATGCTCCACGTGCCAGAAGGATGCGCCACGTGCCAGAAGGATGCGCCACATGCCAGAAGGATGCTCCACGTGCCAGAAGGATGCTCCATGTGCCAGAAGGATGCGCCACGTGCCAGAAGGATGCGCCACATGCCAGAAGGATGCCTCAGCCAGGAAGTGACTGGCTTCATCATCACACGTAGGCTACACCCACTGGGGAAGGCCCACACACAGCAATGCTGCCCCAGCCAACGCACCAGGTGGATCATGCTCCCTGTACATCAGTCAGGGCAGCTTTCTCTGCCCCACACCTTCTCCCATAGGGCAAGGTTGTGGGGCAGGTGAAGCCAAGCTGGCTGGGCACCTCCTTCTCACTGCTCACCGCGCTGATTGGTGCTCGAAGGGAAGAGATTTGGAGGTCCTGCGAGCACCAGCCTAGCGCTCAGCCTGGCTTTCCTCACCCTTCACCCTCCCTGGCATGCAGGGGTGGGTCCAATCTGTGATTGGAGATAACAAGGGGATCCCTCTCCCTGCCCCCAACCTGAGCCTCCGTGGCCCATAGGCCAGGGGCAGGAGGGGCAGAACCCATGGACAGTGCCCAAGTCTTTGTGGGCCGGATGGGGAACTTCCCTGGCCTGGACTAGGCATGCACGCTGGAGCGGCTCCATCCCTGGCTAAATGAAATGCACCCAGGACCTCCATCCTTACTTCCAGCGCATCCATCCTGAAGGGACAACCCTTCCTCGTTTGTTTGTTTTTAAAAGCGGGTTAGAGGCTACTACCCGTCAGGATCTCTAATATGCCCTCTTTTGTGCCCCTGAACAGCAGCTGCAGGGTAGTGACCTCCGGAGGAAACCCTCCTTCGGGCTTTCCATTGGGGCATCCAGCTGGCCACTGTGGGTCACAGGGTGTTGGGGTAAATCAACCCTTTGGCCTGACCCAGCAGGTCTGCTGCTGGGGGTTATTATCGTCATCCTCTCGATGCTCTTTGGAGGAAGCACTAGCCCACTGGCAACTAGAACTGGGCACAATGTTAGGAAGCAGAGGAATGCGTTACAGCGCAATCCTATGCATGTTTACTCAGGAGTACATCCCATTCTGTTCAGAGGAACTTACTCCCAGGGGTGTGTGTATGTGGGAACACAGGTGGAATCTCCCAAACATTCGAAGCTGCTCAACTCTTTTGCTTTTTATGCATTGATTCATCATTTAGTTTTCTAACTTATCCTGCCCTCAAGAGGCTCAGAACACTTATCTACAGTTCCAAAATAGGAAAATGGAGAGTGTGCCTGAATGTGGAAGAATGCGACTGTTGTGCCTCCATTTGGGGTGGAGGAGGAAGCCATAGTGCAGCCCAGCCCAAGAGTGTTTGGGGAGGGGCTGGGCCAGGCACCTGTCATCTGCAGCCTGGTCCAGCTGTGCTGACTTGCCAATCAGCCCTGGCTTAAAAGACAGGCCCCAAACGCACTTCAGATGCTGGAAGCCATTGTTGCTGCAGATCAGTCCTAGCAAAGATGCTCCTGCCTGCTCCTGGACCTAGACTTGTGTATTTTGACCCCAGATCTGTGCTCCTCTACTGGTTCGTGTTTCCTTTTATTTGAGACGGATATTTTGGCTTCTAACCTTGGACTGTTTTTACAACTACCACTTATCTCTCGACCGGAGTAATTTATGACAGCAAGTGCAGCTCCAGGAAGGAATGGCTTCTTTGCTTTTAATGCAGCCCTTCAGAGGTTGCTCCTGACATTTTCTGGGCATCTCTGTGGAAACAGAGCCTGCCACCGGATGCTGAGCCTGCATTTGTTCCGGTGATATATAGGCAAAGAGTAAGTGCCTGGGTGTTTATATAGTAAGGAACTAGTTTTGTTGTTTTGTAGCTCTACTTGTGGATGCCAAAGTGTCTCCCCACCTTTTCCCCTTCCCTCATTCCCCACCTTTTCTTGTAATCAGTTTACCTTAAATACACTTTCCTGGTTCTACCCCACACGGTGTGTGTGGTTCCTCTGTCGGTTCAGTGCTCAAATCCAGTGTATAGATTGAGGGCAAGGCCCTGAGAAAATCAGTGTCAAGACGGCAGAGCCAAGGCTGGCAGTTTGGCACCTTTGATCTCTCATCTTGAGATAAAGGACTGGTTGCAGTCCTTCACATGGCTCAGGCCAGTACAGCTTCCAGAGCTATTTTGACAGCCAGGAGCGCTCTGCCTGCGATTCCCGATTTAGATCAGTAGTAAACACTGGAATCTAGCACCAAGTCAAAGTGAAACCACTTTCTGGCAAAAATGAAAAGCACTTTTATTTGATAATAAACAATACAAATTGAAAAGGGGGATAAGGGAAAGTGAAACTAGCAGAAAAGGAAGTGTCTTATTGCACACAGTCAGAACTACAAAACATGGAGTTGGTATCTGACTCCGGTAAGATAAAATAAAATATATAGTAATTGTTCTCCATTGTGTTGGAGAGGATGTCAGGAACTTGGCTCACATGTGGTGGAGTTGCAAAAGCGTACTGGATTTTCGGAACAAAATTTTTGTAGAAATTTCAGAAATTATTGGTATTAATTTGGAGGTCTGTCCAAAATTAGCATTGCTATCAATAACGGAGAAACTTCTGTGCTCACAAGAGAAAAAGGAATTAATTGTAAATTTGTTAACTGTGGGGAGATTATTGATAGCAAGGAAATGGAAAGTTCAACATCAGTTTTTAATTATAGACTGGTACAAAGAGGTGTGGGATATTGCTTTAAATGATAAATTAACATGTCATGTAGTATCAAATGTAAAAAGGCACCATTAAAGAAAAATAACTTCAAGGATATTTGGGGACCATTTCCTAGACTATGTTTTAGTAAAGGGAAAGGGGAGTAAGCCATGTCAAGATATGATGTATTTTTGGAATATTGAATAATAATGGATTATGATGATAGAAATTATTTCTTGGTCCCGTGGTGATGGGTGCACCTTCGTAGTTATATGTAGTGTTTGTTTGTTTTTAATTTGTTTTATATAATGTTTGAAATAAAGTTAAATAAAATATTTTTTTTAAAAAAAGAACTACAGAACAACAAAGATTCTACACTATTGTAGCTAACACCGGAGATTCTAACCTAGTCTAAAACTAGAAACTGAACGAACTTACAGTAATGTACCCAGGCGCCCTGCTTGGGGGTTGAGTGTCCGGAGTGGCCTGAGCCGAGATCCTGTTCCCTGCTCCCGGTCCTGCAGAAAAGGACCGGCGGCGGTCCTTCACAAAGATAAACGGCTGCTATATACTGAGACAGACCAGAAGTCCATCCAGCACAGGGATCTGGACTCGAGCTGCCCCCAGCCTGGTGCAATCTGATACATTTGGGGCGGGGCGGGGCACCAGGTCGGGGAAGCCTCCCTTACTCTGACTGGCAACAGCCCTCCAGGAAAAGTCTCCTTCCCCGCCTCGATGCCAGGGAGCCTTTGACGGGGCGTGCCGCACACTGAGCACCCCAGGGCGATCCTCGCCATGACTGCTTCGATGCCAGCACACTCACTGGGGATCCCTCCGTGCTGCTCAGAGGGGTCTGTTTCGAGACCGGGGTGGAGGGAGGCAGGGCTGCCGGCAAGGCACTTCAACGGAGAAGGCTCTGAAGGCCTTTGAGCTTGGAGCCGTCTCAGAGGCCCGTTCCCCACCCCACATGCCGCTTGAGTGTCAACCAACTGCTGCAGGACGGAGCTTGGAGAATGTTTAAAGGTGAACTCCCTCCTGCACCGCTGCATGAAAAGGCTGCCCTCGGTGTTGCAGCAACGGAAGCTTTGCTCATGCTGCAGTGGGCAACATTAAGGGAGAAGAGCCATGGATCTTACAAGCCCTGGGTCTTATTGGACTGTCCATGATAATAACCGGTTGAATCCAGCTGCTTTTTTTATGCCTGGAGCAAAAGATGGGGGTGATTGATTCGATTCTCCCCTCTCTTAAAAGTGTGGTAATCCTTTGAAGATGAGCAAGATGCTGCCTGTGGAATCTTAGCCTTTGCTTAGTCAACTGAGATGATGCTTCTCCTCCTCACTAGCACTTCCTTCCTACCAGAAGGAGTTGCAAAGCAAAGACTGTGTCATGATGCTTTGGCATTTCATTCTTCCTCCTTGCAGAACTGGAGGGAGGGAAGTCTGTCCTGACGGCCGAGTTCTTTCTTAGGCATCTTTGCTTCCAAATATTGTTATCTGTTTTCACAGACAGATCATTAGAGAATGTTGTTTAGGAAAACCAAGCCTCCTTCCTGGCTGGGAGACACCCTTGCAATCCAAACCCATTCAAAGAAACCCCAGAACTGGGGTGGGGGCGGGGCATGTTTGTTAGTTCTCCAGGCCCAGCCAGGAGATGGGCCGCTCATGCAAAATTCCAAGTGGAATACCTCCAGCCCCGATCCCAAGTTGCAGATGTGCATTACACATGAGCAAGCTGCAGGGTAGGTAGCTATGCTGTTAGTGATGGATGAATCTGTCCGTTTCATTTTTCTCCCACGTTTGAATTTTTTAAATCTCAAATTCTTTCCATCCCATTTATGAAAAAAAAAAAAGAGGCCAATTTTGGTAAGTTCTTACAAAAAATGAACTAAAGAAAATTCTCATCCATCTGGAAAGGCCAAATTTCATAGGTACAGCTATTCCCTGCATGGAGAGGCCCAAGCTGTACCCGCCTGCCACGTAGCTGTTACCGATGAGGAGCCCGTCAGAAAAGAGAAGTGCGGGCCCTGGCTCAGTGCTAGGCAGGATCCAGCACACAGGGATTCAAACCAGGACTTTCAGCGCTGAGCCCTCAAGGCCCAGGGCCTTGATGGAGCAATCTGAATTTCTTTAACATCAAGTGCTTTCCATCCTGAATATGAAGAAATTTGCAAAAGTTGGTAAATTGTTATCCAAACTGAACTGAACTGAAATTCTCACTCATCCCAGCTGTGGTTATATTGCCATATAATAAAAGGAGAGAAGAGCACCCAGTCCGTGAAAGAGTACTGGGCCATTCCAGCTGTGGGAGCGCCCTGCCCACTCCGCTTCCGAGCGTGGGAAGGTCAAGGCCCTGTCGTGGGAGCTGAGATGACCAAACAGGCACATGGCTTGAAACAATTAAGAGAAGTCTCCATCTTTGTCTTTGGAGACTGGAGATTTTTCATCCATCGGCCAACAAAGACGATGTGATGGAATTGGACACCTTTTGCTTACAGAAGAGAACATGAAGGAGCATAGGCTGGGGGCCTCCACGCAGTAGGAGGCTCAGAGCCCGGACAAGAGAAAGGACACAATCCCCCACCCCAGCAGACCAGCCATTGGCTCTGCCTGCAATGCTGGCCATGGGGCAATGTCCTCCACACCGCACCACCAGAGGGCAGCAGGCTCGCTTTGGGGGCACACACAGTTCTGTCCCGCGCTGGAGCCCTTCACCATACTCTTCAATGCGTGGCACCTGCTCCCTGTGGCAGCCACTCACTCCGCCGAGTGGCGGGGCCAGCCCTGAATCCAACGTTGGCTTTTGGAGTTGAGGGATTTGTTTCAAGTTTCTGCATGTTTCTCCCAATTTAAAGACTATCAGCCCTCCTGAGAGCACTTATGTGTTGAAGTGTGAGATACTAAACACATCAATGGGCAAACGTTTCTAGGGGAAGTCATGTTACAGGCCACCGTAGTGTAGCTGAAGATCCCCATTCCCAGGCAAGACCCAGCATGGCTCTAAGACACTTCACATATTATCCTTCTAGCTGAGGAGGGAAATCCATTTAGGTTACCAGTTCTCCCGGGTGCCCTTCATCACCCACCAACGCAGTTTCACAGGCAGCCCCCGCCGCCCCCGCCCTCGCTGCCCATGACAGCATAATAATGACACGGAGACGCCGTCCCTGCTCTGGAAACATTTCCCCGTGGGGGGTTCAATTACACAGCACGCGGAGTGCGGCCTGTGCCTCCCTCGCTCCAATTGCACCGTGACAGGCAGCGCACACACGGCCTGCAAATCAGGAAGGAGAAGCGCCCTGTGATTACCGGGTCCTTCTGCAAGGGCCTTTTTGACAGAAATCACCGGGTACCATGCAAGCCATCAGCCCAGACAGAAAACAAGCCTGTCTTTAAAAGGGGGGGGGGAGGACAAAACTAGGCCACACTCAAAGGGAAGGCACGACTCTTCCCTCCTTTCTTTCCACAGATGCGTGAAATGGGAACACATGATGAGGAATCAGTTTCCGTTCACTATTGAAAGGACCCCTTATTCCCATTCCAGGTCTGGGTTTGGGAAGCAGCCGCTCCCTTCGCCGTGTCGGAGGAGGTGAAAGCACCGGAAAGCAACTGCAAAATACCGAGTTACTTTTTAAAAAAGCGATTTAAATCCTGGGGCGCCTCCAAAGAGCTCAAGGCGGCGGCGCACCTTGCTCCCCCGTCCCCACTTCCTCCTCACAAAAACCCTGTGAGGTAGCCACTGGGGAGAGGCAGAGACCAGCCCGAGGTCACCCAGTGGGCTTCCTGGGGGAGCGGGGATTTGCGCCCAGCCCCCCCCCCAAGTCCTAGCCTGACCCTCTAACCACTACAGCGCAGTGATTCTTCTTGGTGGAGGGGGCTTGGCTGTGGATGCACGGAGGCGCCTTCTGCGGGGTCACCCATCTACCGTAATCCCCCAGCCCAGCCTCGGTGTGGCTGGGTCCGCTCCCAGTCGTGCTAGCAGAGAGACCCTTCAGAGTGGAGGTGCTGGAGACGGAGTGGGCAGCACCAGGGCTCAGTCTCTGGATGGTGGATCAGCCGGCCCTTTGAGTAAGTACGGTGGGCCCCACAGATGTTGGGGGGGGGAGGTTTAAGCCTCACCTAGCTGCATGTAGTGATCCTGATCCATACTGGGTCAACTGCACACTATGTTTTTAATCTATCCTGTAGTTTGACCCTTTGGCGGAGCACAAGTGCACTGCAGTTAGATGCTACCTGGACCAGATTTGGTCCATCCCAAGGGTGGGATCCTGCTGGCTGCTGAACATGCAATGGGGTCCCTAGGAGCAACATGGGCTTGTGGATTGCCCAGCTGGGGACCTTATGCCCAGTAGGCTCTGTAGTTTGCTCCTTCTGAGGCCAGCAGCTGACAACAAGTGCCTCCAGGTCTACCTTGCTCCAGAACAACAGTTCACCACTGTGGCTTTGCTGCAGGGGACAAAGCTTGCCTACCATGACCACGATCTGAAGGACCCACTGCCCACCTCTTCCTACCTTTCCTTGGACGTGTCGGCCCAGGGCAGTGCTGGGTGTGTTCCAGGGCACAATCTCAGATCCAGCAGGTGGGGGATCCCGGGCTTGGTAGGCAGCCTATGACGTGCCCCAGAATGCCACCTCTTCCGTGGACTGGCATGCAGATGTGGCTCAGCAGAAGGGCTGAGGTGGCACAAAAAGGATGCCCTGGAGGCACTGGTTTGTGGCAGTCATCCTTTATATGGCTGCTGCTTGACAAAGGAAAGCATATTCCAAGTAAATTGTTTCCTCATTTAAGCTGCTGCTGCCTGACAACAGGAAACTGAATGTGAATGTGAATGTTTGAACATTTCTTGTCCCTGGAACATTAAAAAGTTAATGAAGCTGTTTTTGCTGGGAGAAATAACCCTAGTTCTGATGTTCCCTGGGACACGCAGAAACACCGGGGACCTTCTCATGGGGAGGTCCAGAGCCAAAACTCGGAGTCCTCTTCAGCCGAGCCGTCTTACAGAGTCAGGACAGCCCAAGACTTGGAGCGTCAGGCCTGCAGCCTCTTCTTTCCTAGCTTTATGGGTTTCAGAAGTCGCTTCAGATGATCTCTGTGTGATCCTACATGTCTGTCCCAAAGACACAGCAGTCCTTCCACACCTGCTGGGCTGCCGGGCCACCTATCCCTTGCTTTAAAAAGGCCACCTAGCCTCTGCCTTGCTGCTTCGTCCCCCCTGTCTTGCCTCTTGGAGTGTATGACTTGGCTCACCTGGCTGGCTCACCTTTGGGAGCCCCTTTCCTGCCCCGCTGTGATTGGCGCACCGTGAGCTGCATTAATTGCTCTCGGAGGCATGGGGGTGGGCAGGATTCTCACCCACATTTAGCAACGGCCGTGGAACAGAAGGGTGTCTCATCTAGCTGGGAGAGTAGCAAGCCATTCCCTTTGAAATATAACTGCTCTACACAGCTGCACGAACAGACTGAGGATAGTTTGGTGGCATTTTGCTGACCCATGAATATCTCCAGAAACCTTTTAGGCCGAGTGGTTATCATTTCCCCCAGCAAGAAACCCTTCCTGGCTGAGTGGTTATCATTTCCCCCAGCAAGAATAGCTTGTAGTCCATTCACACTAAATGTTCTCAGGGAACAATTTACAAATGGAGCAGCACCGGCGACAGGAAGACAGAATCAAAACAGCACATCAGTGTGCCTAAGCACTGCACTGCAGGGCCGCTCTGTGGCTTTGATGAGGCTTCTCCAACAGTAGCTCAAGTCTGTTGAGTCAATGACTTCTTGGAGAAAAAGCCTGAAATTAAAAAGTGGATTTTAATTAAAGATTTTCAATTATGTACAAAGTCCCTGGGTCTGAGTCAAGATTAACTGCCCTGGGAACATGTCAGTCTGCTCAGCACAGTCTCTGCTGGGTTCAGTACTCAGTTTCTCCACCTTAATGACCAGATTCTGAGCTGCCGGGAACAATGTAAAGGCGGCGGCAGGCCCGACAGTTGGGCCCAGCCTGCTCAAGGGAGGTTGGGGGCGGCCATGTCTGCCTGAGCATCTCGTGCAGAGACTTGTGCCCCCACAACACTCTTGCGGTAACTGGGACAACACTGAACTTGGATCTGTGAGGTCTAGGAGAAACACCCAGGGTAACTGTGGAGAGCCAGTTTGCGGAACGTTAAAGTCGTCATCACCATAGTAACCACCTCAAGACTTCTGCGGGCATTTTCAAGACCTTGGGTCCAGATGAAATCACTGCAACATGCTGTACGCGGGGCGGCATATGCTGGTGAGCGGAACACTTCACTTGGTGCAGACTGCGGTGGCTACATGGGGAGGGGCTGCAGCTCACCGGCAGGGACCCCACCTTGCAACCAGGAGGCCCCAGTCCTGATTCCGGGTTCCTTGGGGGGGGGGCTGGAGACATCCCTGCCCAAAGCCCTGGAGGGAGGGCCACTGCTGCCAGCCCGTGTCGACAGCTCTGGGCCAGATGGACCGTGTGTGTGTGTGCGTGTGCGTGTGCGAGTGCGTGTGCGTGTGCGAGTGCGTGTGCGTGTGTGTGTGCGTGTGTGTGTGTGTGTGCGCGCGTGTGCATGCGCGCGTGTGCATGTGCGTGTGTGTGACTCAGTGAAGGCAGCTTCTGATGTTCCTGCGTTGATCAGCACTCGGTGCTGCAAACATCTCTCACAGAATCATAGAATCATAGAATAGTAGAGTTGGAGGGGGCCTATAAGGCCATCGAGTCCAACCCCCTGCTCAGCGCAGGAATCCAGGTCAAAGCATCCCTGAAAGATGGCTGTCCAGCTGCACCTTGAATGCCTCCAGTGTGGGAGAGCCCACCACCTCCCTAGGTCGTTGGTTCCACTGTCGTATTGCCCTAACAGGCAGGAGGATTTCCCTGATGCCTCCCCAGCGCGGACCCCCCCCCCATCTTCTGATGATTCCCGGGCACAGTGAGCAGGGCCGGATTAAGAGCATTATGGGCCTGGTGCTGAGGAGGGCGTGCGGCTGAAGAGGGCGCAGAAATGCTGCGCTCCTCTTTGCTGCCGCTGCGCCGCCCCCGCCAGGCCTCTGCCTCCACTGCGCCGCCCCCGCCAGGCCTCCGTCTCCCCACCCTCCCTCCCTCCCGCCGCCGCTGCGCCCTCCCGTCCCGCTTGCCGCTGCTCCTCCCCCTGCCCTCCCGCTCGCTGCCGCTGTGCCTCCCGCTGCCGCCGCCATCACCCCCCCCTCCCCGCCACCTACCTTCTCCGCGTCGTGTCGCTTCCGGAGCCCCGCCCGCGTTGTTTTGGCGGGAGGAACCAGGGCAACAGGGCTTAAACAGCCCTGTTGCCATGGTTTCCCCGGCAAAAAACAGCGCGGGGGTCCCGTCGCGTCACTTCCTCCTCCTCAGTGGCGGCAGCAGCCAGGGCGGGGGGAAGGTGGTGGCGGCGCAGGGGTGTTTTTTTTTTTTGCAGAGCAGGGCTGCTTTGGAGAGGGAGGGCGCTAAATATTATTTCGCCTGAGGTGCCAAACTGCCCTGCACCGGTCCTGATTGTGGGCCTGTTTTGGGGTAGGGGCCTGGAGCTGCAGCTCCAATAGCCCCTATCTTAATCCGGCCCTGACAGTGAGTCCTGGCTGCCTCCCCCTGCAGCCGGGGTGGGGAAAGCGGCTCTGCACAAGCTGTCGGCCTGCAGTCCCCATCAGCACTGGTCAGCGGAGCCAGTGGCGAGGGATCATAGAATCATAGAAAAGTAGAGTTGGAAGGGGCCTACAAGGCCATCGAGTCCAACCCCCTGCTCAATGCAGGAATCTAGGTCAAAGCATCCCTGACAGATGGCTGTCCAGCTGCACCTTGAATGCCTCCAGAGTGGGAGAGCCCACAACCTCCCTAGGTAGTTGATTCCATTGTCTTATTGCTCTGACAGTCAGGAAATTTTTCCTGATGTTTAGGTGGAATCTAGGTTCCTGTAACTTGAGCCCATTATTCCGTGTCCTGCAAACTGGGATGATCGAGAAGAGATCTTTGCCCTCCTCTGTGTGACATCCCTTCAAATACTGGAAGAGTGCGATCATATCTCCCCTCAGTCTCCTCTTCTGAAGGCTAAACATGCCCAGTTCTTTCAGTCTCTCCTCATAGGGCCTTGTTTCCAGTCCCTTTATCATCTTTGTTGCCCTCCTCTGAACCCTCTCCAGTTTGTCTACATCCTTCTGAAAGTGTGGTGCCCAGAACTGGACGCAGTACTCAAGATGAGGCCTAACCAGTGCCGAGTAAAGGGGAATTATCACTTCCCGCGATTTGGAAGCTATACTTCTATTAATACAGCCCAAAATTGCATTTGCCTTCTTTGCAGCCACATCGCATTGCTGGCTCATATTCAGTTTGTGATCTACCACAATTCCAAGATCCTTCTCACCTGTAGTATTGTTGAGCCAAGTGTCCCCCATTCTGTAACTCTGCATTTGGTTTCCTCTCCCTAGGTGCAGCACTTGGCATTTATCCCTATTAAATTTCATTCTGTTGTTTTCGGCCCAGCGCTCCAGCCTATCGAGGTCACTATGAATTTTGTTTCTGTCTTCCAGAGTATTAGCTGTTCCACCCAACTTTGTGTCATCTGCAAATTTGATAAGCATTCCCCGGATGATGGGAGTTGGAGTCCCACAGCACGTGGAGAGCCACCAGCCCCCCAGCCCTGCTCTACAGCTTGCAGCCGGGGTGGGGGGGGACCACCTCACTCCATCCGACCCTGCCCAAGGTCAGAGATCCACATCGGAGGCCCCTTCCCCATTTCCCCCTCCCCGTGTCAGGAGGAGGAAGGTGGACATGGGAACTGGGGAAAGGCCTTTACCTTGGTGTCACCACCACCACACTGTGCTTTTCAGTTTCAGCCAACAGGCACAGAGCTTTTCATCGGAGATGTGCAAGTCCTCTGGGGCTCTCTGCCAATTGGCTCAGAACGTTTCTGGGTCTTTACGTGGGGGAGTGGAAAAACTTGGGGAAATCCTAGGCTCAAAAAAATATCACCCTGCCCATTGTAACCAAGACGGTAAGTCTCATCACCACTTTAAGTATTTTCCTAGCCAGGGCCGGTGCTACCATTAGGCCAACTAGGCAGCTGCCTGGGGCGCAGGGCTAAAGGGGGCGCCAGAAATAGGGAGGGAGGGCTCAGGTCAGGTGGGAAGGGGTGGCGCTAAATATCTGATCTTGCCTAGGGCACCAAACTGCACCAAACTGCCTTGCACCGGCCCTGTTCCTAGCACCTTGACTCCAAAAATAGCCATTTTGCCTAGGAAGGTCTGCTAAGCAGAGGTCTTGCCCTATAGGGCAAAAAGGAAAAAAGGAAGAATCCCACACCACCATTATGTTGCTCGTGGTCAAGAGTAGTTCCCACCCTCCATTACAGGGGTGCACAACCTATTCAGGCCTGAGGGCCACATCCAGAGTCAGGTGGGGGGGTCAGGGCTGGACACGTGTGCCCACTCCTCCATGCCCTCGGGAGACACACACACACCTCAGCAGACACAGATGGAGAGATGGAAAGCTCCTCTCTCTGCCAACTGAGATCTAGAGATTGCTTTAGAGAAGCCTTTTCCCAAGGCTGCTTGCAGTGTGTGTGTAGGGGCGGGATCTTTGTGTGTGTGTGCGCATGTGTGTGCATGCATGAAAGCGTGTGTCCATGTGTGCGCATGAGTGAATTAATGTGTGTTATGAGTGAGTGGCAGTGTGTGAGAGAGTGGTGTTGTTTAAGTGTGTGTTGAGTGAGAATAGATGTCTGGGTGTGAATGAACAGGTGTGTGTAATGTGTGAAAATTGGGTGGGTGTGCGTGTGTGTATGAGAGAGAGGCTCCGCCCACATCCCCTCTGCCCCGCCTCCCTCTTGTGGCCACCCTCCCGTCTCCACCATGCAGCCCTCAGAGCGCTCTTTGGAAGGGAATGACTGAGGCCCTCATTGTCGGTGAATGAGCTCCCCATTTTTGCCCTGCCTGGTTGCTAATGCGCTTGTATCTATCGCTTGGCTATCTAGAGGCCTGAACAGGAAAGGGATCAACGTAGGAAGTGCAGGAAAACCCACTGGAAAACAATACTCAACCCTTCGCTCATGAGGACTCTTATTGCTTGGAAGATGTAGTGATGGCCACCAATTTGGACAACTTTAAAAGGGGATGGTGGTGGTGGTGGTGGCAGTGATGATGATGATCATGATGATGATCATGATGATGATCATGATGATGAACATGATCATGATGACGATTTCATTTCTATACCACCCAATAGCCGAAGCTCTCTGGGCAGTTTACAACAATTATAAAATTACACAATAAAATACAATTATACAATAAAAATACAATTTTACAGTAAAATGCAGTATAAAAAAATAGAAACATCAAAAAATTTACAAAAACATTTCAAAAACAATTTTAAAATTACTTAAATAGCTAAGACAAGATGTAAAAAATAGACTGGATAAAAAGGTGACATAACCACCACCCTGTGTACTATTTGGAGCTGTTAAATGCGCCTCAGCATAGAGGGAAGTTTTAACTTGGCACTGAAAGGATAGTAAAGTTGGCGCCAGGCGGGCGTCAGTGGGGAGGCTGTTCCACAGTTGTGGGGCTACCACAGAAAAGGCCCTCCCCCTTGCTGCCGCCTTCCGAGCCTCCCTCGGGGGGTGGCGGCAGTCGGAGGAAGGACCCAGATGCTGAGCGCAGTGTCCAGGTAGATTGTGGCTGGGAGAGGCACTCCATCAGGTTTTATGGTCCCAAGCTGTGTAGGGCTTTATAGGTTAAAACCAGCACCTTGAATCGGGCTCAGTAGCATATAGGCAGTCAATGCAAGTGGGCCAGAACAGGTGTTACATGTTCAGACCTCCTGGTCCCAGTTATTAGTCTGGATTGGAGAAATTCATGGAGGAGAAGGCTATCAATGCCTGCTAGTCCTGACTGGCTATATATGCTTCCTCCAGTATCAGAGGCCGAGTGCCTCTGTACTCCAGTTGTGGGGAAATTGGGCAGGAGGGTGCTGTTGCACTCGTGTCCTGCTTGTGGGATCCCATGGGCAGCTGGTTGGTCACTGTGTGAATAGAATGCTGGACTAGATGGACCGGACCCTTGGTCTGATCCAGCATGGCCCTGTTCTGGCCCAGGCCAGGTTTAAGTTTCTGGTACTAGCATGCAAGGCCCTAAACAACTTGGGACCTTGAGAGAGCGCCTTCTCCCTTATCATCCTGCCCAGTCACTGAGGTCATCAGATGGCATGCTCCTGGTGGTTCCACATGGGCCTGTGGCCTGACTGAAGAGCCTTCAGTGTGGTGACTCCCTCTCTGCGGAACTCCCTGCCTCTGGAGCTCAGGCAGGCACCAACATTGTGATGTTTCCAATGCCTCCTGAAAACATGTTTATTTCAGGAAGCCTTCTTGGGTGACGAGCCACTGTTTTATTGATATTCTGCTTTTATTGACATTCTGTTTTTAATATTGTGTTTTATTCTCTTTATCTGTTTTGCCTTTTATTGTTCACTGCTCCAGAATCTGTATAGATGTGGAGCAGTGTAGAAATGTCACAAATAAATCAATAGATACAGGTGCACAGAGGCACGGTATGGCCTGGGTGGGCCAAGGGATGGGGGTCCCACAGCTGTGCCACGTGCCTGAGCATCTTAGGACTTACCTTGGAGTAGACACGTGTGATTGCACTGCAAGGTACTCAAACGGTCTGGTGCAGAGAGGAGAGCCAGCAGCAACCTCCATAACTGAAGACTAGGGAAGAGACGTTGGTGTGGAGACTGAAGGAAGCACTGAAGATCCCAAACAAAAAGCAACTGTTTTGGAAAAGGCTGATTCGTTCGACGTGACCGGCTCTTTCAAACATATCGCATTACTGAATAAGAAATGCCTAGTAGGAGGAAATAGCAGGGCTGGGCTGGATTAAGTGATTTCCAAAGATATACACATTACAGGGGTGAAATCCGAACATCTGTCTTCACGATGTGTCCAATGATATACGTGCGGGGGGGTGGGGGGGCTTTAATGAGGCAGGATCAGCGGCTGCTTTGGGAACCCGCTAAACTGGCAAATGCCGATGAGGGAAGCAGGTGGGGAGAGCTTCCCCGCTCATTAGAATGGGCCGCTGTGCTCAGCTGTAGGAAGGCGAGGCGGCGGCGGCGGCTCGTGGGCGGTCAGCCGTGGCTTCAGCACCCGGCAGATGGACAGCTCCAGCGGAGTGTGCGAGCAACCGGCTCTACACAGGACGCTGCCTCCGCGCCGAGCAGCTGCCGCGCAAATGTTCCGCGGCCTGGGCTGAGCCTCTTCTGCAGGCCGCCTTCCAAGTGAGAGCGGCTGGGTGGGGACGTGCCAAGGTGCCGGCGCTACCTTGACACTGAAAGGAGGGCTTTGATGCCGGTGACAAGAGCCCGCGCTGGCCTGGAACGGCATCAGACCCGCCCAGCTCCCTCTCTGCTTTCCCGTCTGTGCTTTATTTATGCAAGCATAAATCAAAACACTCTTCTACTTGGAAGAGAAAACGGGATAGACTGTTGGTCTAGTGTGGATCAGCTTTCGGCTGTGGAGGGAAGCAAAAATCAGAAAGCAAAGAGTATTTGCATACAAAGTAGAATCATAGAATCATAGAATCATAGAAAAGTAGAGTTGGAAGGGGCCTACAAGGCCATCGAGTCCAACCCCCTGCTCAATGCAGGAATCCAGGTCAAAGCATCTCTGACAGATGTCTGTCCAGCTGCACCTTGAATGCCTCCAGAGTGGGAGAGTCCACCACCTCCCTAGGTAGTTGATTCCATTGTCTTATTGCTCTGACAGTCAGGAAATTTTTCCTGATGTTTAGGTGGAATCTAGGTTCCTGTAACTTGAGCCCATTATTCCGTGTCCTGCAAACTGGGATGAACGAGAAGAGATCTTTGCCCTCCTCTGTGTGACATCCCTTCAAATACTGGAAGAGTGCGATCATATCTCCCCTCAGTCTCCTCTTCTGAAGGCTAAACATGCCCAGTTCTTTCAGTCTCTCCTCATAGGGCCTTGTTTCCAGTCCCTTTATCATCCTTGTTGCCCTCCTCTGAACCCTCTCCAGTTTGTCTATGTCCTTCTTAAAGTGAGGTGCCCAGAACTGGACGCAGTACTCAAGATGAGGCCTAACCAGTGCCGCGTAAAGGGGAATTATCACTTCCCGCGATTTGGAAGCTATACTTCTATTAATACAGCCCAAAATTGCATTTGCCTTCTTTGCAGCCACGTCGCATTGCTGGCTCATATTCAGTTTGTGATCTACCACAATTCCAAGATCCTTCTCACTTGTAGTATTGTTGAGCCAAGTGTCCCCCATTCTGTAACTCTGCATTTGGTTTCCTCTCCCTAGGTGCAGCACTTGGCATTTATCCCTGTTAAATTTCATTCTGTTGTTTTCGGCCCAGCGCTCCAGCCTATCGAGGTCACTTTGAATTTTGTTTCTGTCTTCCAGAGTATTAGCTGTTCCACCCAACTTTGTGTCATCTGCAAATTTGATAAGCATTCCCTGTACCTCCTCATCCAGGTCATTAATAAAAATGTTGAAGAGCACCGGGCCCAGGACCGAGCCCTGTGGTACCCCGCTCATTACCTCTCCCCAGTTTGAGAAGGAACCATTGATAAGCACTCTTTGAGTCCGATTCTTTAGCCAATTGTGGATCCACCTGATAGTTGTTCCATCTAGCCCACTCTTAGCTAGCTTACTAATCAGGATATCATGAGGCACTTTGTCGAAAGCTTTGCTGAAGTCCAGGTAGATCTGCTTTGTTCTTGAGGATTCCTAGGACTTCTCTTTCTGGCTTGTTTAGTATGGAAGGTATTGTTTTAAAGCAGAAATGGTCCTATTGCCAAATGTTTGGATGCAGAAAAGAGGGAGGCAGCACTAGAGAGAAAATGCTGGGTCTGCTACAGCAATCAGGGCACACAACCAGAAGCAGGCTGCCTGGATACAAGATTATATGAACACGGTGTGATGGAGCCATGGAAAAAGCGGTTGGAAAGGGGCATATTGGAGCATTGTGCTTGTTCTGGTCCATGGAGTCCTGGCTTGAGCCTTTCAAATACAAGTGCCTCCTGATTCTAGCCTTTAAAGGCAGATGACAAAATAAAAACTGATGAGATTTCCATCCTGTTTTATGCTGATGAGTCTCTCAATTAACTGTCTTTCCAAAGTGTGGAAAATGTGTATAACCAAAATGCTTGTATCTAACCAACACTTCCAGCTGGCTCCCATGCGCAAGGCCAAGCGTGGAGTACTTTGGAGCAAGACTTTCCATGAAGTGGGTCCCATACCATTTAAAAAAAAAAAAAAAAAAGAGGAGGAGGAGGAGGAGGAGGAGGAGGAGGAGGAGGATGAAAGGTGGGGGCGGGGGACACATAATTTGGTTGGATATTTGGTCTAAAGATTCTGGTAGATCTGCCGAAATGTAACCTGCTTTCTGTTTTAAACAAAGCTCAACAAAAACCAAAGTTAAGGAAGACATATACCTCCCAACAATATTGTTTAGTACAAAAAATATAAATGTTGTAACAATATAACAATAAAACATACTTCAATGTATAAAAAATTAGTAAAACCTGAATATATAGAACCTAAAAACTATAATGTAATAGGCCAGTGTTATAATTTTTAGCTGCTATATATTCAGGTTTTAATTTTTCATACATTGATATATGTGCTATTGCTATACTGTTACACAACATTTGTATTTATTTGTATTAAACAATATTGTTGGGAGGTATATAAAATTCTGGCTTTTGTTAATGGTACATATTGTTGAGGACTACTTTTGCTCTGTTGCTTAAAACCAAACTCAGCCACAAACATATTAGGCTAACGGTGCAATCCAGTGTGGCTGCCCACGACCCTCCGAACTCAGAGGATTACCGGCATCCTATTGAGGGCGGGAGGAGCGCGGAGAAGGAGGCCGCCCGCCTCCCCCTGCCTTGCAGAAGACTTAGACGACGGCTGATTTCAGCACGCGAGGTGGGGAGGCCGAGGCGCCACCAGGATACTTCCTAGTAGTTGGTCAGATGATCATATTAGAAAGTGCAGCTTGAATATCAAAACAATAACAGCAGAGAAGAGAACACAATTAAAAAAAAAGAAATAAGCAAGGAAGTCAGCCAAGCCAGATCCTTAGAAAGAGCTGCAATAAAACAGTGCCATTTAGGAGGTATTCAGGGTTGTATGGGGTGTGCTTCAGTCATGTGCACACACTGATGAGCCTGCTTACACAACTGCCTGCGTGGGGGAAAAAGGCCTTTCCTGGTGGGGAGAGGTGGCTTTGGCAAGATTATTCAGATGCAGAAGATGAATCAACAGACAGTGATCTAATATGGATAAAATGGAGAGGAGGAGGATTACGTAAGCCGCCTTGGGTTCCTTACAGGAAAAAAGGTGGGGTATAAATATAATAAAATAAATAAATAAATAAATAAATATATGTCTTGCCTTGCTGAATCAAAGCAAAGGCCCAGCTCTTCCAGCAGTCCGTTTTCAGTGCTGCCCCCCAGATGCCCCCCAAGGAAGCCCACAGGCTGGGCATGGAGGCAGTGGAGACCTGCCACTGCTGGCTGAAAAGGCAGGGACCTGGAGGACTTTTTTCTGCCTCAACATGCATAGGATTACGCCCAAAAACAAACAAACAAACAAACAAACAAACCTGTTGCTGGCACAGAGCCACTTCTGGAGAAACATCATCACCTTCAGGGACTCAGGGAAGCACTTCTTGGAGGTGCTCTGTCTGCGTGGCCTGGCCCTGGGGGAGGAGCAGGCGTGGCCAGTGCATTAGGAACGGATGCAGCAGTGTGGTGCTGCGGATTTTGCCAATGGTGCAAAAAATAACTAGAAATGGCGGCATCCTGAGGATCTTTTAAAATCAGCGCCTGGCAAAGTCCTTATGCAACCTGCTAGCCCAGGGGCTCTTCAGCAGGGCGTTTCTGAGGTGCACTGTTGCCCTGACCTCCTGGCTGCCGGGTGGATGTTCCATTTTGTCGGCATGTGCCAAGAATGGTTAACGATTCAAGATCCCTCCTTACACAGTCTGTCACTCCTAGCAAGGAATCCAGCACCAGCAAGCTTAGCTATTTATTATTCATAAAAACAGTGCCATTGAAGTCAGAACGAAAGTGTCGCATCTCCAGGACAAAATAACATTTAATTACTCATCAATTATGCAATGCTCATGTGAGAAGCCATGTTGGCATCTGTGCCAATGAAATGCAGGACTTGCGAGCTGCCAATGCACCCTCAGCCAGCGGCCTGGGCGGCGGAGCCTCCGGCGGAGATTGTGTGTGTGGGGGTGTGTGTGTGTGTGTGTGTGTCTTCTGCTGACACCGTCTCATTTCATTTCATTTCATTTCATTTATTTCATTTATATACCGCCCCATAGCCGAAGCTCTCTGGGCGGTTCACAACACTCTCTACATAAAAACAACATTAAAACATACAAAACAGTTTAAAAAATTAAAAACCAAATTTAAAAACACAGTTTAAAATAACAATACAAAAGCCAATAAAACTGAGCCTACAGGTGACAATCCCCTCCGTGCTATTCCAAGCTCCTAACTAAATGCCTTGGCATAGAGGGAAGTCTTAACCTGGCGCCGAAAAGATAGTAAGGTTGGCGCCAGGCGGGTCTCAGTGGGGAGCTGATTCCATAACTGGGGGGCTACCACCGAGAAGGCCCTCCTCCTCGTTGCCACCAACCGAGCCTCTCTTGGAGGTGGCAGTCGGAGGAGGGCCCCAGATGTTGAGTGTAGTGTCCGGGTAGATAACGGTTGGGAGAGACGTTCCGTCAGGTATTGTGGTCCTAAGCCGTGTAGGGCTTTATAGGTTAAAACCAGCACCTTGAATTCGGCTCGGAAGCATATTGGCAGCCAGTGCAAGCGGGCCAGAACTGGTGTAATATGCTCGGACCTTCCGGTCCCTGCAATAAGCCTGGCTGCCGCATTTTGCACTAGCTGCAGCTTCCGAACAGTCTTCAAAGGCAGCCCCACGTAGAGTGCATTGCAGTAGTCTAGTTTAGAGATCACCAGAGTGTAGATTACTGAGACCAGGCTATCCCTGTCCAGATAGGGGCGTAGCTGGGTCACCAGCCGAAGCTGGTAAAAGGCACTCCTTGCCACTGAGGCCACTTGAGCCTCAAGTGACAAAGATGGCTCCAGGAGCACCCCCAAGCTACGAACCTTCTCCTTCAAGGGGAGTGCAACCCCATCCAGAACAGGTTGAACACCCTCCATCCGGTCAAAGGAACCACCCACTAACAGCATCTCAGTCTTGTCTGGATTGAGCCTCAGTTTGTTAGCCCCCATCCAGTCCATTGTCGCAGCCAGGCACCGGTTCAGCACATCCACAGCCTCACCTGCTGAAGATGAAAAGGAGAAATAGAGCTGCATGTCATCAGCGTATTGATGGCAACGCACTCCAAAACTCCGGATGACCCCACTCAGCGGTTTCATGTAGATATTAAATAGCATGGGGGATAAGACCGACCCCTGAGGAACCCCGTACTGGAGAGTCCATGGGGCCGAGCAACATTCCCCAAGCACCATCCTCTGGAGCCGGCCATCCAAGTAGGAGCGGAACCACTGCAATGCAGTGCCCCCCACCCCCAACTCAGACAGCCGCTCCAGAAGGATACCATGGTCGATGGTATCGAAAGCCGCTGAGAGATCCAGGAGTATCAACAGGGTCACACTCCCCCTGCCTCTCTCCCGACATAGGTCATCATACAGGGCGACCAAAGCCGTTTCCGTGCCAAAACCAGGCCTGAACCCCGACTGAAATGGATCCAGATAATCAGTCTCATCCAAGAGCACCTGGAGCTGGTTGGCCACCACCCGCTCAAGGACCTTGCCCAGGAAAGGAACATTCGCCACCGGCCTAAAGTTGTTAAGATCTTCCGGGTCCAGAGAGGGTTTCTTCAGGAGTGGTCTCACCACCGCCTGTTTCAGGTGGCATGGGACCACTCCCTCTCGCAAGGAGGCATTGATCACCTCTCTGGCCCAGCCGGCCATTCCCTCCCTGCTAGTTTTTATAAGCCAAGAGGGGCAAGGATCCAGAACAGACGTGGTTGCACGAACCCGTCCAAGCACTTTGT
This sequence comes from Shinisaurus crocodilurus, assembly GCA_021292165.1. Lineage (NCBI taxonomy): Eukaryota > Metazoa > Chordata > Lepidosauria > Squamata > Shinisauridae > Shinisaurus > Shinisaurus crocodilurus. The sequence continues at coordinate 320,837,896 of CM037876.1, read as the reverse complement.
CAACATCCTCGAGCTGTACCAACTGAAACTCATCCAAAATAACTAGACCAGGCTGTGCTCCGGGTACCTCTCCTGATTCTACTGCTATAACATTGGAGTCTAAGTCCCTGCGGATGCAAGAGATTTTTTCCTGGAAGTGCCTAGCGAATATATCACAGCGGGCATCAGATGGGTCGATGATGTCCCTGGGGCCAGCGTATAACAGGCCCCGGACGACCCTAAACAGCTCCGCTGGGCGGCAGACAGATGTTTGGATAGAAGCAGTGAGATGTTGTCTCTTTGCCACCTTCACTGCCTCTAGGTATACCTGGCTATAGGCACATACCAGGGCTCGATTGCATCCACTAGGAGTTTTCCTCCACCTGCACTCAAGCCGTCTCCTGTTTTGCTTCATCACTCTCAGCTCTGGGGTATACCACGGAGCTGTACGAGCTCTACTACAGAGAGGGCGCTCAGGAGCGATCGTGTCAACCGCCCGGGTCATCTCCCTATTCCAGAGATTGACCAGGGATTCGACAGGACCACCAGCCATATCAGCCGGAAAACCCCCAAGGGCCCTCTGGAAACCATCCGGATCCATCAGCCTCCGGGGGCGGACCATCTTAATAGGTCCCCCACCCTTGCAGAGGGGAAAAGCTGCCGTTAGCCTAAATCTCAGCAGGTAGTGATCTGACCATGACAAGGGGACCGATTCAAAGTCCCCCACCTTCAGATCACCATCTCCATGCTCGGCTGAAAAAACCAGGTCTAGAGTGTGCCTTGCTACATGTGTTGGGCCGATGACATGTTGGGAGAGTCCCATGGTTGTCATGGAGTCCATGAATTCCTGAGCCACACCAGACAAGGTGCCCTCAGTATGGATGTTAACATCCCCCAGGACCAACAGCCTGGGGGACCTCAGCATCGCCAGCGAGACCACCTCCGTCAGCTCAGCCAGGGAGTCTGTTGAGCAGCGGGGTGGGCGGTACACCAGCAGAATCCCTAATCTGTCCCGCTGGCCCAACACAAGGTGCAAACACTCCAGACCAGTAGTCAGACGGACAGGGAGCCTGGAGAGAGAGACAGAATTCCTATAGACCACGGCAACCCCCCCTCCCCGGCCCTCAGGTCTACCCTGATGCTGCACCAAGTACCCCGGTGGGCAAAGCTGGGAGAGACTAACTCCTCCCTGTTCTCCCACCCAGGTCTCAGTAATGCATGCCAGATCGGCCGCCTCATCGACTATTAGATCGTGGATGAGGGAGGTTTTATTTTGCACCGATCTGGCATTTAGAAGCAGCATCCGGAGACCCGAGGGCAGGCTGATAGGGCAACCACCAAACCTGCGGGTGCGAGGAGGACCAGAATATGGCACAGCCATTAAGTGTCTGGGCCGTGTTCCCCTTACCTGGCTAGTCCTCCTCCCAACGCCATATCTCCCTCTACCCATCACTACACTAATCGGGGCCCCCACAGAACCCCCCACTTGACCACGTGACTCCCCTCCAAGGCACATGCTCAGGCCCTAGACAGGGGGGCGTCGCCACCCGGCTCCAGGCCGGCAGATAAAGGCCTGCGGAGCGTCCAGCAAGCCCAGGTGGCAGGCGTCTCAATCAGGCAGGCCTGGGGGAGTCGCCCTCCTCCTGCTGGCAGTGGAGCTTCTCCCAGGAGAGGGGCCCAACCCAGCCAGCAGCAGCAGCGTCAGCCAAGACAGAGGGCTGACGAGGTGGTAAGGCAGCTGGCAGGATGGTAGGAAGGCTGGCAGGATGGGAAAAGGCAACCCAGGTCTTCTCTCCCGAGAGTGACCACGTCCAGGCGTTGGTGCTGGCTGCTGCAGACTTCAGTCACTCCAGTCTCAGCCTTTCCCCGCTTCGGAGAAGGGGTGCGCTGGCATCCTCCTGGCTCTCCTGACTATTCGTGTCACTGCTCCCGGCAACATTCACACAGAATACGGGGTCAGGGTGAGGATGACATGTATTCGAGACAAATGAGAAATAATGCCAGTGTAAAACTAAAATGTGATTTCATCCATCAAAACATGCAATAACCAGGACAATCCAAACAGTGCCAACATCAGTTTGGCGTGTATTATTTCTGAATGATCACAATTAGTGTCAGAGCAATAACCTGAAATAATTAAACTATCAAAATTATAATAATCAAGATAATCAAAGAATGTGTCAGCAGCACCGTCATTTCTGGATATAGAAACCTGACAGAGCAATCAGAATAAGAATATCAACAGCCACAAAAATATTCAGAATAATTGAAGGTAATGTTAGCATAGATCGGGTGATATTTTAAAACAAACAAATATCTGGATCACCAAAAACAGTTCTTGTTGTTTATTTACTAGCAGGCAGACCCGGCTTTGCACAGGTTGGAATAGCCCTTAGATTGACACAGTGAAGGCTTCAACCAAAGTTATACAGCTGTCAGAGTTGGACACATTGTGCCTGCCCTGCCCAAGTGAAGCCACACCCACTGGCACCCCTCGGCACCACCCTGCCACATTGCACCCCTGTCGCCCCCTGAGGGAGGCGGGCGTACACTCCATTCCCCCGGAGGGGGCTGTCCCACAGCAGGTGGGGGGAAGGGAGAAGCCATGTGACTCTGTGCCTTGGCCTACTCATCTCCCCTGACTGCAAAGCTATATGCCGGTTAGGGAAGCCTACCACCTAGTGACTGAAGACGGTAGTGCAGGACACACTTTAATTAAAATTAATCGCCCAGGGGTGCACACTCCTTACATATGCCTGCCAAGTTTCATGTGTCTGGGTTTCATGGTCTCGGTGCTATGGGGCTGACAGATGAACAGACACCCTCCCCTATTATTGTAGATGAGAAAAAGTGCTTCACTAGGGCCAGTATTTATTTTTGGTATATGATACCCCACACTAGCTCTCCTGGCCTGGGCAGACTGGGCCAGAAGATCACCCAGGAGGAAAATGGCAGACCATCTCCCAAGCAGAGCTGATGCACAACTGCCAGGAGCCGCCAAGCTTAGGAGCAGCAACTCACAGCGGCAGCTTACCAGCTGCCCTCCTGGAGTGAAGGGCTCCCACACAGGCCGTGGACTGGCTCTGCCCACCGAGGCTGCCTTTGGATCCCCCCTCCCTGAGAAAGGCTCCCTGTTCAGGCTAGGGCTGGAAGCCACTTTCCTAGCTCCATCGTCCAGAGCAGGGCCTCCTTTGAAGTGTGATGTGCTCGGGGAACCCTTTGGGAGGAGTCCTCCGCTTCAGCCACCACGGTGTTAGGATGGGTAGCTTACCACGTTCAGCTGTAAGAACCTCAGGAGAGCTCTGCAGTTGGGTCAAGACAAGGAAGGTCCATATCTCATCCAGCATCTTGGCTCCCACCGAGGCCAACCAGCTGCCCCGTTGGGAATCCCACAAGCAGGAAGCCATGAAGCTCCTGACCACGGGCCAATCACTCGCTCTGGGCCAAGTCTACCTCAAAGGGCTGTTTGGGGATAAAATAGGCAGGGAAACAGACCCATGGGTAAAACTGTAATGACTGCAATCCTGGCCCAGGCTGTGCTGGGCTTCATAGCTGCAGAAGACCAGCATGTTGTGAGGGTAGCAATAAGAGCTGCCTACTAGCCACCAGGAAGCCACGGGGTCTTTCTGAGCCAGCTGATGATTCGTTCTGAGTGGCCTTTCACAGGCAACCTTTTGTGTGTGAGAGGGAGAGGTGAGTGAGGTGAGGTGAGGTGGGGCTGGCTGAGAGCACTCTCTGCCCCACCCCCACCCCCGTGCCAATGCCTGGTCTAGGGAGGGGTCAGGACTCCCATGTCAGGGCCCCATGCGTGGGCCCTTACCCATGACTTGGGGATCCAGGGGTGACTGGAGGAATGGGGCACAGAGATCTGTGCCTTGCCAGGGCTGCCCGCTGCCCTCCAAGTGCCCTTGATGTATGGCCAGGGGGTCATCTCAGGAAGGGAAGTGCGTGTTTTGAAGCCCTGTCACAAGAGGCAAGAAAAGAGGCCCCGGCGGCAGCCCAAATGAGCTGCAGACTCCGTTCCCCCCCCGAAGGGGAGAAAGCAGAGGGGAGAAGCAATCAAGGATGATGGAAATCATGTGGAAAGCTTAAAGAACATATTAATAATGCAAATTTCAATTGCCTCTGAATAAACGGTAGGATATTTAACACACACCCCCTTGGGAGTTGCCAAAGGAGGCACTGTGGGAGGCAAGGTCCTTCCTTCCTGGGGGAGAAACATGGGGAAGGCAGAGAGGAAGGGGCAGGGCAAGGATCCAGTCAGGGAGGGAGAGCAGAAGGTGCTCTGCCGGGCCATATATATGATGTACTGTCCGTGCCAGCAGGCCACACTTGGGAGACGGGGCTGAGCATAAGACCACAGTGGCGCAGCGGCTGAGGCTGGCGCTCTGAGCTGGATTTCACACCCCACAGCACACGGGCCTGCCGGCATCAGCACGTGAGTCAGGGCGGGATGCTAGCCCCCGCCGTGGCTGATGCCGGGCCGGTACAATGCCTTTGCTTGCTCCTTATTTCTTCTTTAAAAGCCAGTGTGGCGTAGTGGTGAGAGTGTTGGACTGGGACTCGGGAGATCCGGGTTCTAGTCCCCGCCCGCTCGGCCATGAAACTCACTGGGTGACTTTGGGCCAGTCACTGACTCTCAGCCTAACCTACCTCACAGAGTTGTTGTGAGGATAAAATGGAGAGGAGGAGGACTATGTAAGCCGCCTTGGGTTCCTTGCAGGAAAAAAGGCAGGGTATAAATATAATAAATAAATAAATAGACATTCTGGAGCCAGGGGATGGCCACACATGGCTACAGATGGTCAGCTGATTATTTTTGCTTTATCAGGCAACCAAAAAGTGCTTATTCTCAAGTTAATGAGTTTAGCATCGGGGTGGCAGAAACAAACTCCATTTTATTTATGTGGTCATGAGGGTGCCATGATTCAAGTAAATTTAAAATGAAAAACTGCCCATGCTCAGAGTGAGGTTTGGCAAACAGGGTTTTCTTATTTGTTTCTTGCTCTAACGTACCAGGACGGCAGAAGCACTGAGCTGCATCTCTTTCCTCTTCACCTGCCCCTTCCCCCTTTTATTGTACCTGCTGTGGCCCTCCTCTTCTCAGAAGGGATCCCGTGATAAAGCTACCCTGGCCCTGGCCACAAGGTGGGAAGGAGGGATGCCTCTCCGGTCAGCATCCATCATCCATGGCTCGGCAGCCCTCCCCCCAAGCTCCTCTGCAACTCCCTCCCCCCGCCCAGCTTAATATAGCCATTCAGCCTTTGCCGGCAGCAGCAGCAGCAAACACCCCCCCACACACACCATTCCAGAAGGGAGGGGAAGCGGGCGGAGGAGGGCGGGCCCATCACCTGCTCTCCTTCTGGGTGTGGAAGAAGGCCAGAAGTCCCCCGCTGCACCTTCATTCGGGGCCCGGTGAGTCCAGCTAGCACAGCATGCTGACTCTCTTGTGTCCTGAATCTCATGGAGTGGCCCTACGTTCTCATATTGGAAATATACATCACCGATCGCAACACGCAGTCAAGCAGCAATTGGTCTACAGAGACATGCCTGCTACCTCCAACACTGGAGGCAATATAGAGCTATCAGGACTATAGCCATTGATAGCCTTGTCCTCCTCCAAAATTTGTCCAGTCCCCTTCTAAAGCCATCCATGTTGACAACCTTCACTGCACCTTGTGGAAGTGGATTCCATAGTTTAACCATGTGCTGTGTGAGGAGGGACTTCCTTCTGTCCTGAATCTCTCTCCATTCAGCTTCATGGGGTGACCCCATTGGGTGCTAGAGCATGGTGGAGAGAGAGAGATCTTCTCCAGCATCGGAGGCAATATGCGTCTGGGTGTCGGTTGCTGGGGAGCACAAACAGGGTGGAACTGTTGTGCTCGTGTTCTGCCTGTAGGCTTCCCAGAGGTGTTTGGCTGGCTACTGTGCAAAAAGAATGTGGGACTTTGGCCGGATCCCGCATGTCTTTACCTATGCTCCTGTGAGTGGAATAAGTTGGCAGAGCATCAAGTCTTTTTGAGAAAGCACAGCCCCATAAAGCACCTCTTGCCAGATCCTTCACTTACCCCCCCACACACACACACAAATATCATTTCTCCTGCTTTTAACCTCAGCAGGGAATGTTGTGTTGTGCCTTATTGACTGCTTGATCTGGCAGGCCTTTGCATTTGCATCAATCACCGCAGAATCTGGCAGCAGTCAGATCTCCCCAGCAGAGACTGACGGGAGACCCTTCTGCCCATCTTGAAGGGGCCGTCTTGGCTGCTGCTGGTCCAAGAATTCATTGATCTAAAAATCTCCCGGGATCTGGCCCAGAACCGCCTGCCCCTCCCCCTGCCTTTCCTGGGCCTGCTCCTTCAACCCAGAGAGAGGTTAATGTGCTCTCGGTTTCTTAAATGGAGCCTGAAAACGTATCTTTCTGGTCTAGCCTTTCTCTCCATTGATTTTGTGCCATGGGGTTTGCCTATTTTATCTGCAGATTAGCTCCGTGATGCCTTGTGATTAATGCCTTGAATGAATGTGCGGTGTGGGGGACCAGGAGGACCCTCAGGAAAACAAGGGGACTCCTTAGCCTCTCCATCTGCTTTGAGAATGGGAAAGGGGGCTGAGCTCTTCCTTCCCGAACGCATGGCCTCGCTGCGCAGCATGTTCCTTGTCATGGGCTGGGGCAGGGGCCCCCCTCTCCCGATGCGGCCCAACCTCTTCACCCCCCTCTCTCCCCCCCTCTCTCTCTTTAAATTAACATTTTAGATTCCTCCTCAACCAAACAACAAGCATTTTTCCTTCAACAGAGAACCATCCAGGTCGTGGCACTGCCGCAGCCCCCAACTATCAAATCTTTATTATGGATTGATTAAATTGTGGCTCGTGCTGGCTCAGCTTGTGTGGCCAGCGCAGTGCACCAAGCAAAAGCAAAGGGTGAGCCGCCTGGTGCTGGGGTTCCTCTCAAGGAAGCCCAGCAGTGCACTAGGTGACTCGTGCCCCCTCCCATCGCTTGGCACCGCTGAGCAGAGGGAGGGGACAAGCCACCTTGTGCTGGGCTTCCTCAAGAGGAACCCCAGCACAAGGCGGCTCATCCCTGCTGCCGCCGGGGAGTCTCTGACAGCTGCCCCAAAGTGCTGCTCGGGCACTTTGGGGCAGCCGTTATCCCCCAGTGCTCCCACAGTGTCCCCTGGGATACCGACAGGAGGACTGAGGGGGGAAGAGTGGGGAGGAGGTGCCTCAGGACCCCCACTCAGGACCCCCTGCATAGGCATCCTGGGCTTAAAGTGCTGTGCAAACCTGCCCATCCTCTTCTCTGACTCCCTGGGGTTCGTCTCCTGTCTATCCCAAGATCTCCTGGCAGGCAACTGGGTGGCCTTGGCCTTCGCCACCTGGGGCAACTGCAGGGACTTGGCTCCAGAACCGTAACTGAGAGCTCATGCTGGGGAAAAAGCCGCATCTGGAGTGTCCATGTATGACCTTGCAGAATGATGTCCCGGCAACTCTGTCTGGAACAGTCTGCTCAGCCCAGCATTCATGCACCAAGAGGGAAAAGAGGAAGAGGAGGCTCAGGTGGGCAGGGATGGAGAGATACCCACAGAGAGACCAGCCTGGAGACCTAAGCCAGGAAGAGCCCCACCAGGGAGGCAGCACCGGCTCTGGGTCCAAGGCCTGCTGAGGGGCAGGGGGAGGGCGGTGGCGGTGGATGAGGCACTAGCATGGTCTGGAAGGCCAGAAACGCCTGGCTCAAGGAGCTGCTCCCGACACCAGGCAGTGAGAGAGTGTTTCCTGCTCCCACTCCAAATGACACACGCCTTAGCATGCCAGTGGCTGTCAAGAGGGTACCCGATGGAAGTGGCCGCTTGGAAAGCAGCTGAGCGGGAAGGAAGAAAGGCTTGCATCCCATGTCCACTCAACAGCCATCTTCTCCTCACTCGTGGGTCCCGGTTATTCCTTTCCAGCTAGGCTTGGAAGGCGGGAGGGGAAGCAAGGACGGAGACACACATCCTCAGCCCACATGGGAAGCATGCCAGGCCGTGCGCTCACCCTGCCCGACTGTCGGAATACCGTCCACAGTGCAGAGAACTATAGGTTGTGTCCTGGCGCAGAATTTAGTTCAGTTCTGTCTTCAGCCACGGCAACGTGGCTTGCTTTCATAAGCAAACAGGGCAGCAGCTGACAGGGAAAAGTGGGGAGCTCTGCCCCTGCCTGCCACCCACGTCCACCCCTGCATTGCCTTGGCAGGCTGAAGATCTTTCCAGAAACCTCTTAAGATCACAAGAAGAGCCCTGATGCTGGATCAGATTAAGGGTTGACATTTGCATCGAGCGAGGTCTCTTTCTTGGCCAGTCACTGCTAGCTCAGATCCCATCAGTGTGTCCGTGAAGTTCGTTTATTTACTTACTTACCTGCTGTATTTTTAAACCACCCAATAACCAAAGATTCCTCTCCCCTGCCAACGCGTATCACTTTGCGCTTGCTTACACTGAACTGCAGCTGTCATTTTAATGCCCATTCTAGTTTGGAGAGATCGTTTTAGAGTTCTTCACAGTCCTTATTGATGGATGATGGACGGGTGGATTTGATTTGTAGCCAGCCTTTCTACCAAGAAAAATGGCACTCATTTTTGTTTCAACCTCCCTAAATAATTTGGTGTCACCAGCAAACTTGGCCACGACTGTGCATGAACAACAGAAGCTGTGACAAAGAAAGAGCCAAATCTTGATCAGAAACTTCAGTTAAATGTGACATTCTGATTACCTTTTGATCTGTCTGCCAGTTGTCAGGTGAAGGGATCGCACATTGCACATTGCGTGTGGGAAAGGGCTGGGCTGCACACTTGGCTTTGCACCCGTGTGTGAGACTCACAGGGAGCCCAGAGCCAGCTGCAGACAGCGGTGGAGGCTGCTCAGAACAAAGGCGGTTGTGCAGCGGGGAGAAGAGAGACGACAGACAAGACAGAACTTCTTAATGCTGCCTGAAAGGTGAACGTCAGGACGGTTTGGATATGTTAACTCTGCTTAGTCACAATGGCTGGTCTCGCTGAACATATATTGGGGAAACACGCACGCACGCACGCGCACACACCCCCGTGGGTGACGCGCATGCACGAGGCGGGAGAGAGCATGGGGGCCCCCCCTCCACTCCGTGTCCAGACGGAGTGAAGAAAGCACCGCGGATGTGTCCATTACGAAGACGGAGCAGGCGGCGAGCTCCAAGCAGAAGAGAAGGGCAGCCGGCCTCTTGTCAGGGCGCCTCGGCTATTGGGCGGGGTGGAAATGTAATAAATGCACGCATCTCAGCATGGAAAGTTCCTCTGGAAGACCGTTAGGGGGCGCTGCGCCTCCCCTCGTGGCCCGCAGCAGGAGCGGCCCCCCCTGCGTCGCTCAGCCTCCCCTGGCCCTGGGTGTCGCAGGGGGACTGGCCCCTCTGGCCGGCCTGGGGCGGCCTCTGCGATCCGCTGGCGGGGCGCATCCGAGGAGCTGGAGGGAGGGAGAAGGGGGAGGAGGGGGCGGCTGCTCCTCCCCTCGAGGGAAGGTCACAGCAGGACCACCGCGTCCCCCTCTGAAGTGTGGCGCTTTCTGCCTGGGAGTGAAAGCCCATGGAAACGATGGGCCCGGGGAGTCTACGTGGAGAAGAGCCCCCCCCCCCCAATTTCACACGGTTGGTCAGCACGCGTGTTCTGGGTTCCTTCCAGGCGCAAAGCAAAATCTCATATGGCTCAGGAAGGAATGGGGGGGGGGGCTTTCTGAGTGGCGACCTGGCCATTTTGCAACCGGCTGCAGTGCAGAGGGACGCCTGTTAGGGCTGAGGCAGAGAAAGGACAAAAACTTTTTTATTTTGCTTCCTCGGGCCTTTTAAACCAAATAATCTCATTGTTTTTGCCTCTATTTTATATTTCTATCAGTTGTTCTTGTTGTTGTTCCACCTTTTCTTTCATCCCAGATTTTCTGAGGTAAGAGCAAAATGCAGAAGAAGTGGTGGGAAAACCTGGGAGAGTTACAAGTTGAGGACGACATCTTCTGGAGCCCCCCCCCGAAATTCTGTGAATGGGGCAGGGATGGGCCATAAAGCCTTGTCTGGGAGCACTCTAGTAGAGGCAACTCTCCCGCTCGCTCGCTCGCTCGCTCTGAAATGCTGGATGCACATCTTGGTGTAACCAACACATAAAAGCTGGATAGTCCGTTAACTCCCCAAAGGAGTGCTGGGATTTTAAAAGAATTCTGTTCAGAATCAGGGGCACCAATGATCTTGAACCTCTGGAGCCGGCACGTCTAAGGCAGCGCTCACCTGGCAGCTGGCTCGGGGGCGGGGCAGGATCAGCCCTCTGCATGATGAGCTGAGGGCCGCTTCCTTTAGGGCCAGCCTTGGCACGATGGCGGCGGGAGGAATCAGAGGTGTTGTCACAAGCAGCTGACACTGACATCGACCTTTGTGGAGCGCCGCCGGTCCCCTAATGAGCAGCCCTGGTGACAGCTTCGCTCCAGACACAGCGGGTTGTCAGGTCTCCTCCTTGCGGGTTTAATGAGCGCCACTCATGTCAGCCTCTCGCTTAGCAAATCACACGACTGGGGAGGTTTTGACAGAACGCGGAGGGGGGAGGAGGGAGCGGAGCGAGCAGGTGGCTGGATTGGGGGTTCCCGCAAGGCGCCTTTCTTCTCTTCTCCTTGCTTTTTATTTGTATCTCAGTCTGATGTGAAGGCCCCAGCATGTGTAAACGTACATGTTGCATGTCCTTCCCCACCACAAACACACGTACACACATGCGCACCATCTCCCAAGCAGCTCGGACCTGGCAATCAAAACCCAAGAGAAAGAAAAGGCTCCTCAAAATGGCTCAGAAGAGCAAGGTCACTCGACCATTCTGTGAGAGGAAAGGAACTGGGAGCTGCCTCACCTGTTTCCACTGGAGTGAGCAAGCTCCGCTGTTCCTGCCAAGGCTCCTCCCTGGAGTGCCCAGAGTGGTTTACAACTATCAGGAGTAGGACTTTTCCTGTCCTCAGACTTTCAGGCTGGAAGACATGACACACAAGGAAAAAAGAACGGGGAGGGAGGAGAAACAAAGCAAGCTACACCTGCTGAAAGTTCCTCCTCCATACACCTATTGAAGGTGCAGGACCTTCTCCTCTTTTTCACCTGACAATCCTACTTGCAGCCTGGGTCAGCCAATCCGCTGGATCCCCAGGCCTGGGTAAAGCATGCCCTGCCCCGGACCCATGTTCTTGCTCGGCCTTGTACACACGTGAGTCGCTTCCCTCCGCCAAAGGCCACATCTACCCATGTCCAATCAGTCTGCATTTTCTGACTTTGGTGCCAATTTTGAGCAGAAAAATAACAAAAGTCTCATAGAATCATAGAGAAGTAGAGTTGGAAGGGGCCTACAAGGCCATCGAGTCCAACCCCCTGCTCAATGCAGGAATCCAGGTCAAAGCACCCCCGACAGATGGCCGTCCAGCTGCACCTTGAATGCCTCCAGAGTGGGAGAGCCCACCACCTCCCTAGGTAGCTGGTTCCATTGGCGTATTGCTCTAACTGTCAGGAAATTTTTCCTGATGTTTAGGTGGAATCTGGGTTCCTGTAACTTGAGCCCATTATTCCATGTCCTGCAAACTGGGATGATCGAGAAGAGATCCTGGCCCTCCTCTGTGTGACATCCCTTCAAGTACTGGAAGAGTGCGATCATATCTCCCCTCAGTCTCCTCTTCTGAAGGCTAAACATGCCCAGTTCTTTCAGTCTCTCCTCATAGGGCCTTGTTTCCAGTCCCCTGATCATCTTTGTTGCCCTCCTCTGAACCCTTCCCAAAGGGAAGCTCACCTGGCACCTGCACTGATGCCATTTAGGCACCAGGTGAAGATGTTTCCATTTCCCTCAGGAATTTTAGTGCTTTTAGTGCTTTTATCACCGTTGGGCTTTTACTGTTCGTGCAGTGCAGTGGGATCATAGAATAGTAGAGTAAAGATGAGGCCTAACTAGTGCTCAGTAAAGGGGAATTATCACTTCACGCGATTTGGAAGCTATTAATTCTATTAATGCAGCCCAAAATAGCATTTGCCTTCTTTGCAGCCACATCGCATTGCTGGCTCATATTCAGTTTGTGATCTACCACAATTCCAAGATCCTTCTCACTTGTGGTATTGTTGAGCCAAGTGTCCCCCATTCTGGAACTCTGCATTTGGTTTCTTTTCCCTAGGTGCAGCACTTGGCATTTATCCCTATTGAATTTCATTCTGTTGTTTTCAGCCCAGTGCTCCAGCCTGTCGAGATTGCTTTGAATTTTGTTTCTGTCTTCCAGAGTATTAGCTGTTCCACCCAACTTTGTGTCATCTGCAAATTTGATAAGCATTCCCTGCACCTCCTCAACCAAGTTATTAATAAAAATGTTGAAGAGCACTTGGCCCAGGACTGAGCCCTGTGGTACCCCGCTCATTACCTCTCCCCAGTTTGAGAAGGTACCATTGATGAGCACTCTTTGAGTCCGATTCTGTAGCCAATTGTGGATCCACCTGATAGTTGTTCCATCTAGCCCACTTTTAGCTAGCTTGCTAATCAGGATATCATGAGGCACTTTGTCGAAAGCTTTGCTGAAGTCCAGATATATGATGTCCACAGCATTCCCTCAGTCCACAAGGGAGATTACCTGATCAAAAAATGAGATCAGATTAGTCTGGCAGGATTTGTTCTTGACAAATCCATGCTGGCTTCTAGTAATCACTGCATTGTTTTCAAGGTGCTTGCAGACTGACTTCTTTATAATCTGCTCCAAAATTTTCTCAGGGATTGATATTAGGCTGACTGGCCTATAGTTCCCAGGTTCCTCCTTCTTGCCCTTTTTGAAGATAGGAACAACATTTTATTTATTTATTATATTTATTCCCGGCCTTTTTTCTTGCAAGGAACTCAAGGCGGCTTACATAATCCTCCTCCTCCTCTCCATTTTATCCTCACAACAACCCTGTGAGGTATGTTAGGCTGAGAGTCAGTGACTGGCCCAAAGTCACCCAGTGAGCTTCATGGCCGAGTGGGGACTAGAACCCGGATCTCCTGAATCCCAGTCCAACACTCTCACCACTACGCCACACTACGCCTCCTCCAGTCATCCGGCACTTCACCTGTCCTCCATGATTTCTCAAAGATAATAGACAGTGGTTCTGAGAGTTCTTCTGCCAGTTCCTTTATTACTCTAGAATGCAGCTCGTCAGGCCCTGGAGATTTAAACTTGTTCAAAGTAATCAGGTGCTCCTTGACCATTTGCCTATCAATCTCAAGCTGCAATCCTGCCCCTTCAGTCTAATTAAATAAGACCGAGCCTTTTCTTTGTCTTCTGTTATCAATTTGCCATCCTCATTGCGTAATTGAACCACCAGTTCTTTCTTCTGTCTTTTACTGTACATGTATCTGAAGAAAGCTTTTTTGTTGCTTTTAGCATTCCTCGCTAACCTTAGCTCATTCTCAGCTTTAGCCTTCCTGACACTATTCCTGCAGTTCTGTGCTACCTGCCTGTACTCTTCACTTGTAGCCTGGCCTTCCTTCCACTTCCTGTATGTGTCCTTTTTTGTTTTCAGGTCATCTCTGAGTTTTTTGTGAAGCCACATTGGCTTCTTCTGTTGCCCTCTGCCTTTTTTCCTTGTGGGAATTGTTTGCAATTGTGCCTTTAGCATTTCCTTTTTAAAAACTGTCTCAAACTGCTTTTCTTTCAAAACGCCTGAACCCTTGCACGTATCCGCCTGAAACTTTGTAGGTTACTTTCCTAGAGGCACCTCTACCATGCGTGCCATTTTCATACAAATTGGTTGCAAAACTACAAGGGAAGAAACAAATCCCTTCCCCAAAACTTGAAAGGCTGCCCTCCATTGATCTGGCTGCATTTTTTTTCAGGTTACTGATGTAGAGGCAGCCTCACAAGCTGTGGCATTTTTATACAAATTGTCCACAGAACAATGGGGAAGGGAGTGAACCCCCTTTTTAACACCACAGAACTGGAAAGGATTCCCTTTTAGCAAAACCCTTGCACCTATTCGTCTGACATTTGGCAGAACTCAGGTACACGGAAGGGACTAGTAAGCTTGCGCAGTCCATCCAGTTCTGTGAAAAAGTTAAATGATTGTAGCCATTTGGTGATCTCCCCGTGCAGGGGCACGAAGCTCCAGCGTTTCCCAAGTGAGGCTCTGGTCCAGGCCTGAGGTGGAGTGCCTGGCTGAGCAGCAAACCAGACTGCCTCTGAGGCAGTCCAAGCTTGGGAGGTCCGGGTTCTAGCCCCCACTCGGCCATGCAGCTCACTGGGTGACTGTGGGCCAGTCACTGACTCTCAGCCTAACCTACCTCACAGGGTTGTTGTGAAGATAAAATGGAGAGGAGGAGGAGGATTATGTAAGCCGCCTTGGGTTCCTTGCAGGAAGAAAGACGGGATACACATACAATAAATAAATATATCAGTGTTCTCCAACCTTGGGTCCTCAGATTTTTTGGCTTACAACTCCCAGCATGCCCCAGCCAGTGTAGCTGGCTGGGGCATTCTGGGAGTTGTAGGCCAAAAGTATCTGGGGACCCAAGGTTGGAGAACACTGAAATCGATAAGAAATAAGCTGAATCCACGCACTTTCCAAAGCAGGGCAGCAGGATACAGACTGCATCTTGCCGTCAGCCCACATCCTGTCGGAAATGTTGGTCTTCTCTGCCTACCTGTTCCATACAGACCAATGAGGAATCAAATCAAATTGCTCATCAGAGTCAATTGACTCCCATTAATCGCCTGCCCTGGCCAGACTGATGCCTGGGGAGACTGCACTTCCCTGTTTAGTATTGCATTCATTCCAAAATTGTACTTCATGGGCCATTCAGCCTTCACTGGGGACACCAAAGGGAAGCTGAACTCCTGGGCGAAGAACAGCCTCTGCTCTCTTAGCCGCAGTGTCACCGCGTTCAGTCTGGTTTGCTGCTCAGCCAGGCAAGGAACACGCTGTGTTTGCCCTGCTCCAACGTTTCCCCCGTGTAGCTCCATTTCACCTTTCCGCAGGGCTTTCCCTGCTAAGCACGGTGCCAATTAACTTGCGACTGGCGGCCGCTTCAGTCCAATGGTGTTTGCAAACAAGGCATTTTTCATAATGAGAGTAGTTAGGAAAACCAGTTACACTCCGTGCAAGTGACCTTGTGACTCTGAAGGAGCCCGAGACCTTTGGAACGGAGAGCGGAGAGGCACGTGCCCAGCACCACTGAGGCAAGTGTGGGATGCGCTGTCTGGCACAGCCGCCCCGTTTCTGCAGCGTTAATTGGGTGCTGGGGCAGAATGTGGGATGAGGTGGGCTATGCCGTTCGTTTCTCGGTGGAGAACCTCATGGCAGATAATTGGGGGAGAAGCATCTGCAGTGGGCTCAGGGTCTGAGAGGGGAGCGCGGCTGTGGGGAAGACGTTCCGCAGAGAGATGCTTCCGAGCTCCGTGAGCAGAGGAAACCTGAATCTGGAGGCCCCTAGTGCTGCCCCTGGACAGGGATAAATGCCAGGTGCTGCACCTCGGGAGAGGAAACCAAATGCAGAGTTCCAGAATGGGGGACACTTGGCTCAACAATACCACAAGTGAGAAGGATCTTGTAGATCACAAACTGAATATGAGCCAGCAATGCGATGTGGCTGCAAAGAAGGCAAATGCTATTTTGGGCTGCATTAATAGAAGTATAGCTTCCAAATCGCGTGAAGTGATAATTCCCCTTTACTCTGCACTGGTTAGGCCCAGGGACGGTGCAAGGCAGTTTGGTGCAGTTTGGTGTCCTAGGCAAGATCAGATATTTAGCGCCCCCTCTTCCCACTTGAGCCCTCCCTCCCTATTTCTGGCGCCCCCTTTAGCCCTGTGTAGCAGACAAGACCCCTTACTCCAAAGCCCACACCCTCAATGTGTACTTCGCTCTCACCAAGTGCCCCCTTGTATTGGTCACTTCAGACTTTAAGCTGTCTTCTTCAGCTGCGTTAGCCGATTATATGTCTTAGGTCTTATATGTAGCTGTTCACCCACGTTTGTTTGTCTTTATTAAGAGCGGTTTGTTTTATTTGATTACTTGAAGTAGGGTGCCCCTCCGTTAATTCACTTCTTACTTTCCTGTCACCAGTCAGACTCTGGAGAATTAGAACTTTGAATAAAAAGGTTGATTTATTGTTCTAACAAAGTCTCTAAACTGACATTCAACTCAGGAACAGAGAACTTGGATTTTCAACAGTTACATTCGAACTTGTTCTTTGCTTAGATTCAGGTTAAAGGCAGGCAGATGTTATACAGTGCTCTTTGTATCCATTTGGCTTGGTTACTTGAAAGTTACAGGATCAGACCAGGGAACTTAACTGTTCCTCTCACTAGTCCAGAGCTTCACCTTCTTCCTCGGACAGAAGGTCCTTCACTCCCTAAGTGGAGACTCCTGTGAAGGGTTCTACACTAACACCTTCACGTTTGCTTTCTCACAACTTAGTTACTAGATTTCCTGTCTGAACTCTTCTCTTCAGCACCACCTTTCCCTGCCTACTCCATTAACCTCCCACTCCAACCCACTCTCTTCCCCAACTGACAACCGACTCCCCTTAACTGCCAACTCCCTGGGGTTCTATGCTCTGCTTCAACCAATCAGAGCCTCTGGAATGTTCAGGTTGGCCCCTCCCCGCCGGGCTTCTGCCTGTCACTCCGCCACACCCTGCGCCCTAGGCAGCTGCCTAGTTGGCCTAATGGTAGCACCGGCCCTGGTTAGGCCTCATCTTGAGTACTGCGTCCAGTTCTGGGCACCACACTTTAAGAAGGACGTAGACAAACTGGAGAGGGTTCAGAGGAGGGCAACAAGGATGATAAAGGGACTGGAAACAAGGCCCTATGAGGAGAGACTGAGAGAACTGGGCATGTTTAGCCTTCAGAAGAGGAGACTGAGGGGAGATATGATCGCACTCTTCCAGTACTTGAAGGGATGTCACACAGAGGAGGGCCAGGATCTCTTCTCGATCATCCCAGTTTGCAGGACACGGAATAATGGGCTCAAGTTACGGGAACCTAGATTCCACCTGAACATCAGGAAAAATTTCCTGACTGTCAGAGCAATAAGACAATGGAACCAACTACCTAGGGAGGTGGTGGGCTCTCCCACTCTGGAGGCATTCAAAGTGCAGCTGGACAGCCATCTGTCGGGGATGCTTTGACCTGGATTCCTGCATTGAGCAGGGTGTTGGACTCGATGGCCTTGTAGGCCCCTTCCAACTCTACCTATGATTCTATGACTCAGTCCTAGTGTTACGGCTGCCACTGCTGGGAACTTAAGATATTGCCGTGCTCTTAACATGTGCTGAGCAGCAAAACAGTGGCCGATTAAATGATGCTGAGTTGACCGGGAAAGGCTTCCCCCATTTCCATTTTAATCTCAGTAGCTAACAACCACACCACGTTTCTGCTCCCCACCCATTAATTTGGACTAAATAGGACCCCAGATTCCTGGGCACCTTCTAGAAAAGTGTCCCGGTTGCACTCATCTGCATGATGCATCTTCTAACTGCCATGTTGTTGAGCACCGACATGAAAACGGGCAGCACCAACATAAAGCCTTCAACCCCCTCGAATTCAAAAGATGCGATGGGGGAGCGCAGAGATGGAGGAAACAGCGAGCTGCTAATGAGCAAATGGCTCAGCTGCCTTGGGGCGCCTCTTCTGAAAGAGGTCCTTAGAATCATAGAAAAGTCGAGTTGGAAGGGGCCTACAAGGCCATTGAGTCCAACCCCCTGCTCAATGCAGGAATCCAGGTCAAAGCATCTCTGACAGATGTCTGTCCAGCTGTCAGAGATGCCTCCAGAGTGGGAGAGCCCACCACCTCCCTAGTTACAGTAATACCTTGGATTGAGAGTATAATTTGTTCTGGAACCGTGCTTGTAATCCAAAACACTCTTCTATCAAAGTGAGTCTCTGGCAGGCGTGAGTGGGGCCGATTTCAGCCCGCTACGCCTGCTCGAGGCGAGCGGTTACATCCCTACACTTGTATTGCAAGACGTTGCTTGTTTATCAAGTCAAAATTTATTTTAAAAATTTGCTTGTCTTGCAAAACGCTCTCAGACCAAGTTACTTGCAATCCAAGGTATTACTGTAAATAATTGGTTCCATTGTCTTATTGCTCTAACAAGCAATAAGAAAAAAGAAGTTTAAAAAGAAGTTCTGACCCCAAACGTCTAGGTCAGCCTGTCAGCAGGAGGAGGAAAATAAATTACCTCCAACGCAGCAGGTCCAGAAAGCAGAGGGTAGCAATGAGTGATTATATATATACAGTTTTATTGTAGAGTAACAGAGTATATAATTGCAGTCTCCCTGTACAAAAGGGAGCTTACCATACAGTAGTAGTAGCTGTTGTTTCTTATCCAAGGCACAGCAACACGCAGTAGGATTGCAGCAACAGAGTAGCTACTGCAGCAACCTAGAGCACAGCTCAGCTGTCTTAAGTAGCTGCAAATAGTGCTTCACCCTGTTCACAGGTGCAGGCAGTTACATGCCTTCGCTATGAGTCAAAACTTACTACGTTGTGATGTGACACGAAATACCAACATCCCCCTGCTTTTCGTGTACACACCACACGGCAAAGTTTTTCAATACAACAGCATCAGTTTTGTCAATTTTTGATGCTGTTCTTTTCCGATAGGTTTTGAAAGATCTGCAGGAATTTCATTCCCTGCCAAATACAGAACTTCTATCAAACCATCCCTGATGCATTCCTTTGCATGGTTCGTTTTACCTAATTTGTAAATATTTTGTCCTTTGCTTATTGCTTTCTGTTCTTAGAATTGCAATGCTGGCCTGATTGTCCTGATACACTTTCACAGGTTTACTAACATCAACCCTGGCATCTTTAAACAATTGTAACAGCCATTCAATATTTACAATCGCATAGCTCAGTGCATTAAGTAAAACGGGGGCGTTCCTAGGGTCCTTTGGGGAGCTCCTTGCCCCTGTCCTTTAGCGGGTCACGTGGTAGACTGGATTAGACCGCGGTCCAGTCGCCTTAGCTTTAACGCTGGAACAAACCAAGAGCTGCCACTGCCTGCTGCATTAAATAGCTACGGCGGAGGGCCCAGTGCGGTGCTGAGTGAAACTCTGGCTGTTTCCAGATCTAACTGGCTCCCAAGCAGCCCTCCCGGAGCCCAGCAACTGCTTTGGCCCAAAGGTCAGAGGGATTAAGGTGGAGTGAGACACAGTTTGTTAGAGCACCCCCCCCCCCGTGCAGGTGAAGCTTGTGCGTGCACTTCTACAGCGCCATCTGTGCGCATGGAGCTGGAAGGGCAGCCAGTGTGGCGTAGTGCCGAGAGTGCTGGACTGGGGCTGGGTGGGTGACTTTGGGCCACTCACTGACTCTCAGCCTGACCTACCTCACAGGGTTGATGTGAAAATAACATGGAGAAGAGGAGGAGGAGGAGGGCCATGTTAGCCACCTTGGGTTCCTTGCAAGGGAGAAATGTTGGGACATGCAGAGGTTCAAGCTTTGGTCCCAGACACCCCAGAGAGTTGACAACACTGGGCTTGAGAGACCACTTCCTGTGCCTGTCACTGCACCTCCATGTGGGAAGCAGGAATTCAGAGGTTCGGAGCTGCAGACAATTGCTTGTGGAGCATCCTGACACAGCGTGTGTGTGTGTGTGTGCGTGCGCGTGCAGGAAGGTCTTTGTGTGTGTGTGTGTGTGTGTGTGTGTGTGTGCGTGCAGGAAACAAAAACAACTCTTTTGTTTCTGACTTCAGTGTGTGTGTGTGTGTGTGTGTGTACATACGTTTAGTGTTAAAGGGCAAAGAGCATACCCCACCCACCAGCGCACATCTTTACCCCAGCCAAAGATCCCAAACCTTTCTTGAGAGTGTGGGGTTAGTTAGCCTCTCTTCTACAAGGGAATCTAACGCCCAAAATTATCTGTTGTAACATCTAGCCTCTCCAAACCTCCCAGTTCTTGGATCGTTCTGTCATAAGGGTATAAGAAAAGTCCTGCTGGATCAGACCAGAGAAGGCCTAGCGGTCACAGCTCGGCTGGTGGCACAGGGGCTTCCTGGAGACGGACTCATGTCATGAGCCTCCACAGGGAAAAGCACGGAGCAGAGTGGGAGGGCAACGGTGCCGCAGGGCAGACTAAACCGCAGCGCAAGGCAGACGCAAAGATCCCTGGAGTGCAAAGGACACGCGGGTGGCATTGCAGGGTCCTGGCTACAGTGAAATAGCCCAAGCGTGTGTGTGGGGGGGATCGTTGCTTGGCCCCATGGCGCTAGAGCTGGGGCGTCCCACCGAGCTCCATCATCTGCCCCATGCCCTTTCACGTCTGCGTCGGGGGTGGGCCCCATGGGCTGCATGCAGCTCTCACTGCCCCCTACTGTGGCCTCTTCCATTTCTCGGTGCCCCCACTCAATTAATTTGTTTGCAAGCTAAATTTGGCCCTTTTGGTGCTCCATAGCCACTACTACAGAGTGCCAAAAAGGATAAATTTAGATTGAAAACAAGTTAAATTTACCCGCTGCAGCACTCTGTAGTGCCACGGAGTGATTTGCCACCAAAATCCAGCAGCAAAGCAGCAACATCAGGCCTCCTCCCCACCCGACCCCCCTTTTTTTGCCATGGCACCCCATGGACTGCGGACTGCAGTAGGGGGTCCAGCAGCAGGAAATGGCCCCCGCCAGACATCCAGAAGTTGCCCGTCTTTGTTCTACGTGAAGCTGCTGGCCTGGGTGAGTCATCTGGGGACTTGGAGTACGATGTCACCACCAGTATGCTCTATTTCTCTGTGCTGTCAAATTCAGGTGAGACTGTGGAGGTGCTGAACCATTGTCTGGACTCAGCAATGGGCTGGATGAGGGCCAAGAAAACTGAAGCTGATCCGTGACAAGATATGGAGGTACTGTGGGTTGGTGGTTCCCAGGCCCGTCCAGCTGCTGTGCAACCTGTTCTGGATGGGGTTTGCACTCCCCCGAAGGAGAGTTTTGGAGCTTGGGGGTGCTCTTGTAGGCAACATTGTCCCTTGAGAGCCACGTTGCATTGGTGGCTTGGAGCACCTTTTGCCGGCTGTCTCTGTCTGGTTCATCCGCTGCAGCCTTTCCTCCCGAATAGGGATGGTCTGGCTCCAGTGATCCATGCTCTAGCAATCTCCAAGCTGGATTACTGCAATGGTTACACATGAGCTACCCTTGGAAACACTTCAGCGGAAGCTCCAGCCAGTACAGAATTCAGCGGCTAGGATCCTGGCCGGTTTGCTGAGGGTGGTGGGGCCACATGGCGTGGTTCTGAAGGAGCTGCATCGGCTGCCTCTTCCCTGCTGAGCCCAATTCAAGGTGCTGGCACTGGCCTTTAGAGCTCCAAATGGCTTTTTATTTCCAGAGGCATCTAACATTTATTAAGTTAAAAAAACATATTTTTTATTTTTTTCAGCTTGTTGAAATAGTTTTATGACTCTCAGTTTTATTGTTTATATTTAGATTTTTGGTCATTTTATTGTATTGAAAGTTTAATTTTT
The DNA here is from genome assembly GCA_021292165.1 of Shinisaurus crocodilurus. NCBI lineage: Eukaryota > Metazoa > Chordata > Lepidosauria > Squamata > Shinisauridae > Shinisaurus > Shinisaurus crocodilurus. The sequence goes on along the minus strand of CM037876.1, from coordinate 320,816,448 downwards.
ATGTACTCCACCCTGAAGGGGTAGTATGTACATTTTAAAATAAAATTAAAAATAGGCAGTTGCTTTAACACATGAAGAGAAAAGTACCTTTCTAGAGCAACCCCTTGAGAGAGAGAGAGAGAAATAAAGAGTAAACCACCCTGGAAAAAATAATTGAAGTGTAATACTTATAATAAATGAAAAATAAAATAAAATAAAATTCATCATTGGAAGCCCCAGAAATAACTGTTGAATGTGTTGATGAACATCACTTTGCTACCACAGGGGGCCATTCGACAAGAGCAGGGCCTTCGGGGTCATGGCCTCTGAGTGGCCGGGTGCCTACCTGAGAGAGCCCTGCCTGGCCCGGCCATGGCTCTGCTGTGGGTGGGGGGAACACAGCTGCTCCAAAAGGCTCTGGGACCGAGAAGGCTGGCGCGGGAGGGGGGCTTTACTGAGGGCAGATTACTGACTGACAGGCTGCTGATCTTGCCACTGCATGTTCTACTTTTATGGTGGCAAACAGTAATAGGGGTCTTGGAATGGTGGAGGTACAAAGCAATGTAGCAAGCCTGAGTTCAAACCATGTGGCTGTTCCACCAGATGCTGGGAGTGCGCTGGCCGGAGAGCGCCTTGACGCTTGACAGCCCCCCCCCCCGCCCCCCGCCGAGGATTGCCGTGAGACAACAAGGTCACTTGCTGCACCTCAAAAGTGCTACTTATCTGGGCCTCAACTCAGGAATCCTTTTGCAGGTATAGGTATGAACGGAGCACACTTGTGTGAAACGGGCAAGAACACGGTGCTTATTATTAATACCCTTCACATTTTAAATGCAATCAAGAAACTTCTCTTTTCTGTGAAGCTGACTTCGCCTAATTTGCATCGGACATTACCCTTGATCACCAAAGGTACTGCTGCTAACGCCACTCCTCAGAAACAACTCATTTTGACAAGCCGTGAGGAATGCACACAAAGGGAGCGGCAGAGGTCAGAGCTGTGCTTTTCGCATTGCGTGCGCCGTCATGGTGAGAAGCAGCCAGTTTGCCAGGAAAAAGGGCTGCCCAACAGTGAGACCCACATCGTGGTGGAGATTTCCTTGCTCACCCCAAACCGTCTCCTTCATTTAAACAAAACCGTGTGTTTCTGAGGGTTGTCATAACCTCCCAATTTTTCTCTCGGCTAATGTGACACGTCCTTGGGGGAGGGGTGCAGGAGCGCTGTTGGTTATTCTTTTGCTATTAAAAGTTTCATCCGCTTCCGTGTGCGTGCACTTGCTTCCATTCATTTTTATCGGGAACGAGCTCCTTGATTTTTGCCCTTCCCATCATTCCTGTTCCCCTTTGCTTTCAGGGGGAGACCCAGCCAGCCAACCTACAGTTAGAGGGGGTGCCACTTGGGGGTGGGGGGCGGGCGGTGCTGCAAAATGGTCCTGGGCTAGGTGAATTCTTGGCATCCATCTTCACAGGGAAGAAGATGCTGGGAAGATTCATCCACATTGTCTTAGGGCAGCAGCTCAAAAGAGGTGACCAACAATGAAAGTTTGACACCTACTTGCCAAAAGAGAACAATTTCAAAATAGACACACACACACACCCGTCCTTCACAGTGTCCTTGACCGGGAGGCTGTTGACGTTTTCACTAAAATATCAAGTAAAACTCATCTCTAAGATCATTCAGAGAATGGGAAGATTCTCCTAACCAGAGAAAGGTAACATTGTCTTTTTAAAAAATAAAAAAAGGCTCTGCGAAATGACAGGCCAAGCAGGGTAATGTTCCTCCAGGTAAATCGGTGGGGAATCTCATGGGTTGTGTGTGTCACCCACAGCCTTTTCTGATACTAAGAGCAATAGGTAAAGGAAGCCTGTGGGCGTCGGGCAGGAGCACCACAGGGAGGGGCCGTGGCTCAGTGGTGGAGTCCCTGCTTGGCATGCCGGAAGGCCCCCGGTTCAGTCCCCGGCAGCATCTCCAAGGAGGGCTGGAGAGACCCCGGAGAGCTGCCGCTGCAGCGCCAGCCAGTGTTGACAATGCTGGGCCAGGCGGACTCCCGAGTGCGGGGCCTGACTCAGTATGAGGCAGCTTCCGATGCGCCTGTGTTCCAGGCGTTGGGAACAACCAATGGGAGAAGGTTCCCTCTGCGTTGTCCTGCTTGGGAACACCTCAGAGGCACCTGGCGGCGGCTGGCTGCGCATCAGGAGCGGATGCCACGCGAGACGGACCCACCCAGGTGCCTCCTGCTTCCCGCCTCGCTGTCATCTCTGCCGCTGCCGCAGCCTCTGCTTACTGGGACGCGGCCCTTCGGTGACCTCTAGCCGTCATGAGGGAGGATGCCCTGCCCCAAGCAAGGGGTGGAGGGGGAGGGGGCCGGCGGGGTGCCCACCGGCCCCTTGTTGCTTCCCGGAGGTTCTTCGGCCCGCGTGGGCCCCGGGAGCAAGCCAGTCCTGCCGTGTGGCACAGCCGGGGCCATGCAAATTCCACGTTGCCACGAGCTGAAGAGATGCAAAGCCTGATCACGGTTCACATTTAGATGGCATTTCGTTAATGAAAGCTGCCACACACATCATCAAATGAGAAGAGAAATGAATATTGGCGGGGTTCGTATGCATAAATAGGGCGGTGCGGTGGCACTCCGGTTAAACACTGCCCGAAGAGCAACTCTTGTTCAGCTGCATGTCCATGACCTGCATGGTTCTGGAAATCAGTTTGAAAAGTGAGCTCCCCCGGGAACCCCCATCACTCTGCCCCCTCGCCTGGCGACCCGTCTTTTTAACAGTCCTGGCTGCGAGCCAGAGCCCCGCCCCTGTCCCTCTAACTCAGCACGGCCTGGACCGGGGCTTCAGGGAGAGGAAGGCCGTTTCCAGCCCACCCAGAGGTGCCGGGGATTGAACCCAGGGCCCTCTGCACGCCTGAGCAGTGCTCTGCCATGGAGCCGCACTACAGGCAGCACCCCCACCCCTGCCCCTCAGTCAGAGGGAAGTGACCCGGCTCTCTCCCTCTCCTTCTTGTGCTCACCTCTGAGCATGGGCAGAGCGGCTTCTCCCTGCTGTCACTGGGATGCTGCCGCTGTCGGGCCTCGCCCAAGTGCTGTGGGGGCCCCTGCGTCTTTGGGGCCGGGGGCTGATCCCAAAGTGGACCAGGATGGTCTGGAACCCAGTTCAGCCGTGGGACACCCGAGAGCCTGGCTCTGCCTGGTTTCTCATCCGACAGCAGGCCGAGTGAGGGGCGGGTGGGCTGCGGGAGGTCAGCATGGCGGAAGCATGGCTGAGCTCTGCCAGCCTCCCCCCCCCATTGCAGGCCAAAGGAGAGCGAGCGAGGGAGGCTCCCTTCCAGCCACAGCCGCAGGATCAGGCTTTGAGTCAAACCTCTGGTTTACAGCCTGGGACGTCTTCTGTGGGACCGAGCAGGGGAAAGCCTCTGCAGGGGGGAGGGCTGAGGGGCGCCGCCCAGGACGAGACGCCCTCTCTGACGAGGCGTCCACTGATGGGCCAGATTTCCCCATCAGGATAGAGGGTCAGAAGCGGGGCTTCAGCAGCTGGAGCACAGGGTGGAATCCTTTGCTGGGAACAGCGTCTCTTACGCCTGGGCCACTGTCTTGTTTGGACTCAGCCCATCTCGGAGAAGCGCAACTGAAACGACCCAGGGGCCGGAGCAGCTCCCCTGAGAGGAAAAGCTACAGCAGCTGGAACTGTTCAGCTTAGGAAAAAAGGTGAGTGAGGGGAGACATGGCGGAGGTGTCCAAAATTATAGCTGGTGTGGAGGAAGCGGACAGGGAGACATTTTTCTCTCTCTCTCATAATGCTAGAACCCAACGGGGTCATCCCATGAAGCTGATTGGTGGGAGATTATTCAGGGCAGATAAACGGAAGGACTTCTTCACACAGCGCAGAGTTAAACTACGGAACTCACTTCCACAAGATGTAGTGATGGCCACCAATCTGGAGGGCTTTAAAAGGGGACTGGACACATTCACGGACACAGAGGAGAAGGCTATCAAGGGCTGCTAGTCCTGACTGGCTATGTGCTTCCTCCAGGATCAGAGGCAGTACATGTACCTGTGTACACCAGTTGCTGGGGAACATGAGCGGGAGGATGCTGTTGCACCCGTGTCCTGCTTGTGGGATCCCGTGGGCAGCTGTCTGGCCCCTGTGTGAGCAGAATGCTGGACTGGATGGGCCCTTGGTCGGACCCAGCAGGGCTCTTCTTATGTTCTTACCTACAATGCCTGGACTCATCCTGGACCCAGGGCTATTAGCCTGCCTAGGACTGAGTGTAGAGAGGCTCCAAAGGGGAACATCTCTACTGCTGCCTGGGACCTTAACTTGCCTGGACTCATCCTGAATCCTGTACTTAGTCTGCCTGGACCCTGGACTGTAGAGGCCCCACACGGGAATGTCTCTGCTGCTGCCCAGGGCTCACTCTCTTGTCTGGGCTTATCATGAACACCTGGGGGGGGGGGGTTTAAAAAAAGAGAAAAAAATACTCATTTTTTCTTTCCCCCCCACCCCACAGAGGGAGGGATTTTGGCATGAAAACAGGAAGGGGAAAGCTTAAATCCTCCCTCCCAAATTGCCATGGTCCCAAAGTGGGGCTGCGCACAGCTGCCCAGAGGCAAATCAATCACACACAGGCAGGGAGCCAGGAAGAGGAATGTCGCGCGCACAACCCTACGCGAGTTTCTCCCAGCTCCATCCCCCTGACATACGGGAGAAGGAAGGACTTCTCAGGCCCAGTGAATAGCCAGATGCATACATTATGCTGGCAGCCCTGGTCAGAAGGACCAGGATTCTCACGTGCGCGTCTCTTGCACAAAAAGTCAGGCTTTTGCTCTGGAATGGCAAGGTCTGGCGGCGGCGGCAGCAGCGGGAGCCAGGAGGGGGAGTCCATCTCCTGCTCTTTGCCCCTCTTTTCATGCGCCGATCGAATCGAAAGGGGAGCAAGCGAAGCGAGTTCATCCACAGTGCAGAAGACATGTCTGAAGAGGCACCGAGGGGAGAACTTTGCTGGCTGGTCTGATGGATGAGCTGCACGAGGAGACGATGCCAGGAGATGCCCTTAATTGAAGGCAACAGGACAGGAGAGGGGGGCGCTCCCCCCACCTCGGTAGCTGCTGCTCGCGTCTCCTTGAATCAGCAGCTTCTCCTGGTGCGCTTCTGCGCAAGTGAGCAAAACTGCATCACAGCCACCCAGTGGCTTAACGGAAACAGACACACAGCAATATCAACAGATTTCTGCTGATGGCTCGGATAAGCACACAGCCCCTTCCCATCCCAGGGACTAAACTGAACAGAAAGGTGGTCACATTGAGTTTACACATCTCGGCAACCAACAGGGCCAGCCGCGAAGCGCACGGTGTGACTCCGGCAGACCAGACGGGGCTCTCTCTCCCTTCGCCCCCCCCCCCCAGCCGGGACCGGGCAGCGCACTTCACGGGACAGGCGGAGAAGCCGAGGCTGTGGCCCACTGCGGATGGAGAATCACGCCAAAGATGGCTCCAGACAAGCACCCACCTCCTAACTCTGCCCAGGAGGGCGCCAGCAGTCCTTCTGTACAGCCCTCAGTGGGGAAGAATGAGGAGGACACCAGAGGGGCACCTATTCTGACCCCAAGGACTGAGCAGCTGCGGGCACCATCTAAGCCCCAGAGTTATTATCACCCCTCATTTTCCTACACAGCAACTTCAAGTTTAAGAGTCAGTGTGGCATTATATTTATTTTTCTCTGCTAGAGTTGTCCGACATAACTTGCTGCCCTTGTGGCCTTGCTTCAAACATCCTTGCAATCACTCTCTGCTGGCTCAAGGTGCCCCCCCCCCAAAAAAAACATGTTTTTGAAGCAGCGGTTGGTGCAGAATGTGGCTGCCCATCTCCTGACAGGGTGAGACGCGGGGAGCCCGTCACTCGAGGCCTCCCCCCTGGGCCGTCTTCTGGGTACAAGGCAAGGTCAAGGTGCTGGTTTTGGCCTGCAGAGTCACAAGCAGCTTGGCCTGAGAACAGCACCCACCCACCCACCCCTCCCTGCCCACGTCTGGTTCCACTCTCCGTCAGTGGATGATCCTTCCTTCCCGCCACCTCAAAGCCCTTTCCAGACCAGACATTTATGCAGTGCCCAGTGAAGTATACTGAGGAGGCAGTGCAAAGGCAGGCCTGCTCCCCCAACCCCCGACCCACGCACTTTCATCTGAATGTGTGCACACAGCGGGGGGGTGGGCAGACTTCAGGCTTGCAGGATCTGCTTAATTTTTTTTACTAGAACCCCAACACCCACCAACCGGAGCTTGGTGCAAAAGATGCACACTGTTAGGCCAGGTAATAATTCCTCTTTTTAAGGAGTGTCAGGAATCTATACAGGCCAGAAACATTGGTCAAGTATGAACTGGAGTGACCTCTGGACTGAGAGAGAGAGAGAGAGAGAGAGAGAGAGAGAGAATACCTGTGAGAGAGATTGTGAAAGGAGGAATGCCTGAGTTGAAATGGAGATAACACATAATTACAAAAGGAGGTGTTGGCCTAAAGGGATTAACACATGCCCAGAAGGGAATCAGGCTGCAGGCTATGTCAATATTCAGGGAGATGATGAGTTTATAGATTAAGGAAAAGCAGCAGGAGGTAGACAGGAGGAAATATTTGCAAAGAATGTGTCAGTATACATATATATGGTCAGGAAGAAATGTCTAACTAGGGGAAAACACCGTGGAGCAATAAGGGGATTAGTGTAGGGCACGTCAGGAGCTGCTTGCTCACCAGAGAGGACCCCTCCCCTCTCCATAGGACAAGCAGGGAGGAAAAGGGTGTAAGCACTGAGGGTTTTGGAGTAGGAGTTAGCTCACAGCTCACCTTTGCCTACACGAGAATTGTTGTTGGAGTCAGCTGTGCCGGATGAATGAAAAGGACAGGTATGTGCCTCCCGGGTCTCTGAACTGTCCTTCTGTTTGTAGCACGGAGCTCTGGTCCCCAGTCTTATTGCTATCCCATGGGCTATATAGGTTAAGCCCCTCGCCGGATCGTCACCTTGAAGTGGTGAGTGGGCTTGCGTGTTCCGATGAATCCTGTGAGCAATGCCGTCGGGAGCTATGTACTCCCAGTAGGGTCACCCATGGCGGTAAGGTCCGGGGAGAGGAACCAGACAAAGAATGATCCAAAACATAAAGTCCTCAACGGCAGAACAGGCGGAAGATAATTAAACCTAAATTACCATTTTGCCATCAAAAATGAACTAGTGAACTCTTTGTCAGAAGTTCCTACTGGCATTAACAAACGCCTGATAACTCTTCGATTAAAGCTCGCCAATAACCAACAGGTAACTATTTTGAGCGCTTATGCACCAACATTAGATGCTGATGATGACATCAAGGAAAGTTTTTACAGCCATTTGGACACTCTCCTGTCAGAGATACCTAAGGAGGATAAAATTATCCTCCTGGGCGATTTTAACGCAAGAGTCGGGCGTGACTTTGATTTATGGCCAGCAACTATCGGAAAAGACGGAGTTGGTAATAGCAACCCGAACGGACTCTTACTTTTGTCTATATGTGCAGAGCATAATCTCACTATCACAAACACGCTCTTTCGACAAAAGAATAAGTTTAAAACATCATGGCAGCACCCACGGTCAAAGCACTGGCATCTTCTGGATTATGTAATTGTCCGTGTTAGAGATCGCCACGATGTACTTCTTACTAGGGCCATGGTGAGTGCCGACGACTGCTGGACAGACCACCGACTAATCCGGTCCACAATGGTTATCAACATTGCTCCCCAACGTAGGCTTCAAGGAAGGAAACCAAGGCGAAAAATGAACATCCAAGTCCTTCAAGATCCTATTAAGCAAACTCGTCTTCAATCACTTCTTAAGGAACATCTACCTACGGAACCTCCTGACAACATTGAGGACCATTGGTCTAAGCTGAAAACCTCCATTACTGCAGCTTGTGAACAAACTATTGGATATGAAACTAAGAAACATCAGGATTGGTTTGATGAAAATGACAATGAGATTAAATATATATAATTGACCAAAAAAGGAAAGCCTTCCAAATATGGCAAAATGATATTAACTGCGCTGCCAAGAAAAAAACCTACGCTAGCGCAAAGGCTGAGGTCCAAAGAAGAACAAGAGAACTTAAGAACACTTGGTGGAAAAAGAAAGCTGAAGAAATTCAACAACTTGCAGAATCTCATGATGCACGGGGCTTTTTTAAGGCCACAAGGGCCATTTATGGACCAAAAACCTATGGTACAAACCCTTTACAATCAAAAGATGGCACCAAACTCTTAAAAGACAAAGAGTCTATTGCACTGCATTGGAAAGAGCATTATTATGACCTTTTAAATCGTAAATCTAAGGTGGATAATGAGATTTTTTCGCAAATCCCGCAAAAACAAATTAAGGAGGAACTTTCAATACTCCCCACTTTGGATGAAGTAAAAAAAGCCATTAATCAAATGAAGAACAACAAAGCTAGTGGACCAGATGGGATTCCTGCTGAAATCTTTAAAGAAGGGGCCCCCGAACTTGTACAACATCTTCATAAACTCATCGAAAAAATCTGGATAAGAGAAGAGATCCCAGAAGACTTCAGGGATGCCATAATTATCACCCTCTGTAAGAAGGGTGATAGAACAGACTGTGGAAACTATCGGGGCATTTCTCTCTTAGCAACCGCAGGTAAAATATTTGCTAGGATTCTCGCAAACCGTCTTCTATCTATTTCAGAAGAGATCCTCCTTGAAACTCAATATGGTTTCCGCCCCTCTAGAGGGACAGTAGACATGATTTTTACTGCACATCAGCTCCAAGAAAAATGCCGGGAGCAAAATCAACCCCTTTATATGGCATTTATCGATTTGGCTAAGGCCTTTGATACTGTAGACCGTACAGCTCTCTGGACTATCCTTATGAAAATTGGATGCCCCAATAAATGTGTGAATATCTTGCGACTTCTCCATGACAACATGACGGCAACGGTTTTGGACAACAACGGCTCTCATGGTGCTCCATTTAAAGTGGGATCAGGTGTTAAACAGGGATGTGTTATCGCCCCAACATTATTTGCCATTTTCATCGCCATGGTTTTACATCTTGTCAAGGGGAAACTTCCCACCGGTGTGGGAATTATATATCGAACAGATGGAAAGCTTTTTAATCTCAGCAGGCTGAAAGCAAAAAGTAAGGTAATTACAACCTCCGTTGTGGAACTTCAGTATGCTGATGATAATGTGGTCTCCGCACATTCAGAGGATGATCTCCAAACTATCCTAAATGCTTTTGCAGAAGCATACGAAAAACTTGGTCTCTCACTTAACATCAAAAAACCCAAAGTGCTTCATCAGCAAGTGCAAGCCAATCCTGTGGTGATGCCATCTATCCAGCTTGGTGGCACAATACTGGAAAATGTCGATCATTTTCTCTATCTTGGCAGCTATCTTTCTGTTACAGCTAACATCGACAGTGAAATCCAGCATCGTCTGAGCTCCGCAAGTGCCGCATTTTCTCGAATGAAACATAGAGTGTTCAAGGATCGGGATATTTGTAAGAAGACCAAAACACTGGTTGATGAAGCCATTGTATTACCAACTTTATTGTATGCCTGCGAAACATGGGCTATCTATAAACGTCACCTCCAACTCCTTGAAAGATTTCATCAACGTTGCCTCTGGAAAATCCTGCGAATTACTTGGGAAGATAGGCGAACAAATGTCAGTGTACTGGAAGAAGCAAAGACTACTAGCATTGAAAAAAATGATCCTTCAACGCCAACTTCAGTGGACCGGTCATGTTGTTCGAATGCCTGACTGCCGTCTCCCAAAGCAGTTACTTTACTCCCAACTCAAGGATGGAAAGCGGAATATCGGTGGTCAATATAAGAGGTTTAAAGATGTTCATAAGGCTAATCTAAAAAAATGCAATATAAACATCGAAAACTGGGAAGCTCTGGCCCATGAACGATCTAAATGAAGGTTGGCCTTTCACAAAGGTTCCATGGACTTTGAAGAAGCCCGAGTGCAAGGTGAAAGGGAGAAACGTGCTAAGCGAAAAGCACGTCAAATGAATCCTTTACAGGACCATCTTCCATCTGGTAACCTGTGTCCTCACTGTGGGAAGCTGTGTGGATCTAGAATTGGCCTCCACAGTCACTTACGGACCCATCGCTAGAGTCTACACAATCTTCTTTAGAATTTCCTCCTTTTATCCCGGAAGACAATCTTACTCGCCTGATGATGATGATGATGATGATGATGATGATGATGATGATGATGATGATAGGTTAAGGTCTCTCAGAGTTATAAGGTATGAGTGTGAATGGTGGATTGCTGCCTCACCATTAATGCTTGTATCTTGACCGTGGGAGACTATATTAAGGAATTGGTATCTATTCTATCTTTTATGTAGGGTAATCAAAGTATCCTTGTATTTTCTAAGTGTGTCAGATGTTTTAGTATAGGGCTAAGTAGGGAACCCACACTCACAAGCAATGCACGTTAGACTCCAGCAAAAGATCCTAGCACCTCTCAGGGTAGCAGCGTGGGGTTGGGGTGTATACTGGACGACTAGGGGTGCCAACTCCGACACTATGCAATTGAAACAACACTGAGAAGGAAAGAATTCTGAGCCCAGGAATTTGTTCTGAGTACCAGAACTCAATGGTGCTCACACTCCGTCCACACATAAATCCTCTCCTGGTTACCACAAGTGGGTTTTCTTCATTTCACCAGTATAATTTTTAAGGCGGTGCGTGGCAACGGGGAGCGGGGGCGGGGTGGGAGAGTCATTTTGCGGCACTCCTGTTTAACAATCAGGAGCCAGAAATCCTCGCCCATCTCGTGCAAATCACCCAGAGATCCGCCTTCTCCCCCCCCCATAGCCCCCATGCAAGGACATCTGAAATGTGCTCACATTTCAACAGTTTCCCTTTGTGTCTTCCATGTGCTTTTGAGGGTCACCGAGTCCTCGTTCTGAGCACTTTCCAGCGCTGATGCAAGAAGACTTTCATTTCTTCCATGCAGGGCTGACCCACATGGAGATGCAGCTGTATTTAACAACCCAGATTTCTCACAGCACCGGAACAGCCACGGCGATGCACCCAAGCAAGGCCCTGTGTGCATGGACATGGAGCACTTTGATGGTGGCCACATGGGAAAACACTCGCAGCAGGATACGCTTGAATGGAATCTGGCACGTGCTCTAAAATAGCTTTTCTTCCCTGCTTTATACATCCTGTATTTCTGTGGTGCATTTCCGGTTTTTTTTCAGGGTCATTCCCTTGTGGATTATAAACTGAACATAAAAATGGCTATCCCTGCTTCAGAGGCTCGGACACCATCGTTCCCTGACCTTTTCATCAAAAATTCTTCACACACACTCATGAATGAAATGGCTATGCTACTGGAGGCCATTCCTGTACCTTCCTAGAAAGAGTCGATGCTGGGATTAGGTGACACTTCCCTTGCAGCTGCAGGTGGCACGGGGCATGCCAGTTGCCATGGGATACGCTTTCTGCGGCTGCTGCCTGCTCCTCCTTCCTTCCTGGGCTTCCGTCCCAGGCTCAGAGCACTCCCTGTGCCCACAGTTCAAATTCAGCTCAAGTCTGCTATTGCCATAATGCCTTATGCTCCACGTAAAGGGCAGGCAGAGGTCTCTAGTTTTAGAAGCAGCAACCTTTTTTTTTCAAAGGCCTGCCTTGCCATTCGCATCCGCCAGCTTGCCGCCCTCCACCAACGCAGGAATCATAGAATCATAGAATCATAGAATAGCAGAGTTGGAAGGGGCCTACAAGGCCATCGAGTCCAACCCCCTGCTCAATGCAGGAATCCAGGTCAAAGCAACCCTGACAGATGGCTGTCTAGCTGCACCTTGAATGCCTCCAGATTGCAAGAGCAGCTCAAACACCTGGCAAACATAAGCAGGCAAAGAGGGAACAGGTGAGTTGCGATCATGCACCAAGTTTCATCCCACTCCAGCTTGTGGAATGACTCAGCCAAGGGGGGGGGGCACTCCTGGGAATGTCTCTCATTTCATTCATGGATCTCTCCAGCTGGACTTGCAAAGGGTGACTCATTTCTCCACAGAGTGCTTCTCTCTTTGGAGGGTGAGAAGAACTGAAAACAGGAAATCCTTGCTTTTCAGGACTGCCAAAGGCCCGGAAGACGAGCGAAGGATGGATCCCAGCAGTGTTCCATGGACAGCCAGGAGCTCTGAGGCAGCAGCAGCAGCAGACTGCGAGGCCGACCACAAGGACCACCAGGGCAACCCTGACCAGGTTCCCCTTTGCTGCCTCCATGCAGCCACAGGCTTCCTGCGCTTGGACACTGGACCAAGTGCAAAGTGCACCCTCCCTCCTCCCACCTGGGTTGCTCAGCCGTGTGTGTGTGTGTGTGTGTGTGTGTGTGTGTGTGTGTGTGTGTAATTGAGGATGGTTTTGTTTAAGGTCAACTGATGATCCTAACTAGGCTGTGATCTGCAACATCCTTGGGTCCCAGTGTTGGGAGAAAGGCGGGATACAAATCATCATCACCATCATCATCATCATCATCATCATCATCACCATCATCATCATCATCATCATCATCATCATCCTCCTTCAAGAAAAGGGGTGGATGGTTCTGAAAAAGATCCCTCTGGGGGAACCTTCTCTAGGTGTGGAAGAGGCAGAAACGTGTAAAGTCAAGTTTAAAAAGGAGTTTGTGGAGGCTGCTGGTGAACAGGCAGAAACAGGCACAGAGCAGTGGGGAAGAAGCAGATTGAGGTGATGGTGAAGGAGGAGAATGGCAGGGATGCCAGGAAGGGTTGCAGAACCTCGGCCCAAATGTGTCTTGGCTGAAGGAAGCGCTCCAGCGGCAGCCATCCCTTTAACGCAGGTCCTGTTGCAGCAGCCGTAGCGTCCAGCCCAGTCCGTCCGCGCGGTTAGGTCCCTGGGGGGCTGGAGGGATGCAGGGAGCATCTGCCCAGCTGCTGGAGAGAGGAGCAGCCCACCCTCGGGGCATCAGAGAGGCTCAGGAAGAGGAAGGCGCTCCTTCACCTGAGACAGACAGACATCACCTTCACGGAGCAGCCTGGCGAAGGCAGGAGGCGATGCAAGTTGCTCTGCAGGATGGAAGGCAGCTGGGGCCTCTTTGCTGACCTCTGCGCTGTGGGGGGGGGGGGCTCCCTTCCTTGAAAAACTAGCAAGCGGGGAAGCCGCCCCCGCTATGGAATTTGTCGTCTCCCCTAGACTCAAGCTCCCTGAGCATGGGACAAACTCCCCACTGTGGGGAAGAGGATGGTGGGGTGGGTGGGTACCAAATCTCTGCATGGTTAGGGGGCTGGCCCTTGGGGCAGGAGCACTGGTGCATATGTGTAGGTATTGTGCTAGGCCTTCAGGACCCAATGCCAGCAGCCCCACTGCTCCCCCACACTGGCACAGGTGAGAGCACTGCCCGAGGCTCTCCCCTGGGGGGCTATTGCTGCTGTGACACCCCCAGTGCCCCTGTGGACCTCAGCCACTGCCTGCCTCGGATGTCTGGGGAACCTCCGTGGTTCTGCTCCTTGGATCCTGAAGCCCTTTTGGTGCAGAAAAAGAAAAAAGGTCACTGCCTGCCCTCGTAAAGTCCCAAGAGGAGCAACCAAGTTCACCTCAAGGTGCCATCCGGTAGTTACACCATGGGGTGTGTCTGCAATTATGGTAAACGTGGCTGTACTGTAAAACGTATCCAGCAAAACAGCAACACCATTTTACACCACCAGAAAGAGACCGAGAAGAAGTCTTATTTATTTTTATTCATCTAAAATATTTCTAGGCTGCCTTTCAGGGCAGGAGCCTTTCCAAAGCAGCTTAAAAGAATAACATCCATATAATTAAAAACTGATATAATAATAAAACAGCAAACACCAGCATATACACAAGATCATTGTTAGGAACATAGGAAATTGCTTTATGTAGAAGTTCAAACTAGATTCGTTTGATTTATTTAATGAATGTATATTCTGTGCCTTCATCCACTGGGGTTCTCAGGGAGGCAAGTGATACAAAACAGAATATAACAGTAAAATCTAAAAAACACAAGGATAAGACACAATAGCAAGGGGGGTGCAGTCTCAGCAGGAGGCAAAGATCCTCAATTGGTGTCGAGAGCACATAGTGCAGGCCACATGCTGAAGCTAAGCAGGCACGAGCCGGGTCAGTGCATGGATGGGTGACTTCCTGGGCTGCCCACATTAGTTCTCCTGCATTGAGCAGGGGGTTGGACTCGATGGCCTTATAGGCCCCTTCCAACTCTACTATTCTATGATCCCACTGCACTGCACGAACAGTAAAAGCCCAACGGTGATAAAAGCACTAACATTCCTGAGGGAAATGGAAACATCTTCACCTGGTGCCTAAATGGCATTAGTGCAGGTGCCAGGTGAGCTTCCCTTTGGGGAGGGTTCAGAGGAGGGCAACAAAGATGATCAGGGGACTGGAAACAAGGCCCTATGAGGAGAGACTGAAAGAACTGGGCATGTTTAGCCTTCAGAAGAGAAGACTTTGGGGAGATATGATCGCACTCTTCCAGTACTTGAAGGGATGTCACACAGAGGAGGGCCAGGATCTCTTCTCCACCATCCCAGAGTGCAGGACACAGAATAATGGGCTCAAGTTACAGGAAGCCAGATTCCAGCTGAACATCAGGAAAAAATTTCCTGACTGTCAGAGCAATAAGACAATGGAACCAACTACCTAGGGAGGTGGTGGGCTCTCCCACTCTGGAGGCATTCAAGGAGCAGCTGGACAGCCATCTGTCAGGGATGCTTTGACCTGGATTCCTGCACTGAGCAGGGGGTTGGACTTGATGGCCTTGTAGCCCCCTTCCAACTCTACTATTCTATTATTCTAGACGTGTTCCAGAGGTGGCCAGCCATCACTGAAAAGGCCCTTTCCTCTGCTAGCCACCTGCAGTACCTCCAAAGGAGAGGAGAGGCTCAGGCGGCAGCCTCCACATCTGTGTGGATCGATGCAGGAGAAGGCAGTCCCACAAATAACTGGTTCCATTCACTGTCTGGCTTGTGTCTGTGTGTGCTAACAGCCGTCACAGGGGCTGCAAACTGGATGTGACCAGGGCTTGGCTTGAGGGAGGGGGGATCTTACCCTGTGCCCACTCATGGCCATGATCCAGAGCAGGCTCCCTGCAAATGCTACTTGACGCATGCTGGGAGCTACCCTTGGTACCCAGGGGAGTTCTCCACCCATGGAGATGTCCGCGGCCTCAGCGGGAGGGGGGCTTGATACAGGTCAGGGCCATGGAGTCAGGTGGCTCCCACCCCCACATACTGTGCTTCTGATCTGGATCCAGATTGTGCCCCCTCAGCCATGGCAATTGGTAATATTTTAAAAATCACACTGATGGCGTGAAACACATCTTGCTTGTCCCTTTGTCCCTCCTCCAGTACGGTGTAAAACTAAATCTTGTCCAGGCTTCAGTTTAGCAGAAAGGCCTGAAAGACAAACCAGAACCTTCTTCTTGACTTTCCAGGACATGCCCTGAGGGCTGAGCAGTAACCATGCCTTGCTCATGACTGCTAGAAAAGCAGTACATGATCACCTATAATGTAAAGTGAGGATAGCAGAGCTGACCACCGTATGCCTTATAAATACATATGCCTTTAGTTGTTCTGACTCATTATCACCTGATGATGAGTCACCTGAGGAATCCAGGTCAAAGACATCTGTCAGAGATGCTTTGACCTGGATTCCTGCATTGAGCAGGGGGTTGGACTCGATGGCCTTGTAGGCCCCTTCCAACTCGACTTTTCTATGATTCTATGATTCTATGATGCCCACGTGATGCTATTCGGTATAAATGGGAATGTTACTATTTTATTCGGAGTAGCATTTCCCGACTGCACTCAGATACTACCAGCAACTCACTAATAAACGTACCTCCCTAAGAACCTCTCCAGACACAGTGCAGTGGATTATTTATTCCACAACACTAGCATGATCTGCCGTGGATGCCAGCATCTTTCTGGGTCTCCGGCAGATCTGCCCCATCACCTGCTCCCTGAGGAGTCCTTTGACTGGAGATGCTGACAGTTGGACCGGGAAATGTTTGCATGCAAAGCACGGGCTCCAGGGCCGAGCAACAGCCCTGCCCAAATACTATAGATCTCTTTTATATCTGCTATGACACTGTCAAAAATAAAATATTGAGGGTAGGAGAAACAAGTGGAATGAAAAAGTAAAAAGTGGGAGAGCTAAGAAAAATTCAGGAAAACACACACACATCCCAAACCATACACAGTTCTCACCTCCCCCGCAAGGTTCCTACTTCCTGTCTAAGTGCAAGAAACATCTAAGCACAAGCCTTGCCGTTCCTTTGCAACACAGCCTCTGGGAAGGAAGGCCATGGCAAAGGCGGAGGATGCCAGGATGTCTGTCTGGCTGGTTTGAGCAGTCCCCAGGGATGTGGGTGGTGGTGGTGGGGAGGTGTCAGAGGAGATGATCCGGTTTTGGTCCAGTCTCTCTCCAGTCCAGTCTTCCTGAGCTGCAAATGTGAGCACAGCTTCAATGACTCGTTTTCAGCAATAGGTTAAATAGTTACACTAACTCCTCCTTAATTATTCAAAATACAGATAATTATGTGAGTCATTTACATGAAATTAACTCAAAGATGTGCCACCATTCCCATTGATTGCTGAATATCTCTGTTTCCCCTAATTAATGACTGTTACTCCTAGAACATCACAATTTAATCTACTAAGAGAGATCTCTGTTTTTAAAATAATTTCAATGCAGCATTAATGTCATGGGAAGGCAGGCAGGCAGGCATTACTTAGAGGAGGAGGAGAAACACATGCACAAACACACCGATGCTTACAGTCATTGAACTGTAACAACATCTATCCTGAGGAACAGTGGGGACTTTAGCAAGAGCAGCAAGATCAAACTTTTTCTTCCAAAGTTCATGGCCAAAAGCACGGCGGATGTTATGCCCAGGAAGGGTGCTTGAGGAATCTGGTCTTTGTGAAGTCCTGTAGGGAAAATCCTGGTTTGCACATCTTGGACTAATGTTGTACAGGCCTGTGGCTCACGTTGGCTCAGCTTGTCTGAGTATGGAAAGCTAAGCAGGGTCAGGCCTGGTTATTACTTGGATGGGAGACCTCTCCTCTAGTTTCCTGCATTGAGCAGGGGGTTGGACTCGATGGCCTTGTAGGCCCCTTCCAACTCTATGATCTATGTGTGGGTCAGAATTTAGCAAGCCAACAGATTTAGTACCATCCCAAATGTTGTGACAGAGCTCTCAGCATCAAGATAAGCATTTAAATAAATATTTTGAGAGAAAATTTTGAAAGGATTTTTATGTAAAGGAGATTACTGCAGAAATGGGATGGAATGGAATTACGGTATGAGTAAAATCCTGTGAAAGTGACACAGTCACAGACTGGGAGGACAGAGAGAAGCTGCCAGTCAGTTTAGGCCTTCTGTTCTGTGCAAAACTGCTGCCCGACTCGATCGCTCCTCCCTTCCGGGGAGGCGACCTCACCTGCGAACTCCCTGGAATCAGCATGAATTTTCAGCACCTGCACAGTTCATCTGCTTGAAGACTGTTTGAAGGAAGCTTCACCTTAATATGTAGGAAAACTGAATGTTGGGGTGGTGTTACTACTGTGACCTAGGGATTTGCATCAGCTATGGATGGACCCAGAACCAGAATGGGGCGATTCAGACTGATTCGGGATCAGGGCCGGTGCCACCATTAGGCCAACTAGGCAGCTGCCTAGGGCGCAGGGCTAAAGGGGGCGCCAGAAACGCCTTGAAAAAAATACAGTGCTCTCAAGTGGGAAGGGGGGGCACTAAATATCTGATCTTGCCTAGGGCACCAAACTGCCTTGCACCGGTCCTGTTCGGGATTACTCTCAGGCGGAGCAAGTGCCCTCCAAATTGCCCCAAAGCGAACCTGGGTCACCCCAAAGCTTTGTGAGTGATTCAGAGGCAAAGGGAGAGGCAGACCACGTGTCCGCGAAAACTGCAGCAATTCTGCCCAAGCTTTCCATATAAGGAGGATGTGAGGCTGGGCAGATGAGGAAGGCGCAGGAAGGATCCGGCCCCCACCAGAGCATGAGGGACTGCAGCAGAGGGGTACGGGCGGGGTCAGAAGAATCCTCCCACCTGAGGTGAACAGGAAGGGCCGCCAAGCGGCTGGGAAAACAGGTTTGCTGGCAGCAGAAAGGACCGGCAGAGGCAGCCTGTTCTCTAGTGCAACAGCTCCCCTAGCTTACGGACGGAAGAACTTAGACCGAAGCCAGCTTTGCAGGGGGGGGGGAAGGACCCACGCGGCTCAGATCCCCCCCTCCCGTCCTTTCTTCATAGCAAGAGATAAAGAGGCCTGCCAGTGAGTCACTAGGCGGGTGTAAGGGGGCGCGGGCAGAATCCCCCCCCTCGGAAGAGGACTTGTGCGCGTATGTGTGCGCGTGATCCACGGGCCAGCATTACAGAGCCCTGGGGAGAGAGACCGGAAGGAATGGCTCCAGGGGTTGACTTCTAAACAGAGAGGTGCAGGGGCACACATCCTTTCAATGATAGGTCTGCCTCAGTGTGTTTAAGAAACCAGTCTTGAGGGAAGGGGACATAGAGCCCCCGCTTTGCACACAGACAGAAGGTCCCAAGTTCAATCCCCGGCAGTATCTCCAGGAAAGGCAGGAGAAGACTCCTGTCTGGAACCCAGAAGAGCCGCTTCCGGTCAGTGTTGACAGAATTCAGATCCACGAGGACTAGAATTTTGCTTTATTCTTAGGGGAAGCTGTAGCTCAGTGAGGGAGAACCTGCTTTGCATGTAAAAGTTGCCAGGTTGGCAGCATCTCCAGGTCGGGCCTGGAACACCTTCTCCTGCCCGAGACCTGGGAGAGTTGTTGTCAGTCAGTGTAGGGCTGTGGCAGGGGGGGGGACTTCAGGAAGTCTGGGGGCCATTTTCACCCACCGGACCCCCCCCCAGGTGCTAAAAGCAGGAGAAAAAAATAAAACAAAATTGTTTGTGTCTAGAGCAGCTACAGAGCAGCTACAGAGCACCCGAAGGGCCCAAATTAGCTCACTAACAAGCTAATTTATATCCTTTTGGTGCTCTGACTACAGCAGCCCCAGACACCCCCTTTTGGCATTAAAAAGGCCCTCAAATTTCAGGGGGTGGCGGAGCCTGCACTAGGGGCCTGCGAGGGCTGCATGTTGCCCACCTCTGGTGCAGACAGTGGACTATTATTGCCTGGAACCCTGGATTCAGTAGGAGGCAGCAGCTTCCGATGATCGTAGTGTTTTCTGAACTCTTTATACAATCTGAAACATCTACATGAGGTCAAGTATCAGAGAAACACAATTTTAAACTGATTTCCTTTTAGATAAATACACAGATCTCCTCAGGTGCATCACACTGTGTCATCCCTTTTCCATCGGATCAAGATGCTTATCAGCGTTCTCTGTTCCACTTCAAGAACTATGTTAAACTTCTCCAAGCTAAAGGCTACCAGTCCGACTGGTATTTTCCACTCCAAATTAGTGGGCACTCCAAGTGTTATGCATTCCATCACAGAGACAAAAAAAAAGACCTACCGTAATCACTGAAAATACTGGCGTCCTCCTGTTTTGTGTTCATTCAGCTGGAGTGCAAGGCTGAAGGCTCTCCAGCCACGGCCCTCAGGCTGCTCATGAATCTTTGGGCTGGGCGGAGAGGGACCGCAGAGGTCGGGCTGCCCCCCTTCCACCTCCTACAATGGCTCCGCTGCCCACCCCATCACCCCACTAGGGGAGAGGCTGCTCCTATCATCTCCATCTTGGCCTTCAGATCGGGCTGTGAGTGGTTGGTCAAGAAGGAAAGGCGAACCTTGATTGTCTATATGTAAAATGGATTAAGTGCCATCAAGGGGACTAGGAGCTTAGGGAAATGTGTCCCTACTTGTAAGGTTAGCTCCAGGATTTTGTGGGCCCTCAGTCCCCAGCCCTGGAGCCCAGGAGAAGGGCTGGCTCTCATCCTGGATCTCTGAGGACACCCAGAAGCCAAGAGATGTCTTGTTGCTTCTGAGTGACTACAAAATTCAGCCCCAAAAGCCCAGTGTGGCAACGAGGAGCATCAATCCGCAGCAATTTCAGGAGTGGGGAAGGGGTCTGCCAGGACACAGGCTCCAGCAGGAGCTCAGGCACACTGACTGCTTCAGCCAGGCCAGGCTGCTTGCCCACTTCATAGCGGCCTTTGCAGAACAATCCTCTTGTCCGCTTTGGCTGCCAATGCTCTGCATGTGGTTGTCTTACTTGGGTGTGATGGAAACTCTTGAGTGGAAACAACATTAATGCACTCGGTGCCAAGTGCGTTCTGGCCCAGAGACTTGGCTGGTGCTTTCCCCCAATGCCTAGAGATGAATGCACCTCTTGGGCCTTATTTTAAGTTTGAACTGACTGCTCTTGAATCCAAATATCGCTGGATTCTGGTGGTTTTTTCGGTGCCTCTGCAAATTATTGCCTACACCACATGGCCAGTCACATGGGGGGGGGGGGAGGCAGGGTGTGATGCAAGGCAGCCTCCACAAGGTGGCCACCTCTTGTACACACTGCTGGGCTACCAAATCCGAGGCAGCAACAAGGAGAAGCCTTTACTTCCCTGGCCAAGTCCTGCCAGGAGAGGAATGACCCTTCCCTGCAACTCCAGCCATGCCTGGACAACAGCTTTGCCCATGCATTGGGCGCAGGGGGCCACAGGCCGTATGCCCCATTCCCCTCCCCACTGCTGGTGCAGTGTCCCCTGATCTTCCTAGGACTGTTTCCATCTGGCATCAGGCCTGAACGGAGCACGAACAGAGGAAGCTCAAGCTGCCTTCCACTGAGCCAGACTTGGGCCTGCCTAGCCTGGCTCAGCTACTCTAGTCAGCTGTGGCGCTCGGCCGGAGAGCGGGCTTTCCCATCACCTGTCACCAGACCCTGTGAGCTGGAGATTGCACCTGGGGCCTTCCTGCTTGCAAGGCAGGTAGGTGCTCAGCTCCGAGGCACAAGAATGGATCTGTATTGGAACCAATGCGTTACCATGTTCATAAATGATCTGGAATTGGGAAAAACATCAAAGAGGCTTGTGGCACCTTGAAGACTAACCAAGTTATTTATTCTGTCGTAAGCTTTCTTGGACACTTTTGTCTGCTTCATCAGATGCATGAAGTGGCTACCTCAAACCGGACCATCTGTGCACACATGCACGGGAAGGGGGGGGGGAGTAAACAGTGTTGTCAGGGGAACTGAAATGCAAAAAAGTACAGACAGCGATAATTCCCTTAACAGTTGCCATTCACAGTATGTTGTTGGGTGATAACACCAACATCCTTGCAATAGTGAGCCAATTAACATACTGCAATGTGAAACTGAAATGCAGGAAAATACACAGTGATTATGACCTTAACACTTTCCATTTACAAAATGTTGTTGGGTGATAACAGGAATGGGTGAACACGCAATGTTTGAGTCCACTGAGGTTCTCCGAATTCTTCTTTGAAGCTCATTTCGCATTGTGTTCCCAAACATGAGTGCTTTTTAAATTATTATTATTGATTGATTGGGAGCACTTTTTTTTAATTATTATTTTTTTAATAAAGTGCAGATTTTCTAATTGGAAAAATATGAATTTTTAAAAATGTGATTTTTTTTCCTGACCAAAAATGCACAATTCCCCCATAGGCTTCACACATAAGTGTGAAAATGCAAATTTTGGGGGATTTGCACAGAACTGCTCTTTCAACTGGGATTGCAAGTTCAGGAAATTGCGGGAAAGTTCTGAGAATTGTGTTCCTGCTCGCGTCTGCATTTTGGGCTGCAAATGGGACAAGTTCACATGATCTCATAGGAATTAAATTCTTGTACATCCCTTGTACATCAACTTTGCAATGGTGAGCCAATAAACATATGTACTGAGATTAAACAAAAACAAAACCCATTGTGGTGGACAGCTCAGTGAAAACCTTGACCCCATCTGTGGCTGCTGTGAAAAAGCAGCCACAAACTCCGTGTTAGGCATAATTAGGAAAGGAATTGAAAACAAAACTACCAATATCATACTGCCCTTATACAAATCTATGCTGCACCGCACTTGGAATACTGTGTGCACTTCTGGTCATGGCACCTAAAAAAGGACAAGGTAGAGTTGGAGAAGGTCCAGAAAAGGGCAACTAACATGATCCAGGGGCTGGAGCAACTCCCCTAGGAGGAAAGGTTACATCATCTGGGACTGTTTAGCTTAGAGAGAAGGTGAGGGGAGACATGATAGAGGTGTACAAAATTATGCCTGGTGTGGAGAAAGTGGACAGGGAGACATTTTTCTCCCTCTCTCATAATACTGCAACCCAATGGGGTCATCCCATGAAGCTGATCGGTGGGAGATTCAGGACAGAAAAAAAGGAAGTCCTTCTTCACACAGCACAGGGTTTTATCAGATGGAACTGTACCAGATACACGCACCCTCAGCGGACCGATGAAGACGAAGGCCCCGTTTACATGCACTTCTGGTAGTTCCTCCACAGTTGCTCCCGTCCCACACCGATCATCCAGGTCTATACAGAGGCTTCCTCCCACACAGCTCCTCCGATGACGTCTTCGCCATTCCACGCAAATGGCATCCCTCCAAACGGAGCTGCTGCTACTCACACTTCCAAAGGGCCTTGTTGTGGGACAGTACCCAGGCGTTGCACTGAAAGAGGCCAGGCCACAAGATGTATGTGTCGGTGGGCACCAGTTTGGATGGCTCTGAAAGGGGATTGGAATAATTCATGGAGGATAAGGCTATCGGTGGCTACTAGTCCTGAGGGCTCTGCGCGACCCCCAGGGTCAGAGGCAGCATGTGATGGCTGGATGAGTGCGACGAGGGTCCTCTTGTGCCCATGTCCTGCGTGTGGATTTCACATTGGGGCATCTGGTTGGCCACCGTGTCAACAGAATGCAGGTCTAGCTCGGCCTGATCCAACCGGGCTCTTCTTGTGTCCGCTGGGCCAAGGTCGCTGCTGCTGAACTGACCCTCCTCCCCCCTGCATTTGCCCACAGACCCGACTTCTGGAGAAGCCTCTGTCTCACCTTGCCGGCCTCATCCCGGCACGTCCCACTTGGCCTTTGCCCCCGTGCTGTTCAGCCACACTGGCCACCCCTCTGCAGTGGTCCTGGCAAAGGGATGACTCCTGGCTGCCGCACTGCCAGCCCGTCCAAGGCGCCACCCCAGAGCGAGTTCCTGCACGTCTTGGTCTCTTGCTCATATGGACCATCCTGCCAAGTGCTGAGCAGCATGGTATTATACAGCAGCTGCAGACGTTTGGGGAACTGCTCTTCTTCGTGGGCTCCCTACCTCGCCCTGCCGCAGCCAAATGGCAGCCCCAGATCAGGCGGAGGTGGCCCTCTGTACCCCCTCGCCCGAGTCTCTGTTGGGAAGGCCGGGTGATGTGGCCGGCCTCTGCTGGGCTACAGCATCGCGGTGCATCGGCAAGAGCACCCAGTGCCCTGGGAGGAGACGGGTGGGTCCTGAGGGGGCTTGGCACAGGCAGCCTTGGCCAGGCGATGGACGTCCGTCGGCCTTCGCGGCCAATCTGCAGTGCCTGCTGGACTCGTCTCCAACCCACAAATGTTCTGTGGCTGTCAGCACAGGAGCCCACTGAGAATTAGCCATGAACATGTGCATGAGGCCTTAATGCTGGGGGGGGGGACTGCTGGGCCCCCCTGCCCTACAGCCCAAAAGGCGGAGAGGCAGGGCACCTCTCCCCGGGTACTTCTCGGGTTCCCGAGAAGGCCCTGCCTTTGGCAGCAGCAGCACATCCATCAGGGCGCAGGCAGCAGCCACGGCAGACCAGCCAGCTTAACTAGCAAGGTGGGTAGAGGGCTGGGTGCTCCCTTGGGTGGGGCCCTCCCTTGGAGACCCTTCCCGTTCTGTCCGCCCCTCACGGTTCCATTCATGTCATGGAAGGGCCGCCTTGGCGATGACCTCGGGACTGACAGGGCGCTGTTCAGAAGGTGCTGAGCACTTCCTCAGTATTCCTTGCAAAAACCCTATAAGGGAGGCCTGTCCTGCTGGTGCCCCCACCATATTGCACGGGGGGGGGGATCTGCAGCCGAGCGGGAGGAGCGGCAGGTCCCTGCGAGGCCTGGGTGGTCCCAGCTGAGACGGGTGGGCTCTCCCCCTTCCTTCCTTCCTTCCTTCCTTCCACAGGCTCTCCCGTCCCACATGGCTCCGACTCAGTCCTGCCCACCCCACAGCGGAACCTCTGAGCCCCGCGCACTCCCACACACGTCTCGAGGAGAGATTTGTCCCTCTCCGCCAGCCGCCCCTCCGCTTCGCCCTCGAAGACGCGCCTGCCGCGCTGCCGTCGCTCGCTCCCCAAGGGCGGCCGCTGCGGGTTCAAGGCGCTTCAGCCGTCCAGAGGAGAAAGGGCTGCCTCGCCTCGTGGAACTCCCCCGACGGACGGCGGAGGCGAACCCTCGCCCGCACGGAAGACGGAGCCGCCGCCGCCGCCCCTGCCTCTCCGCCTTTCGGGCTCGGCCCCAAGCTGTAGCTTCCCCCGCCGCTTCGGAAGCGTGCAAGGACCGAGCCGGAGACGCGTCCCCGAAGCGCCTCACCCGCGCCGCGGCGCTCCGCTCTACGGCTGCGGCAGGATGCGCTCGCTCTCCCCGGGTACTCCCTCCGCTCCGACGGGGCGCCCGGCCGACTTTCCCTCCGCCGTCCAGCGCCCTCGGACGCCAGGCCGCGATCCTGTCCTGGAGGATCCGCAGCGGCGGCGCCGCCACCCAGCCTGAGAGCGGCGGCTTCGCCCGCGGCCCCTCCCGTCTCCTCGTGAGGGGGGGAGCTGCGCGCCAGCCGGAGGGGGGAGGGGCGCCGGGCGGCATCCTCTCGCTCGCCTTCGCGCTCTCCCTCCCCGCCCCGCTCGGCGCCCCCTCGGCGCGTCCGGCCGCGGCAGCGCCGCCGCCTTCGAGTGGAGGCGCGTCTCGTCGGCGGGCGCCTTTATCTGAGGCCAGCCGGAGAGAGGAGGGCCTGCCCCACCGAGCGAGCGAGCGGGCGGGCGGGCGCTCGCCTGCCTGCCTGCCCGCCCCCTTGCTCCGTCCCTCCCTCCGCTCCCCCTCCCTTCCCCGGCGGGCGGCGCTGGACGCTTCCAGTCTCCGCCACTCGGGCGCGCTTCTGACTGCGGAAGAGACGCCGCCGCCGCCGCCGCGAAAGGCTTCATGCGGCAGCGAGGCGAGTGGGTCTCGGCCGGGCGGCAGCCGCCGTGTCCTCGTCATCCTCTCCCTCCCGCAGCAGTGGCGCCGGCGCCGGGGATGGAGCCGGCCGCGGCGGGCTGCCCGGCTTGGCGGAGGGCCGTCGGAGGAGCCCAGGCACGGGCGGGGAGCGCCGGGGCTTGGCTGCGTCGCGGCGGCGGCGCCTGCTCCTCCCTCCGCCTGCACTGAAGCGCTTGGCCGAGGCTCCGGCTCCATCGCGCCCGCTCTGCCGGGGATGTGAACGGCGAGGGCGGCGGCGGCGGCGGCGCAGGAAGCTGGAGGCGCTCGAACTCCGCGGAAGCGCCCAGGACAGCGGCGAGGGAGAGCGCGAGAGCGGGCGCCGCGCAGACCGAGGAGGAGGAGGAGGAGGAGGAGGAAGCCGCGCGCGCGGCGGCGGCGGGATTTAATGCAGCCGGGCGAGGGAGCGCACGAGCCCCCGACGACGACTTAGGCTGGCCGGTGCCGGGCAAGGTCATCCCCGGCCGGATTCGCCTCCGGCCGCCGCCCCCGCGCTTCCCATGGGGCGAGCGGCGCGGCTCGAGCGCGCCCCCCTAGCCGGGCGCTCCGGCCCCAAGCCGAGCCGCGCTGGCCGCCGCCGCTGCCCCTTAGGATGCTGCGGCTGCTGCTGAGCGGGGCACCGGGCGCGCAGGGGCGACCACGCCGGACGACGAGGAGGGCGGCCGCGGCGCGAGGAGGAGCGCCCCGGGCGGTCGGATTCCCCGGGCGGCGGCAGGTAAGCGCCGCCGGCTTCGCCTCGTCTCTCTGCATTGCAGCCCCCGCGCGGCTGCCGGAGGGAGGGGGAGGGGGCGCCGAGGGAGGGAGCGGTCGGTCCGGAGGGGCTCTGGAGAGCGATTTTTCCAGAAGGGGTTTTTATGGGGGGGGCGAGCCCGGGCGTGGGCTGCTTCCTCCCGCCCCCGGTGCTCCCATGCCGTCGGGGAGGGAGGGAGGGGTCCCGCTGTGGAGTGCCAGGTGTGGCCGCTGCGCCCCCCCGCGCGCTTTTCCTGCGTGACCGCTGGGAGGGGGCAAGCGGGGTTCAGGTGCCGAGCCTCCCGCGATCTCGGGGGGTCGTTAGGGAGGCGGAGGGGGCCGCCGCCGCGCGACGACCCGCTTCCTCACGGCTCCCGCTGCCCGTTCCTCTTCTCCAGCCCGACTGGGGGGGGGGGCGTCGAGGCCCCCGCGCCCCCTCCCCGGAGCTCTCTGGAGCGCTCTCGCTGCCTGCCGCTGCGGCTCTGGCAGGATGGGGGAGCTCCAGGGCCGCTTTTGGAGGCGCCGGCGGGCCCGGGGGATGGCGCGCTGGACGGCGGCGCCCCCGCGGGGAGCAGACGCGGGCCGAGGGCCCTCGGGGGGGGCGGCGGCGAGAAGCCTCGCTCGCTCGGGTTGGGGCTCCCTCGCGGGCCCCGGCGGGCCCGGCTGTGTCCCGGCGAGGGGGCGCCTCGCGCCTCTCCTCGCCTGCGCAGGTTTTTCTCCGCAGCGCGGGAGGGAGGGGAGGGTCTTCGCCGGCCTGGGCGGGGAGGCTCCCGCCGCTCCCCTCCCTCCGAGGCCCCGGGAAAGTCCCAGGCACGCGGGAAGCGCCCCGGGTCAGGCCGGGCGGGCTCCTCCGGGGAGGAAGGGGCCTGCCGACGCGGGGTGGGAGGGGTCGAGGCGGAGGCAGGCGCGCGCGGGGCAAGGCCGGCCTGGGGGGGGATGCCTGTCCCGGGCGAAGCCACGGGGTGGGCGAAGACGCCCGCTCTGAAGGGGACTGATTGCGGGCGGGGGGGGGGCAGAGCCGGCCGCTTGGGCCATGGGAGCTGGGGGCGGGCGGGGAGGAAGAGGGGGCGGAGGCTGCGGAGGAGCAGCGAGGCGCCTGAGCGGAGCAAGCCAGGCTGGCCGGGGCGGGGCGGGGCCCTTTAGTGGGGAGGGGTCCTGCTCTTGGCGAGGCTGCGCGGAGCTGGCCGGGGGCCCAGGGAGTCAGGGACCTTGTCCAGGCGCTCAGTGGGTCTTTCTGCTGCTTTTCAGGATATTTGGCCTGAACTGATGCTACTCCTGCGGCTTGCCCTCGCTTCGGGGTGCTTTTCCTTTACCCCCCCCCCCCCCCCGTGAGGGGGGCCTTTGCAGTACCGGTCCAGTGTAGAGTTGACACCCGCGCCTGTGGCAGGCCGGGCTGGTTCAAGGCCTTTGGAGTGCGCAGCTGCGGAATGAAGGGGGGGCTGAGTTGGTTGGGGTCTCCCTCCCTCCTGTCTTGTGGGGAAGGCTGAGAGCACGTCTGACTCCTTGTGAGAACTCTTCCCCGTGTGTGGGGGGGTTGGGCGGGGGGCGGGGAGAAAGGCAAGCTGTGACTTTCTCCTGTTCCACCGAGTGACTTGGTGGCTGGAACAGTGTCCCTCGCCACCCCCCCCACCCCCCGCAAACTGGCCGGATGGAGTCAGCCAGGCCTGTGCTGTGCCAGGCGCTGGACTTCCTTCTGCCTGCACCCAGAGCTGCTCCCTTCTCCTTTGGAGCTGCGTCCACGTGCAGGAATTCTGTTCCTTGTAGCGGCTTGGCAAGGGGAGTGCGAACTCCAGTCTTAAGTCGTCCATCAGCTAAGGTGGCCTCAGGCACCTTAGCTGGGCATAAATAGGCCTGCCTGCCTTCTGGGACCCTTGTAAAGATTGCATAGGCAGTGGGTGGGGCACACTGGGCAGGGCCTAGAACAGGCCCCCTTTCTGACCCGCCTCTCTGGCCGCCTGCATATCCGCCCCGCTCAGCCTCCACCTTCCTGGCTGCTCTCCAAGGAGCTGCCAAGTGCCACCCTGCTTGTGTGTGTGTGTGTGTGTGTGTGTGGGACTGCCAAAGCTTCCAGCCGGCCACTTACAGGCCAAGGAGACCCGGACCGTGGCATGGGAGCCGTCCCCCTTCTTTGGGTGGGGGTGGTGGGGGGGAAGGCAACAGGGTCTAGGAGGCTTCTGTGCATGTAATTGCTCTCTCCCCAGAGGATCAATACTTTTCTGCTTGAGGGCTTGATAACAGGGTTGGTTTTATAGGAAAATCTTTGGGATGCTATCAGAGCAAACATTCTGCTCAAAAAATCGTTAGAATAGCTTTGTCATTAGCAGGCCGAGCTGAGCCTGAGCTAAGTAGGCAATGTCTGCAGGCTTCCGCTGGTGGTGTCCAGGGCCACCTTCTGGCACGGATGTCACTTTGATCAGGCCTGACAGAGTTGAGCGGCTTGTGTTGATCCAGATCTTCCAAGGTGATGTGCCACTTTGAAGGATCACGAGGCACAGAAGGCAGGCGCCGCAAAGGGCCTGCCTCATGAAAGCCAGCCGTGCCGGGTTCAAACCATTAGGGTTTCTTTGGGTCAAGGCGAGTTGGCTGCTTTTGGACCAAAACAGGACCTCAAACTCATGACCCGCTCCTGCTCAGGTTGGCCAGAAATGGGGCTGCAGGTTTGCTGAGGCCCACACGTCCTGATCTGACACTCTCCGCTCAAGACTGTTTCAAAAGCGAGGAAGTCATTGGCCAGCTGAGCGATTCCGCCAGGCTTCTGCATGCAGGGATGCGGGGCCGTTGTTTTTGTAGCTGCTGGTTTTTCTTCTCCTTGTCTTCCGTGCCCTTGAGCCTGAAATAGATGCCACTTTAAAACAAAACAACAAGCTTTCCAGGGTAGCTCTCGCGTCTTGGCTTGTGCTGCTGCAGCAGGAGCAATGGCTGTAAAAGCTCCAGATGTGCTGAAGTGAGGAGTCAGGCAGGATGCTGGCAAAAGGTGTGTGTGTGTAAATGATGCGGGGGTGTGTGTTTTCTAGGCATTTGAGGTTTCTGAGCCAACTCGCCCCCTATTTGAGCTACGTGTGAATGGTGGGAAGACACAGTCAGAGAGAACACAGAAGAGAAATCAAACACTGGAGAACTACCTCTGGAGGATGCCCACTCCTGCCTCGTGCTTCCTTTGAACTGAGGGAGTGCTGGTTGGTTGGTGTCTCACAGGTAGAGAGGGACCCCCCCCCCCCGGTGCCTTGTGCTTTTCCGTGGCCCACCTTTCCCCCCTCAGGTTTGCCTTCTCCAGTGGGCTGTGGCAGAGACTTGTGCCTGGATATGGAAAGTTGCCAGTTCAGATGTCTGGCTGCAAAGGCTTGGGCAAGTTGCTCTTTCTAGCCTCAGTGGGGAATTCATACAGATCAAATGAGTTAGTTGCACTTAAGTTCCAGGTAGCCTGGAGAGCAGTTCAGTGCTAGGATTGCGAGTAGGATACTGAACCTAAAAGATACTGTCCTTCAGTTTAAATGCACCTGGTCATGACTTAGGTCATCTTCAGAGGCCCTCCTCCGGAAGCCAGGCAGGTGGCAGAGAGAGAGAGAGAGAGAGAGAGAGAGCCTTCTCAGCAGTGGCACCCTGCTTGTGGAATGCCCTCCCCGAAGAGGTTTGCGTGGTTCCTACATTGTTATCTTTTTGGCACCAGGCAAAGACTTTTCTTCCAGGCATTTTAAAGACCTAGTTCTGTATTTTTATGGCTGTTTTATTTATTCCTGCTGTTTTGTTTGTATTTTATTTGTTTTGTTTTGTTTTATATTATATTTTTAAACTATTTTTATTGTGTTTTATATTTTAACTGTATGGCATTTTAGTCTTTTAATTTATTGTAATCCAGCCAGGGAATGTTTGTTATTGGGTGGATTAAAATGTAATAAATAAAAATAATAAAGAAACCTGGCAGGCATTCCCAAGACCAGAATCTTGTGAGATGAAAATAGTGACTGATCATACGCTCTGGCCCAGGTTTGCCTACAAAATGTCTGGGTTGCACAGCTGTTTCTTTCTGTAATGGAAGAGGAAGAGATTTTGGAGCACAGATAAGAAAACTCCTAGTCGGTTGGAGCAGGCATCCATTTAATTTGGTATGCAATTGGCTGAGGGATGATGAAAATGGCGCAAGGCATTTATCTTAGGGACAAAAGACCCTTTCATTTAAGAGAAGAAGAGCCAAAGCTCCTGCAAAGCTTACTTTGTAGTAAGAAGTCGTAAGCTAAGACCCCTGCCTTGGCTTAGCACCATGTAAAGAGTGAAAACATCCAGCTGCACATGTAGAGCTCGAGCACTGCTTGGGCTCCAGTCCGTCAGGCCACATTTTCTTTCTCTGAAGGTTGGGGATAACATGGAAGCTGCGACTGCAGCCCCGGAGCAGTAAACACGTTCCTCACGTGCCTGCATTTCAGCAGAGGACAATGGCGCAATTGGCGCATCGTGATAGCACCACCAGCAGCAGACTGTTTGGGGATGGGTTGCTAGGTGCAGGATGCGGAGAGGGAGGCAAGATGCTAGACCAGGCAAGTGTGTGCAACATTGGCGGGGCTCCAGAAATGGCCTCACCGAGGCTGAGTGCCCCTGGCTTGAAAGGCTCCTTGGTCACTGGGAGACACAGAAGTCATCGAGGGAAAGGAGGGGGTAGATGACCCCTCTCCCATTTATGCATAAGTATACCTAGGATTTGGCTTTTCAAGAATGGACTTGGTCTAAAATGAAAAACACTTGGAATTCATAGAGGGAACTTTCTTTACGATAACTTCACTTACTTCACTTTTGATGTAACACACATGTGATTGATCTCTGCATCTTAAGATGTTCAAGAGGTTGGTTGTCAGAATGAGAACTCCAAAAGTTTACACGCAGGCATCTGATTAAAGATTGGCTTGCCACTGATTTCAGCTTCACTGGTCTCTCTAGCAAAAGAGGAAGGAAATTGGGGCTGGAAGACCATGGGAACTGTGTGTGGATTGGGGCTCAGCTGTGAGTGAGACTGTGGAGTATATTTTTACTGCTTGCAGAGAGCATTAAGGCGTGTCCCTTATAATGCCCATGCTTTTTGGTGTGTGAGTGAATTTGTAATCACCTTAACTCTCTCCGTAAAGTTTTGATGCTACAGTGTCCATGTTTTTTTTCCAAATTACATGGGACCAAATTATTTGTGCAATGAATATTGGTACACCACAAGGACATAAGAAGAGCTGTGCTGGATCACCACAAAGGCCTATTTAGTCCAGCATTCTGTTCCCAAAAAAGGCCAACAGGATGCCCCAATGGGAAGCCCACAAGCAGGCCATGAGTGCAATAATAGCACATTCCCACCCATGTTCCCCAGCAACTGGTGTACAGAGGCATACTGCCTTTGATATGGAGGTAGCATCCAGCCATCAGGACTAGTAGCCACTGAAAGCCTTCTCCTCCTCCATGAATTTGTCCAATCCCCTTTTAAAGCCCTCCAAATTGGTGGCCATCACTGCATCTTGTGGAAGTGAATTCCACAGTTCAACCGTGTGCTGTGTGAAGAAGGACTTCCTTTTATCTGTCCTATTCCCGCCCATTACATGTTGACTTCTGCAGCTTCCTAGGAAGAATATGCTTCAAAAAAAAACCTTACAATGACCAGCAGAGGGAAGTAATTTCTGTCTATATCACAATTAATATTATTTTCTCTTCAGAGTAGGAATTGGCCCACAACAGTAGTCAGCTTCCAAGTCACATAAAAAGCTGAGTTGGCCAAAAGAAAAACCATCCAAAATCCATATTGGTGTAATACCTTTCTGTGATCTTATGGGTGGCCTGATAAAGATATGGCATGTGTGGACTTTGGAGCAGCAGGTGATTTGGGATGACTTGCACAGATGTGGTAGATAACGGGGGAGGAGGCGGGGTGGAGCGGAGCCCAGCGTGGGATCCTGGCCATTCGAGGGAGCAAACCCTACACCCAGGAACAAGCGTGCAACACCCCCATGGAAGGGAGGGGGCTGATGCCCTTTCACCCATGAACCGGGCAGGCAACTCCCTGGGGGACAGCAGCCCTTCCTCCTACCTGCCTGCTGAGCGGAAACGCTCAGTTTGGCCTTCCTTGATAAGGAAGCCCCAGTTGACATGAATCATAGAATCATAGAATCATAGAAAAGTAGAGTTGGAAGGGGCCTACAAGGCCATCGAGTCCAACCCCCTGCTCAATGCAGGAATCCAGGTCAAAGCATCTCTGACAGATGTCTGTCCAGCCGCACCTTGAATGCCTCCAGACTGGGAGAGCCCACCACCTCCCTAGGTAGTTGATTCCATTGTCTTATTGCTCTGACAGTCAGGAAATTTTTCCTGATGTTTAGGTGGAATCTAGGTTCCTGTAACTTGAGCCCATTCCGTGTCCTGCAAACTGGGATGAACGAGAAGAGATCTTTGCCCTCCTCTGTGTGACATCCCTTCAAATACTGGAAGAGTGCGATCATATCTCCCCTCAGTCTCCTCTTCTGAAGGCTAAACATGCCCAGTTCTTTCAGTCTCTCCTCATAGGGCCTTGTTTCCAGTCCCTTTATCATCCTTGTTGCCCTCCTCTGAACCCTCTCCAGTTTGTCTATGTCCTTCTTAAAGTGAGGTGCCCAGAACTGGACGCAGAACTTTGCCAGGTCAAGTAGCTCTTTTCCCCAAGTGAAGAGCTCCCATCAGAGTCTAGGCTTACCTGAGCCACTGGGCTGGCTTCATGGGGTGAACACCGAGGGGCAGCAGCACGTGGACCCCAGATTTCCCCAGGGAAAGGTGTGAGGCAGAAGCCCCTGAAAAGGGAGTGCTGCTGACCTCCATCAAGGGCCCGAGGACGGAGTAGCTTGCCTGTAGAACCCCAAGGGCAGGGAAGGCGCGGCTCCCTTCCAGGAAGGGTCTGGTGTGAAGACTCGGCTGTACCTAGCGAAGAAAGTCGCAGGGTCAATTGGACAGGAAGGAAGAGGGTTGGGTGTCTCCTTGCTGGGGGAAACCCCCACGCATCCTTCAGCCGCTCCACACCAATGTTTCCAATTTACAGCATTTGTATACCGTGCCATAGCTAAGCAGATTCTGGAGCGCTGAACAATAAAAATATAAAAACAGATGAAAGAAACAAAAACAATACCTTGGAAACAAGGTATCATTAAAATGGTGGTTGGATAGCAGAGAAGACTTCTCGGATCAAGGAGGCCTTCAGCAAGCACTGAAAGCAATACCCGACCTCCAGAGGCAGGGAGTTCCATAGAAACTGAAGGCCCTTCTCCTGGTGGACTCCAGTCGGGCCATAGGTCCATGAGGAACCACCGGAAGAATGACCCCCCGATGACCTCAGTGACTGGACAGGTTGGTAAGGGAGAAGGCGCTCTCTCAGGTATCCTGGTCTGAAGTTGTTTCGGGCTTTGTACACAGGTACCAGAACCTTAAACCTCCTTCCACTGGGGGAATCTAGCAGGTGCATGTCATGCTCCAGGTGGCCTCCCATCCAGGCGTTGACCTGATCCAGACCAGCTGAGCTTCAGCAAGGCAGACGCCTCGTGTGCCTTCGGACTGACCACGCTCTCCCGGGCTGCAGTGCAGGGAGCCCTTGGATGCTGCGTGGAGGGCTGGAATGCCCTCCGGGGAAACCCAGAGCTCCACACTTCTCCATACCTGTTTCCCTTCTTGTGTGCAATATTTTGATCTGGGCTCTTGCTAAGTATGGCCTAGAGCAGCCTTCCCCACCCAGATGTGGTGGACTGCACTCCCACTGGCCTTGGCCGGCATGGTCAGTGCGGGGAGCCCTGCCTAGAATGTGCTCCGCCGATACCGTGGGGGCGAGAGGGACGGTCCACTGATACTGGAAGGCAAAACTCCTCCTCGCGTGGGGCAGCAGTCAGGAAGTCTCTCCTGCTTGGCTATAGGGAAGGGGGAGTGTGGCAGGGTGAGGAGGAAGGACCCGGCCACTCTCCACCGGCCCCACGTGAGCCCCGGGCGCTTCCTCTCTTCCCCTCCCCCCATGCCTTGCTTTTAAGGTTCCCCTCCCACCCACCCACCTTGAAAGCTGATCTCCCTGCATGGGCTTTCCTTCACTGTAACTTCATATGTTCGGGTGTTGTCAGCTCAGATAAATTGCCAGGAGCTGAAAAGGCCAAAGTTTGCTAAAGCGCTTTGGAAGGGGCTCAGGCCCAGCTCCTTTGGTGGTGGCCCCATTTTCAGAGCAGCTCCAATCAAAGGTCCTGCAAAGAGCCCCTGCACTGCCATGGCTGAGATTTCACTCTGGTTGCTGATTTGAGCTCTGCTGGCACTTAATCATGAAAGCATGTGGCATAATCAGCGTTGAGGGCCAAACGGCACCTTATGGGTGAGCTCTGTGGCTGCCTGCCTGGACTTCACATTTCTTTTATTACTGAAGTGAAGCTGCAGGGCCTGATAACATTGCACTTGGGAGGAATATTTAACAGCGATATGGGTTTTCCTGGAAAAATTTCCAGTGCAAATTGGGGTCCTTTGCACAGGGTCCTTTGCATCGGAAAATGTTCAGTTTCCTTTGGGAAATCACTAGAGAGTACCGTAAGTTAATTTAGCACGTTTACTAAATACAAGTAAAATAAAGAACAAAGCTAAAAAAAGTGTCCCTGTTATTTTTTTGTTCCAATAACACCACAGGTATTCGACTGGAAATGTTTGAGGGGGGAAATTAAAGGGCACTCTCTGTGATTTAAAAGTTATATTATGTAGACATTTTTTTATTGGAATACTTGTAAAAATTAAAAGACAATAGCATGTACTTCCCTTAGATCTGCCAGCAGCTGGCTGGGGCATGCTGGGAGTTGTAGGCCAAAAACATCTGGGGACCCAAGGTTGGAGAACACTGCCTTAGATTGTTCAAATGTACAAAAGAAACCAAAGTACTGAAAATTGTTGACACAGCTAATTCAGGCTCCCCTGACCTGGTTGGTGCTCTCCATATATTTTGGATGATATTTCCCAGCATCCTTCACTCATCGTGGCTGGCTGGGGATTCTGGGAGCCGTACTGCAGCACATCTGGAGGTCACCGGGTTGGGCATGGCTGCCCTAATTCATGTTGGCAACCCAAAGGACAGGGCCTGAGATGCTGGCCACCCCTCCCTCCTCCACTCCAAGAGGGTGTGGCTCCCTTCCACGGAGCTTGCTGGGGCACCCTCGCTTTCACTGGTACAAAGTAACAAGCAAGAACTCTCAAGGACACCGTGATTTCAGGGCTCTCAGCTAGTTAGTTCAGCTCGGGCCCCGGCAGAGGCCCGGTCAACCGCACGCGGCTAGCTGGGTTCCCGGCGGAGGCCCGGTCTGCCCAAGCGGCCAGTTGGGTTCCCGGCGGGGGCCCGGTCTACCCAAGCGGCTAGCTGGGTTCCCGGCGGGGGCCCGGTCTACCCAAGCGGCCAGTGATTCCAGCTAGCTGGAGCGCGCCAGGTGCTGCTACCCGGGGTTGCCGATCCTTCGTTCCCTTACCCCAGGCATGGGCAAGATTGCTGAACTGCCACCAGTTCCCTTGCGCAGGGTGTTTTATACCTTGATGTTTCAGGTAGCCCCTCCCTCCGTGATCAAGTGGGTTGACACCCTCCCTGAGGGGCGGCCTTTTGGGTCAGGTGGGGTGACGCCCCCCCCCTGTGGGATGGGGTCCCTTTGAAGCCCCTTGCTTAATGGTCCCATCCTATGGTGTTGAGTGGCCATTTCTTAGGGGTGCCGAAGTGTCTGCTCTGGAGAGGTATTCAAGTCTTATGTAGATGGGGCTGATATGCGAGAGCATTGACAAACCTGGGGATGCTTCCTGCCTTCCCCCCTGGGGTGATTCTATGCAGATGTTGTTTGTCCCCTTTGGCATCTGTGGAGACTGGCTCTCTCTCCCCCCCCCATGGTTCTCCTTCCCCCCTCCTTGGTGAGTGTGTGTGTGTCAGGCAGGGGGCTTAGGTTGGCTTTCTCCACAATTTCATTGACATGCATGTATCCTCTCACATACTTGCTGCTAGGAATAATCACCTGGAAAACATGAATTACAGCTTTAAAGCTGCAGAGCCTGCCTAATATTGTATTTCTAATTGGCCTCCATTCATTGTTACTAATGAATGTATGACATGGAAAAATTTTCCGCCCCACGTCACAAGCTATCTCATCCTTCCCCCACTGCTTCCCTGATCAAAACCATCTCTGCCAACTGCTGTTGGCCAAATACCCTGCAGGGGTCCATAACAGTTTGGGGTCAGGTTTTGATCGGGAACCCATCATGGCAGAGATGGGGTAGATGCTCCCTCCCCCACCCCAATAGCAACATGAAACAGCCAGCAGGATGGAAATCTGTAGCGGTTTGGTCTTTAAAACAAGTGATAGGAACTTCTTAGAATGTGTTTGCTTTTAGCCCAGCAATTAGGAAACTCATCTGAATTAAGGCAGGCATTACAGTATCTAGCCCAGTTCCCTTGCTTCTACGTTATCTTCCAGGTTCTCAATTGGGGGGAGGAGGCTGGAACTCCCTTTGGCATTTCAGGTGTGGGGCAGGGAGTGGGGAGGAGAGCTCTTCCATCCTTTTCAGCGGCTTCAGCTTGGAGGTGGCTCTTTGTGTGTCGTCCCCCCCCCCCGCCCGCCTGCCGAGCCGGGGTGTATGTTGCTCCTGAAAGTTTGGCACTGACCAGAGTTCAGCTCCAGTGAAAAGTGTTTTTCTCTGATAAAAATCAAGTTACAGCGAGATGGTATCAGAGTACTTATAAAATGCCAATTCCTGCCAGGGCTTCCAGCATGACATTAATTGCAAGTAGGGCTTCCGCTGGGCATCCTGAGACAATCGTCTCTTGGCAATTATCGGTCGACATTTGTATTGGGGAGATAAGGAAAGCAGAGACGAGTCAATTCCAGTCTCTTTCTCTGGCGTTGCATGTCACACAAAGCCACACTGCGAATAAGCCATGGTGGGTTGTTCTGTTTGCAGAACAACCCATGGTATGCCCGGCAGACGACTGGGCTTGCCATGGCTTGTTCTCCCCCTCTTTCCAGCTCAGTCCTCCAGCCGGTATCCCAGTGTCCTTCACAGCAGAACCCGTCTTGTTTTTCCCTCCCCTCTTCGATTGCTTCCCCTTTTCGTTCACCGACATTTTTTCTCTCCAGAACCTCAAACAAGCCCAATTGGGGTCATATTTTTTTTTTCATTTTCTGCCCCTGAAAATTGCACAACTTTTTTGGGGCCAGTCTTTTGCAAGTGTGCAAGTGCACTCTTATGGCTGTCCAATATGTGCAGTCTTTCCTGGTCAATTTCCTTGTCTGTTTCAGCTGTCAGGCAAAGTGGAGTAGGTAACAGATTGACAAGGCGAGACGGCATATAGGCTAATTTGCACACAGTTGCCAGGGACCAATTGCTGAGTTGTCAATTGAAAACACCAGTAAAAAGGGAAGTAGCAAAAAAGGTGCTTCAAGGGGGGGGGCAATATCTCCCCCTTAGCAATGCAATCCTCTCATTTTTAAGTGTTGAACTGACAGTTCTCCGTGCCTTCTTCCACCTTGTCAGTGCTTCCCTGATTCTCCAGCTACTCCAGAAAGGGGAGATATTGGCTCCCCCCAGTTTCGTGGCTCCTTTTTGGAGCACTTACTGCTGTGGTTCCCTGACAGGCAGGAGCGGCCCGTGACTCCTACCTCGGTCGGCCCGGCTCCGTTTGCATCGCAGGTTTTGCAGGTTGCATTTGGAGCTTCGTAGGAGCCATCCATGGTGGTGAACCTATTTTGGGGGTGGGTTTCAGCACCACGGACGGCTCCCATGAAGCTCCAAGTGCTGCCTGCAGGGGGAAAGGAGCCCCACTGAAACAGGAGTCGCGGGCCGGCCTCCCCTGCCGACAAGTGTGCAGCAGATTCCCCCCCCCTCCATTTACTTCCCAGCCATTAAATGTGTGTACATTTCTGCAGCTTTTTAAAAAAAAACTCTGGGAACCGCAGGAACCGCAGCAGTGACTGCTCCAAAAAGGAGCCGTGGAAAGGGGGTGGGGGAGTTAATAATGTGCCGCACTTTTCCGCCGGCTCTGACTTGCGCTGCGGGTTCCCCCCTTCCTCTTACTGCTATTTCTTCCCTGGTCCTTCGCAACTGTGTGCAAATTAGCTGATGATGGGCAACCTCGTCTTGTCAGCACTCGTACCAGATAGCTGTAAGTGCGCACTTGCAGAAGACCAATAAAATAATAATAATAAACAATTATGACCCCAATTGTGCATTTTTGAGTGACTGAAGAATAAAACAAAAAAAGCTGGGAAACAAGTGACGGTCCCTCCAAAGTGCCATTTCGGCATCGGTGGAAGGGCAGTCACTGGCGAGATTACGAAAAGCGAGCGGCACAGGCTTTTATGCCACGCTTGCCGAGTGGCTCTGTAGCTCTTTTCAACAACCCATAATAAAAACCGCCCTGCCAGGTTTGGATGGCACATCAACCCATCGTGGGCAAGAACAACCCTAAAACAAGCCTTGGGTTCTCAGGGTGGCTTGTTCGTGAAAAATAAGCCACCCTGCAGAAACGGTGCCGGGTTCGGGCGACACAACAACGCACCATGGCTTGTTACCTGTGGCAGGTTGTTATGTCGTCGTGTGAGCCAGCTCTCTTTCTCTCTCTCTCTCTCTCTCTCTCTCTCTCCCCACGTGTGCGCATGGCTAGGAAAACCTCTTGCTGCTGCTCTTAGTTTGCTCCAAGCAGAGCAGGGCTGAGCATCTGAAGTCGTGGGTGGGAGTTGGGCTGCTGCAGCCCTGGAGCATGATTCCATTCTTAGCAACCCGTTGGCAGGCAGCCCACATCCTTCTGCTGGCAGGGGGGGGATGATGGGTTCCTGGGGCTCGTCTGAATGCCCTGCCTCTTCCAGTCTGGGAGGCCTGTTGCCCGGAGTCTGGTGTGTCCGGAACAGGCTGGGATAGGAACATAACACAGGAATGTCAGAGGAGCCCTGCTGGATCAGACCAACAGCCTCTCTGGTCCAGCATTCTGTTCCCACCATAGCCGTCCACAAGCCCCAGTGGGAAGCCCAGAAGCAGGACATCACAGGAATAGCCCACTCCTGCTTGGGATTCCCTAGCGGTGAAGGCGGGGGGGGGGCATTCTTTATATGGCGAGAGGAACAGGGCGAAACAACCCTAATATACTGCAAATCTATTTCCTGCCAGTGGCCACTGGATTTCGCTGCCTTGATGCTGTGCGTTGAATCTGAACACTTCATCAGTTGGCAGGAGGTCTTTTGAAGTAGGCTGCCAGTGAAAGCTTGTTGCTAGTAAAGAAGATGGCGGTGGTGTGGCCTGGTGGGGGTGGACTGGAAAGGCCCTTGGTTTCAGCCTCAGCTCAGCAGCTGGCCTCTCCCCTCCGAACATGAAATATGCAATTAAAATGGGGCCTACCTTTCGTGGTGTAGGTTTCCCAGAAAAAAACTGAACTGGAAAATTTTTGCAAATAAGGGTAATTTGCACTGGAAAAATTTCAGTTTGCAGCAGGCATTTTTTCCCCTGGTGCCTAAGAGAGTGATATAATTCAGTATGTTTATTTTACTGTACAAGAAAGCTTTAAAAAGTACTCCATGCTATTTGTTTTGTCCCAATACACCACAAGTATTTGACCTGAAATGTTTGAGGGGGGAAATTAAAGCACACTTAATGTGATTTAAATGTTATATTATTATGTAGAAATTGTATTGGGATACTTGTAAACATTTAAAGATAATAGCATGTGCTTCCCTTACATTGTTTAAACTTAAGGAAAAACCCTTAAGGTACTGAAATTGTTTTGACATATTAGTACATTTTAGCAGCCCAAAGGATTGCGCGTGACATGCTGAGACAGCCTCTCATCTGTTCCAACTGTTACATCCCTGCCTGCCTGACGGCCCTTGCGAGGATTATTGAGACAACGGAAGCGAAGTGCTTTCAGTGCGTTTATATCCATCCCCACCCCGCTTACAAATCAAGGCCATAGATGTTTCCCGTCTCGTGTCTCCCAGGCGCACCTCCTCCGCCCCGTGCCATTTTGCATATCATTTTAGTTACGTGTTTGGGGAAGGGAGGACCCCTAAAAGACGAGCGCTGCCCTGCCAGGCGTCCCCCAAGCTCTGCGAGCGGCTTCTGTGGAGGCCAGAGCGGTGTCCGTGAGCGTGTGTGTGTGTGTGTGTGTCCCGCTTCTGGTGCAGGCAGGTGAGGCTGCAAGGGCTGGAGGCAGATGACCTGCGCAGGGTCCAAGGCACGCCTGTGGGCAGGCCGCCGAGAAGGCAGCTGCGGGGAGCAAGAGGCGTCTGTCCAGCAGGGCCCAGGTGGTGCGTGTGTCTTCCTGATTGGCTGGTGACTGGTCAGCTGCCAGTATTGAACGGGGGGGGGCAGTGATCCACAGAGTTTGGTCTACCAGGTTTGCCGGGGAGTGGGGGGGGACTGCAGGTGGGGGGGCAGGGAAGGAGCTGGAGGACCTGGCTGCTGAAGACTTCCCCCCACTCCATGTGCCTGGAAGCTTGTGGCTGTGAGAGGACCCTGGGAGGTCTGGCGGTGATTGCAGGAAGAGTTTCTTTCTTCTTAGTGGTTGTGCACGTCCTTTTTCTCTCCTGGAGCTGCCCGTGCAGGGCAAAAGCAGAACCCCCGGTGGCAAGTCTGTCCTTGCCCATGTGGGCTGGGAGGTTACCATGGGTTGTGAGTTTCCCTGTAGGCTTGTACACGCGCCATGTGCACCAAAGGTGAGGATCTATGTGCATGGGGTGTGTCTGTCTTGTATGCTTCTTCCCTTCAGTAGTAGTAGTAGTAGTAGGCGATCACTCGTGACCGAGTAAGATTGTCTTCCAGGGTAAAAATTACAGAAAGAAAATTTTAAAAGGAGGAAATTCTAAAGAAGATTGTGTAGGCTCTAGCGATGGGTCCGTAAGTGATTGTGGAGGCCAATTCTAGATCCACACAGCTTCCCACAGTGAGGACACAGGTTACCAGATGGAAGATGGTCCTGTAAAGGATTCGTTTGACGTGCTTTTCGCTTAGCACGTTTCTCCCTTTCACCTTGCACTCGGGCTTCTTCAAAGTCCATGGAACCTTTGTGAAAGGCCAACCTCCATTTAGATCGTTCATGGGCCAGAGCTTCCCAGTTTTCGATGTTTATATTGCATTTTTTTAGATTAGCCTTAAGAACATCTTTAAGCCTCTTATATTGACCACCGATATTCCGCTTTCCATCCTTGAGTTGGGAGTAAAGTAACTGCTTTGGGAGACGGCAGTCAGGCATTCGAACAACATGACCGGTCCACTGAAGTTGGCGTTGAAGGATCATTTTTTCAACGCTAGTAGTCTTTGTCATGTGAAAGGAGGAGGTCGAATGCAGCGTGGCCCGTGGCTGCTAAGGCTTCTGTTGCTGCCCGGCATCGGGCGTTCTGCCCCCAGGGCATCTGCGGGGCCAGTTACAACGGGGTAGGGTGGTCCGTAGTGCTGTCCTCCAGCCAGGACTTTCTTCCGGGAGGCACACAACCATTTCTCAGGAACAGCCTCGTCCGTTGTCTTTGCTGGAGTAGCCATACCTGTCTCCTTAGCGGCGCAGAGCAGCACATAGGAGCACATAGGATCTGATAGAGTTGGAAGGGGCCTACAAGGCCATCGAGTCCAACCCCCTGCTCAATGCAGGAAACTAGAGGAGGGGTCTCCCGTCCAAGTAACAACCAGGCCTGACCCTGCTTAGCTTTCCACGTGTGGCACGAGCTACGTTGTGTCCCCGTCGCGGTAGCCTGGACATGTCCGCGGAGGAGTGTACCCAGAGGGAGGCCCTGGGGTCTCGGCTGGGGGCTGCGGTGGATGGAAACCCTGGAGCAGCCGCCGCCGCATGAGAAGGTCCGTGAGGGGCGGGGGACACAAGCCTCAGCCCCGCAGCCTGGCTCCGGAGTGAGGCCGTGGTTAGCTTATTGGGGGGAGTCCCCCTGTTTGGACCAAGGCCTCCCCCCCCCCGCCCAGGCCTTGGCGTTTTCAGTGCTCCTGCAGTTTGGCCGTCAGGGTTTCTGGCTGCCTTCTAGATCCAGAAGCGGGGAGGCTGAAAAGACGTCCTGAGGCCACCTCCCCGTTTTAGAGTAACCTTGGAAACTCTGAATTCTAAGGGTGAATTTACAAGAGGTGTTAAAAAGAGAATTCTCACTGGTGGATGTTAGCAGACTTTGTGATTTTACAGTGGTTAGTGCTTATGTACGTTGTAGCTCAGCGTGAGGCACCTTCAAGCCACAGTAGCTGATCCCGGGCTGGAGGGACGGCTGTGCCGCTGGGCAGAAGGCCACTCCGCACCCTCACTGGAGGAAGGGGCTCGGCAGATGCCCCCACCGGCCCAGCGAAGGGCAAAGGCTCTTCAGCAGCACCGAGGGCTCCTGGCGCTCTCTTGGCGCGCACGCGTGCGTGTGTGTGTGGGGTGGGGTGGGGGCGAGAAACGCCGTCCTGCTCACCTGGGCATTTGAGCGTCACCTTCTCCTGGTGGTGACAATACCAAAAGTGGGCGGGAGCGCTTTCTGCAGGGGTGGGTGGTGGCAGCCAAGCCGAGCTTCACTCCTCCTCTGCCGCGCTTAAAAGAGCCCGGCTCAAGTGCGCACCCTCCTCCCACGCAGGACTGCACAGCGGGGCGGCCATGTGGTGCCCACACAAATGCTCCGCAACCCTGAATGGAAAGGAGGCTTCTCCGAAACGGCATTGGCATCTCTGCACGGTGATAACAACGTGCTGGTTTCAACAGCCATTTAAAGATCTCGCCAGAGTTATGCGGCACCTCCAGAATTTAAGAACACATAAAAGCAATCGAAGTAGAATGGTTTGCAAATGGGGAGTTTGTGGGACTCATCAATAACTGTCACAGGCAATCATATCCCGGAGGTGCTGTGTTTGCGGTCGCCACATGGAAGGCCAGGCATGAACAATTTCTCTTGTTTAGATGCATAAGCAGTACTGTTCTGCTGACCCCACCTAGGGACTCGGGAAGCTGCTTTAGGCAGAGACAGACCCCCCCGACCCCCCCATCCCACCTGGCTCCGGACTGGCCGCAGCAACTCTGCAGGGCTTCAGGCAGGGATTTTTCCAGCCCCAGCGGGAGCTGCTGCCGGGGACCGAACCGGGGGGCGGGGGCTTCTGCCTCATGCCAAGCGGGGGCTCCGCCACTGAGCCACGGCCCCCAGCACATCTCCAGGCGGTGAGAGGTGCGTTGCCTGGTATGAGGAAGTTTGGGACATAGCCCCAAATGATAAACTGACTTGTAGTATCAAATGCAAAAAGGGACAGTTAAAGAAGAAGAATTTTATGGATATATGGAATCAATTATTAGACTATGTATTAATAAAGGGGAAGGGGAGTATGCCTTGTCAGGATATGTTATACTTTTGGAATGTGGAATTTAATTGATTAAGGGGATGGATGTATCCATCTCGATCTAGATGGAGAGGTGGGTAATAATAATAATAATAATAATAATAATAATAATAATAATAATTATTATTATTATTATTATTATTATTATTATTATTAGGTCCCTAGGCGGGTGGGGGGTGCACCTTATGATTTATTTTAGTTGTATGTTTGCGTTTTATAGTTTTGTATGTAGTTTATAATAATAAAATAAAATCTATTTTTTTTAAAAAAAAGAAGAGTGCTTTGCCTGGGTTTCCTTCCCTTT
This sequence comes from Shinisaurus crocodilurus, assembly GCA_021292165.1. NCBI lineage: Eukaryota > Metazoa > Chordata > Lepidosauria > Squamata > Shinisauridae > Shinisaurus > Shinisaurus crocodilurus. The sequence continues at coordinate 320,772,904 of CM037876.1, read as the reverse complement.
GGAATGAGGTTGCTGAAGGCTTTTGGGCCTTTTGTAATACTGGCCTTGATTTACAGGTATACAGGCTGAGCGCAGGTGGTGGCAAACAGCTGAAGCCCCCCCCCCCAGCAGCTCTGCAGAGGGAGGCACCCGGCACCCGAAGGGGCGTCCAGAGCCCGCACCTGAGCTCCCCGTGTGTGTCCCCTCTCCCCCAAACGGCAGCCTGGTGCTCTTTCCACAGGCACCGAGTCAGGGGTGGGCGGAAGGCAGATCTGGACCGGCTGGCAGCTCTCTGGGTTATTGGCACCGGGTTGGCAAGGATTCCCAGCTCCCCGTTACTCAGCAACAGCAGCAACCAGGTGAGCTGCCCTGCCCCATCCTCGGTTCGACCGCCCGAGTACAGAGAGCTTGGGGCAAGCAGGCATTGCGAGCTCCATGCCGTTCTGGCACTCCGGAAGCGCCCGTCTTTCTGTACCAGGCTCGGGTTGGTGGAGTTCAGGGTAAAAAACGGAGCAAGCCCGAAATGGAATCTGCTCATCCTGGACCTAGAGTACATCATCTCAGGGGTGGGGCTGGGGCTGGTGGGGGCGGCTGGGAAAGAAATGCCTCCCTCTCCAAAATGGCTCTCCCCTTGCTAAATCTGGCTAATTTCTAGTCATTGTGGGCCATTTACCTATAATTTCCGTAGCCCAGGAAGATCCGCGCCAGGGCCATCAAGGCAATCTCCAGCAGTCCTCCTGGTTCTGCCAACCCCTTCCAGCTGTGTGGCTTCCCCCTCTTCTTGCATCCAGGGCTTGCTGGTTACTTCTTCGAAGGGAGAGAAGGAGGGTGGTACAGAGAGTTCCCAGCTGCCAGGAAGGTCCCCATTTCTCCTTCGAACCATCGGGAGAGTGCGCGCCTCCTGCTACAGTGGGCAGCAGGTTGCAGTCTTGGTGTGAATGGCCCCCGTGGCATCATGAGGCACCCTGGGGTAACCTTCCACTTTCAGCTTTTGGCCTGCTGGATCCACGCAGATTCAGCTCCCTGATGCGGAAGCAAAAGGGCTCGGCTGATGGTTAAGGGGCTTATGCGAGGTCCTCTTTTGGGGAGGAGGGAACCGAAGGAGCCTAACCTAAAGCATCACTCCAAGCACTGGCTGAAAATTCACTTTTTTCTCTGGGAGAAAGAGAGCGGGGGGGGGGGCAGAATGGCTGCAGGACGCTCCAGTGATCCCTGCAAAGCTGGAAGGCGAACCAACTGCAGGCACGTCTGCGGCTTCCCCCGTCTCCCGTGTCTTTTGCTTTGAAGTTCAGCTAATCATTCCGGCTTTATTCAGCAGCATCCATATTTCACAGGGAGCAGAAATCGCATCTTGGGATGGGCTGTTTTTAGCAGCTCAGTGGGCGGGTGAGGGGGCCTGTGTGTCGAGCCGGGCTCATCTCCATCTGCTGTAGCCTTTCTCCGTTGCGAAGAAGGCGGTTCCTGTGGGTGCTGCCAGCAGCCCCAGCCAGCAGGTGGGCCCTCTGGCATGCTGGCACCTGTCAGCCTGGGTCACTGTGACCAAGGTCCTTGGGGTTGACATGACATTGTGGTGACCTTCTGCCAGGGCTGAGGGAGACCCCTTTCCATGGGCCAACCGTGCCTCCGTAACAACATCAGAAGAGCCCCGGGGCTGGGTCAGACCAAGGGCCCACCTAGTCCAGCATTCTGCTCACACAGTGGCCAACTGGCTGCCCACGGGATCCCACAAGCAGGACATGAGCGCAACCCTCCCACCCATGTTCCCCAGCAACTGGAGTCCAGGAAGCAGCATAGAGCCATCAGGACTAGTAGCCATTGATAGCCTTCTCCTTCATGAATTTGTCCAATGCCCTTTGAAAGACATCAAGGTTGGTGGCCATCATTACCTCTTGTGGAAGTGAATTCCATAGTCGAGCTATGTGCTGTGTGAAGAAGGACTTCCTTTTTCCCATCCTGGGTCTCCTAACATTCATGGGATGACCCCATTGGGTTCTAGAATGATGAGAGAGGGAGAAAAACGTCTCCCTGCCCACTTTCTCCACACCAGGCATCATGTCGTACACCTCTTATCATGTCTCCCCGTACTCACCTTTTTTCTAAGCTGAACCATCCGAGCGGTAGCAACCTCCAGCGTGCCAGTCGGAAGAACCCGCGTCCCCCCCTTGAGACGTTGCAGCTTCACTGTGGCTTGAGCCCTTGCGGAAGGGGCTTCCTTGCTTCCCCAGTCATGTCACGACGGACGGAGCGCCCTCCGTCTGCAGTCTTGCATGCTTTGGAAACCAGACAAGAACCAACTTCAATTTGGGACAGCTCTCAGCAGCTGGGATTGATCCACCTTAGATGGTGTCTTTTTAAATACGGGCTTAGCTGGATGAATTTCAAGCTTCATTTGTTGTAATGTGGCCTCAATGCCCCCCAAATGTACGTGTGTGGGTGGTGGGTGGTGGGGGGCTGGCAGCAAGCCCGTTTCCTTCAGAAATCTCTCTTTGCCCAAAGGCCCCTGAGGCAACGCAGAAACTTTAAAACCACAACGTTGGTGCTTCATAGGATAGTGAAACCCAAGTCCAGTGGATGAATTAAGGAACTAAGCCTCACATTCATCAGGCGTGCTGGGCATGTGCCCCCCCCCCTGGTGGTCCATTCTGGGGATGGAGGGGGGGTCACCATTGGGCTGCAGCCACCAAACAGCCTGAGGGAGCCTTGTAGCCCCCGGTGGCTGCTGCTGAGAGATGACTGGAAAGCGCTGGAGTGATCAAGCCAGAGTGTCTGTTAATTTTTGGGCTGACTTTAAGGGTGGAACCTTCCCAAGGTGGCATACAAGATAAAACAAACAATAAAAATTCAAGGAGCGCCTCCAGCAACATCAAGTAGGCCGCTCAACAAGGTCTGCCACGGACGGCCTTCTCCTTATCCCATCAGCCAGAGCAGCCAGGCTGGTGGGGACTAGGAAGAGGGCCTTCTCTGTGGCGGCCCCCACATTATGGAACTCCCTCCCTAGTGACCTTCGCCATGCCCCCTCCGTGATGAGCTTCCGCCGTGCATTGAAAACATGGCTGTTCAGGCGGGAATATGGGGTGGGTTAGGTTTTTAATGAGAATTTTTTATATTGTTTTAATTATTATATTTTATTGTGTTGTTTTGTTGTATTTTAATTGTACATCGCCCAGGGTGGCCGGGTGGCCGGCCAGATGGGCGATTGATAAATATAATAAATAAAAAAAACAATAAAAATTCAATAAAAACGGGCCAGTGAAACAGGTGGGTCTTCAGAGCTTTCCTGAAAACCTGTGAAGAAAAGGTCTGATGAACCCCTGAGGGAAGTTGATTCCAGAGGTGCGGGGCCACCATGGAGAAGACCTCTCTCTTGTATTCACCAGCTTAACTGCCCCTGGCAGTGTGCATTGAGAAAGGCCTCTGATGATGACTAGGCAGCTGGAGATAAAGAACCAAGCCCAAACTATTTAAGGCTTTAAAGGTTAAACCAACCCTTTAAATCGGGCTTGGAGGCACACTGGCAAATAATGCAGCTGGCCCAGTATCGGTGTCACAGGAGTGGACCGCCCGGCCCACACCAACATCTGGGCAGCCGTATTCTGCACCGGCAGAAGTTTCCAAACTGTCCTTAAAGGTAGCCCAACGTGAAGCACATTACAGCAGTCCAGCCTGGATGCCCCCGGAGCATGAATAATCGGGGCGTGGTCCATCCTCTCTGGAACGTCCCGCAGCTGCTGCACCAGCGTAAGCTGGAAAAAATACTCCTGCCCACCGGCACCACCTGAGCTTCCCCAGTTAGCGGCGGGTCCAGGAGCCTTCCCACCCTGCCCACGTGGTCCTTTGGGGGGCAGTGGGGGAGTGCATCCCCACTGTAGACCAGATGCATTCCTCTGTCCAGATGGGCCAGTTTCCCCACCAGCAGCACCTCTGTCTTGTCTGGATTGCGTTTCAGCTCGTTTCCTTTGCCCTCATCCATCCCGAAACCACCTCCAGCCATCAGGCAAGAGTATCTCCCCCCTCCACTAGTTACCCCACCCACGGCACCCGCGTCAGACGGTGAATGCCTAAGCCTCTCTGCTTCAGCAAGCCAACAGGGCTGCTCCCCTTGAAGAATCCATTTATAGTTGTGATCACTTCTGGTGCCCATTAAGAACATGAGAAGAGCCCTGATGCTGGATCAGGCCCAGGCTCCGTCTAGTCCAGCATTCTGTCCCCACAGTGGCCGACCAGCTGCCCCAATGGGAAACCCACAAGGAGGACAGGACAGTCACAGCACCCTCCTGCCCATGTTCCCCAGCAACTGGTGCACATGGGCATCCTGCCTCTGCTACTGGAGACTTAATCATTCTAAACCCCCCCCCCCCAGGGCCCCCCAGCTGCAGGCGTGAGCAAGGGGGCAAGTTGGCCCACCAAGGACAGCAGCCCCACCCTCTGGCTCCTTTTGCCGCCTCCGTGTTTCTTCCTGAAGTGTTGGCAGCCTGGGAGCTTGCAGGGTTCTGTAAGAGGTACCAGACACCGTCTGGAATTCTGTGCCTACCTGGGTTCACAGAAGCTTTGCTAGCTCAGGAGGGCCTTGGCCGATGACCCTTCCCTTACTGTGGAACATTGTTTTTGGCATTGGAGCAGTGCTTTTGAATCTCTCTCTGTGTGTGTGTGTCTCCTGTCGTTGTGAATTTCCTGTGAGCTGCATCAGTGAGGGGCAAGGTGGGAGAAAAGGCTTGAGCAGTCCTGCATTTTCAGATCTGGTTGGTTGCATCCTTAACAGAGCAGAGCTGTTTTGGAACGGGGGTGGCACGAGAGGCAGTTCCTCCCCATCCCATGCCTCCCCCACCTTGTTCCATACTTGCGGCTCCCACTTTAGCTTGCTCGTGACTGTCAGCATCTGCTGTGATGCGAGATGGCCAGGTGTGCCTGTTGGACCCGTGAACAATTTGGCTGCTGACGCATGGAGGGGCGGGGCTTTGAGGAACCCTTTCTCTTGTCCTGAGCTGGGAGTCGTCATGAAAATGAGACCGTGGTGGGGCAGCCCTGAGCAGGAGTCTTGGGCAGCTGCTGGTCAGCCCCACAGGAGGATGCGCAGGCACCGGTGACAGTGCAGGTGCGCACGCAGGTGCATGTGTGTGCACGTGCTGTGGACAGCGACTTAGTACCTGCATTTAGCCACAGACTAAGATTATGGCTGTGTAAATTGCTCAGATAAGGGAAAGAACTGGGCCACTCACCCACACCGTGCTCTGCCCTGCCCTCTGGCAAGGACCGGAACCAGCCGGGGGCGGGGGGAGCCACTGTGTCGTGATTCTCTGAGTGACCCTGGGGAGGGGGGGCGGCAAAGCTCAGGCTGGCTGTGGACCCTCCCCCCCCCACCCCAGAGCTGGAAGGAAGGATCCTGTGCTGAAGACGTGGCTTGGGTAGTGCTGTACACCCACCGCCTGTTACCATTCTGATCCTGTCTGAGACTCCTGGGAAACAATATCTTCATGTAAGGGTGAAGGAAGCTTCAGTGCAGGGCGTTCCTCCTACCCCAGCCCCTGGTCCTTCTGGCTGGCGTGGTTTGGATGCGACGCGAGTCGCCACCTTGGCACAGTCAGATCAGCCGTGCATCTCGTTTGGCCCCAGCTCTGGCCCTGATCTGTGAGATGTTTCATAGATTCATAGATTATAGAGTTGGAAGGAGCCTACAAGGCTATCGAGTCCAACCCGCTGCTCAATGCAGGAAACTAGAGGAGGGGTCTCCCATCCAAGTAACAACCAGGCTTGACCCTGCTTAGCTTTCCACGCTCAGACAAGCTGAGCCAGCATAAGCATAAGCCACAGGCCTGAACTGCAGGTGCCGGCCCCTTGGACTTGCGCCACTGCTCTGAATCGGGACCGCCAGGCAGCAGGAGGAGGCGACCCGGGGTGGCTCCTCCTCAGACGCGATCGGCTCAAACTGGTGGGCTGCCTCTTGCTCCGCCGCTTCTTCGGGCTGCCGGGAGGAGCACATGTGCGGGCCATTTGCTGCCTGCGCTCTGTGGCGTTTCTGTCTCCGCATACCTGGGGAACATCGTTCTGTTGCGGGTGGGAGGCTGGCAGCAGTTGGGAGTTCTGACGTTGATCCCAGAAGGAAGCCACTGTAACCCAGAAACTGCCCACTGGCTGACAGGGCAGGCTGGAGAAGCCCAACAGCTTGTTGGCGTTGAGAAATCTGATGCTGTCGCCTAAAAATCATGAAATCCTTCTTCAGTGCTTTGTAAGATTGGGCCTTAATATTGAACACCAGCTTCTGGAGATCCGGAGATATTTTCCCCTCCAAGAGCTGCAAATGGCTTTAGCAAGGTATTGTGGCAAGTTGGGATGGATCCCTTCTCAGTGCTTTAGCGGCACTGGAGAGAAAAGGCTGTTTTTACCTGGAGCCAAAGAGCAGCCCGACCCAGAGTTCTTGTGCGGCACGTTTGCTTCCACGTCTTTGTATCAACTTCATCCTTGATCTATTTTTTATGGAGCAATTCAAACAGGGCTGACTTTTCTGTGCCAAAGCTAGAAGTGTGTCTCTTCTCTAAAAGGCTCAGGCACCAAAATGCTGAGTTAAGAACATTCGAACCAAGAGACCCATGAAAGCTGACGCCGACGCCGCTGCTGCAGAGAGGGGTGGCCCGGAAGCCGCGTGCAGTCGGCTGCGGCCTGTTGCAAAGTGCAAGCTTTGATTTGCCTTCTTCATAACGCCATCAGCATTGGAGGGCGGGAGAGGCTAGGGGCAGCAATTAATAATTTCCTGGGAAGGGAACTTTGAAAATCAACGGAAGCTTTTTGCGGTCCAAAGCAGGCTCCTGCCATGTTCAGTTAAAAAGGGAGCTTATTTTAAAGCTCTTTTTAGTTTCACAGTGAAGATGCTTGATCTGCCTCTTTGAAAAAGGACAAGAGGAGATAAAAGTCCTTCAGGGTTCTGGGATTAATTAAAATGAATCTAATAATAATTTGTTGAAAAATGTAATTGAATATGAGATTAAAGTCCTGTGACAGTCGTTGGCTTCTCCAACAGGGTCCAGTCCAGGCATAGCTGTGCTCTCAGCCTGGGATTAGGTGGTGTTTGGGGGACAAATATTAGAATAGGGACACACACCCCAGTGTCAAAGTCCACCCCCAGGTTTAATGTTGGTGATGGTGCCCGTTGGGGCACCGTGGAAGGGCCCAAGATGGACAGAGCTCCACCCACGGGCCTCATGAAGGGGCAGGGCAGGGGCAGGGGTGTGTGACCCGGGAAACCGCGTTCCGTTTGAGCCTGATGAATTTGGACACATTTCTGACCCAACGGCCCAAAGTGGGCAGAACCGGGGGTGGGTGGGGGTCGGCTTCCATGAAATTGATGGAAATATTTGCACACATTTGGAGCTGAGAACTGCGTGTCTCTAGCGCAATTTGCGCAAATTGGGACTGACTCATTAGATCCGAGTCATTGTAGTTGTTCTTGTTGTAGCATTTAACACGAGAAGTATGGAAGCCGCCTCCTCCCCCTGCAAAGGCACACGCTCCACCATGGCCACCTTGTGTCTTCTGACAGTTAATTTCAGATTTGTGCAAAGTTTGGGCTGCCACTCCACAATTTGCGCAAATTTGCAGAGCAGAGGCCTGAATTTCGCACAGATTTCCCTGGCTTAAAAAAAATACTTACGCAAATCGCAGCCTGTTTTAAAAATGGAAGTCCGCGTGCAGAGGCTCAACTCACGTCAGATCAAGTTGGCGCCAGCACAGGGTTGATGGAACGGGATCTGCGGGGCCGAGCTGAGAAAATCCGTTGAATTTTCGCCCCCTATCAGATTCCCCACACATCCGTGGGCAGGAAGGGATGTCACTGCCCGGCGCGCTCCTCAGTCCCAGCTGGTGAGTTTCCATGAGGCATTACCGGGCAGAAGGGAAGGAACCGAGATGGGATGGCTGTCGCTGTTTCTCTCCCCGTGTCTGGGTCCCCCGAAGGTGTCCCTGAACTTATGAAGCTCCCTCCCGCTGGGCCAGCCACGTGGTCCTTCCGTCTTGGATGGGCCACTCTGGCTGGCAACAGCTCTCCAGGGGTGGGTGGGCCTTTCCAGCCCTGCTGCTCCTAGAGAGCCTTTTACACTGGAGATGCTGCCTCCAGAGACTGGAGTTTCTGCACGTGACCCCCAAAAGTGTACTCTTCCTCATTATAAGCTTAATACATATTTTACACAACTCAAGAGTTACCAAAGACTAATTTTTGCTGGTATAATCTTAATATTTACAACCAGATGAAGTTTTCATTTTTAGAATAACAACTTTTCAGATTAGTTTTACAGTTACAGTCATGCCTTGGATTGAGAGCATAATTCGTTCCGGAAACGTGCTTGTAATCCAAAACACTCTTATATCAAAACGAAATCCCCCCAAAAAAATTTGTACAGAGATTTTTAATTTAAGCCGTACTACAGTACTTGTATTGCAAGACGTCACTTGTATATCAAGTCACATTTTTTAAAATAAATATTTAAAAATTTGCTTGTCTTGCAAAACGTTCTCAAACCAAGTTACTTGCAATCCAAGGTATTACTGTATATATAAAAAAATACTAATTTGGTTATACTATTAGAAACACATCATAGATAGATAATTATGAAATTATTGCGAGGTGAACTATAGGTTAATCATTTGTATTTGGACAACTTTTCTGCTGTACTTTATTGGAAGGAGAAAAATAATCATTACCTTAATAATAATTTAAATAGTTTTATTTAACTAAAACAATAACATTATAGCAGATGCATTCTTGTATTTGCTTAAACATCCATGTTTGTTAACTGATGTGGTTAAACAAAATACCTTTAAAAAAAAAACTTAGACTATCATAATTAAAAACTAATCCTTATTTCATGATGAATAACCTTTGGACTATAATGTATCTTAAATTGAAAACTATCTTTAGATAGATTTTTCCTCAAAAAGCATTTTATTAGAAAAAATCCGATTTAAATTTTAAAAATCCGATTTAATTTTTTTAAAATCTGATTTTTAATTTTTTAAAAAATATATCATTGATTTTTATCCAGCCTGGTTTCAGTTGGTACAGCTCGAGGATGTTGACAAAGTGCTTGGACAGGTTCGTGCAACCACATCTGCATTGGATCCTTTCCCCTCTTGGCTTATTAAATCTAGCAGGGAAGGAGCAGCCGGCTGGGCCAGGGAGGTGATCAATGCCTCCATGCGAGAGGGAGTGGTCCCATGCCACCTGAAAGAAGTGGTGGTGAGGCCACTCCTGAAGAAACTCTTCCTGGACCCGGAAGAACTTTACAACTTTAGGCCGGTAGCAAATGTTCCTTTCCTGGGCAAAGTCTTTGAGTGGGTGGTGGCCAACCAGCTCCAGGCGCTCTTGGATGAGACTGATTATCTAGATCCATTTCAGTTGGGGTTTAGACCTGGTTTTGGCACAGAAACAGCTTTGGTCGCCCTATATGATGACCTATGTCGGGAGAGAGACAGGGGGAGTGTGACCCTGTTGATACTCCTAGATCTCTTGGCGGCTTTTGATACCATCGACCATGGTATCCTTCTGGGGCGGCTGTCTGAGTTGGGGGTGGGGGGCACTGCATTGCAGTGGTTCCGCTCCTACTTGGATGGATGGCTCCAGAGGGTGGTGCTTGGGGAATACTGTTTGGCCCTATGGACTCTCCAGTATGGAGTTCCTCAGGGGTTGGTCTTATCCCCTATGCTATTCAACATCTACATGAAACCGCTGAGTGGGGTCATCCGGAGTACGCTGATGACACGCAGCTCTTTTTCTCCTTTTCATCCTCAGCAGGTGAGGCTGTGGATGTGCTGAACCGGTGCCTGGCTGCAACAATGGACTGGATGAGGGCTAACAAACTGAGGCTCAATCCAGACAAGGCTGAGATGCTGTTAGTGGGTGGTTCCTCTGACCAGATGGAGGGTGTTCAACCTGTTCTGGATGGGGTTGCACTCCCCTTGAAGGAGCAGGTCCATAGCTTGGGGGTCCTCCTTGAGCCAGCTTTGTCACTTGAGGCTCAGGTGGTCTCAGTGGCACAGATTGCCTTCTACCAGCTCCGGCTGGTGGCCCAGCTACGCCCCTATCTGGACAGGGATAGCCTGGTTTCAGCAATCTATGCTCTGGTAATCTCTAAGCTTGTCTACTGCAATACATTCTATGTGAGGCTGCCCTTGAAGACTGTTCAGAAGCTGCAGCTTGTGCAAAATGCGGCAGCCAGACTCATCACTGGGACCAGAAGGTCCGAACATATAACACCAGTTCTGGTCCGCTTACACTGGCTGCCTGTATGCTTCCGAGCCCAATTCAAAGAACTGGTTTTTATTATTTATTATTTAATTTATTGATTTAATACATTTTTATACCGCCCAATAGCCGAAGCTCTCTGGGCGGTTTACAACAACCTCTAAACCTCTAAAGCCCTACACGGCTTGGGACCACAATACCTGACGGAACGCCTCTCCCAACCACAATCTCCCTGGACACTCTGCTCAGCATCTGGGGCCTTCCTCCGACTGTTACCTCCGAGGGAGGCTCAGAGGGTGGCAGCAAGGGGGATGGCCTTTACTGTGGTAGCCCCCCAACTGTGGAACAAGCTCCCCACTGAGGCCTACCTGGCGCCAACTCTACTATCCTTTCGGCACCAGGTTAAGGCTGCCCTCTCTGCCGAGGCATTTTACAGCTCCAAATAGTAGATTCATAGATCATAGAGTTGGAAGGAGCCTACAAGGCTATCGAGTCCAACCTCCTGCTCAATGGAGGAAACTAGAGGAGGGGTCTCCCATCCAAGTAATAACCACACCTGACCCTGCTTAGCTTTCCACACTCAGACAAGCTGAGCCAGCGTGAGCCACAGGCCTATCTATTGTTGTGGGTTATGTCGCCTTTTCAACCAGTCTAGTTTTATCACCTTGTTCTTGGCTATTTAAGTCATTTTTAAATTGTTTTTAAATGTCTAGTAGTGAAATTTTTTACAATGTTCTTATTGTTTGTATTTTGTATTGTATTTTACTGTGTTTTATAATTGTTGTAAACCACCCAGAGAGCTTTGGCTATTGGGTGGTATAGAAAATAATAATAATAATAACAACAACAACAACAACAACAACAACAACAACAAATAATGATGATGATGATAAATTGAAGTTGGGATTTTTCACCCCAGCACGCATCACTTTACACTTGCTTAAACTGAACCGCATTTGCCATTTTGATGCCCATTCTCCCAGTTTGGAGAGATCCTTTTGGAGCTCCTCGCAATCCCTTTTTGTTTTCACCACCCTAAATAATTTGGTGTCATCAGCAAACCTGGCTACTTCACTGCTCACTCCTGATTCCAGATCATTAATGGATAAATGACTTGGAATTATGTGAATAAAGGCATTCCTCCTCCTCCTCCTCCTTCTTCTCTTCATGGAGCTGCTTCAAGGACAATTCTGTGCTGGGTGGGCCCTTCTGTGCATCCAGGCTGGTTGCTGAGAAGCCCCAAACCAGGTGGTGGCATGGTTTAAATGGCGTTCCAGGTGCAAACCATCACGGTGAATGTGATCAGATGAGTTTATTAAAACTCTTCAATGTTTGCTTGATTAATTTTTTATGTCCCCAGGATGAATTGAACACAGCCCCCAAAATAAATTAAAATAAGTGCACATAAATCATTTACCATTCTTGGCTTCTGCAAAAATTGTTTCCATTGCAGTGCTTGTCCTTTTTTTATAAGTCATTATTATTCTCCATCTTTTGCTGTGAACATTCCTTACGATGATAAGGATGCCGCGTCTTCCGGCGATCCCAATCGCTTTTTCTTAAGGCAGAAATACTTAGCTGCTCTGTAGCACCCCAGAACATGTTGGATTAGCTTTATCTCCCTTTCAGGATTATGGATGGAGAGTTCTTTAGTGAAAAATGCTGCAAATAAATCTCTGTTTTTAAAGAACCAAAAGGAGCACATTTGTTTCTAGCACAAACTTTAGAATAAGTTTGTGCTAACCCTAACCCTATCCCAGTGTTACAGCCATAGCCACGAAGAAAAGGTCCGGCAAATATGTAGAAGGTTGGGGAAAGCAGATGAGAAACAGCTGGCTTTTGCTGTTCTCCAACAGGAGGAGATCAACATCAAGAAGCGAAGGTACGGGAACCTAGATTCCACCTAAACATCAGGAAAAAATTCCTGACTGTCAGAGCAATAAGACAGTCGGGGGGGGGGGAGGTGGCGATGGAGAGCTCCGCAGGTCCTCTGCTTGGCCCTTCATCTAGTCCAGTTGCCTATCATGAAACGGAGGAGCGGTCAGAACGGCCAGGTCCTTCCTTCCTACCCCACTGCACCCCTGCCACGCCTCACATCATGCCACCTCCAGCATATTCTGAGTTGGCTAATGCTGAAAGACTCTGATGGGTGCACAGATGGGACTGGGAGAGATACTGAAGGCAACGTGTAGGTGGAGGAGTCCAGTGTCTCTTTCCGTTACCTCTCTCTCTCTCGAAATGTGTTGGGAAAAGACTGCCAAGTGGTGTATTTTGTTTTATTTTCACAGTCGGGGGCGAGCAGTGAGGTGGCCATGTTTTCAGGTGACACTGAGGAGCTCAGCCTCATTTCACTGGAAGCATCTGTCACACTTTGTCTCCAGTTACTTCCATTTAGCCCAGGAAGTCGTTCAGTTTTCTTGCTATAACTAAACATGCCTAGGACATAAAATGACCCCAAAACCTGCATAACAATGCTGTCTCTGGGGTACTTCAGTGTCCCCAGGCAGTGGGGGAACAACAGGAGCCATCTACAGGTCATTTTTAGTATTTCCTTCAAAAAGAAAAGAAAAGCCCTTGAGGGAAAGCATTGTTCGGTTTAGTAGTTGTTTTATAGGCCTCAAGCTTCTCAGCTGCTAATCGACTCCTAATAGCTCTGACTAGGCATCTGACTAGATTTCCTGCATTTACATTGCTGTTATCCTGATTAGCAAGCTAGCTAAAAGTGGGCTAGATGGAACAACCATCAGGTGGATCCACAATTGGCTACAGAATCGGACTCAAAGAGTGCTTATCAATGGTTCCTTCTCGAACTGGAGAGAGGTAACGAGAGGGGTACCACAGGGCTCGGTCCTGGGCCCGGTGCTCTTCAATATTTTTATTAATGACTTGGATGAGGAGGTGCAGGGAATGCTTATCAAATTTGCAGATGACACAAAGTTGGGTGGAACAGCTAATACTCTGGAAGACAGAAACAAAATTCAAAGCGACCTCGATAGGCTGGAGCGCTGGGCCGAAAACAACACAATGAAATTTAATAGGGATAAATGCCAAGTGCTGCACCTAGGAAACCAAATGCAGAGTTACAGAATGGGGGACACTTGGCTCAACAATACTACGAGTGAGAAGGATCTTGGAATTGTGGTGGATCACAAACTGAATATGAGCCAGCAATGCGATGTGGCTGCAAAGAAGGCAAATGCTATTTTGGGCTGCATTAATAGAAGTATAGCTTCCAAATCGCGGGAAGTGATAATTCCCTTTTACTCAGCACTGGTTAGGCCCCATCTTGAGTACTGCGTCCAGTTCTGGGCACCACACTTTAAGAAGGACGTAGACAAACTGGAGAGGGTTCAGAGGAGGGCAACAAGGATGATAAAGGGACTGGAAACAAGGCCCTATGAGGAGAGACTGAAAGAACTGGCATGTTTAGCCTTCAGAAGAGGAGACTGAGGGGAGATATGATCGCACTCTTCCAGTACTTGAAGGGATGTCACACAGAGGAGGGCCAGGATCTCTTCTCGATCATCCCAGTTGCAGGACACGGAATAATGGGCTCAAGTTACAGGAACCTAGATTCCACCTAAACATCAGGAAAAATTTCCTGACTTTCAGAGCAATAAGACAATGGAATCAACTACCTAGGGAGGTTGTGGGCTCTCCCACTCTGGAGGCATTCAAGGTGCAGCTGGACAGACATCTGTCAGAGATGCTTTGACCTGGATTCCTGCATTGAGCAGGGGGTTGGACTCGATGGCCTTGTAGGCCCCTTCCAACTCTACTTTTCTATGATTCTATGAAGTCTGAACTTACCTTAAGTTCACTTGAAACCTGAAATCCATTCTTATTCTCATCCTAACAGCCTGGGGGAAACATAAGAGCCGGGTGGCCAGCCAGGTGGGTGATTAATAAATGTAAATAAATATTCAGCCAGACAAAAGGCTTTCATATGCACAATTTGCCTTGCCTAAGGCACTTTTCTCTTTGGCACCCCAGCTTCAGGTACGTGAAGTTTTATGTTTCCACAAGATGGAGGTTAAAAAACCCTTAAGGGGACAAAAAGGGGGGTTCGAAGTACTCATAGTACAGGGTAGAAAGTAATCAGTTTCTTAATCCCTTCGAAGAATGGGTCCTTCAGCTAGTGTGTTACACACCTTACTCTGTGCCTAGCTCTTCTTGCAGGAAAGCCATTACAGGTGTTCCCCTTTGAGCTGGCCAGTTGAGGGAGCTCACTGTGCCGAAAGCACTGCTGTCCCCTCGTAGACACACTTGACAGTCCCTGGAGTCTGCTGAAGTGAGGGACCTGCGCCTAGAATCTGCACATGGGACCCCCTTTGTACTCTACGCTTTTGCATCCACTACCCATGGCTTTGGCTGTTGGGCGGTATAGAAATGTAAATGTTGCTGGGGAACACATGCGAGTGTGTGTGTGTGTGTGTGTGTGTATGCTGTTGCATTCACGTCCTGCTTGTGGCTTCCCATTAGGGCAGGGCTCTCCAACCTTGGGTCCCCAGATGTTGCTGGCCTACAGCTCCCAGCATACCCAGCCAGCATGGCTAATTTGGCAAGGGATTCTGGGAGCTGTAGTCCAGCAACATCTGGGGACCCAAGGTCGGAGAGCCCTGCATTAGGGCATCTGTTTGGCCATTGTGGGATGTTGGACTAGAGAGGCCTTTGGACTGATCCAGCATGGCTGCTCTTATGTTTTTAACAACTACCTAGGATGCATTATTTTGTGGGTGTGTAATGAACCCGACTGGCATGCTTTTTTCATCAGCCAGGCAGGCGCCAAATGCAGTTGCTAATGGCGGCTCCTTTTTACTGACTGCCGTGCTCTTGTTCAGAAATTCTCCACACTCCGATGTGAAACATCTGAGTCATTCCTTGAAAAATGGTGATTATATGGACTTGGGAAACCGTGACCTTTGCAAACAAAATAGTTTATTTCTTATTTCTCCTTCCCCTTCTAATTAGCTGCAAACACATTTCTGCAACTAGATTTGCGAGAAGCTTTAAAAGGTACTGAAGCCTCCTGCCAAAAACGAGGGCTGTAAGAAAGGGATCCAGCTGCACCGGCACCAGAGGTTTAAGCGCTTGGGCCCCCAAAGGGCTTCACGTTGTCCAGGGTGCTGGGGCGCCAGTGAGGTCTTCCCCAGAGAGCTTTTGGGGTGCTGTTGCAGTTTCGGTGAGGGGGCTGAGAATTCCGTCTGGGAAGCTTCTGGCTCCTTAGTAGACCTCCAGTTCCCAGGGGGCATTGCCTGCCAGCTTCTCCTTCAGGGCTCCCTGGCCTGGATGTTGCCCCCTCCCACCCTCCGCACCTGTCTAAAAGCAGCAGCAGCAGCACCGTGTCTCGTGTAGATGTCGGGCCTCGGGTATTGGCTGGAGCGGAGCATTCCTGGCCGCCTGGCAGCTTTGCAGTGGGCCCCTGCGGAGGTGGCAAAGCCATCCTGCAGACTGGCCTTTCCACCGCAGTGCGGCAGAAGCCATGGCGCCAGTACTCCTTTGGCTGCCCGTGCCCTGAAAGGCCGAAGCTTCTTTCTTATGCGCTCCTCCGTGCACTGTTCTCATTTTGTGTCTCCCGCAGTAGCCAGCCACAGCGTTCGGACCTTCTCCCTATCGCTGAGGAGCTCTTCAGGAGGAGGCAGAGGAGTCTGCCTGCCTTGAAGGCACTGCCCATCCCAGGTGGATCTGCCTCCTGTGGCCACGGGGGTCAAAAGGTGCCAGCTGGGAGGGAGCCCCCCTCCTCTTACTGCTCTTGACAGCAGATGAGTGAAGCCGAAGCCGACAACATCCCTCTGGGTGTCAGCTTTCCAGGGTGCCGGTGCCCGATTCAGAGTGCCGGCGTCCTGCCGCCTTAGAGCTGGGTTTGGATTTGGAGCAGAAAAGGCTCGTAATGAGGAATTGTCTTGCGGGGACTAGAAGATTTCCTGAGGTATGGATGCCGTTTGATTTGGAGCTTTAGGAAAAAGCAACAACAATCCACACACCTCAAGATGTCAAAGTACTGGATTTGTCAAGCTGATGCTTAAAACGATTGCCTCGCAGTGCCATCCCAGGCAAGCTTACTTGGAAGCAAGTCTCCTAGAGTTCAGTGCATCCTGCTTCCGTGTAGCTATGCTTAAAACTGCAGCCCTCAGTTGAATTTGAGAAGCGAAATGGAACCATTTGAATTCAGATTCTCAAATAGCAAACTGAATGTGTGCAAATTTTCATGTCAGCTCCGTTTGGATGGATTTTAGAACTTCTTTTTGATTCCTGTTGCATTTGCGGTTCCATTTAGAAGTCTGAAGACGACTCCATCAGCAGTGGGGCTTGTGTGAGGCTGTCCGTGCCAGGCACAGGGGGCTTCCTTATCCAGAGGACATTCTTAGTTCCTTCTTTTGAATCTCCTCATAGATGGCTGGGATGGGATGGGCTTCATGCCACCAACGCAGATGGCCATTAATCCAGAGGAAGTCTGCTTGATAAGCTGGACTTCCACATCTCTTGTCTCTGGGGAACAGAAGGCCTCTCTGCCCACTCTGCTCCAAGAGTCTGCTACTCTGATGCCTCTCCTGTCGCAGGCTGCCTGCTCCCCACATCCGTGCTGGGCCCGAGGATCAGGCCGGCTCCTCCCCCTAAAGTCCCCTCCCACCCTCCCTCCCGCAGCCCCCTCCCCAACTGCCTTTCTGACCCCCTCCTCCCAATGCTCCCTTTCCCCAAGCAACTGTTGCCGTGACTCGCCCTCATCAACGTTCCACTCGGGTGGCTGACTCATGGCACGCCGCAGTAGCCATTCAGGGCAAGCATGGCCTAGTTTATCTGCAGTCGGAGTGTCAAAGAGGTCCATGTCACCTTCTCTCTGTGTTGCTAAACGGAGAAGGGAGAACAGGATGAGGGCTACTTCATCATGGCGATAAGCTGTTTGTTCTGGATGGTGTCGCTTTGCATCTGTTTTTGCATATGATTAAAAGGCAAGAGGTTTTCTAACCTTAATTAGCCTCTTCTCCAAAGTTCCATGTCCTGTTCTTTGGATGAGTAGCAGATGTCATGGAGGTGGAAGGAGGGCTGTGTGTGTGTGTGTGCGTGCGCGCACGTGCGCGCACGTGCGTGGCGCAGTGAAGCACTTCCTGCTTACCTGGCTGGAAAAGAAGACATCATGGGAAAAATGCATCCAGGGCCCTTTAAACCTTTGGGTCTGCTTTCCAGTAAAGCGCCACTGGGTTTTTGCAAGACAATCTTATTTACTGGACAAATCGAAGCCACCATGTTGATGTGAGCTGAAGGGCCCCGAGGTGAGCGCTGCCACTTGAGGGAGGCGGCCCTGGAGCTGCCTCATGCCGTGCCGCCCTTTCCGTGGAGCGGGGCCGGCACCCTGCTTCCCAGGGGAGCCTCTGCCTAGCCAGCGGGAGGCAGCCAGGAGCTGCACGGCCCTCTCCGGGGCGGGGCGGGGGCTCCTGTGTAGCAGCTGAGAAGGAGGGCCTTGCCTGAGGCCGCACGGCGAAGAACAGCCGGATCCAAGTTCAAGGTTCTAGTCCAGGCAGAGGCAACCTGGTGTCCTCCAGATGTTTGGGGCTACCACACCCATAATACCTGTTCGCTGGCCATGCAGATGGGGCTGATGGGAGTTATAGTCCAAAATGTCTGGCGGGCCCCTGTGCTTGTCCCTAGGCCACTCAAGCTCCCGGTTCCTTCCTCGCCCACTGCAGGTGAGCCTGGAGAGGGGAACGTTTGCCCGAGTCCAGGCACAACAGCTCGGGTCTCCCGGCATGCCCCGGCCCCTTGCAGAGGAGCGGTGGGCCAGGCGTGTTTACACTGGAGCTGTTCCGTGGTAAGTGTGGTCTTTGTGACCTTTCCCCCTGCATTACAAATCCTGGCTTAATTCGATGGCTTTACTTTCCTCCTCGTGCTGCAAGGGCGGTGGCTTTTGCTGTTTCAAGCACTGGGTTGGAGCGTGGCCCAAAGCTGGGCATAACATTCCACGCCGGTGCCCACGGCCCACGCTGGACAGGCACCCGTAATGGCACTGCCCAAGGCGTCCTTGGTGTCGTGGCCTCTCCAGTGGGGCGGGAAACACATCTGTAGAACAGCCTTCCCCAACCCAGCACCCCCAGGTGTGGTGGACTGCAGCTCCCAGCACCCCCAGCCTGCCTGCCCGGTCTGCCTCTCCCAGTCTGGAGGCATTCAAGGTGCAGCTGGACAGCCATCTGTCGGGGATGCTTTGACCTGGATTCCTGCACTGAGCAGGGGGTTGGACTCGATGGCCTGGTAGGCCCCTTCCAACTCTACTTTTCTATGATTCTATGTAGTCTTGAGGCATCCAGAGGGTGCCGGCTTGGTGAAGGCTGACGTTGGAGAACAGATTCCCTGCCTGGCTAGATGGTGCGCACAGTCACGGGCCTCAATCCATTTTGGAGGCATGCGCGAGACGAAGGAGTGGCCCCATTTCTGTGAGGAGCAGCTTCTAAGGCTGCAGTCCTACAGGCATTTCCCTGGGGGGAAGGCCCATTGAACCGAGAAGAGTAGGCAAGCATAGGATTGCCCTGGAAGGCATTTATGCTTCTGAGGTGCATGCCTACCTTGGTGTAAGCGCCACTAAACAGAGTGGGTCTTACTTTTGAGTAAGTATGCATAGGATCGCTCTGCTTATTTCATAAATATGACACATAGGATAATTTTTATGCTAAGTTATAAATGATGCATTTTACGATGTTAAAGCAGTAAAATAGGTCAAGGTTTGATTATAAAGTAAGTATGGCACATATTTTAGTTTCCCCCCAAATTTCAGTTTCCCTCCTGAAAAAGCACGCCCAGCAGCTCCCTGTGCCCCGACACGCACGGTGGCATCAGGATTTCTGGAAATGCCACGCCCTTCAGCTGCCCAGCCCGCTGCAAAGGAAGACGGGGAAAGGCCCCAAGAGCGTGCAGGGGGCCTCGTCTGCTTCAGCCCGCCTCTCCTTCAGCAAGCTCTTCCCTTCAGGTGTCTCCGCCACGGGGTGGGCGGGTCCTCGTGCTCGACCCACAGGACAAACATCGTCCTGGCATTCTGGGCTCTTGAGCACCTTTTCAGGTGTAATGCTTCCTTCCATGCCGGTGCTCTCGTTTTAGATGGATTCTCCCGAGGGGGGCGGCGGCTCATAGTGCAACTGTGACATTTCACAGTATTCTTGCCTATGGACCCTTTCTGAAAAATCCACGTGTGTTGCACTGGAGAGGGCTTGCGGGTGCCCTGGTGATACCAGGCCCTTGTCCGGTCCCCAGGAGCAGTAGAACCCACCCCACCCCCCGGCAGTTTTGGCATCCCTGCAAGGGACCGCTCCCTTGCCGTCTGAAGCCAGGCCGCTCCGGCGGGATGGACCGTTTACGGAGCGGGGCTGCCGATGTTCCAGTCTATGGCATTCTCTATTGCACATCCGATGCTTTTCTGCATCACAGCAATTGAAATGGTGTGGGGGGGGAGGAAACGAAACCCTGAAAATACATAAAAAATTCATAGGCCGCAGCAAATTAATATCAAATCAGTGGTGTGTGCTGGTATCTGGAATTAACACTATTATGCTAATCACTAATCTGAATTCAAATTAGACAACTTGAAAGCATAGCGACAGTAATAGCATTTTAAATCAGATTGCCTAAGACCTGCCTGTTTAACGGCGGCCAGGTGACACAGGTGTGTTTCCTCCGGCATTTTACAGAAGTCATTAACCATTTTCAGGTGTCCAGGTAGAAGGCTTGGAGGGCAGGTGGGAGCACGGACTGGGTGCTGACGGGGAAGGTCTCCGCAGAGGCTGGGACGGCGCTCGTCATACAGGCTCCTTGGATCAGGAACCCAACGCGGTCGGGGTTCCCGACTGCGCAGAAGATTGCAAGTGCCGGCTGAGCACAATCTCGGCCTCTGCTCAGACCTGCGTCGTCAGGATGGGAGGTCAGGAGCGGAGGGGGTGGGCCCGGAGCATGTCCCGTGCCCTGCGCCCCAGACACGAGAGGAGGGCTCTCGCCACGTCTGCAGTTGCGGGTTGCCAGGAAGGACATTGGAGGCGGCGGTGGCACCATTCCGGCCATGTCACTCCCCTCCCGAGATGGGTGTGTGTCCTTCTGTTTGCGAGCCGGGCCCCACAGTGTTCCAGGAAGCTCTTGGGGGGGATGATGCTATCAGCGTCTACTAGCCATGATGGCTACCTAGTTCTCCAGTATCGGAGGCCGTGTGCCTCTCCGTGCCAGTTGCCAGGGGACACAAGCCGGAGGGTGAAATTGCCACGACCCATGCCCTGCTTGTGGGCTTCCCGTCGGGGCCTTCGCTTGGCCGCTGTGCGGAGAGGACCCTGGACGAGAGAATCTGATCCAGCAGGACCCTTCTGACGTTCTGTCTGTCGCGGTGGTCTTTTAATGAATTCTTGCAGCAGCCCTGTGTGGTGGAATACTGCTATTCCCATTTTACGGATGGAAGACTGAGCCCGAGAGAAAACGGCTCAGCTGGGATCTGCATCTCCAAATCGGAATCACGCCTGCTGCCCGTGCATATTTCTCAGCGTCCAGGATGGAGTGGAGTGGAGGGGATGTCGCCATGACCATGGGCTGCGGGAGGGGGATGAAGAACCGCTGGAGGCGAAGGTGAGGGGAAGGTGAGGGCCTTTGGCCCTCCCGAGCTGCGATGAGCTGGCTTTGCCTGGCCCGGAGCGCCTGCATCCTTTCCCTGCAACGCCTTCTCGAGGGCCAGGGAAATCTCCCCCTTTCTGCAAGACACGCTCGGTTACTCCTGAGCCTGCCTGCCTTGCACAAATTTCCCCACGTGGTCCACAGAGTGTTATTTACATTGTGCTGTTGGCGACTTAGCGTAACTGGATTACATCCCCCGGATGCTCCCGTAGTTCTGGCGTTGTCCCCGCAGGCCCCGTGCGATTTTGCCGGGGCTTATGTGCTACTGGCCTGAGGCTTAGCGGAGGGGCTTAGACGGCATTAGGCGCCTCCGGGGGGGCTGTCCGTCTCGCCTGCCTGGACCGGGTCTCTGTCTCGAGGTTTCCCGTGGCAGAAGGTGGCGATCCTGCCGGCGGTGCCAGGCGCTGTTGGGCAGCTGACCGACGCCCGGCCTGGGAGAGGCGCACGGGCGCAGTGCTGGCTGCCGGCTGGCTGGCCGGCCAGGCGCATGCAAGAGGGGAGCAGTCGCTCAAGCGGGGTCTGCTCCGGCCTTCCCCAACCTGGCGCTCGCCAGACATCTCGGACCTCAACTCCCATCAGCCCTTACCAACATGCCCGATGACCGGGAAAGATGGGAGTTGTCGTCCAAAAGGTCTGGAGAGCGCCAGGCTGCGTAAGATTGGTCTACTCAGCTGGAGAGCTTATATAGGCGCTGGAGGCAGCGCTGCTTCTTGGTTCTCAGATGTGGCCTGATCCATGCAGGGCCTACCTGAGCTTCCCCCTTCTCCAAGTAGTCTCATATGAAAGGGAGCCGTGGGCAACCAGCCAGACACTTTGCTGGCAGCCCTGGGGTTCCGGCCCGGCTCTCCCCCCCCCCCGCTCCTGGGCCCTGGGGGGTGGTAACGTGTTTGTGAGTGTGTGCGCATGGAGGGAGGGAGGACCGGGTCCCAACTGGACCCCTGGCAGCTGGCGTGGAGACCCCTGGTGCTGCGGCTGAGGTGCCCAGGGCGGAAGGTTCCTCGGCAGTGGCAGATTCTGTGGGGCCGTTGGCGGGGCGGGGCTTTGCGGTAGGGTCCTTCCTCCGCATCCAGGCCCTGAGTCGCGACGCCGTCCCTTCTCTTTGCTCCCGCAGTGGGGCGCCGTGCACGGAAGGCGGCCGTGTTGCCAGGCCGGCGGCCTGCCCAGTGTTGAGCAGAGCTGGGGCGCCGTGGGAGTCCGTCCGGCTCCACCACAGACGCTTGTGACTGCCGGGGCAGCAGACTTCGGGGGGGGGGGGGCAAGGCGTGGGGCTTTCTCCGCCAGGCCTTCCCCATGTGCATCCCCCCTCCCAGCGACAGGGCGCACGCGGGTGTTTGAGTGCTGCCGCCAGGTGTGCCTGTCAGCCCTGGAGAGAGGCCCCCCCCCCCGCCCTGCTGCGGAGAGCTCAGCACTGGCCGAAGGCCTTGCAGGGTGTGGCTTGAGAGGGCGGGGGGCCCATTCCGCCCCAGCTACTCCTTCATTTATTTGAAGGAGTTTCATGCCCCCCTCGCCCCATAACTAAAACAAACTGGTCGGTGGAGCACACCAGCCCGCGAGGGGGCAAGGAAGCTTCCTGCTTTCACCTGCAAGGAGTCCGTGCGGGGGGCGCCGGCTGAGCTTCCTGCGGCGGGAGTTCCGGAGTCCAGGGGTCCCAACCGGAAAGGCCCCTTTCCCTCCCCCAGTGCTGCTGAGCTGCTTCGGGCAGGGTGTGAGCATCGAGGGGGGAGGGGGGCATGGGGCGCTGCTGTTGGGCTCTGGGGCGGCAGGCAGAAGAAGCCTGTGAGACGCGTGGGGCGGGGCGCGTGTGCCGGTGTTTGGCATCCCTGCTTGGCGTGCTGCTGATGGGATTTCCTTGAGGGCTCACCCCACGGGCGCCCCTGGCCACGTCAGGAAAGGGAGGCGGGAGCAGATCCCACCACCCAGCCACGCCCCTTTTTTAGGCTGTACACGTGAGTGGTACAGAAGGATTTACTTCTGCGTAAACATGCATAGGATCAGGCCACATGAGAAAATGCGCTCTCTCCCCGCCAACCCCCGCCCCAGGCCAGGAACGGACGAGGAAAGCCTGCCTTGCGGGGGAGCTCCCATTTGGCCGCCTCCTGTGGCCGGCGGAGGCTGGGCGCGTGTGTCTCAGGACGGGCTCGTGTGGACTCGCAGCCAGGTGGGGTGGGGGGAGGGGAGATGGCAACGCGGCCGTTTCCTTCCCCGCTTCCATGTTGGTTTGTATTGGACGGACACACAGGAGTGCTTGGGGTGGGATCCACGTTTCACAGCCAAGCCACTGCATCAGGAGTTGTGTGGACTCCTTCTTGTGGTTCGCAAGGATGAACATATTCAGCGCATGCTTTTATGGGATGCAGCAGGAGATTCCAATCGCTTGAGTAATTGCGAGTTCTAATTAGAACTAGATACGGCAGTGGTGGTGATTCCTAATTTACCAAGCAGGAGGTGGAATGTTCTTGGAATGATGTAAGAATAATTGGTCCGAATTAATTAATCTGCTGTGGAAAGCGTGCCTCAGAGAACAGGTGCACTTTGCGTGTGGGCGCATGCAGCCTCACCCTGCGCATGCGTCCCACCGGGTTCAGCGTGACTTGCTCGTAAGCATGTGTGGGGTTGCAGCCTTAACATCTGTCGCACTACGTGGCGTGATTTCGGCGTGGTGATTAATTATGAGGGGATGCAACCCAGGTTTGTTTGTTTTTTAAAAGAAATACCCCATGGTGTAAACGCCTTTTAGTTGGGTGGCGACGGTGCCTCCGCATAACTCGCTGGCTTAGCGATTAAGGGATTGTTTTGGGGAAATGTCCGCGGGTTTCCTGTGGCCTAACCGAGTGGAAACAATCAAGCCGGCAGAGTGGATGAAGCGCCTCGTTCCACTAGAAGGAACAGCGGGGAAGGCTGCTCGCAGGTCAGCAGGCGTGGAGGGCCGCTCCCGAGAGCCCAGCCTCTGGCATGCGTCCCAGGCAGCCGAGCCGCCCGGGGCCCTGGGGGAAGGGGGAGGGGGCAGCCCCGGGGACGGGAGGAGGGAGCGTGGCTGAGTCCTGCAACAGCCTTGCAGGCCCCACCCACTTTTTACCTCAGCTTGAGGGTGGCGAACCCCCGACCCATGGACCCGACAAGGCCTGCAGGGGACCCCATCCGGCCCGGCAGCTTCTTCCCTTGTCCCCGACATCATCCCATGAAGTGGAGTGGAGCACACTCGTCTCCAGCCACTGCTAAAAAGGCTCCCTTTCTGTGCTTGGCAGGGGAAAGCACACACCTCGGGCCAGCTGGTGATCGCATCTCTGACCAGCTGCTGATCGGAGGGGTGAGCTTTTCCCTGCAGGGCAGAGGGGAGAGGCCGGGGAGCAGGGCCGGCGCTACCACTAGGCCAGCTAGGCAGCTGCCTAGGGCGGGTGGCTGAAGGGGGCGCACTCTGCTCCTGCCGGCCACTGGGACTGCTGGGCAACACGCTGCCCGCCTGCCGCTCGCGGAGCCTGGATCTGTTGGCGAGGCGGCCGGGCGGGACAGCTGCGGAGCCGGAGACGCCACCAGTCACACCAGGTCAGCGCGGGGGGATTGCGGGCAGACTCGGTGTCGTTTTCCTCGGCGGGGGGGGGCGCGCCTCCGCCCGCTTCTCCTCCGGCTCGCCGCCCCGCCTGCTCTCCCACCTGCTCTCCCGGCGCTCGCCATCTACGGCTCCGTCCCCGGGCAGGCGCAGGCCGCGCAGCCGACAGCGGGGCGGGGAGGAAGGCGGAGGCTCCGTCCCTTCCTCCCCGGCGCCTCCCGCGGGGATGCCCAAGCGGGGTCCTCGGCGGGTGCGGGGCAGGCGGCGAGGCCGGGCCCGAGCCCGGCTAGAGGAGGGGGGGGCAGCCGCCGCCGCCTCGGGACCCTGCCTGCAGGGGGCCGCCGCCTCACCTCGCCTCCAGAGCGCACGCCGCGGCTGCCCGGCCCACGACTCTGGCCGAGATGCTGCTGCTGCCGCTGCTCCAGGCCCGCAGAGGGCTGCTGGCCGCGGGGGGGGGGACGCTGGGCGAGGGGGGGCGCTGGGCGAGCAGGCGTTTTAGGCTGCTTTGCTCCGGAGCTTGCCCCCCCCCCCCGACTTGGCCTAGGGCGCCAAACTGCCTTGCACCGGTCCTGCCGGGGAGGAAGGTGCTGCTGAGTGATTCAGTCCTGCTCCCTTCTGAGTAGACATGCCAAGGCTTGCACTGCTTACTTGTGAGCAGACATGTCGCTCATGCTTACCTCTGAGTAGGCATGCGCAAGCTCGGTGTGTGGGGATGCTTTTTGAAGGTGCTGCTGAATGATTCTTTCCTGCTTCTGAGTAGACATGAAGAGACCCGCTGTGGTTACTTATGAGTAGGTATGCTTCCTACTATAAATTGGTAATGATGGAATTTAAGCAGGGGAGGTTGGATTTTTCAGCCCTACCACTTTTGTTTGTGGCCCCGGCACCACAGGGATCCGGGCCCGGAGGGCTTCTCTGAACTGCAATTGGGCCCTCTGGCTGGAAAAAGCTCCAACCCCCCGAATTAGAGGCTAAACTGTAAGTGCGCTAGGAATGTGGGCAGGGGGCTGGCGGCTGGCCACGAGCGAGCAGTGTGGGGAAGCAGCCCTGCTGGAGGCGCCAGCTTCCCTCGTGGCCGCTGCCACCGCCTGGGTCTGCTGCCTTTGTCTTCTTCATTCTCCGCAGTGGAGGGCGGGGGTGGTGCAGGCGTCTGCGCTGGAGGAGGCAGGAGGTCGGAGGAGATGCCCGGGCAGGGCAGGGTGTGTGTTAGTGTGTGTGTGTGATGTGGCTTTGGGTAGGGAGGGGGGAATCTCTCGCTCTCTTACGGCTTCTGGGCTGTTTGTTGCTTGGGGAGGGCGGAGAAGGACACCCGCCATGTTGGGCAACTTCCTCATGCTTTAAGTATCTAGGAGTGATGCATTCTCTCCCTTCATCCTGTGCAAAGGAAGAACATGCGTGAGATGAAGGAGAAGACGCAGCCCCCGGCTCGCGTCTCCTGGGGCGGGTGGGGGAGGGGGTGCTCTCCCCGTGGCACACACACCTGCCGCGGCTTCTTCCGAATGGCCCTCCCAGGAAGTGGGCAACGCCAGAGAGGTCTCCAGCAACTTCTATCAGCCCCAGAAAACGTGCTTCTCAAATCTGTCGGCCCTCGGCGCCCCCCACGGAGATGGAGCCCAAGCACACGTAAGCTGCGGGTGCTCATGTGTACCCCCTCCCTTAGTCTTGCCTCAGCTTCCCCTCTCTTGCTGCCGTGGCACGTCCAGATTTAGACTAGGAACAGCGGGTGCCGCCTTATGCCAGGACGGACCCTGCGCTTTGCCCCTGAGCTACAGGGCCTCCCGGTGGGCCTCACTCCTTGGCGACGGCAAACTCCATGCGGCAGAGCACCGGGGGCCGCCCCTGCCCACTCCTCTCCAGGCGCCTGTGACCCAGCTGCACGCATAAGCTGAGGAGACCTGAGCCAACGGTGACTGACCAAGAAAGAGATCTTGGGGTTGTGGTGGACAGCTCGATGAAAATGTTGACCCAGTGTGCAGCTGCTGTGAAAAAGGCAAACTCCATGTTAGGCATAATTCAGAAACTGCCAAGATCAGACTGCCCTTATACAAATCTACGTCATGACCACAGCTAGAATACTGTGTACAGTTCTGGTCACCACACCTAAAAAAGGGCATTGTAGAGTTGGAAAAAGCACAGAAAAGGGAAACTAAAATGATCAAGGGGCCAGAGCAAGCCCCCTAGGAGGGAAGGTTACAGAATCTGGGATTGTTTAGCTTAGAAAAAAGGTGAGTAAGGGGAGACAAGACAGAGGTGTACAAAATTATGCATGATGTGGAGAAAATGGACAGAGAGACAATTTTTCTCCCTCTCTCATAATAGTAGAACCCAACAGAGTCATGCCTTGAGGCTGAATGGTGGGAGATAAAAGGAAGTCCTTCTTCACACAGCACATTCGTAGTTCAACAATGGAATTCACTTCCACAAGATGTAGTGAAGGCCATCAACATGGATGGCTTTAAAAGCGGATTGGACAAATTCATGGAGGATAAAGCTTATCGGTGGTGGCTAGTCATTGACGCTAACATCAGAGTCCGTATGCTTCTCAGTATTGGTTGCTGGGATACACGAGTGGGCGGGTGCTGCTGCACTCCTGCCCTGCTTGTGGGCTTCCCATCGGGGCATCTGGGTGGTCACTGTGGGCCCAGTAGGCTTTTGTTTGTCCCAGCACAGCTCTTCTAATGTCCCTCTGTTTTTATCAGGGATGGGGACTCGGACTCGAGGACTCGACTCGTGAGTCGGACTGAGTCCCCCCTCTGACTCGAGTCGGACTCGAGTCCCAATATTTTTAATGGGACAGGGACTTGAGACTCGACTCGGGACTCGAGACCAAAGACTCGTCAACATCCCTGCTTGATGCCACCTGCAGGTGCTGTCTGGACCTAGTTGCAGTAACAATCCAAGTTTATTTTTTAAAATCATTTTACTAATGTAACCTTTCAGACATTTTGGGTTTGGCTGCCTCTGCCTGCCTGTCTGGGGTTCCCAGCCTCCTCTGCCTGCCTGGTCTCTTCTTAACCAGTTCCACAGTTTGAATTGTCCAAGACAAAGGCCTCTGCCTGCCTGTTTTGGGGTTCCCTGCCTGGTTATTTTGGGTTTGTCTACCTGGTCTGTTCTTGTCAAAATCAGTGGCAGAGTTTTGAGATAAAAAGGCACACTTGTGCCTAGAATTTATTTAAGCCACACATCTGAAGTAGCCTTATTTTGTTGGGAAAAAAACCCATTGATTTTAATAGGGACTCGTGGAGTCAGCTTTGGGAGTGACTCGTGACTCGTGAGTCACCATTTTGGACCAAGGACTTGGACTCGGACTCGGGACTCGGGTCCAAAGACTCGTGACTCAACTCGTGACTCGAGACCAAGGACTCTTCAACATCCCTGGTTTTATGAGGTTACTGAGTAGATGTTACGGCCGAGCGCCCCATGGCACCCAGGGAAGGCCTGTCCCAGTTCAGCACTGAGGAGCCCATTGCCGACACAGGCTCTTCGCCACACCGCGATGGGCTTCGGCCCTTTCAAGGAGATGCTGGCTGAGCTCAAGCTTTGCAACTCGAAGTGGCGAGGCGTCCGTGGAGCATCCAGCACGGACATGCACGCGTGTCAGGAGGGGACCCTTCGCCGCTCTCAGAGAACTTAACAGTACACAGGAGAGGAGCCTCCAAGTCACTGCAGGCGTTTTAGTGGAGCTGAAATTCATAGAATCATAGAAAAGTAGAGTTGGAAGGGGCCTACAAGGCCATCGAGTCCAACCCCCTGCTCAATGCAGGAATCCAGGTCAAAGCATCCCCGACAGATGGCTGTCCAGCTGCACCTTGAATGCCTCCAGGGTGGGAGAGTCCACCACCTCCCTAGGTAGTTGGTTCCATTGTCTTATTGCTCTGACAGTCAGGAAATTTTTCCTGATGTTTAGGTGGAATCTAGGTTCCTGTAACTTGAGCCCATTATTCCGTGTCCTGCAAACTGGGATGATCGAGAAGAGATCCTGGCCCTCCTGTGTGTGACATCCCTTCAAATACTGGAAGAGTGCGATCATATCTCCCCTCAGTCTCCTCTTCTGA
This sequence comes from Shinisaurus crocodilurus, assembly GCA_021292165.1. Taxonomy (NCBI): domain Eukaryota; kingdom Metazoa; phylum Chordata; class Lepidosauria; order Squamata; family Shinisauridae; genus Shinisaurus; species Shinisaurus crocodilurus. The sequence continues at coordinate 320,744,463 of CM037876.1, read as the reverse complement.
AGGCTAAACATGCCCAGTTCTTTCAGTCTCTCCTCATAGGGCCTTGTTTCCAGTCCCTTTATCATCCTTGTTGCCCTCCTCTGAACCCTCTCCAGTTTGTCTATGTCCTTCTTAAAGTGAGGTGCCCAGAACTGGACGCAGTACTCAAGATGAGGCCTAACCAGTGCCGAGTAAAGGGGAATTATCACTTCCCGCGATTTGGAAGCTATACTTCTATTAATACAGCCCAAAATTGCATTTGCCTTCTTTGCAGCCACATTGCATTGCTGGCTCATATTCAGTTTGTGATCTACCACAATTCCAAGATCCTTCTCACTTGTGGTATTGTTGAGCCAAGTGTCCCCCATCCTGTAACTGTGCATTTGGTTTCTTTTTCCTAGGTGCAGCACTTGGCATTTATCCCTATTAAATTTCATTCTGTTGTTTTCGGCCCAGCGCTCCAGCCTATCGAGGTCACTTTGAATTTTGTTTCTGTCTTCCAGAGTATTAGCTGTTCCCCCCAACTTTGTGTCATCTGCAAATTTGATAAGCATTCCCTGTACCTCCTGATCCAAGTCATTAATAAAAATGTTGAAGAGCACCGGGCCCAGGACCGAGCCCTGTGGTACCCCGCTCGTTACCTCTCCCCAGTTTGAGAAGGAACCATTGATAAGCACTCTTTGAGTCCGATTCTTTAGCCAATTGTGGATCCACCTGATAGTTGTTCCATCTAGCCCACTCTTAGCTAGCTTACTAATTATGTAATTATGTGTGGAAGTGGTGGGAGAGGAATCCAGGGAGCCTCAAATTCCCAGGCAGAAGTCTAAACCTTAAACATTAGAGTTTTGAAGTTGAGAAATCTGACTTGCAGCCTGATCCTAAACTTGTTTATTCCATGGCAGCAGGGCATCCAACTAGCAACTTCTTTAATAAAAGGGCGGCTTGCCTTCCGAACCAAGATGTGAACCAAAACTTAGTTATCCTTTGAAATTTGGACCTCTCCAAATTTTGCAGTGGAGCTCTCCAATTAAAAATCTCTGTGTGTGTGTGTATACCAGAGAAAATGTAACATTCAAACCCACATGACATTTGCTTGTCCTGTTGCCTAGTAGGGATGGCGGAGCCTGCAGTGAAACAGGATCCCAGCTGCTGTGATGTTTGTTGTCTCCCTTCAGCTCCACTCTTGCTGGGTCCTGGCTGGGGGAGTTGTCTCCTTCCCGTCCACATTTGATAGCCCCTCAACCTTTTGGGGACGTGGCTCCTTTGGACCCCCGTGGCTGATGTTGCATGCCACCCCACCCCAGGTGGAGATCCAGGCCTTGGTGTCAGATTGGAAGGGTCCTGGGCCTTCTTTTTGGGCTGACCTCGCTGGCTGTGAAATTCCTTGCTGGCTCCTCTCCCACCACAGTGCCCACGGAGCTGTGGGGAGAAGGAGTTGGGGAAGGAGCCCTTGACATGCCTGCTTCTGGGTCTGCCATACGGCGTATATTTGAAGTGGTTGCTTGCCAGAAAGACATTTGTGGCGCACATTAAAGCAGGAGAAGCCATTTCATATGCTTGTGTTACCCTTCGGTGTTTGGTGGTGATTGCATCAAGAATCCCACACTTGCTTGCATGGAGTCACATGACGAATCCAGCCCTGCTTATTAGCCCCACGGCCAGTTATCATATTCTAACAACCATCGAGGCTCCTCTTCCTTTACGGGGTCATATCCTGGCGACAGCCTATATATCCCTTGTCTCATTGCAAACATGTTTTCACCCAGCAGAAATACCTACTAGAACTGCAGTCCATTTGTTCTTTTTGGTTTTTGGTTTTAATTTTTCATTTCCATTTTAATTAACCTCTTTCTGTAAAACCCCATTGATTCCTTTGGTTGCAAAAAACCAATACCAGGCTTTTTTCCACCTCAGAAACACAAAGACTCATCAGAGGTTGCTGATTTTAAGCCCTGGCAAAAATGGATTTGTTCTTCCTGATGGTGGGAGGGAAGGTGGGAGCGCCCCACATCAGTGGAGGTTGGCACCTTCTTGCAGACCGTCTTATTTCTTCGGGATGTGCCCGAAGGAAGCTTCAGCTCTCTGCTGGATTAATTCCAAGGAGCCATTTCAGTTTCATTATCTTTTTCTGGGACCTCAATTTGTTGTTCAGACTAAGGGCCAGTTGTGCTGCTGCTGCTGCTTGGATCCAAGCAAAAGATGAGGGCCGCTTTTTAACCCCATCATTTCCAGAAGAAAGGCAGTGCTGCCGCTGCTGTTGATGTGTCCCATCAAGCCCTCCGCCACCACCCGGGTTCGCACCCAGGCCTCCACCTTGGCTCTCCGCTCACAGCTCTGAAGGCGGACTCCTGGTCTTGCATTAATTGGTGCGACTGGCCCTTCAATGGTAGCGATGGGAACAACCAGCTACTTAACATTTTAATCATTCTTAAAAGGTTACATTAAAAAAGGAAAAGAAAAGTTGCATTGAGCAGTTTTACGTTGCATTGAGCTGGTGAAAGCAAAACAGCAAAGTTCAGCTGAGGAGAGAATCTGTGGGCATTGCTCTTGTTTGCTGCTGCATGATCTGATCTGTGGGTCACAAGCACCATCGGGAAGAGAAAGAGAAACGGCCGTGGTGCCACAGACCTCTAGTGGCAGGCTCTCCAGGCTGCCGGCAGCGTGGTGTTAGCGGCATGGGCTCTGCCCGGCGAGCGGCACAACGGCGGAGGCTCTGCCCGGGCATGCCCAGGTGGGCCTCTGTCACGCACGCAGGAGAACGAAGACGCCGGAGTTGCCCTCCTGCCTGGTCTGAGCGAACGTCATGATATTTAGAGCTTGCTCTGTTGTCCAGAGTGCGGATCAGACCTGAGCTGCCCAGTGTGCCTGGTCTGGACCTCCTGCATGGAAACATCAGTTGCACGAGATCTCTGCCATTGTCTCTCCAGCTGTTCCGGCCTCTTGGCATTTAGTGGCACGTTCACATGTTCATCAAAGTCTTTCCTTCAGGGAAGAAACCCGTGTAAGAATTAATGTGTCACGCCTCTGTCATTTGCCAGTAGTGGTGGTCCCGGCCACACCTGGCCTCCCACGGCATGTCCAAGCAGCTGTTCGCACATGCGTGTGGCGCTCTAGCCTGACATGAAAGGGGGCGGGCGGGCGGGGGAGGATGATTCTCAAGCAAATGCTCCTGGCTGACATCTGCTTGCAAAGAACGGTGCCTGGAACGCCGCATCCCGACAGGTGCCTTCGGGGGTGAGGATTTCGCCGTGGCTGACATCACCCTAATCCAGTGGTCTGGGTCCCGTTCCGTGTTTCTGTGGAGTGCAGGGGGCTGCCCAGAACACTCTCTTCTCGGTGCTGGTTGAGCTTGCCAGGGGCACGCTGGCCGGCGACCCCTTTCGGGAGCCCCTGCCTCCGGGTCTTCCATCCTGCCCTCTCCTCTCGGTTTCATTTTGATGCCATCTGGCTGGCCTCCCTCTTTTCTGAGGCTCTTGTCGCAGCTCTAACCTGGGAGGGCTTCCATGTGTGAAAGGGACGGGCCAGCAAAGGTGAGTCGGATCCATCCGTCCATCGTGGCCCCTGCAAACTCTTGAGGTTGCTCGGGAGAGCTCTGCTGCTTTTGTTCCCAGAGGCTGCCTGCTTCGTTGTGTGGCTGCTGCGACTCAGTCTGCGGTGCCGGCACGCGGAGGGGCCTGGAGTGCCGAAGGGCACGCCGGGCGGAGCAGCACCCGCTTCGTAGTCGCTTGTGTTGCATTTGTGCGGCCTGTTTAACTCGAACTGCAGACACTAGTTCAAGTGTTGGAGGCGTTTCCTTCGCAACCAGCTGGTAATCACTGAGAGCTGTGGCAGAGGAAGAGCTTTGCTTCTCTCTCTTGAAAGAAGTGTGTTCTTGAAATAGTCCCCGCCTTTCCTCCTCAACTTGGAGAGCCACACGAAAGCTGCGTGTAGGTGTCTTCCAAAGGCTCCGAGGGGCGGCTCAAGTGTGAAGGGGCCGCTGGAGCTGTGGGGACATCTCGCGCTGTGAGGCAGGCGTGCCCCCCCCCCCGAACGGAGGCATCCACTTGGAGGATTTCAGGAACTGCTTGGAAACGAGCCCTCTTCATCTGTAGCTACTATAGTGATCCTGCTGGAAAGGCCGAGTGAGATGAAAACACTCTGATGCTTCCGTCTCATGGCCGAGCAGTGACGCCATTTCCCACATTCAGGCTGGGAAAGGTGGATTTGAACTCTGCGGGCCTGCAGGGACAGTGGATCCCGGGCGTTCTCCTCCGGTGCCAGCCGGGCACTTCGTTTCGACAGGGTGGGGGAGGCCGCGGGGCACAGGTGTGTCGCCCACGCACGTTCTCCAGCATCGCCAGTTGAAAGGGTCTGTTGTGGCAGCGGGGCTGGGAAAGACCCGTCCTCGCCTGGGCCCCCGGAGAAGCCCTGCTGCTCAGGGCAGGACATGCCGTCCAGGAGGGGCCACGTCGCCTGCCTCAGTCTGGCCGGCACATCCGTGTGACGTGACCCCCTCCCCGCGCGTGCTGCGGCACGGGAGGCGGGCACGGCCCCTCTGGCCCCGAGGACCACATGTGGTGCCGGGTCGGGCCGGGGCCAGGCGCGTGCACACTTGCAAGCATGTGTGCACGCGGGAGCGCGGGTGCAGAGCAGGCAGCAGTGGTGGGGAAAAGCAGTCTCCGTGAGGACCTCTCGTCAGTTTCGGCGGCGGCGGCAGCGGCCACTGGATGGCAGGCGTCCGAGAGCGGCTGCCGGTCTGAGGGGCCCTCAGGAGGGCTGTCTCTGTGGCTGGGTTCCTGGGAGCCCCCGTCCGTCCGTCCGTCTGTCTGTCTGTCTGTCGGTTCTCGGTGCATGGAAGAATGAAGGGGCCTGAAAACGCGTTTGTCGTGCGTTGCCCAGACGCCAGCACATGTGCCAGCCGCGCTTCCCCCACCCCCTGGGACCAGTGTGGCCGCCACTAAACCTTCTGACCGAGCCAAGGCAGGGGGTCACGGAGAGCGGGGGCAGCGGGAGATGCCAAGACATGGTCGGCTTAGTTGCTGGCTGGCCTGCCGGGGCGAGATGAACGGCCTTGGCCACGATGTGGTCAGCTTGTGTTGCCAAGCCCCAGAAGTGAGTGGCTCCCCACCGCCGGTGGGGTGCTCCAGGCTGCTGAGCAGATGAGCTGGACCCCCCTCGTAATATTCTCAGGCATCAAGTGGGCCGTTGCTGAGCGCCAAGGATGGGGCGCTCCAGGTTCCGCCAGCTGAGTGGGCGGGGGGGGGGGGCTTTCCCCGAGAGCTGGTGACTGACGCCCGCCTGCTTCAAACCAGCACCACAGTTCCAGCTGAGACACATTTCGGGCATAAAAAAAGCATCTCGCCTAAAACTCAAAAATGTATTTACGCATCACCCTTGCAGTTTGCTTACTGCCAGAATTAATGCAAAAATTATTCTCCGTGGAGAGGTAGAAATGGCTTTATTCTAAAAACTTTACAGTTCCTTACAGGGACAAATCTCCCTCCCTCGAGTTCAGGGCAAGCGCAAAAGGGAACAAGTTTAATTGGCACATTCATAGTCCTGGCCTGTCTGGCTCTCCAGGAAGGAGCCCCACAGCTTTCTTTTTAACTGAGCATATAAATTGGAGCAATATTGGATTCTACAGAGAAGAGATTACCCTCTCAGCTGCCTGTAAAAAATGGATTTGTTTTTATAGGACTTCCCCCTTCATCCAGTCAACACGATTTCTCTCGAGCATCTGGGATGGAGCTGGCAAGGGACTCATCAACTACAATGCTCCCCCCCCCACTCTGGAATGAGTGGCTGAAAGGGCGGGGGTGGGGAGAATCACTGGGGTGTGGGTGGGTGGGTGGGTGTCCTTGCAATAGGGTGGGCAACACATTCTTCACAAACAGTGAGGTGCCCTGAGTGGGGGTGGGGGAACTCTCTGTGCTAGGCGGGGCGGGTGGCGGGTTCGTGTGAGCTCAACAACAGCTGATAGATGCTAAAGAATATGTTAATAAAACCCAGGGAACATTTTAAAATATGTTCTATCCTGCTTTTCCCCAAGACAGTCTGCAAGACAGCTAATGTTAAGTGTGTGAGGCAGTCCGGGATATAAAAATAACTAAACGGACAGAAATCAGCAAGAAAACAGCAGCAAAGCCGTCTCCCACCATCGTGAGAAGTTCTTTGAAACAAAACCATTTGAATATGGAATGAAAACAAAGTGGGAGCCAAGTGAATGTCTCTGCAGAGGTGGCATTTGCACTGGCTGCGAGCCAGCCCTGAGCAGGGATCCTCCTCGGCAGGGTCGGCGCGCGCACTCCTGCCACCAGATGTGGGAGCGCACAGCCATGTCTCCGCCGCCCCTCCCCCCATCTGCATGCCGGTGCGGGCAATCTCCAGGGGGGGCGCCCCCCTCGCAGTGCCGGGCTCCTCAGAAGGGCCCCTCGGAGCCAGGCATTTGGGCCTGGTCGAGCCCCGCCGGCCCACTGGCACAGCTGCGCAACTGTTCAGAGGGACTGCCCGCCCTCCGGATCGCCCTGACGGGACCCTCCAAGCGAGCCAGTAGGTGGGCGACGCACTTTGGAGAGCCCGGCTGGTCACTGCCCCCCTGCAGCATTTGGGGAGTGGGGCCGCCAGCCGGGGCTCTCTGGGCGACGCGCTCTTGTGCCACCAGGCCAGGCCGCAGCGCCAGAACTGAACTTGAGGGAGGGAGATTTGTCCCTGTAAGGAACTGTAAAGTTTTTAGAATTTCTACCTCTCCACGGAGAATAATTTTTGCATTAATTCTGGCAGTAAGCAAACTTCAAGGGTGATGCGTAAATACATTTTTGAGTTTTAGGCGAGATGCTTTTTTATGCCCGAAATGTGTCTCAGCTGGAACTGTGGCGCTGGTTTGAAGCAGGCGGGCGTCAGTCACCAGCTCTCGGGGAAAGGGCCCCCCCGCCCACTCAGCTGGCGGAACCTGGAGCGCCCCATCCTTGGCGCTCAGCAACGGCCCACTTGATGCCCGAGAATGTTACGAGGGGGGTCCAGCTCATCTGCTCAGCAGCCTGGAGCACCCCACCGGCGGTGGGGAGCCACTCACTTCTGGGGCTTGGCAACCCAAGCTGACCTCATCGTGGCCAAGGCCATTCATCTCGCCCCGGCAGGCCAGCCAGCAACTAAGCCGACCATATCTTGGCATCTCCCGCTGCCCCCGCTCTCCGTGACCCCCTGCCTTGGCTCGGTCAGAAGGTTTAGTGGCGGCCACACTGGTCCCAGGGGGTGGGGGAAGCGCGGCTGGCACATGTGCTGGTGTCTGGGCAACGCACGACAAACGCGTTTTCAGGCCCCTTCATTCTTCCATGCACCGAGAACCGACAGACAGACAGACAGACGGACGGACGGGGGCTCCCGGGAACCCAACCACAGAGACAGCCCTCCTGATGGCCCCTCAGACCGGCAGCCGCCCTCGGCCCCACTGTCTTGCCACAGCAAATGCCACGGGGGCAGAGTGGCTGGCAGGGCTCTCCAGAGTATGGGCTGATGGGAACCAAGCTAGTGGCAACTGACCAGAAAGGGTTGTGGTGGACAACTCGGTGAAAAGGTCCACCCAGTGTGCGGCTGCTGGGGAAAAGGCAAACTCCATGTAGGGCATGATTAGGAAAGGGATTGAAAACAAAACTGCCAAGATCATCCAGCCCTTATACTAATCTATATTACAACCGCACTTAGAATACTGTGTACAGTTCTGGTCACCCCACCTAAAAAAGGAGTTAGAAAAAGTGCAGAAGAGGGCAACTAAAATGATCAAGGGGCTGAAGCAAGCCCCCTAGGAGGAAAGGTTACAGCAGCTGGGATTGTTTAGCTTAGAAAAATGGTGAGTTAGGGGAGACATGATAAGAGGTGTACAGAATTATGCCCGGTGTGGAGAAAGTGGACAGGGAGACATTTTTCTCCCTCTTTTATAATAGGAGAACACAGTGGGGTCATCCCATGAAGCTGATAGGTGGGAGATTCAGGACAGATATAAGGAAGGACTTCTTCACACAGCACAGAGTTAAACTGTGGAATTCACTTCCACAAGAGGCAGTGATGGCCACCAAGTTGGAGGGCTTTCACAAATTCGTGGAGGAGAAGGCTATCAATGGCTACTTGTCCTGATGGCTCTGTGCTACCTCCAGTATCAGAGGTCCATGCACACCAGTTGCTGGGGAACATGGGTGGGAGGGTGCTGTTGTCCTCATGTCCTGCTCGTGGCTTCTCGTGGGCGGCTGTTTAGCTGCTGTGTGGGCAGAGTCCTTGACTGGATGGACCCTTATTCTGATCCAGCATCAGGGCTCTTCTGATGTTCTTATTATCTGCAAAACTGGGACTACTATCTCTTTATATGGACTCTAATGCACAGCTAAGACATCTATGGAGCAAGCCCACTTGGAATGCTGTGTACAGTTCTGGTTACCACACCTAAAAAAGGATGTTGTAGAGCTGGAAAAGGTACAGGGCAGCTAAAGGGGCTGGAGCAAGTCCCAGGTCACATTTGAGGGGGGGGGGGTGATAGCGGAGGGGGTTTATGGCACTATGCATGGTGAGAAGAGAGTGGATAGGGATATAATATTACAACTCGGGGTTCACCCAATGAAAAGGAATGCTAGGAGGTTCAAAACAGACCAGCTGCATTATTTCATGCAGTGCATGGTTAACATGGAGTTCACTGCCATGGGGATGCACTGGCTTACATACCATATATATAGTTAGACAAGTCCCTGAAGGAGAGATCTGAGGTCTGTGGATAGCTGAGTGGATCCTCCCTTGCTGGAAGCAATGTATCTGAATGTCAGAGGTAGGGAGCTGGGTGGGTCTGGTGTCAGTCTGTGGAGCAGATACCATCAAGTCCAACCACCCCAGCTCCTAGGAGGTGGAGGGGAGGGAAGAGGGCTTCCGGGAAGCCCAGCTGCCTCCCTGGCTTCAGTGGGAGCCCCAAGATGGGGATCACGAGGCGCTTGTGAATCTCCTGGGCCTCCGTCCGCAGGAGGCTGCTGGGCCACACGGGACTTGCCCTTGCTGCGTGCAGGGGTGGGCTTCTGGCCCCCGGCCTTTGGAGCCAACACTCAGGGCCACGCTGCCCCCCTTGGCTCACGGAGCCTGTGCGCCCCCTCCTCACCCCCCGCCCCCGTCTCTCCACTCTGCCTCCTCGTGTTCGTCAGTGGAGACCTCCCTGTAATTCCCTGCAGTTCACACGGAGCTTTGGGGAGCGGGGCCGGCGTGTCCTCCTGCGGCCCAGATTTGGCTGCAGGTCTTCCCCTTGGATCTAAACACGTAAGGGAAGTATATGCCATTGACTTTAATTGACTGATTCATTTTTAAGTGTGGAACTGCGAAATTCTGTTTGGAATATATACATTAAATAACAATCCCCATTTTGCAAAGGGTGCCGAGGCTGAGATGGTGATGGCTTCCCTGCTGCTCCCGAGAGTGGAGGTTTGCGTGGGGCATGTCCCAACTCCCACTCGGCCACTGGGCCATGCCAGCCCTTTCTGGAAAGCAAGGATGGACTGGGCTGGTTTGACTGCCATCTGGCCCAGTTCTGAACAGTTTGGGCCACAAATAGGAGCATCGGAAGCTGCCATCCACCACGCCAGGCCACTGGTCCACCTGCTTCAGCACTGTTGACACTGCCTGGCAGTGGCTCTCTGGGGTTTCAGGCCGGGGCCTTTCCCAGCCCTACCTGGAGATGCCACCAGGGATCAAACCTGGGATCTCTGGCAGGCCAAGCACACGTGACATGCCAGACAGGTGTGGGGGCAGTTAAGAGTGAGACATGTTGCTGCTGCTTGGCAGTCTGCGGTGCCTTCCGGAGTTGGGATTCTCATCGTTGGTGGATCAGGATCCACACGTTGCTTGAATGGGCTTTACTGGATTGTCGCTAATAGCGGGTGCTGCAAGACAATGCAGCCCAGATGAAGAACGAGTCTCTTCCTAGTCAAGGAATTGAATTAAGACGGGTTCTACGCCAGGCTACAGCCCCCCCCCCCCGCCGCGCCCTGAGGATTTACTTTGCACGGTGTTGGTCTTGGCACCTTACTACGGCTTGATCTTGATACTCTCACTGGAACAACACTGGCCATCATGCCAATGCCTCTATTTATTTTCAAATTCTTCTTCAACTTTTTAGGCAAAATACTGGGATGTACATTTGCTAGTACCTTGGGTGTTCCCAAAAGGTGGATCAGTTGAGCACCGGGGGCAAAAGGGGGCACCGTGTGGGTCATGGAGGGGTGGGGGTGCACTCGTGTGTCGAGGGCTGACTCTCATCCCATTTTTCAAGGTACACCAAGTGATACCTGTATTGGGAAAATATGTGAGGTCACCTGTACAGGGCCAGCCAATCACATACGGCCGTTCTTTCCCCATGCACATGCCAAAGAGAGCAACCTGGGTCGGGAAAGGTGACATGAGAATTGGCCCCGATGGAAAATGAACCACTGACACGACACCTTGGTCTGCCCATCCAGTGACTGTGAGTGGCCGCTGCGGTTGAGAAAGGGACAAAACTGCCACGGGGACCGTCGCAAAAGGCCAGGGGCACCGGCTATGCCGTGGCCAAGGTTCACAGCTGTGCTTATAGGCGGAGCGGAGCGAGGCCTGGGGAGTGACTGGAACTGGGGGATTTGGTGGCCCCCTATATCCACCCTCGTGGTTTCCTTCCTTGCGCATTCCAGCAATCTTGCTTGAGTCATCTGGAGGCTAAACTCTGCAGGCACGTAGGCAGCTGCGCCGCCTCTTCTGATCCCCGCTCATCGCGGTGCAGGTTGTGTTGGTCAATGTGTTGGATGTGGCTGGCGTGTGGAGAGGGGAGCCCTGTTTTTTGGGGGTTGGGAGTTTGGCTTCATGACCTACGGTCAGCCCCACCCACAGCTCCCCAAGAAGAACAGTTATGCTCCTGGCAGCCCAATCCTGGTACAGAGGAAGACCAAATAAGTAACCGTGCAATCCTAGACCTGTCTACTCAGAAGTAAGCCCCACTGAGTTCAGTGAGGCTTCCTCCTGGGTAAGTGGAGCCAAGACTGTAGCCTAAGTGTGATACATTTGCCTCCGCCTTTTCTTTTTGCAAGTTAAGGCTATAATTTGAAATCTTGAGTTAATGAATATTTTGAACATAGCTTAAAGTATTTATTTATTTATTATTATATTTATTAATCGCCCATCTGGCCGGTCACCCGGCCACCCTGGGCGAAAGTAAGTAAAACTAGGGGGGATTTTGAAGTCACAGCTTATTAGCACTGGAATAAACCACTGGTTTAGGACAGCCCTCTCCAACCCAGTGCCTTCCAGATGTTTTAGCTACAAGTCCCAGCATCCCTCACCATTGGCGATGCTGATGGGAATTGGAGTTCCACACAGCTGGGGAAGGATCCGGGCTTTAGGATCTGATGTCTGTTGAAGGCACAGATTTGTGCTGGAATGGATGCGCTGAAACTTCTTTCCACCTTGGACCAATTTCACTTTGTCCAGTGCTGAGGGATAAGAAGGAATCTGCACACACACACCCCAGATCAGGAAGTAACTGAACAGCCATCTCTCTCCTCTGTGCTTCCGTGCTCTCATTTTGCATGTAGAATTTAACCCTGGGCTCCCGTGTAATGCTCTGCCTTTCTCCTTTTTTTCCAGGATCCTGACCCTGCTCTACAATGGAAAAACTGCTTTTGTATCTGCTGTTCATTGGCTTAGCGGTGAAGGCGCAGATCTGTCCAAAACGCTGTGTGTGCCAGATCTTGTCTCCCAACCTCGCCACCCTTTGTGCAAAGAAAGGGCTGCTATTTGTGCCCCCCAACATTGACAGGAGGACAGTCGAGTTGCGGCTGGCAGACAACTTTGTCACAAGCATCAAGCGGAAAGATTTTGCCAACATGACCAGCCTGGTGGACCTGACGCTTTCTAGGAATACCATTAGCTTCATCACGCCTCACGCGTTTGCCGACCTGCGCAACCTGAGGGCGCTGCACTTGAACAGCAACCGATTGACTAAGATCACACACGACATGCTCAGCGGGCTTTCGAATCTGCACCACTTGATTCTGAACAACAACCAGCTGACCTGGATCTCCTCCACGGCATTTGACGATGTCCTGGCTCTCGAGGAGCTGGACCTGTCCTACAACAACCTGGAGGGCATTCCCTGGGATGCTGTGGAGAAGATGATCAGTTTGCACACCCTCAGTCTGGACCACAACATGATCGGCAGCATCCCCAAGGGCACCTTCTCCCACCTCCACAAGATGACCCGGCTGGACGTCACGTCCAACAAACTGCATAAGCTGCCGCCTGACCCTCTCTTCCAGCGAGCTCAGGTCCTGGCCACCTCAGGGATCATCAACCCATCCACGTTTGCGCTGAGCTTCGGGGGGAACCCTTTGCATTGCAACTGTGAGCTCCTGTGGTTGAGGCGCCTCTCCAGGGAGGACGACCTGGAGACCTGTGCTTCTCCCCCTCTCCTGTCCGGCCGCTATTTCTGGTCGGTCCCCGAGGAGGAGTTCCTGTGTGAACCCCCCCTCATCACTAGGCACACCCATGAGCTGCGGGTGCTGGAGGGCCAAAGAGCCATCCTGAGGTGTAAAGCCCGTGGTGACCCGGAGCCCGCCATTCACTGGATATCCCCGGAAGGCAAGCTGATCTCCAACGCTTCCCGGTCCCTGGTGTACGACAACGGGACCCTCGACATCCACATCACAACCATGAAGGATACAGGCTCTTTCACCTGCATTGCCTCCAACCCGGCAGGGGAAGCCACGCAGTCTGTGGATCTCCACATCATCAAACTGCCACACATCGTGAACAGCACAAACCACATCCACGAGCCGGACCCAGGCTCCTCTGACATCTCGACTTCCACCAAGTCCGGCTCAAATGCAAGCAGTAGCAATGGGGAGACAAAAATCAGCCAGGACAAGAAGGTGGTGGTGGCAGAAGCCACATCGTCTACGGCCCTGCTTAAATTTAATTTCCAAAGGAATATACCCGGGATACGTATGTTCCAAATTCAGTATAACGGGACGTACGACGACTCGCTCGTTTACAGGTAGGGGACCCCCCAAGCAGCTCAACTCAGTGTTCTCCAACCTTGGGTCCCCAGCAACTCTGGTTTCAAGATCAAGAACCATTAAAAGGGAGAGAAGGACCTGTCTTGTAGTTGCCCATCAACACTTAGTCCAGTGTTCTCCAACCTTGGGTCCCCAGATGTTTTTGGCCTACAACTCCCAGCATGCCCCAGCCAGCGTAACATCTGGGGACCCAAGGTTGGAGAACACTGGACTCTTATACTTCAGCCAACAGCGGGATCTGCTTCCGTAGTTGAGCAACCATTTTCCTTCTGTCAGTTGTTGACTTTGGGGGTCTGGTAGGCTTAGCATAAATAGGGCTGGGCTGGATTAGACCGAAGGCCCCGTGGTGGCCAACCAGAGGCCCACAAGCCGGACATCAATTGGCATACTGCCTCCGTTACTGGAGGCAATCTGTAGCCGTCACGACTAGTAGCCCTTGATATCCTCCATGTTGGGGATTGACCCAATTCATTCAGATCTTGCTTCAGTTACAAAGCTGTGAGGTGCTCGGGTGCAAGGGCTGGCAAGCACCCGGGACAGATCGGCCAGCCCAAGATGAGTCGCTGACAGCTGGGCAAGTGGTCAGGGTGTATGTTGGCAGAGAGAGGCAGGAATCTTGGCTGCCTCCTTCAGTGATGTTGCCTGGACTGAGAGCACAACAGATATGGCAGACGTATAGCAGACGGTGACCGGGATTGGCTCTCTGGCATCACCAGATTCCCAGAGCCAGGAGGATCGTGCACTGTGGTGGAACTGTCCCAGCACGAGTGGTTTGTGGCTCCCTCCCCCACCCAGCGGCCCAAGGGGCACAGGGTAGCTCCCATGCCTGTCTGGGGAGCCATGTGCCCCAGTGGGAACGCCGTCCCTTTCCATGAGCGTGGTCCTCTTTTGAAGGGTGGGCTCGGGGACAGAGAAGGCTTTTGCCAGCTGAGAAGCTTCGCAGTGGGGTTCTCTTAAGAGTGTCTTCAACTGCTGAATTGCCAGTGGGGCACACATGGGGAGGGGGGGGGCTGTACGGTGCAGGGGACGGTGCACCGAGTGTGGAAGTGAACACCTGACCTGTTCACCCCTCCATGGCAAAGAAAGAGCCATGCCGTGCTTGGCCCCGCATGACGCAGTGGAGAGATCTGTGGGTTGGGGCTGTTGCCATGCAACAACCTGCTTGGCTCGGGGCCCTCTTGCACACGCGGAGAGGATTTTTTTAAAACATCGGGGTTGGCAGACAGTTTTGTTATGATTATTGTTCTAACATAATATCAGGGATGTAGAAGCAGCTGTGAAGCAGCATGCCGTGCCGGTTGTGGGGGGAAGAGAGGTGTGCGTTGTGTGCTCCTGCTCCATGACTGGAGCAGTATGGGTGACCACCTAAAAGAGGCCCCCATAAGATGGCTAAGTCCAAGGCCTAAGATCACCCGGCAGCTCCGCTGCGCCCAGCTGCCCACCAGCGCCAGAAGCACTGCCAGAATCGTGATCAACGGCAATAAGTACAGCAGTGTTAAACTCGCTGGTTCCTCACTCACAACGCCTTCTGGGTGGGGAATCAACCCGTTAAATGCATTGCACGCATGTGCTGTGCCGTAAGAGTTTGACACCGGTTCCGAGGATAGCCTGGGTCCGGTTTACCAGAGGAGCACGTGACTCCATGTGGCCCTGCCAAGATGAGCCAATTAAAGGAGTCCCCCCCCCCGTGCACGCTAAGATGAAGCGGGTGGCCAACAGGGACAGGGCCTTTTGGGGGGTGGCTGCCCACTTGTGGATTTCCCTCCCCAGAGAGATTTGCCTGGTGCTGTGAGGCAGAGAGCTTTTTATTCTCCAACGTGTTTTAAAGTCAGTTTTATGGATGTTTTTACTGCTGGGTGTTCTATGTTTGTTTTTAATGTTGTTACATGAATGTTGTATTTCGGTATGTTTGAATTTGTAAGCAACTTTGGGAATTCCAGTGAATTGAAGGGCAGGGTATTGAATCAACCCATCCATATACATACATACATAAGAGTGGCCGGGTCTCGGTTCCAGCCCATGTGGAGACTGGAGCCTGCAGACAAGCGTGGAGGAATTCAAATGCAGTTTTCAACCATGAAGTTGGCTTTGTGTTTTATTTTGGGATAATCCTTCCTGACCTTTAATCCTTCAAGGTAATCTGGTTAGCAGAAGGATTGGAAAGTTAGCCCAACTAAGAAGACATTAACACCCTTTGGAGTGGTGAGGTTTTTTGTGTGTGGGGGGGGGGCAAATCCCCACCAGCCAACCTGATGAGTGGGGGAGGTGGGAAGAGTGTGTAGACAAGGTGTTGGTTTGCTAAGTGGATTTGCTTTGAAGCCTGCTAATGGAGCAGTCACACCTTTCAAAAACAATCTATCATTTATTATTCCATCTTTTCCAAACTAGCCATATCTCTATGGGAGCTGGTCCTGCAGATCAAAGCAACTAGTGAATTACAACCTCCCCCCCCCCCCCAAATAAACCTTGGTGGTTTCCTTTTGCAGTTTGTGTGTTATTTGTTGATCATATAAGAATAGTGTGTGCAAGAACGGCTGGATTTAAGAAAGATAATCATCTCCATGGTTATTGGTGTGTGTCAACACTGAAAAACAAGAGAATGCTAGCAAGGCAGCAAGATGCCTGATGAGGAAGGATTCAGGAGGGAAAAGGAGGAGTGTCTCGCCCAAGGGAAAGTGCCTCGGGTGATGAACAGCAGTCATCCTGGATCAGACCAAAGCCCTGTTAGTCCAGAATATTGTTTCCACAGTGGCTAAGCAAGTGCCCACGGGAGACCCTCAAGCAGGACACGAGTGCAGCAGCACCCTCCCGCCCATGTTCCCCAGCAACAGGTGTGCATGGGCACACTGCCTCTGAGACTGGAGGCAGCATTTAGCTATCAGGACTAGTAGCCATCGATAGCCTTCTCCTCCAGGAATTTGTCCAATCTCCACTTAAAGCTGTCCCATGTTGGTGGCCATCAATACATCTTGTGGAAGTGAATTCCATCGTTTAAGTATGCACGGTGTGAATAAGTCCTTCCTTTTATCTGTCCTGAATCTCCCACCCATCAGCTTCCTGGGATGTCCCCATTGGGTTCTAGTATTATGTGAGAGGGAGAAAAATGTCTCCCTGTCCACTTTCTCCACACCAGGCATAATTCTGTACACCTCGATCATGTCTCCCCTTACTCACCTTTTCTCTAAGCGAAACGGTCCCAGCTGCTGTAACCTTTCCTCATAGTGGTATTGCTCCAGCCCCTTGGATCATTTTAATTCCCCTTTTCTGTGCTATTTCCAACCACAATGTCAGTTTTTAGGTGTGGTGACCACATTTGTGCACAGTATTCCAAGTGTGGTCACACAATAGGTTTGGATAAGGGCGATATGATCTTGGCAGTTTTATTTTTGATTCCTTTCCTAATTATGCCTAGCATACAATTTGCCTTTTTCATAGCAGACACACACACACACACACGGGGTTGACATTTTCATCGAGCTGTCCACCACAACTGACCTCTTTCTTGGTCAGTCACTGCTAGCTCAGATCCCATCATAGATTTCATAGATTTCATAGATCATAGAGTTGGAAGGGGCCTACAAGGCCATTGAGTCCAACCCCCTGCTCAATGCAGGAAACTAGAGGAGGGGTCTCCCATCCAAGTAATGACCAGGCCTGACCCTGCTTAGCTTTCCACACTCAGACAGTGACGTTGGGATTTTTTGCCCCAATGTTCATCACTTTACACTTGCTAACATTGAACTGCATTTGCCTTTTAAATGCCCATTCTTGCAGTTTGGAGAGGCCCTTTTGGATCTCTTCACAATCCCTTTTTGTTTTAACCACCCTAAATAACTGGGTGTCTTCAGCAAACTTGGCCATCTGACTGTTTACTCCCAATTCCTGATAATTTATGAACAAGTAGTGATTCTAATACCGATCCTTGTGGGACCCCTCTGCTTACATCCCTCCATGGCAAGAATTGACCATTTATTCCTACCCTCTGCTGCCTGTTCTTTAACCAGTTACTGATCCCTGAGGGGACCTCCCCTCTTATTCCATGACTGCTGAGTTTGCTCAGGATTCTTTGATGAGGGACTTGGTCAAAGGCTTTTTGAAAATCCAAGTAAACAATGTGTACCAGATAACCCCCGTCGACATGTTTATTGACACTCTCAAAGAACTGTAAAAGGTTCATGAAAAAGGACTTACCTTTACAGAAGCTATGTTGATTCTTTTTGAGCAGGGCTTGTCCTTCTATATGCTTCATAGTTTTATCTTTATTAACGCTTTCCACCAATTTACCTGGAAGAAACGTTAAGCTACCCAGCCTGTAATTTCCTGGCTCTCCCCTGGGCCCCTTTTATAAAATTGGAATTACATTTTCCAGGCTCCAATCCTCCGGTCGAGAGGCTGCTCTTTTACTTCTTCTTTTTATTATTAGAAGACAAATGTTTTCATACTGAGTTCTTTGAGCACTCTTGCATGGATACGATCTGGACCCAGTAATTTATTAACTTTCAATTTGTCAGTAAGATTGAGAACTTCATATTTTGTCACCACTATTTGCCTCCATTCCTCAGGCTCCTTTCCTGAAAACATCAGTTCAGCTGTTCTATATCTCCTGCAGTGAAGACAGGTGAGAAGAATTCATTCAGCTTCTCTGCAATCTCCTTATCCTCCTTCAGTAATCCTTTAACTCAATTGTCATCCAACATTCCAACTGCCTCCCTAGGTGGTTTCCTGCTTCTGATATATTTAAAGAATTCTTTATTGTTAGCCTTGATGTTGTCAGCAATATGCTACTCAAAATGCTTTTTTGCATCTCTTATTGTCTGTTTGCATCTCCTTTGTGCAAACGTGCTCCATTTTCTGAAGGAAGCCTTCTTTTCTCTAAAAGCTTCCTTGACACTGCTCGTTAACCATGGTGGTGACCTCTTGGACTTGGCAATACCTTTCCTAACCTATGGTATACCTTGTAGCTAAGCTTTTATTATTGTGGTTTTGAGCAACCTCCAAGCATTTTGAAGGGATTTAACCCTCGACTCCCCCTTTCAACTTCCTTTTTACCAGTTCCCTCATTTTAGAGAAGTTTCCTCTTTTGAAGTCAAATGTGATTGTGTTGGACTTCCTTGGCAATTTTCCACTTGAATGTATATTAGGTCTGATAGCACTGTGGTCACTGTTTCCAATTGGTTCAACAATATTTATATCTCACACTTGGTCCGGGGTGACACCACTTTGGATTACATCTCGGGTCACCTCCCCACTGCTTGATTCCATGACCAACTGTTCCAGGGCACAGTTGTTTAGGGCATCAATAAACTTAAAGAATTCCTTATTTTGGCCTTGATGTTATTAGCTATGAGCTCTTCAAAATTCTTGTTTGCATCTCTTACTGTCTGCTTGCATCTCCTTTGTACAAGTTTGTGTTCCTTTTTGTTCTCATTTGGGCAAGACTTGCATTTTTTGAAGAAAGACTTCTTTTGTCGTATCATTAACTATGCTGGTGACCATGGAGCATGTCCATTGTGGCTAGGCAAATAAGGTGAACTTGGAATTGGATTTGGGGCATCTGGCTGAGATGCCTCTCCAAGAAGAGGTGTGCTCTTCTTCACTGGAAAGTCTGCCTCAGTTTTCCAGCCTGTTCTTTTTTTGCATGTTAAACAAGAATTTGCCCTTAGAGGTATTATAACCATTCATATCCTGCCTTTCCCTACTAGATGCCCAAGCCAATGAATGAAATTGTGTTGCTCAGGCTCAACCATATCAGATAGGATAGCTATAGGGATAGGATAGAATAGATAGATAGATAGATCAATAGGTGAATTGAAGAAGATGCAACTTATTAAAACGAGAAGCTGTAGAACTAAGAGTATCCCACTACCTATTAAATCTGGTTACCAGGTTTCCTTGCCTTCCCCTGAAGTAAGACCATGTGGCTTGTTGGCATGGATGGTGGTGGTGGAGGGTTCGAGGAAACACCTGGTCACAATTCTCTCTTGCTTCTGAGTAAGGGATGGAGGAAAAATTCATTTGGTTTGCATTTTAATGCAAACTTACCTAGTTTTGCACTTTCAAATCAATACGTAAATCAAAGCTCAGTTACCTTTCAAAATGCACACTTCTCCAAAATGCACACTTCTTTTGCAATGGAGTTCTCTAATAAAAATTGTGTATATTAGGGAAACGTTAACAAAAAAAAATGTGTTTCATTAAAAGAATGTCCAAAATGCATTATATAATGCATTATATGCCACTTAGGGATTTTATTATATTTAAGCGGTATACAAACATCACAAATAAATAAATAAGGAACAATGATTGCAAAAAATGTATCTACTAGACAAAAGTGCATACAAAAGTACATGTATAAGGAAAATTGCATGCAAAAATGTGTACAAAGTTCCATATGAACTTTTAAAAGAAGTCTCAAAGTCTAGGACAAACCAGAGTTAAGATTGGTAAAATGAGAAGCTGAGAGAGTGCAGCACTGACAGATCTGTCCATTCCTACTTCCCAGCTTTTGAGAAGCAAGGGGAGAAATAGCAGTGTCAGCTTGGCAGCCATCTGTCCAGGCCTTCCTTCCCAACCCGTTGCAGAAGGGAAGGAGAATCACTTCTGGGTGGTGTTTGCATCCTGCTACGGGGTTCTACAGAGCCTCCAAACTGGCTTACAGTGTAACTTAAATGTTTAAAGAAAGAGAACAAACTCTGCATTCTGCAGGGGGGAAAGTAATGAAAGCAGGAGGTGCAAATTTTTCTGGCATGTCTCAACTCTCCTGGCTTGTGGGTGAGATTTATCCTGTCCTTTGGCTTTCATGGTTCCTATATTATTTGGATACTTTCCACATCATCTGTAGCTCTTTCAGCATCTTTTTTTTATCCTTCTGAATCACCTTGAAGAAGTCTTAAAGAAAAAGTCAAGAAAAGTCTTTAGTCCATGGACTGCACTGGGGCGCCTCCACTCTCTGTGCAGCACCATGTTCCAAGACATGTTCCTGGATCCATGCCTTGATGGCCATGGGCAAGAGATGTCTGTGGTGGAGGGGACGTGAGGACAGCAGAGTGCGTGTGGGTGGGCGGGGGAGTGCTTGGTGGATCCTGCCCGCTGCTCCAACGGTGGCAATAGAGTCTGCTTTCCTACCCACACCTAATCAAGCTGCCAACCATGATTATAGTTGAGATTAGTCTCAGTTCAGGTGGAAAGGCAAGGCGAGAGGGCATCGGGGGGGGGACGACGACACACGACTCTTCATAGCCCATGGTGGTCTCAGCTTGGTCCATTCATTTTTCTTTCCTGTCATCTTCTAGAATGATACCTCCCACGAGCAAGACCTTCCTGGTCAACAACCTGGCTGCCGGGACGATGTACGACCTGTGCGTGTTGGCGATCTACGACGACGGCATCACCTCCTTGACGGCCACCCGCGTGGTGGGGTGCATCCAGTTCACCACAGAGCAGGATTATGTGCGCTGCCATTTCATGCAGTCCCAGTTCCTGGGCGGGACCATGATCATCATCATTGGCGGGATTATCGTGGCCTCAGTGCTGGTCTTCATCATCATCCTCATGATCCGCTATAAGGTGTGTAACAATGGCGGGCACCACAAGGTGACCAAGGTCAGCAACGTTTACTCGCAGACCAACGGGGCGCAGGCGCAGGGGTGCAGCGGAGCCGCCATGCCCCAGTCTGGCTCCAAGCAGGCCGTGGGGCGCCAGGAGAGCCTGCAGTGCTGCAAAGTCAGCAGCGAGAGTGCAGCGCAGTCGTCGGACGCCTGCTCCAGCCAGGACCCCTCTTCTGCTACCTCCGCTTTGCCTCACCCGTGGACTCTGGGCCCTTCTGCTTCCCAAAAGCTGAAGCGTAAGCCCATGCCAAAGCCCAGCAGCGATCTGCCGCCACCGAGCGAAGGTGCCGCCACCAGCCTAGAGTCCCAGAACACTAACCGCAACAACTCCACTGCACTCCAGTTGGCTAGCCGGGCCCCGGACTATGCCAAGGGCCCCCCCATGTACAAAAGAGCACAAGCCACGCCAAGTAAGTTCCTCACTTTGCCAGCCGACCCGTCCCGGGCAAAGCGCAGGTACTCCCTGAACGGAGAATTAATGGAATACCATTGTTATATAAACTCCCCAAATCCGGGTGGATTTTGGTCTAAGCGAAGCTTGTCTATGAATGGGATGCTAATGCAGACAGACTGTTCCGATGCGGACAGTGGCAAAGCAACTTTCTCGAGTTCTGAGTGGATATTGGAAAGCACTGTGTGACCAGCTGTGGTGTGTGTTTTTTTAAATTAAAAAAGTATGGCGAACCCCACCCTCCAAACATTGTCTGAGAACTCGTATCCGATTGGGCAGTTGGCCTTTCCCGCCCCTCTTGCATCCGTGCAGAGTCTGTTTGGGTTTTATTTCATTTAATATAACAACCGAAGGCAAATCATGCTAAAGAGCTCATTAAAAAAAAAAAGATTAAGGGAAAAAACCACGAAACAGCACCAGTGCCTTCCCCTCCCTGCTCCAGGATTGGCGTCCTGGTTCCACAGTAGCCGAGCGAGAACAAAAGAGCATTGGCAGAAAAAGCCTTTTATAAGTGGGATCACTCTTTCCTCCACACTAACGAAAAAACCACTTAATGGATCAATCAGTGCACCCCCCCAAAAAGAGTATTTTTCCAAGCGACCCAAGCGTCTTTTTCTTTTCCCAGTGACAATGGTGTTGCCTTGGTTTTCAGGTTTTCATGCTGTACAAAACCAACAACTCTGTGTTGTTATGTTGTGTAAAATAAAATATTCCAGAAATACATCCAGCCGGTTTTACGGAGGATCCCCTCTGAATCGTCATCGGTGGCTTGGGTGTTTGGGGGGGGGTCCCTGCCCTCTCCTCATCCGTGTGGTGGATGGAGAGGAAGGAAGAGGGGGGAGGTGTGTCCCCCCCGGGGGCTGCTCATGGGGGGGGGGGAGACCCAGGTGTGCCTGATTCCTGCTCCAGCTGGTCTCTGTGTGTCGCCAGCTGAGGGCTCCGCTCCAGGCTGGACTCCCAAAGGCAGGTGTCTCTCTGAGTCTTTGGCTTGAGGTGTCTGCTGTGGGAGTTAGGCCACGAGCCCTGCCTCCAGTGTGTGGTCGGGTAGCAGCTGCTCTCTCAGCGGTAGCGCCAGCAAAGGTTGCCTCGTTGCCTTTTGCCTCCGAGGGGGTGAAATGGTGCTGAGGAATGTGAAGTTTGCTTCCCTTGCTTCTGGCTGGGGGCACGGCGAGTTCCCAGGGCTGAGTCAGATGCATTTATATGGATGGTTATGGTATTTCCTTGTTTTACAAGGCTGTGAGCTGCCTTTCTAGGGGGAGAACACTGCCCAGTGCAGCACGACACAACCAGTAAAAAGGAGTGCAAAGGCGCAAGAGCAGAGCCGTTGAGCAGCGTCCGTGCTGCTTGCCCTGGGAGATCTCCCGGGCAAAGGGGCCTTGAATTGCTCCTAGAACGGCCCCGGCGCTCTGTCGGTCCGACCATCCTAGACATCGTCCACGCCGCTTCACCTGCACAGCTTGGCACAGTTTTCAGTTCCTGTTCGTGTTGTGTTGTTTCCACACAGGTTGTTGGCAGGCACCAGCAAACCGGGCACATGAATCAAATCGTGCTGTAAAGAGGAATTGTGGTGTGACTGCACCATCGGATCAGGGTTCCTTTCTTTGTTCTGTGATACCGTTAATGTACCCTATTTGCTAGTGCACACAGGTAACTTGTAAGAAAAAAGGCACACAAAGTAAAGCACAAAACTGTGGCAAACTAGGCATGCACCAGTCCCACAAGTTAGAAATTCTCAAAGCAGTTGGAAAGCGAGTGGAGCGGAAGGTGGGCCGGGCCGGGCCGGGCCAGGACAGGCCGCTCGTGTCTACAGACGTCCTCGCTTGCAAGGCTTGCCTCCTCCCTCCCAGCTGGCAAAGGACCTCGGAAGAGGAGTCCAGGCGGCCATGTAGCATCTCCCTCCTTGCCTGACTGGAGGCCGAAGGCCGGTCGCAGCCGTGCTTGGGACTCCTCTTGGGCCCAGGATAGCTTTGCAGAGGCCTGTCCGTCTGGCTAGAGAGTCCTCGCCCGACCACACGCCACATGACGCTCCTGTTAGTCAGCTGGCTCGGGCGAGGCTCCGGTTCGGTCATGTCCTCACGGAGTGTCTCATGTAGGAGATCAGACACCCGCTTGGATGTGGTCTTTTCACACACCTCCCCCCAAAGTGTCTGCGTGTTATGCTAATTTCTCTCCCCACCAGTCCCCTTGCTGCTCAGATCCGGCCTCCTCTTAGGATTTGCAGCTTTGATCCCAACCCATCACTGCAGCATCAGCCAGCTCTGCATTTTGCAGAAGCCACTTGCCTTTTGGCAGCTACAGTGGTGGAGTGGAGGAACTTCTGGTTCTAGATGAGTCGCTCTGCATATCCCCTGCCTTGTTTTAGAAGTGAACCAAATCGGCCCTGTGGCTCTTTTCTAGGAGACAGGCCAGTTATGAGCTGGATTCTTGTCCCAGTGAAATTCCTTGCTTGGAGCAACCAGATGCAGCGGAAGACTTTGCACAGCAGGGTAGAAGAGGGACCAGGGAGGGAGGGACAGGCTTGGACAGGCTGCCCCGGTGGGCGTTCCCTGGCCCTGCTGCATCTGTTGCCCTCCCTGGAGCGTGGGAAATCACCAGAGGTGTCCCAGGATGCCTTGACTCAAGGCTGACCTCAAGAAGGGACACTGCAGCGACATCGGCCCAGCTGGCGGGCCTGGCAGAGGGAGGGGTGGCAGGAATCCCTCCCTTCTCCTGCGGATTGCGCGCCGCCGTGTTGAGGCCTGCGGTGCATCGGCCGGCCGGCCGGCGTCTTTGTCTGTTTGCTGGGCTTCTTCCAGTGCCAGTGTGACACTTCATGCTGCCTGCACAGGTGGAGGCCTGGACAGAGACACGAGGCCTGGTCCGTGCTGCATTTGGGCCTCTCTGTGCCTTTGGCATGCTTAGGATGAGCGTGGGGCTTGGCGTCACTTCCTGCACAGTCTGCTCATCTTGCGTGTAAATCCCTCGCAGCGCACGCGCGCTCGCGCTCTCCCTCCACAGCGCCTAGTTTTAATTGCAAATGCCAGCCAAATGCTGTTTTGCAGAGAGAATGTTTGGAGTCTCACACAACCCCATTCTGCATTGCGTATGTGGTGCTCTCGCTCTCTCGGCTTGGGGTTTCCTGCCTGGTCTCCCATTTAAGTGGGAACTGTAGAGGACCACAAGTGGGGGAGCTGTGGGGCTCTGTGGCCGGGGGCCCTGCCATTCTCTTAAGCCATAAACAAAGAAAGATGAGGGAAGGCGGCATGGCCTGCGAGGGCTTGGGCTCTCTGAATTGTCTGTAGGTGGCCGGGTTGTGGCTTCTGCTCCTTAGGCAGTCAGGAGGACTACTCCTCTCCACTGGTGATGAATTCAGATGTACGGTTCCCCCCCCCCCACTCCTGTGACCCTTCAGTGAGAGGAGCAGCAATGCCAAAATGGACCGTTGTCTGTAGAATAACCATATATTTTATTAATATTTACCAGTCACTTTTGCAAAAGTAAAAATAGAAATAGAAGTTAGGTCCCTGCCTGGGCGGGTTGCCGTCGAGACAGTCGTGAAGTCTGCAGACCAGCCGTCCTTCCCACCGTCTTGCAGTGCGGGCTCTTCTGCCACAAAGCCTCTCATTCATGTGGCTCCTTTTCTCTTTGGCTGGGGTGGCCATACCACTTCACAGCTTCAGGCTGTAACCCTATCCACACCTACAATCCTCTATGTGTCTACTCAAGAGTAAGTCCCACTGAATTCAGTGAGGCTTACTTACAGGCAAGTCTCTGTAGGATTGCATCCTGAGGTCAGTTTAGATGCTAAGGTCAGTAGACCGGCATTCAGAGTGGGATATATAAATGGATATACTTTTTAAATTAGAATCTATGTTGTTGTTTTTAATGGTCTAGTTAAAATTAAAGCTGAATACAAGCATGTTAAACTTATACTTATATTTTCTTAGAACTGTTCCAGTGCTGCCGCGGGGCCCCCCCATTAACCATATTGAGTTAAAGGCCACTTTCCTGGGTAAATATAGAACCATGGAGTAAATGTATTTGTGAGGTCAAACATTATCAATATAGCACAGTCTATCATATACTGTATTTGAGAGGGCTGAGAAAAAAGTTACTTCAGCACCCCCTTCAGAAGTACTGAATATGGGGGAGGGGGAGGGATTTTGTTGATTCTGTTTGTTGAAACAAGGCAGGATCAGAAACCAGTTTGATCATGCCCTTGTAGGCCCCTTCCAACTCTATGATCTATGAAATCTATGGTTTGTTTCAATGAATGATCATTGAAACTAACCACAGTGTGCTCTTTTCAGATGTCAGGATAGATTTCATAGATCATAGAGTTGGAAGGGGCCTACAAGGCCATCCATCGAGTCCAACCCCCTGCTCAATGCAGGAAACTAGAGGAGGGGTCTCCCATCCAAGTAATAACCAGGCCTGACCCTGCTTAGCTTTCCATGTAAGCCACCTTGGTTAGTTTAAAACAGGAAGCAGGTGCTTCTGACCTTCCCTTTGCAGCTGGGCCAGAAGAGGTGAGGGAAAGCTGGAGCGTGAGTGCCCACGGGCCGGGCCAAGCAGGTTTACGCACGTGGTGCTCAAGTATGGATTAGTGTGACGTCTGAATTGGAGACTTAGTAGTGTCAAAATGCTCCACTTCAAGTCCAGTATTTTTTACCCTAACCCTTTCCCCATAAAATGACCTCAAAGCAGCTTGTATTACTATATTAATTATATATGTTATTACATCCAGTTCTAAC
This sequence comes from Shinisaurus crocodilurus, assembly GCA_021292165.1. Taxonomy (NCBI): domain Eukaryota; kingdom Metazoa; phylum Chordata; class Lepidosauria; order Squamata; family Shinisauridae; genus Shinisaurus; species Shinisaurus crocodilurus. The sequence continues at coordinate 320,718,647 of CM037876.1, read as the reverse complement.
CCAATATGACAACTAACCCAGCAGATTTCCTTCTTCCATGCAAACCTGCCCAAGTATTACCAGTTCAGATTTCATGATAAACCAAGTTACTATTTTTTTTTTTAATGGCCGTTTCATTTAACGGTATTAAAATGAATGAATAAATGAACAAATAAATAAAAACTCAGTTATACTGAGTGAATTTCAGTTGTGTCCATCCACTGCCAAAACAGCATCTGTCAGCAGAGCGAATCCCCCTCTCTTGCCCTAGTCCCCTGCGTCCCCCCAAAATCTGTTCTGGAGGGTTGGGGGTGCACTGGAGCAAATTTTTTTGGGGGGGCTCGTGGGGAGCTGCACAGGGGAGGAGAGAGCTGGAACATCCCGTTGCACAAGCGAGTGGCCTTTCTGCTAGCAGAAGTTGGGCAGCATCCATTATATTGCCACTGTTGATGGGCGGGTGGTTTTGAAATCTGACATCTTTGCCGTGGGCACGGGGCCGGGGCTTCTGTACTGGGATGACTCGGAGAGCAAGACATGAGTACCTTAATAAAGCATTTCTAGGGACATCCTGCTGCACTCATCTTTAGCTCCTGCAGCGGAAGTGCTGTAACATCACGGCTCCCTGCCCTGTAATGGTTTGGGCAGCCGTGTGTGTGGAGCCCACATGTGCGTCCCAGTGGGAAGTTCTCTTGGGATGCACGTCTATCTTATTTCTTTCTTTACTTCATTTCTATAGTGCCCGACAGCTGAAGCTCTCTCTGCAGTTCAGAAAATAAAGGCTAAATTTAGTCACTATAAATAACCATAGAATACATCAATATAGTAAAACGCTGTAAAATCTAAAGCAGAGTAAAGCTGCCCTAGAATAAAATCAAAAGTAAAACCAACAACAGGTGGTGCAGTGCAAGGATCGGAAGTCTTGTATACTGCTTGTTATATCAACCGGCGTACAAGAATTATTAATAAATAAATGAAAAGCGCACATTTTTAAAACTGAAGGACTGAACAGCCTTGGAGAACATAAAGGTCTTCAGCTCATGCCACAAAGCCCGCATTACAGGCACCAGGCGAGCCTCTCTGGGGAGGGCGTTCCATGCAGGGCACCACCACTGAAAAGAACCTCCCCTCACTAGCCACCAGCCCCACCTAATTTGTGGGAGCCTCCAGTGTGGGCACCTGGAGTACTCCCGAGCTGTGAACCTACTCTTTTAGGGCACGGGTAGTTTAGTGGCCCTCATCCAGTCCACTACTGTGTCCAGGTACCTGTTCAAACATCGACTACCTCACCTGAATCAGAGGCAGAGCTGAGTGTCATCCACATGACATCTCAGTCCACAGCTCTGGATGACCTTCCACGGATGCTTCATGTGGGTGTTAAACAGCTTGAGGGATAAACAAAGGGCCCTGTGGAATCCCATAGCAGAACTGCCACAGGGTAGAGCAGAAATCCTCTAGCACCACCTTCTGGAATTGAGCATGCCACGTGCTGCGTTACAGCACCTCCAACTCCCAGCCCAGATGGTCTATCCAGAACAATGTCATGAGAGATGATATCAAAAGCCACTGAGAGCCCCAAGAGAACCAACAGGGTCACACTCCCTCTGTCCCTCTCAGCACGGTCATCCCACAGGAGGGCCAAGGCGGTTTCCATTCCAAAAACCAGGCATACGTTCTGACTGAAATGGATCTAGAAAGAGAGTTTCATCCAAGAGTGCCTGGGGTTGACCAGCAACCGCTCAGAAGAACATGAGGAGAGCCATGCTGGATGAGACCTAAAGCCCATCTAGTCCAGCATTCTATTCCCACCATTGCCAACCAGATGTACATAAGAAGCCCACAAGTAGGACATGAGTGCAACAGCACCCTCCTGCTTGCGCTCCCAACCAACTGGTACTGAGAGGCATATCGCCTCCAATACTGGAGGTAGGAGATAGCCGTATCCTCAGTGAATTTGACTAATCCTCTTTTAAAGCCTTCCAAGTTGGCGGCCACCACTACAGCTTGCGGTAGCAAATTCCATGGCTTCCTGGCCAATTCCACCTTGGCCAGGAAGGGGATACTGGCAACCAGCCAGCAGCAGTTAGCTCTTCTGTGTCCAGGTCAGGGATCTTCAGGAGCAGCCCCTGATCACTGCCTCTTTCAAAGAGGAATTGGACCCCACCTGACAATCCCTCTCCAGATGTCATAAGCCTAGAGGAGCAAGGGTTGAGCACGCAGGTGGATGGTCAGACTTGGCCAAGCACCTTGCCTCTACAACTGGGACTTATCCAAGAACACTGGGTCAGATGGTGCGCCGGACATCTTCATTAAATGTGAAAAGGTCCAAAACAGACATTACTTTAAATATGTTTCCAGCAGCCATGTCTTTCACTTTTTTACTCGAGAGGCCAGTTTAATAAGTGTTCCATGCTTGCAGAGGGGGAAGGCTGCTGAAAGTCTAAATCTCAATGACAAGAGGATAGATGTCAACACCCCTGACGTTCAGATCCACCTCCTCCAGCTCAGCTGAGAAGACCTGATCCAGAGTGTGGCCTACTGATCGCATGCTGGAGCAGCATTGTGACTGTCAAGGTTGCCACGAAAGTCTCAAGATGCCCTGGATCCCATGGCCTCAGCACTCACATTGAGATCCCCCAGGAAAATCAGCCTGGGAGCTCCAATCCTGAGGCCGTCTCCGTCAGTTCAGCCCGGGAGACTGAAGGGCTGTGTGTGTGTGTGTGTGTGTGTGTGTGTGTGTGTGCGCAGGACCGGTGCAAGGCAGTTTGGTGCCCTAGGCAAGATCAGATATTTAGCGCCCCCCCCTCCCACTTGAGAGCACTGTATTTTTTCCCCCAAGGTGTTTCTGGTGCCCCCTTTAGCCCTGCGCCCTAGGCAGCTGCCTAGTTGGCCTAATGGTAGCACCGGCCCTGTGTGTGGGGGGGGGGGGGGTTCGGTACACTCATCTGTCCTGATCACCAGCACAAGATCCACACACTCTAGATTGGCATTCAAATGGACAGGAAGCCTGAATTCCTATAGACCAAAGCACCTGACCCTCAAGTCTATGTTGGTAGTGCCCAGGTGGATATACCTTGGGAAGGGCGGAGTCCTTCCCATCCATCCCCCACCTAGGTCTTGGTAATGCGAGGCAAATCAGTTCCCTCAACCACAATCAGTTCATAGAGATTTTGCTTTGGACTGACCTGGCATTCAGCAACTGCACCCACAGACTCAAGGGTAAGCTGGTAGGGCAGTCTGGTACTGTTCGGTCAGGTGAAGAACCAGAAGAGAGAACAGGCATAAGCTGTCTAATCACTTTCCAGCATCTCCCGAGGTGCTTTGAGACTATCCTTTATTATCCATGAAAGAAAGGAGTAAACTATAGTAATACCTTCGATTGCAAGTAACTTGGTCTGAGAGCGTTTTGCAAGACAAGCAAAAATTTTTTTAAAAAATTGACTTGATAAATGAGCAAGGTCTTGCAAGACGTAGGGATGTAACTGCTCGCCTCCAGCGGGTGTAGCGGGCCAAAATCGGCCCCGCTCACGCCCACCAGAGACTCACTTTGATATAAGAGTGTTTTGGATTACAAGCACGGTTCCGGAATGAATTGTGCTCTCCATCCCAGGTATTACTGTATGTGCAGGTGGGGAACCCCAAACTTTTCACACTCTTTGGGGGGGGGAGCTTCCATAGTGCCTCTTAATTTACACAAGGTGCTGTGGAATGGGGACGTTTTGCTAGCCCCACACGGGGGGGCATGGCGAGGCCTTGTCACTGTGATTCCTGCTCTGGTGACGAGGCAGGGGGAGAGGCCGTTGCCAAGGCCCCCGCAGTGAGTCTGTGGCAGGCTTCGGTGCCAGCGGGCTCAGATGGGCCTGCTCGTAGACAGACGCTCTTGACTCCCTTGGAACTCTCTGTCTCACGATGATTTCTGGATTGCAACTAAACATGGTTCTGCATTTGGCATAAAGAGAAAATCTAAAGCTTTTTTTTAAAAAAAAACACCCAATGTTGCTGGTATATTTAAGGATGAAAAACCATCTGCAATGAACTGGAACTTTTAGGTCGCATTCTGCAGCTCTGGTAGTTGAGCTGCTAGAGTGGTTAAACGTGTAAGCCCGGGCGGGCAGGAGTGACCAAATGCGTTCACTGTCCTTATCTCCGGTTTGTCTGTGTGCAAGAAACGGGGGTGCGGGAATAGCAAGAGGACTAGAGCTCCCCTGCCCTGCCATGAACGGGTCCATTCCACTTTTAAAGGCCACCGGGGCAGCCCTCACCACCTCTCATGCCATCATATTCCATAACAGTGATGGATGGTATGAAGAAGGAGTCCTTTTTTGTTCCTGTCCTGAATCTTTCTGGTTTATCGGGAGGGGGAGAGGAGGAGATGAAAGCCGGCTGATTCCCGCTCTGTCTGCCTGCCTCCTTTCAAACTCCCAAAGAAACGAGAGCATGTGGGGGCGCTGGTTTGCTCTTTTCCGCTTGAATGGCCGTCAGTAGGAAGGCCGGAGGAGGTCCTCGTGCCAGGCTCATGGACTTGCGAGGCGGGGTGGCTGCACCGCTGCCAGGCGTTCCACCTCCTTATAGTTCTCTCTGTTTCTGTTTCTACCACACAGAAGCTGGCAGTAGCCTGAAGAGCGCTAGTCCGCCTCCTCGGCCTCCTGAAAACGTGGCCCCTCACGTTTGCACGCGACAAAAATCCATTCGATTTCAACTCACTGAAGACTCATAGGGCCAAATTCTGCTCCACCAGCAGGAACTTCTCACCTGGTGCCTGGGGCCTGCATCAAGAACCCACAGAGACCCGAGATGCTGGAGGAATGGCCTCCCGCATTTCCTTTGTGGACCCCTTGCCTCCTCCTCCTCCTCCTCCTCCTCCTCCTCCTCCTCCTCCTCCTCCTCCTCCTCCTCCTCCTCCTTTCTTCACCCAGATCCTCCCCCCCCCCCCCAAGGCATTGCAAGTGTCTTTTTCTGGACTTCCAAGCCTTTTCTTTTTTGTATAGCAAACAATACGGACGAGGACTGAGCTGACTGCAGCCCTGGCCTCCGTTCTTCGTATGTGTTGTTGCTGCTGATGGTGGTGGTTGAGTTCACAGACTGTAAAATGCTCCATTATGTCACACCACCTCTCAAAATAAATGTTTTAATATGAGAGTTTGCACATGGATTCATTTGTAAAGGACCAGCACTTGAGGGGGAAACATGTAACAGGTACAGGCAGAAGTCCTTCTCTTGCCTACACAGTTGGGCCATTTAGACACAGCTGCAGCTGGGCGGGTCCCGCTCTCGGATGAGTGGCTGCCATGTGGCTGGGAGAATGTCCGCAGGGCACCGGCTAAATCAGGGCTCCTCAAACTATGGCCCGCGGAACATATCCGGCCCGCCGTGTCTTCTCATCCGGCCCGGCGGCCGATCTAGAGGCTCCTTCTAGGGGAGGAGGGGTGGCCTAGCCGGCGTAGGGGCGTGAGCCGCCCGCCCGCCCGGAGCCCTGCAAGGCGGGTGGCAGTCCTGCTGCGGCCAGCATCTCCTGCGGGGGTGAGGGGAGGAGGGGCGGCTGAACCGCCCCCCCCAACAGTCTGAGGGACAATGAACTGGCCCCTGTTTAAAAAGTTTGAGGACCCCTTGGCTAAATGATGGCCGCCTCCTCACTGAGGCCGGACCTGAAGAGAAATAATAGTGCATTGCCCTCTGAGCTCATCCCCTTTCCAAGAACTTCATATCAAACCCTCGCTGCAACCTGGTATCATTCGACAGCTTAGTCACGTGACGTTTCTGAAAAGGGCCTTCTGACCTTGCAGGTCTGAAGATCGCATGACCTCTCCAGAAAGGTCATGTGACTAAACACTCCCATTTTCAAAAGGAGAATGTAAGAACGTATTAAAAAGAGCCCCGGAGGCGGATCAGACCCAAGGGGAGCCCTCTTGTCCCGATCCCGTTTCCCGGCGGGGCGGCTGAACAGGTGGCCGACTGGAAGCCCACAAGCGGGACGTGTGGGGCAAGCGCCCTCTCCCGCTGCAGCGCATGCTCAGTCACATGACCTCCCAGGGACGTGGCCAGGCTAACCGTCAGGTGGCTTTCAGAGCAGGGATGGATTCAAGCCCAAATCAAATCTGGGATGGACGGGGGCGTGTTTTCTCATTGCTGGGAAGCGGATGCGTCCAGAGGGCGAGTCTGTTCTGGCTCGTCCACATTTCAGCGACAGAAACGTGCTCTGCTCAGCTGCCAAGGGGGCTGCGGTCGGAGCCTTCCTCAGAAGTTCTTAAGAATTAGGCGGGTCACCTGTTGGGACGCGTTTCCTCTCGTGCTTCGGATACCTTTTGGCTGCACGACTGCACGGCGATGTGCAGCGGCCGTTGGATGCCTTCAGGGACAAAGCATAAAAGCACCTGCACCCACCCACCCACACACGGCATCGGCTTCCTTGAGCTCTTCCGCAGAGCTATCGGGTCGCTCCCTCATCTGGTGACTCCAAGATGAAGCTCTCACAAGCAGAGGCAACCTGCTTTTGCTTGCCAGTTCCCCACTGTAGGTCCTTTACATGACTTGCCAAGGCTCAAGGCAGATGACCGTCATTCAAGCAGGAAACCATCAATGCCGATATAAAATACAGGCTGAACAATCCCATTTGCCCCACCGCATCCACAAAGCAACTGGAATAAAGAATGGATTTGGTTGGCCCGAAAATTGCCCATCTGCCTTAGGATAATCCAGCCACATGAAGCCTTTCTCCACATAGAGGACTAGCGCCTTTAGGACATGAGCCGGAGTGGGGCATCCACTTCAGGCAATCCGGCTCTCTCGTGATGATTGCGCTAATCTGCATCCACCCATGTATTGCTTTCAAAAAATTCCCAGGTGTGACTTGGGTGGCCAGAGAAAATAGGAAGCTCCAGATCTGCACATGGTTGCCAACCCGGTCAGGGCTCAGGCCGGAGTCTCCCTGTAGGGCCCTTCCAACCCGGTCAGACTGGCAAGAAAAATCTGGATTCTGGTCGTGTGATTCATGTGGCAGCTACAAATTGCTTTTGTCGTCTTCAGCTCCATTGAATTATGAATGAGTTGCTGATGATTAGGATTTTGCATCTTAATAAGGCATCAGGCTTTTGCCGCAGAAGCTTTTCTGCAGCATCTTTTCTGGAATGATCAAGAAGTCATGGCCGTCTGCTGCCCCGCCCACAGCCGTGTGGAAGAAGGGAAGCCTTTCACAGGTTGTGTGTGGGACCTCTGACAAGCGATTGGAGGAACTTGCGGTTTGGGGGCAGCCCTTCCACCTAGAAGTCAATGTGCGGCATTCTGTGCTTCCCCTGAGAGCGGGGCAAAAGGGGATATTACGGTCTACAGTTAAGGGAAATGGGCTCCTCTTGCTCCTCGTCACATAAGCAGCTGGCCAACGGGAGGAGGACCGGGCCGCTTCCTCGGGGGAGCCTCCTCCCGCCGCTGGAGGCGGAGGCGGAGAGATGGGGGACGCCTCTGGTAAGGGTGCCTTGAGTTGGGCGGCCTGCACTCCAGGGCCTTTGACGGCTCTCATTCCCCTCCAGGAAGGGCCGGCAGCCAGGAAAACACCCACTCTTGAATGGGGACCTGCACATAGAATCATAGAATCATAGAAAAGTAGAGTTGGAAGGGGCCTACAAGGCCATCGAGTCCAACCCCCTGCTCAATGCAGGAATCCAGGTCAAAGCATCTCTGACAGATGTCTGTCCAGCCGCACCTTGAATGCCTCCAGACTGGGAGAGCCCACCACCTCCCTGGGTAGTTGATTCCATTGTCTTATTGCTCTGACAGTCAGGAAATTTTTCCTGATGTTTAGGTGGAATCTAGGTTCCTGTAACTTGAGCCCATTATTCCGTGTCCTGCAAACTGGGATGAACGAGAAGAGATCTTTGCCCTCCTCTGTGTGACATCCCTTCAAATACTGGAAGAGTGCGATCATATCTCCCCTCAGTCTCCTCTTCTGAAGGCTAAACATGCCCAGTTCTTTCAGTCTCTCCTCATAGGGCCTTGTTTCCAGTCCCTTTATCATCCTTGTTGCCCTCCTCTGAACCCTCTCCAGTTTGTCTATGTCCTTGTTAAAATGAGGTGCCCAGAACTGGACACAGTACTCAAGATGAGGCCTAACCAGTGCCGAGTAAAGGGGAATTATCACTTCCCGCGATTTGGAAGCTATACTTCTATTAATACAGCCCAAAATTGCATTTGCCTTCTTTGCAGCCACGTCGCATTGCTGGCTCATATTCAGTTTGTGATCTACCACAATTCCAAGATCCTTCTCACTTGTAGTATTGTTGAGCCAAGTGTCCCCCATTCTGTAACTCTGCATTTGGTTTCCTCTCCCTAGGTGCAGCACTTGGCATTTATCCCTGTTAAATTTCATTCTGTTGTTTTCGGCCCAGCGCTCCAGCCTATCGAGGTCACTTTGAATTTTGTTTCTGTCTTCCAGAGTATTAGCTGTTCCACCCAACTTTGTGTCATCTGCAAATTTGATAAGCATTCCCTGTACCTCCTCATCCAAGTCATTAATAAAAATGTTGAAGAGCACCGGGCCCAGGACCGAGCCCTGTGGTACCCCGCTCGTTACCTCTCCCCAGTTTGAGAAGGAACCATTGATAAGCACTCTTTGAGTCCGATTCTGTAGCCAATTGTGGATCCACCTGATAGTTGATCCATCTAGCCCACTCTTAGCTAGCTTACTAATCAGGATATCATGAGGCACTTTGTCGAAAGCTTTGCTGAAGTCCAGGTATATAATGTCCACAGCATTCCCACAGTCCACAAGGGAGGTTACCCGATCAAAAAATGAGATCAGATTAGTCTGACAGGATTTGTTCTTGACAAATCCATGCTGGCTTCTAGTAATCACTGCATTGTTTTCAAGGTGCTTGCAGACTGACTTCTTTATAATCTGCTCAAAAATCTTCCCGGGGATTGATGTCAGACTGACTGGCCTATAGTTCCCAGGTTCCTCCTTCTTGCCCTTTTTGAAGATGGGAACAACATTTGCCCTCCTCCAGTCGTCTGGCACTTCACCTGTCCTCCATGATTTCTCAAAGATAATAGACAGTGGTTCTGAGAGTTCTTCTGCCAGTTCCTTTATTACTCTAGGATGCAGCTCATCAGGCCCTGGAGATTTAAACTCGTTCAGAGTAATCAGGTGCTCCTTGACCATTTGCCTATCAATCTCAAGCTGCAATTCTGCCCCTTCAGTCTGCATTTCAGGTTTGCCAGGGGGGTCATAGACCCTCTTTTGGGAGAAGACCGAGCCGAAGTAGGAATTGAACACTTCTGCCTTTTCTTTGTCTTCTGTTATCAATTTGCCATCCTCATTGCGTAGTTGAACCACCAGTTCTTTCTTCTGTCTTTTACTGTGCATGTATCTGAAGAAAGCTTTTTTGTTGCTTTTAGCATTCCTCGCTAACCTTAGCTCATTCTCAGCTTTAGCCTTCCTGACACTATTCCTGCAGTTCTGTGCTACCTGCCTGTACTCTTCCCCTGTAGCCTGTCCTTCCTTCCACTTCCTATACGTGTCCTTTTTTGTTTTCAGGTCATCTTTGAGTTTATTGTGAAGCCACATTGGCTTCTTCTGTTGCCCTCTGCCTTTTTTCCTTGTGGGAATTGTTTGCAATTGTGCCTTTAAAATTTCCTTTTTTAAAAACTCCCACCCCTCCTGGGCTCCCTTTCTCGTGAGAGTCATTTGCCATGGGATCTTACTAATCATTGTTCTGAGTTTGTTAAAATTGGCTTTCCTAAAATCCAGGGTACGTGTTTGGCTACACTCAGCTTTTGCTTCTGTTAGAATCAAGAACTCAAGTATAACATGGTCACTTTCCCCCAGAGTTCCCGAAACTGCCACTTTATCCACTAACTCGTCTCTGTTGGTTAGAATCAGGTCAAGGATAGCCGATCCTCTAGTTCCTTCCTCCACTTTCTGTAGGAGGAAGTTATCAGCAGCACAGCTCAGGAATTTCTTGGAGGGGCCATGTTTGGCTGAATAAGTCTCCCAACAGATATCAGGGAAATTGAAGTCTCCCATTACTACCACATCGTGCCTCCTTGAAACACTGGCAATTTGTTTTTCAAAAGTTCCATCCTCGTCTTCTCCTTGATTGGGTGGTCGGTAGTAGACTCCAACCGCCATGTTCGCTTTATTCTTTGCCCCCTTTATTTTAACCCAGATGCTCTCAATGGGGCTGCCAAGCTCCTCTTCCTGTATCTCTGTGCAGAGATACGTATTTTTAACATACAGTGCAACTCCACCTCCCTTTCTGTTGCTTCTATTCCTTTTGAACAAGTTATACCCTTCAATTGCTGTATTCCAGTCATGGGAGTCATCCCACCAGGTTTCAGTTATCCCTATCAAGTCGTACTTGCCCTCATGTATCAAGAGTTCAAGTTCGTCTTGTTTGTTGCCCATACTCTGGGCATTAGTATAGAGACATTGAAGACTATGTGCTTTACAGTCCGACTTTCCCCCTACATTTTGTGGTAGACTATCAATGGGCACCGCTGGAGCTGTTCTCTCCATTGTGGCAAAGAGGCCTTCTTCCATTGGTACCCCCGAGTTTATGTCTCCCTCCCCTGTTGGATTCAGTTTAAAGCCCTCCTGATTAAGTTCCTCATGCTGTGTCCAAACACATTCTTCCCAGTCCTTGTGAGGTGCAACCCATCCTTTGCCAGCAGTCCATCATCCAGGAAGTGTAGCCCGTGGTCCCAGAATCCAAATCCCTCACGTCGGCTCCACCTTCGTAGCCAGTCATTCACTCGGAGTATTTTTCTTTCCCTTTCTATGCCTCTTCCAAGTACTGGAAGGATGGATGAGAAAACTATCTGGGCCCCGAAGTTCTTGAGTTCCCTTCCCAGCTCTTCAAAGTCTGCCGTGATTTCTTTGTAACTCCGCTTGGCAGTATCATTTGTACCCACGTGGAAGAGAAGAAAGGGGTATGTGTCGGTGGGCTGCATGAGCCTCGGCAGCTGCTCTGTCACATCCTTAATCCGTGCCCCAGGGAGACAGCACACCTGGCGAGTCCATGGGTCTTCGCGACATACTTTGGCTTCGATCCCCCGCAGGAGGGAGTCTCCCACTACGAGTACTCTTCTCTTCCTCTTGCTGTAGGCCTTGGTTTGATTGCCTCCACTTGACTGACCCTCAGCCTCTTGCTCGCTGTCACGTTGGGTGCCCGGTAATCCGTCCTCTGCAGGCTGTCCTCTGCTCTCGTCCTCAAGTACATGGAAGCGGTTCCATAGCTCCACTGCTTCCACAGGCGCAGAGTGTCTTGTAGTATTTCTGCTCCTAACAGTCACCCTTTTCCAGGGAGTTCCCCCTGCGTTATTTTCCCTTGCCTCTGCAGTCTCCGACTCCGCCTCATCTTGCCGTTGCCCTTCTGGCTCCTGTACTGTGCTTTGGTGCTGTAGATCCACCGTTCTGTCTAAGAACTCCTCGCTTTCTCTTATGCTCCTGAGGGTTGACACTTGCTGCTCCAGTCCTCTGACCTTTTCTTCCAACAGCGTGACCAGCTTGCACTTGTTGCACGTGTAGGCCATGTTGATCTCCGGCAGGAAAACAAACATTGCACACCCCTTGCAGGTCACCACCACTGCTGAGTCCTTTCCTTCCATAGTGCTCTGTTTCTGTCTTCCTAGAATATATATATATATATATATATATATATATGTTTTTTTTTTGTTTTTTTTTTTAGGGACCTCCCCCTTGACCTCCCCCCGCCGAACTCCGCTGCCAAACTCCTGTTTGCTCTCCCTGTGCGCTCACTCTGTTCGCTCGCTCTCTGGGAGCCTGCTTGCCTTTTCACAGTCCCAAAAACAGTCCCAAAAACAGCTGGAGCCTCTCTCCTGTTGTGCTCCTGCTCAGCTGGGAGTCACCGCATGCTTCAAGTGGCGCATATGCTCGATCAAGCAGCCAAGGATGTCACAGCACAGGAGGCTGTCAGGATCAGATCCCAAGGGGGAGCAAAGTCCGGGAAACCGAGAAAACCATCCATGGGTCACCAAGAACTTGTGTGACTGGAACACCTCTTCCAGGAGGAAAGGCTAAAGTGTCTGGAGCAATTGGGATTTTTTTTTTTTTACAGTGGCTAAGGGGGAGGGGACATACATGGTGTGGAGAAAGTTAACTGTTTTTTCTTCCTCCTAATGCTAGACCCCACAGGGGTCTTCCAATAAAACAAAATGGTGAGGAATTCAGGACAGACGAAAGGAAGGACTTCTTAACACGACAACGTGCCATTAATCTGTGGAACTCACTGCGACGACACCGTCCTTACACTTTAGGACCCGACGCATAAACCTCTCCCAGTCTGGAGGCATTCAAGGTGCAGCTGGACAGCCATCTGTCAGGGATGCTTTGACCTGGATTCCTGCATTGAGCAGGGGGTTGGACTCGATGGCCTTGTAGGCCCCTTCCAACTCTACTTTTCTATGATTCTGTGAACCCTTCTCAGGCCAAGCACCAACACTTAAAAACCTGAGGGGAGGGTCAAATGAAACCTTTTCCCTACCAATGAGGGAAAAGATTAATACAGGTTATTGAGGATCTATTTTAAATCTATGATACTGTGGGAACAAAGGTGTGTGTGTAGATTTAACTGTAATGCAGGTGCTCCTTGTGGGGAATGGGAATGATACAAAGATAGGACTAAGCAAGCCAAGGAAGAGGGCTCATTGGGTGCAGCCCAGGAGTTGGTGGGAAAGTGTCCAAGGAGGCGAGCAGGTGGCTGGGCCCGGAACAGGTGGAAGGAGGAACCGCCTAGGAAGCGGGCCAGGATGCTGAGGGGGAGAGGAGGGGGCGAGTGCTGCTGTTGTTTGGGCCAGGGCCCCGGACTGCCTGGGAGAGGCCCCACAGGAAGACAGGAAGGTAGCCCCGTCCCGGCCAACGAGGCAGGTTGGTAAGGTGTTCTGGGGCCTGGCCGGTTGCAGAAGATTGTCCCTTCCAAGCTGCTAACATCGGGTGGTGGAGAGGGGATCTCGTGAGCTTGCCAGATGGCCACACAGGCGTCAGGGATGCAGTCTTCAGGGGCTTGGGTTGACCATCCCAGTGGCTGACAAAGACTTGCCTACGTGCACAAATGGAAAGCCATTCGTCCCGTTTCTACCGACTGTTGACTGCAGAAGCCACGCCTGGAAAGAGCCCAAGACGGAGCCACACGCTGAAAGAAGGAGCTAAAGCCAGAAAAGAGGGGAGGGGATTGCCATGGGGGAGTCCAGCGGGCAGCAAACCCAGCCCTTTCGGGAGCCCCTTCCATCTTCCCCTTCCCAGATGGAATGGGACTGCTTTGTGAAAACTGACACGCCATGGAAATCTACGGTGATGCCGTTTCATCTGTTCTTTTACTGATACTGTATATCTCACGCACACACACACACACACACACACAAGTTAAAAGCAGCTGAAAAGTTTTTAAAGTCCTGGCAGTATTTTTTTTTTTTTTTTTAAGGCTTTCTGGAGGCCACGGGGCTGGGAAGAGAACATAAGGGGATGTTGGGCTGGCTGGACCTTTTGTCTGATGCAGCAGGACTGCCTAAATCCTTAAAACGTAGGCCATTTTGTAAATGATACACAAACCTTTTATGCTGCGAACACGTGTGTGAGGTGCAAATTGGAGGCATTTAGGGCAAGCAGAGGATTTTGTTATCTCTGCTGTGAGCCCTTTGGCCATGGCAGGGCAGCTGGCACTCTGTGGGAGCATCCCGAGATAAGCCCGTCCTGCCTAGCCTGGAAACACCACGTCTCCATTGGTGACAGGCCACATAGGTTGGTGGGGGGCGGGGAGAGGGAGAGGCCAGTGGGGATCCAAAAGGCAGCTGATGGAGTTGCACCTTGTCCCGGGAGCAGCCCCCCCCCAGCCTGACCCACAAGTGGAACGGAGACCGGGTCAAAGAAGAGTGCCCTGCTCTGGTTTGCTTTCCCCTCCCTGGTACTCTTCCGCTGCCCCAGTCTGCCTCTAGCAAACAGCCTAAACACCCTCTGGATCTCTTGTATATACCTTTAGGTCGTGTGGGGTTTGGCATTTAGGCATGGGGTGGGTAACCCAACAAGAAGAGACTGCAAGGTTTAAACAACTTTTTAAAAGTTTACTGGAAAAGTGTTATTAGGAAAAAGGTTCAAACATCTGAATAGTTCCAATACACACAAAAGACAGAAACTTCAAAGCGATCTCGATAGGCTGGAGCGCTGGGCCGAAAACAACAGAATGAAATTTAATAGGGATAAATGCCAAGTGCTGCACCTAGGGAGAGGAAACCAAATGCAGAGTTACAGAATGGGAGTGTACCCCACAGGTTAAGAATCCCTGGGCTAGATGGACCCGGGGTCTGGCTCAGAGTGGGGGACACTTGGCTCAACAATACTACAAGTGAGAAGGATCTTGGAATTGTGGTAGATCACAAACTGAATATGAGCCAGCAATGCGATGTGGCTGCAAAGAAGGCAAATGCAATTTTGGGCTGCATTAATAGAAGTATAGCTTCCAAATCGCGGGAAGTGATAATTCCCCTTTACTCAGCACTGGTCAGGCCTCATCTTGAGTAAAATTTCCTGACTGTCAGAGCAATAAGACAACGGAACCAACTACCTAGGGAGGTGGTGGGCTCTCCCAATCTGGAGGCATTTAAGGTGCAGCTGGACGGCCATCTGTCAGGGATGCTTTGACCTGGATTCCTGCATTGAGCAGGGGGTTGGACTCGATGGCCTTGTAGGCCCCTTCCAACTCTACTTTTCTATGATTCTATAAGAGCAAAAGACTAAGGAAATAACCAGGGGAAACACATCCAACTAATCCAGCTAACCACATCCAGCTGGGATGTGAGAGTCAGAAAAACTGGAGCTCACTGAAGTTCTCCTAATTCCCTCTCAAAACTCTATCCGACTTGAGTCTGTATCAGATTTCAAGCTTTGTTTTTCTTTTTCTTTTCGCATGAAAATCCGTGTGTATTTTCGTGCATATTTTTCCAAAAGAACTCTTCAATTGTTCACATCTTTGAAATGAAAACAGAACAAGAGGGGAAGGCACCAGTGTGTTAAAAAAAAAAAAAAAAAAAAACGAAAGAGAAAAAATCAAACATCCGGAAACAGCATCCAAACTATATACGAGACAACGAGGCAGTTCTGTTCCTTCACGCCCATCAAGAGTGTAGGAGCCCCGGCCGTGGCGGCAACCAGGTCAAGGGTTCCGTGCGACGGCTCCAGAGCAAGCTGGGCGCTTGTCGCCCAGGCCCGCCCAGCACCTCCCCCTGAAAGGCAGCGAGTGCTCGGAGCCACCTGGCCGTGGGTAGAATCGGATCCAGGCCTGCCGCTCCTTGGAGACAGGCCTCAGCTGGCCCTTAGCCGGAGGCTCACATCTGCTCCCTTCCTCAGGACCCATTTACATACATCTCTTTTATATGGCTAAAGATGCTGCCTGACTGAAGGCAGATGCCAAGTTTGCATTAATAGTATGTCAGTCAATTGATGACCTAATTTCTCTGGCCACGCCAAAGAGGGTCCATTTCTCAAGTGAACAGGGTCAGAGGAGGGCTGCCCTTGGGGTGGAGGTGGGGGGCTGCCCCTTTTAATGGGATTCCCTTCTCTGGGATCGACTTGTGCTGGATGCCCAATAGGACTTTAATGCAGCCTTCCCCAACCAGGTCCCCTCCAGGTGTGTTGCACTACAACTCCCAGAATCCCCCAGCCAACATAGCTGGCAGTGGGATGCTAGGAGCCGTAGTCCATCACATCAGGCGGGCCCCAGGTTGGGGAAGGCCGCTCCGACCAAGCCCACGAGGCATCCTCTGTCTGCAGGAGGGAGAGGGAGCAGGGTGCTCCAAGTGGACCAGGACTCTGAACCCAGAAAGCGTTGGCGTTGGCGTGCGCTGGCCTTGCTTCGGCCAGGAGCCCTCGTGGGGCCGTCCTCTGACTCCTCCCTGGGAAAGGCCTCAGCCACATGGACAGCACCGAATGAGCCTTCCTTCCTCCCGCTGCAAGCACAGCCTGGCCAGACCAACACGGGCAGCCATTTCCCAGACATGGTCCCGGGAGGATTCCGCACCCACCCTCTTGGGGTAGAGCTTCCTTCTTCTGAGCAGCTCTGGCCGGTGTCCCCACATCAGGCGTGCTCTCCGTGAAGCGACGGATGGAGCCGGGGACGGCCTGGAGTCCCGACCGGCCCCACACGCCACACGCCACATCTGCCTCCACCGGAGAAGGGGGCGCTCTAGTAACGGGCTCTGTGGTTGCTGCCATAGGAGCCTGGTTCCTAGAGTGTCCCTGGAGTGTCCGAGGAAGCCGTGCGTGAAGGTTCCTGCCAACGTCGTCCTCAGACACCCCTAATTGACAGCAATTACCCCTTCTCTAATTAAAAGCACCTCCCCACTGATGTTCTCGGATACTGACATTCATTATTCAGTAGTATTCATCCCGAAACAATTGCCTGACCTTCGAGCCATCAAACGCAATTAGATTTCCTCCCCGTGCACAATAAATTCTATCTCGTTGCAGCTGCTTGGCTTGACTGTTGGCTGGCACTGGGCTGTCGGGACAGAAGGCCGAAAGGGACACGGCTGGGGTGGAGAGGCGGCCGGCTGCGTTGCAGCTCTGTGTGGCAGGGCCCCCGCTTGGCGTGCAGAAGGCGGCAGGTTCCATCCCCGGCAGCAGCTCCAAAAACTCCTGCCTGAACCCCTGGAGAGCCACGGCTGCCAGTCAGTGTCGACAATATGGGGCTAGCGCAGCGGTTCTTAATCTTTTTGGTGTCACACCTCCCTTGTGAAAAATCTTATGACCCATGCCTCCCATGTGTTAACGGCCCAAAATTTAGGCTTAGGCAGGACGAGTTTGCATTTTTTAGTTTATGCTCTGTCTCTGGACTAAAAAAAAAAAGCATATTCAATTAAATGAACAGTGTAGCTCCCAAGATTAGTAGAAAGAAATAAGGTTGGGCCAACTGCCAAGCTTCACTGCTATGTACTTGTAAAATAAACAATTTATAGTTGAGGGGCTACTCACGCCTCCCCTGGAGTCAGTCCATACCTCCCCTGGGGAGGCGTACCCCACAGGTTAAGAATCCCTGGGCTAGAAGGACCCGGGGTCTGGCTCAGAGTAAGGCAGCTTCCTGTCTTCCTATGTGATCTTCACGTCCATAGAATCATAGAAAAGTAGAGTCGGAAGGGGCCCACCAGGCCATCGAGTCCAACCCCCTGCTCAATGCAGGAATCCAGGTCAAAGCATCCCTGACAGATTATTGTCCAGCTGCACCTTGAATGCCTCCAGACTGGGAGAGCCCATCACCTCCCTAGGTAGTTGGTTCCGTTGTCTTATTGCTCTGACAGTCAGGAAATTTTTCCTGATGTTTAGGTGGAATCTGGGTTCCTGTAACTTCAGCCCATTGTTCCGTGTCCTGCAAACTGGGATGATCGAGAAGAGATCCTGGCTCTCCTCTGTGTGACAATTGAAGAGCACCGGGCCCAGGACCGAGCCCTGTGGTACCCCGCTTGTTACCTCTCCCCAGTTTGAGAAGGTACCATTGATGAGCACTCTTTGAGTCCGATTCTGTAGCCAATTGTGGATCCACCTGATAGTTGTTCCATCCAGCCCACTTTTAGCTAGCTTACTAATCAGGATATCATGAGGCACTTTGTCAAAAGCTTTGCTGAAGTCCAGATATATGATGTCCACAGCATTCCCACAGTCCACAAGGGAGGTTACCCGATCAAAAAATGAGATCAGATTAGTCTGGCAGGATTTGTTCTTGACAAATTCATGCTGGCTTCTAGTAATCACTGCATTGTTTTCAAGGTGCTTGCAGACTGACTTCTTTATAATCTGCTCAAAAATCTTCCCGGGGATTGATGTCAGACTGACTGGCCTATAGTTCCCAGGTTCCTCCTTCTTGCCCTTTTTGAAGATGGGAACAACATTTGCCCTCCTCCAGTCATCCGGCACTTCACCTGTCCTCCATGATTTCTCAAAGATAATAGACAGTGGTTCTGAGAGTTCTTCTGCCAGTTCCTTTATTACTCTAGGATGCAGCTCATCAGGCCCTGGAGATTTAAACTCGTTCAGAGTAATCAGGTGCTCCTTGACCATTTGCCTATCAATCTCAAGCTGCAATCCTGCCCCTTCAGTCTGCAGGGTGCTGAGTTACAATGCTGTGTTGAGCTGCTGCTGCTCGTGAAATGACACATGCACACACCAGTGCCTCCCAGTATCCTAGCCCTGATGAGGAGAGCTTGTGGGAAGGAGTGTGCAGAGGCATGTGTGGAGCCACGAAGGTGTTTCTCCCCCCCCCCCCCTCTTTTACGTTGCAAAGCATCGTGTGTTCACCCTCTCAAGAGCACTGTAAGGGCAATCACTTGTATTCCCATGTTGCATATGTGGGGTGTGTGATCACCTCAGTTGGCCTTCCCAACAATCCTTGCAAGAAATCTGTGGCAGAGGGAGAGCGTGGCCATGCGGGTTCTGGATTCCAGTCTGCCTCTCCAGCCAGTCCCTGGAGTACGCAGACTTTCTCCTGAGCCTTTGCTAGCTCATGGCAGCCCGCTCGGGAGCAGCGCCTCTGGCCCCACAGAGGACTTTGCTAGGGCCTCAAGCCAGGAGGACAAGCATTCCGGCTGTCTCCTTCTTGGGGCCCAGGGCCGCCCAGGAGCCAGCTTGGCATCTTTCTCTCTGCTTGGCTTCGCCTCTGAGGAGGACATTTCCCTACGGCCAACTGCCGCTCTTCTTCAATTCCTTGGCAGACAGGCCTCTCTCTCTGCACCTGCCTGTCTGTTTGTCCAGCAGACATCCTGCCAAATCTCTCTTCCCCAAAGCCCTGATCTGGCCACGTGTGTGTGCATCTGTGTGTGTTTTCTAAAGTATCTGAACGTAAGGAGGCTTGCTTAATGAGATGCCACGATTTGCCTGCTCCTTCCATGGGTTGTGCTGCAGAGAAGCTGCTGTGCCCTCAGACAGGAGATGGGCATTCCCCTCAGCTATCGGAGAGCTGGTGTGTGTGTGTGTGTGTGTGTGCGTGTGTGCGTGTTGG
The DNA here is from genome assembly GCA_021292165.1 of Shinisaurus crocodilurus. Classification (NCBI taxonomy): domain Eukaryota; kingdom Metazoa; phylum Chordata; class Lepidosauria; order Squamata; family Shinisauridae; genus Shinisaurus; species Shinisaurus crocodilurus. The sequence goes on along the minus strand of CM037876.1, from coordinate 320,699,682 downwards.
CTAGGAGGGGGCAGTCGCGAGCCAGAAGGTCCCCAGCTCAAATCTCAGCCATGAGGGGCCCGGCTTGCCTTAGCGGCTACCAGTGCTTCTCAATTATTTTCTGTCATGCCCCCCCTAGGAAGAAGAAAACATTTCGCGCCCCCCGTGCGACTGTAAATAGTATCATTTGTCTATAAAATTGTTATAAGTACACCTCTGCATAACACTGTATCCTTATTAACGTATAAGAGAATAAAAAAAGAAAGAAATGTGGATCAATTTACAACAAAGAATAGCTTTATTAACTGTAGCAGAAAAGATTTAAAGGAGCACAGTGTTTGCTGAAGTCAAACGAGCCCCCCTTTATGGAGCCTCGCACCCCCCCTGGGGGGCCCGCCCCACTATTTGAGAAGCACTACCTTAGCCCAGCCATCGCCTCCCGGCCTCAAGACCGCACAGGGCAGATGAAAGGCGTGCTGAGATAATGTACACGGAGCTCCTGAAATGTGCTCTGGAAGTGCCTCCTATCTGCAGGGCGTGGTCCAGAGCATTGCTGGGGCGCACAATGTTATGCTGCCTCGTGCACTGTTTCACCACCCTGTGCAGCTCTGTGCAGCTTGTCTCCAAGAGAAACACACGGCCCTTGGCAGGTCTCAGCACTGTGGCCTCCACAGCCAATGAGAAAGATCTGTGATCCCCGCCCGGCCAGTGGGCTCTTAAATCTGCGCTTGTGAAGTCCGGGGGGCAGGGTGGGGGGCTTGTGGGGCAGTTCCTGCTGCCTGCAGCGCCTGGAGTGCATGACTAAGGAAGATGATTACTTGGAGAGCCCAGCACCTGCTGGCTTTCCATTCTGCTCAGCAAAGGTTTCCGTGTAACCCAGAAGCTAGCAAGCTTCAACGCTTCCTCATCAAAGGCACTTCTAGCATGCTGGCTACAGGACTATGCAGAGCACTGAAGCAACCCGGGCACAACTGCTATGAGATGAACCAAAACCAAGGTGGGGGGCAGCAAATGGGAGGGGAGGGGAGGCCCAGGTGCCAGGGACACAGCCCTGGCACTTTTGGATTAGCAGGGGGGCTGGGGTCATCCCCCCCCCGAATTCCGTTCCCCTTGGGCTTAGCTACAATCCTCAACGTAGCTGGGCAGGGGCGGGGGGGATTTTCCCAGCAACAAGACAGCGTTCCCAGTTGTGATGCAAAGTCTGGAATGGGCCCGTAAGAGCCACTCACTTTCCAAAAGAGCTGCTGCTGGTGGAGAAGAAAGCTGCTAGAACTGTTGACAAAAATGCTGCCTGCATTTTTGGATTCTCCTGGGGGGGCGGGGGGGGGGCTGTGGGGACTGTCATGACTAGTGCCTGCACTTCAAAACTGACCACGACACCACGGGGCTCTCCTAGTGTGTTTTCATTGATTTGCTATGATTTTAATGTAATTTTACGCTGATTTTTCAATATTGTAAGCTACCTCAAGCATTACTTCTGGTCTGGAAAAGTGGAGCGCACCCCCACCCTCCTAAATTAATAAATGGACAGGGACCCCAGCCGAAGGGATGGGCCCTCGCTGCCTCGCCCCACTGCGTGAGAAGCGTCTGTGCAGCAAGGTCTCTTCGCCCACCCCCCTTCGCCTTTCGCCGGTCTTCTGCCTTTTCTTCCCAAATGGTATTTTTTTCTAGTAAGAAAGAAGACAGAAGCAGCACGGGGAGACCATGGGAGGGCTACAAATGTCGTCTGCCCCCCCTGAAAAATCCAATGAATGAGGCGGTGAGATTGCACGGAAAAAGCCTCGCCTGGAAGCACCCCAAGTGGTCGTGTGCTTTCCAGGGTGCGTTGCATGGAGAGACATGCAGCGCAGACGGATGCTGTCTACATGCAGTTGTGCTTCCCCATCCACAGTCTGTCCCAGGATCAAATGAGGGACCAGTCGCCTTGGCAACAGTAGTGTATTCTTACACACACACACACACACACACACCAAACTTGTGAAGTTTCACACCTTTTCGCCCAGAGTTCCGCCCAGCGTGGCCTCATCACGCTTAGGACCGGTGCAGGGCAGTTCAGCGCCCTAGGCGAAATTATATTTAGCGCCCCCCCTCGTGCCGTGTGTGTGTGGGGGTCCGGAGCAAAGCAGCCCTGCTCTGCAACCCCCCCCCCCACGCAGCTGCCGGACCCCCCCGCCCCCCGCAGCCTCCGGACCCCCGCCAGCCCCCCGCAGCCCCCCACCACCTACCTTCCCCCCGCCCTGGCTGCCTCCTCCGAGGAGGAGGAAGTGACGCGACGGGACCCCCTGGTTGCCCTGGTTCCTCCCGCCAAAACAGAGCGCAGGCGGGGCTCCGGAAGCGGCGCGGAGAAGGTAGGTGGCGGGGGGGCGGGGGCGGCGGTTGGCGGCCGAGGGGGCGGGGGGGATCCGGCAGCGGGGGGGGTCCAGCAGCGGCGGGGGGTGGCAGCGGCAGCAGGGGGTGGGGGGGCGGCTGCGGCAGCGGTGCCCAGGCTTGGCCCCACCACTACCTCCGGGCGCAATCCCCCCGCACTGACCTGGTGGTGCCTTTGTCGGCGAGGCGGCCGGGCGGGGCAGGAGCGCGCCGGCAGCGAAGAGGAGCGCAGCGTTTCTGCGCCCTCTTCAGCTACGCGCCCTAGGCAACCGCCTAGTTTGCCTAGCGGTAGCGCCGGCCCTGATCACGCTGCACATCGTCAAATGACAGAGTTGGCCACCGTGGGGTGCGGTGATGGTGGAAGAGAGTCCTGGGCTGGGTGCGGGAGGCAGCGCTCCACATCGCACCTGCAGGGTGGGCCGCCTCCCCTGTCCAGGGTCCCCTGGTGCTCTGCAGACCACTGCCCATCCCTCGCTCCCGCATAGCTTCCCCCACTGAGTCGCTGCTGTTCCCCAGCAGAGGGGGATGCCAGGCCTAGTTTGCCATGGCACGTGTAGACTGAGGGTGGGTGGGAGCGGAAGGGGAAGTGGGGAGGGGCCGGGGCCGTGGAGGGTGAAGTGAAGTGGCTCCCCCTCCCGCCGCCTGCCCCTTCTCCGCTGGAAATGATGCAAGGGCCTAGGAGCAGTTCTCCGGGGGTAGAAGGAGAAGCGCTGGCCAGCAAGCGTGGAGTTCCACCTCCTCGGTCTCCGATGTGCAGAGAAGCCACCGGCGCTGCCCTTGGGATGGTGGCCAGTCCGCACCTCCAACCAGCTCCACCACCAGCGGTCCTGACCGGCAACAAAGTGCAGCCGCCCGCCAGGCCTCCCTCGCTGTTCCCGGGCAGTGACGGCGGCTCTCCACTCGGCTCTCACAGTTCAGTCTCAGCACCATCCTTTCCCAGCCACTCCCGAGGAAGGGTGGAAGGAAGGCCTTCGCAACCCTGCGAGGCACAGCAGAGCAAAAGGGAGCCCGGGCGGTCGCAAAGCCCAGGGAAGGGAACGGGGCAAAGAAGGAAAAGGCCCGCTGTGCTGTGCGGTGCTGTGGTGGAGCCACTCCAGGGCTGCCGGAAACCGCCCCGGGCAAAGTCTGGCAAGGGCACCGCCAGCCCCACACAATTCATTTGGAGACGAACTGCTCGGCAGCACACACACTTCCTGCTGCCACTTCGCATCAGGCCAGCTTAAGAACCTTTTCCAGTTCTTTGGATGTTGTGCACTTCCCTTTCCAGTGCTGCTATAAAACACACACACACCGTATTTGCGGGATTCCTCATTTAACCTTTTCCTCCTTGCCCTTTCCATACAAGTAATGAATACAAATATATCACATTAAGAAAAAGAATGCTATGAATTCAGATAATAAAATAAGGAATCTTTCTTATCCTTAGGCAGCCAAAACATGCTTAAAGAAAGACGTCTTAGAGGCATCATGAGTCCCAGTGCTCCATCTCCCATGTTTTTTTCCCCTATCTATCTGTCTATCTATCTGGAACACCCGATTACTTTGAGCGAGTTCAAATCTCCAGGGCCTGCATCATCCTAGAGTAATAAAGGAGCTGGCAGAAGAACTCTCAGAACCACTGACTATTATCTTTGAGAAATCATGGAGGACAGGTGAAGTGCCAGACGACTGGAGGAGGGCAAATGTTGTTCCCATCTTCAAAAAGGGCAAGAAGGAGGAACCTGGGAACTATAGGCCAGTCAGTCTGACATCAATCCCCGGGATGATTTTGGAGCAGATTATAAAAAAGTCAGTCTGCAAGCACCTTGAAAACAATGCAGTGATTACTAGAAGCCAGCATGGATTTGTCAAGAACAAATCCTGCCAGACTAATCTGATCTCATTTTTTGATCGGGTAACCTCCCTTGTGGACTGTGGCAATGCTGTGAACATCATATATCTGGACTTCAGCAAAGCTTTCGACAAAGTGCCTCATGATATCCTGATTAGCAAGCTAGCTAAAAGTGGGCTAGATGGAACAACTATCAGGTGGATCCACAGTTGGCTACAGAATCGGACTCAAAGAGTGCTTATCAATGGTTCCTTCTCAAACTGGGGAGAGGTAACGAGCGGGGTAATGAGGTAATGAGCGGGGTATCACAGGGCTCGGTCCTGGGCCCAGTGCTCTTCAACATTATTATTGATGACTTGGATGAGGAGGTGCAGGGAATGCTTATCAAATTTGCAGATGACACTAAATTGGGTGGAACAGCTAATACTCTGGAAGACAGAAACAAAATTCAAAGCGATCTCGATAGGCTGGAGCGCTAGGCTGAAACCAACAGAATGAAATTTAATAGGGATAAATGCCAAGTGCTGCACCTAGGGAGAGGAAACCAAATGCAGAGTTACAGAATGGGGGACACTTGGCTCAACAATACTACGAGTGAGAAGGATCTTGGAATTGTGGTAGATTACAAACTGAATATGAGCCAGCAATGCGATGTGGCTGCAAAGAAGGCAAATGCTATTTTGGGCTGGATTAATAGAAGTATCACTTCTAAATTGCGGGAAGTACTAGTTCCCCTCTACTCAGCACTAGTTAGGCCCCATCTTGAGTACTGCGTCCAGTTCTGGGCACCACACTTTAAGAAGGATGTAGACAAACTGGAGAGGGTTCAGAGGAGGGCAACAAAGATGATTAGGGGACTGGAAACAAAGCCCTATGAGGAGAGACTGAAAGAACTGGGCATGTTTAGCCTTCAGAAGAGAAGACTGAGGGGAGATATGATAGCACTCTTCAAGTACTTGAAAGGTTGCCACACAGAGGAGGGCCAGGATCTCTTCTCGATCATCCCAGTTTGCAGGACACGGAATAATGGGCTCAAGTTACAGGAACCCAGATTCCACCTGGACATCAGGAAAAACCTCCTGACTGTCAGAGCAATAAGACAATGGAATCAACTACCTAGGGAGGTGGTGGGCTCTCCCACTCTGGAGGCATTCAAGGTGCGGCTGGACAGCCATCTGTCAGGGATGCTTTATTTGACTTGGATTCCTGCACTGAGCAGGGCATTGGACTCGATGGCCTTGTAGGCCCCTTCCAACTCTACTTTTCTATGATTCTATCTGTTTATTTCTGTTCTGCAGGTCTGCCTTACCTGGAGGATCTCCCAGGCATGAGGAAAGTGATGCTTGAGAAGGCTTTTAAGCTCTGAATATTTCCACACATTCACAATTACAAAGTAATCTCAGCTAAATAACTATGTGCTAAAGAGCGAGCTGCTGACGGTCCTGGTTTTTGTCTCTGCTAAACTACAGCTACACTTATTTGCATTTCATTATCTCCGGCACTATAAATACCTCACATTATTTTAACAACAGCAAAGTGTGTTATTTGAACATTTTGCCAGTTAGCAGGAGAATGGGTGAGAAAAGGGATACTGGGTTCAACATTACTCATTTTGACACACACACTTGCAGTATGAGAGTAAATGAAATGCCAAACAGTAGGGCAAACAAGGGAGTGGGTGGGTGTGATTTGAATGTGGGGCACCCAGGCCCTGTATAGAGAGAAGGCAGCTGTGGCGCGAGTGTGTCTGTGAATACATGAGAATTGGCTTGCCAGAGGCGTCGGTCACTGCTCCCAGGGGGAAGAGGAGAACAGAGGTTGCTCATTTGCATATTTTAATTTACCAAAACGTACACATATTTTTTTATTGACTCAGATTAGAAGTAGCAACCAGGTTGCAAAAAAGTGCTCTGAGACCAGGCATTATTTAAAGTTGGGAACATGAAGACAATTAAATAGTGGAGGACCATTTCTGTCTCCATGGACACTGTTTCCGTTGACCTTTTTAGTCTAATTGAACAGAAAAAAACACTCTGGGGCCAGCGGAAAGCAGGGCTGCAGCATCAGAATATGCTAGCAAGCCTGTTTGGACCCCTCAGGGTTTGATCAAGGAATCTTAGGGGTGTCCCTCAGCTCTCAAGAAGACCTTCATGGGGACAAAGGACCACCTAGCCCCCCCTCTCCTTTAAGAAGGGGCCACCAATGAACTGATGCACTCCCACCCACAGATCCCCACGGGGGGTGGGGGTGGGGAGCTGCCGCGTGGCTTGTGGAACCCAGAGCCCCGTCATGCTCGGGCAAGTGAGCCACCAGGCGGACGGGGGACGAAGCCTGCCACCGCCCCAGGGACAATAGCCAATCGAGGGGACGGACGGGGGATGAACTGAGACCCCAGCTGTGGGCAAAACATACTGCATGAGAAAGGTGTGTGAGCAGCAGTGTGGGGACGGCACAGTTTCACGCCAGCCAAGCTTGGCTCCCCAATCGTGGCCGTTCCTGCTGTCCGAGAGGAAGAGGGGAAGCCCTCCGAATCGTGAGCATCTGTGCACATGCATGCAGGGTGGGGAGCTTGTCCTAAACACCCGGATCCTGCTCCCCGCTCGGCCATGAAGCTCCCTGGGTGACTTTGGGCCAGTCACTAACTCTCACCCCACCCCACCCCACAGGGCTGTTGTGAGGCTAAAGTGGAGAGGAAGAGGAGGAGGAGGATTGGGAACACTGCCTTGGAGGAAGAGCAGGATACAAACAAGCAAGCTACGCCGGGATCACGCGTGGCCTCCGGATGGCGCTAGCCCTTGGCTCACCGGCGGCTTCCCGGCACCGCTGCCCGCAAGTTGGCCGGCAGCGGCCCTGCCCTCCCGCATCTCCCGTGGCACATTGGCATGCAGAGCCCGCTTCTGTCACGCTCAGGGCTGCATAACAGCATTTCCTTTTGATCTTCTACTTACTTATGGCACTTCCTGCTGTGGTGCTGTTCATATATTTCTCTGCTTATATATGTTTTTTTTTAAAAAAAAATCAAGCTAGTATGTTTCAACATGATTATTACAAGGACTGTTCCAGGGAGTAGCAAAGTGGAACACTTGAGCAATTTGGTCCAAAGCAGCTTCCCCCAGGAGGGCTCTGGCAAAGGCTCTTGAAAAGATGCAAGGAAGGCACTTGCGCACAGACACCGGCAGGATGGCTGGCTGGCTGGCTAACGCAGCCCGTTCGGACTGACTAGCTTGCATGGACCAGTTTTCTGCGTCTACCGTAGTGATTCCGGGCTGCAGGGAGAGGAGGAGGGGGCGGAAAGCATCCCCAGGGGAAGGCCAGGGTGGAATCCCGCAGACATGTACGGCAGCAGTCCGGCCTCCAGGCAGGCAGAGCAGTCCAGGCTGACATCTGCCCACGCAAAGCCCACGCCTGGCTCAGAAGCTTCTCAAGTGCTTCCAGGTCATGTGGAGGAATCTGGAGATGTGGCAGGAAGCCATCACCTGTGGACCACTTCAGCAGGAAAGGAGGAGCTCCTCGTGTAGTGCTCGGATCTCAATTCTGCCACGAAACCAGAAGCAGATGCCGTGGATGAACAGCCTTGTGTGAGAAGCTCTCCACCACGAGGAACTGCAGCAGAGCACAGATCGGAAGTGTCCCTGCTCCAGCTCTACACTGTCTCGATAGTGTACGACCTCCTTGGCCGACGGCTTCCCACGGGGAGGCTCCCAAACAAACTGCGCAGCTTTGCCAGCGGCAATATGTGTGCGGCTCGACTGAGAAAGGCTGCGCATGAGCGGCTCCCCTCAAGTCTCTCACCTGCCCACGGCGCTCGGGCTCCCAACCTGCCTTGGGTACCCTAGAGTAGAAAGGTGGATTAGAAACTTAAGTCTCTATTTCTACAATAAAAACAAATGCAATCAGAAGCAGGCTTACTGAAAGGCAAGTCCCAGGGACTCCAAGACGTCTTACTGCCTAGTAACAGGCCGGTGTTTAGGACTGCAGCCACAGCACGGCACTCCCCACACCACACCGTGGGGCGTGCGCTGGCCCTGCTGCAAGCACTCTTGGACTCGGGCAAGCTCCGAGGTGCTCCGGGGCCCTGCTTGAGGCGCACACAGGACGCTTCACTTGGCAGCAGGACTGAATGGCGACGCTTGCATGAGATCTGGAAACAGGCTTTCATGAAACAACGAAGAACAAAGTGTTGGTGGCTCAGCAGGCCCCGAGAGGCAGGACAGAGGCAGCAAGCGCAAAAATGCCGTCTTCTGCCAGATCCACCTTCAGCTCACAAGCACTGCTGCCGCCAAGTAGCATAAAAGTCTTCCTCAGCTAAGCTGGACAGAAGCAACGGAAGAGCCAGGAGCCGTGTCACAGTATTTGTTAGTAAGCACTTTTCATTCAGTATAGAAAGTGCGGTGTGACTCCCTCATTGATCCTCACGACAATCCTGCGAGGTAGGTTAGGATGGGAGAGCACAGGGCCCACCCGGGTGCTGGATGACTTGGCAGGGATTTGAACCCGCGTGTCTTCCTCATGCAAAGCAAGATGTTTTGATGGGCATGGCTGCAGCTTTAAAGCGGGCGCTTGCCAGGTGACTTGGAAGGGTAGGAGGAGCAAGCAGCCTGGTTTCCTGCGCAGAGGCGCCTCCTTTCCTGCCTCCCCATCCAGAGCTTGTTAACATTTCCTGGCAAACGTTTGTCTTCTTAACAGCCTCTTTCCGTGGCAAAAATCAGGCCCCTTTTCTGTTCCTTTTGTTAGCCTTCAATGCAGCACGTAATTGTGTACTTGCCCTGCTAAATGTTTCTTTCTTGCTTAATCTTTCTACCGGTGCAGTTCCTTTCATTACCCGATCAGAACATCTGAATTAAGTGTCTTTAATGGCCTCTTGTGGGGGCCATTATCAAAGAACCCCTGAACTTTCCAAAATGCCTTTTGCCACTCCTCAGCAGCTCACAGACTTCGTGTCTGGGTGGGAGGCCTCGCTCAGATCTCTCTCTCTCTCTCTCTCTCTCGCTCATCTTGGCAAGCCAAGTGCCAAGATTCTGCGCTGGAACAAAGCATTGGGGAAAAGGCATCCTGGAGGTATCGCTGACCTTCAGCTGGAACGCTCAGCAGCTTCACTTATTAACATGGGGCTGTTCCATGCTGAGCCCAAACGATACGCAATTCACTTGCACATCTTTGTTAGTGCCAAAACAGTCCTCCCTTTTTATCATTTTCCAGTACTCCTTGCAAGAGGACTCACTTTTGCCTTCACTGAAGCTCCCTCACTTGCCCACACTGATTGGCTCAGTGGCACCGTGACACACCATCTCCTTCACTGTGTGATCCCTGATGGGCTGGGCTGGGTCACAGACGCCACCAGTCTGAGAAGGAGGGAGCAGCAACTGTCACTGACACCACCAAGGGAAACAACTTGAACAAACGGGATGGAAAAAAGTGAATCTACGTGGGTTTGGGCGCGGGGAGAGATTCTACCCCACCAAAACCTCTCGTTTCATAGAATCATAGAATCATAGAAAAGTAGAGTTGGAAGGGGCCTACAAGGCCATCGAGTCCAACCCCCTGCTCAATGCAGGAATCCAGGTCAAAGCATCTCTGACAGATGTCTGTCCAGCCGCACCTTGAATGCCTCCAGACTGGGAGAGCCCACCACCTCCCTAGGTAGTTGATTCCATTGTCTTATTGCTCAGGAAATTTTTCCTGATGTTTAGGTGGAATCTAGGTTCCTGTAACTTGAGCCCATTATTCCGTGTCCTGCAAACTGGGATGAACGAGAAGAGATCTTTGCCCTCCTCTGTGTGACATCCCTTCAAATACTGGAAGAGTGCGATCATATCTCCCCTCAGTCTCCTCTTCTGAAGGCTAAACATGCCCAGTTCTTTCAGTCTCTCCTCATAGGGCCTTGTTTCCAGTCCCTTTATCATCCTTGTTGCCCTCCTCTGAACCCTCTCCAGTTTGTCTATGTCCTTCTTAAAGTGAGGTGCCCAGAACTGGACGCAGTACTCAAGATGAGGCCTAACCAGTGCCGAGGAAAGGGGAATTATCACTTCCCGCGATTTGGAAGCTATACTTCTATTAATACAGCCCAAAATAGCATTTGCCTTCTTTGCAGCCACGTCGCATTGCTGGCTCATATTCAGTTTGTGATCTACCACAATTCCAAGATCCTTCTCACTTGATGTCAAAACTGGAGCATATTTGGGTGCAACTCTACTTCTCTTGTGCTGACCACAGAAGAGAGGCAACCCTGCGGAGGAGACCAGGATCCAAGCGCCAAGGCAGGCGGGGCCCTTCCTGCATCCTGAAGGCTGCGCTCCATCCACCCCATAGGCAACAGGAGAGGAGAGGAGAAAGGGAAGGTTTCGTGCTTGCCTCCCTTTCCCTGAGGCAGATGCCAAGTAGACTGTGGAAGGCCTGCCTGATGGCTTCCCTCCCGTCCAGTAAGACCAGCATGAAAGGAACTTGGCAGAGTTGAGGTCTTTCACTGATCAATCGGCCACTTGCTCCAAACAGTCCCTCATGTTAGCCTTCTGCCCCATGCAGTTTCAAAGCTGGTGCCTTGCACCCCACAGAACCAAACAGACTCCTTTATTTTAAATAAAGCCCCCACGGTAGAGCTCTCTCAGGCCATGGCCTCTCTCTCCTCAGGCTGGAAGCAGTGGGTGTTGCCCTCAACTGCTTCCTGGCCCCTCCCAGGGCATACCCCATTCTGGCCAAATCCAGCAGTTTCTTTGTATTGTTGCACGCGCATCTCTTCCTTCCGGGTAATTCAGAGCAGCTCCCGGATCTTCTCCCGTCCAGGCAAGGAGGGGCAGCAGCACAAGGTTTGGGTGCCGCCGGGCCTCCAGGCAATGCCACCATGGCCAGCTCACTGGCTACCATCTGCTGGACGTTAACAACTGGGGCTGCAGGCGACTACTGGCCGGCCCTGCTTGGGAGCGTCCTCGAGACATCCTGCTGGCCCTTGTCGGTGAGGAGGCCGCAGGGCTGGATGAGCCCTTCTCAAGGACACTAGTGTGTAGCCACGGCGGGGCGCCTTGTGACGCATCCTTTGGCAGGTATCCTGTGGGAACTCTCTTCTCCGGGCGGCAGGCGGATCCAGGGCACCTCCTGCTTCCCCAGGTCTCACCTGCTGGGCAAGAGCGAAGGGAGGTGTCTGCTTTGTAAGTCTGTTGGAAGCATGCATATCACCAGGTCCCCAAGAAAGGGGAGTTGGAGCTCCCCCCGCAGCTTGAGACAGACTGCGGAGCCCTCTCCTTTGGTGGTACACCACTGGCAGCACACGTGGTCTATTGGTGGCACTTGCCATTTCAGTCTAATCCTGCTCCCTTCTCAGAAAGAGGGGCCATTTTTCTCAGTCTCTTGTCTTAACTGGGTTTCCCGTGTCCTAACAATGCAAAATTAGTTTAGGAGCCAACAAAAGTGATTCAGCCAGAAGGAAAAATTGTATCTCGTGCCCTTTGTTTTCTGTTTTAGCAGCTCACCAGAGGCTGGATTGCTTGCTTCTCAGCTCTGCCTCCTTCATGCAAAAACAGCAGCAACAACAACCCCCCAACTGGGGGGTACAGTGTCCTCACTATTTGTCTAAATAGAGGACCAGGAGGCAAGCTTAGAGTTGCTCATAACACGTCTTTAATCGAAGGCTTCCAGAACAAACTGAACAAACACACAAAACAAACGCTTGCCTGGAACCACCTGTTGGCAGCCACGAGCGAACAAACAGGAGCAACGGATGGCAGGCAAGCCAATCAATCAGCAACCATAACCCCTACACTGCACGCCTCCCCACCAGATCTATTCCACGGTACATCTACAAATTGAGGCGCTGTGGTGACTTGACTTCCTTATTCGAGTGGGATAACGTCTGTCACTACCGGCAAAAGCACTCGGTGTCTCTGGCGATACCGTAACTGCGGAGCAACCACTGCTGGACTGTCCACTGTTGGGGCAGGTGTTGGTGGCGGTAACTCCGAAATTTCTGTCGAGGCTCCAGCTGCATCTGGTGCTACTTCTTCGAGTGATATTTCTGATCTCTTCAGCTGATCAATGTGTAGTCTCCAAATATTGTCAGGAGCAATCTCTACATTATAAGAGAGAGGTCCAGTCCGTTCTTTAATTGTTCCAGATATCCACTTCTGTTCTCCCTTATAGTCTCTTGCTAGTTTGTCCAATGGAGAAGTGCCGGGCCTCTCTGTGGGAAGATTGCCCAGCTTGTTTCAGCTGTTTGTCCTGAACACTTTGTCTCAGATTAGGCATGAGAAGATCCAGCCTTGAACGTAAGGGACGACCCAAGAACAAAATTGCAGGTGTCTGGTTTGTTGTTGCGTGAACTGCATTGCGATATGCAATTTAAAAATTGGCAAGTTTTTGTTTCAATGTGAGGTTTTCTCCAGACATTGCTCGCAAAGCATTGTTCAGGCTTTGAACAAACCTTTCAGCCAATCCGTTGGTGGCTGGGTGATACAGCGCTGATGTAATATGTCCAATTCCATTCTTTTTCAGGAATGTCAGAAACAGTTCTGCTATAAATTGTGGTCCATTGTCACTCACTAGTTGTTCAGGGACACTTGTTCTTGCAAAGAGTTCCCTCAATACATCTATGGTATGTGTGGTTGTTGTTGGAAGTCATTGGAAACACCTCTGGCCACTTGGAACACGCATCCACCACAACTAGAAAGGTTGTGCCCAGAAATGGTCCTCAAAGTCTATGTGAATCCTTTGCCAGGGCAAGGCAGACCATTCCCACGGATGAAGCAGAGCAGGTTTCAGCATCTTTTGGACATGTTGACAACCTGAGCAACCCATTGCAATCTGATCGATTTGTTGGTCTGTTCCCACTCACCAAACGAAACTACAAGCTAACGCCTTCATCTTTACTATTCCTATATGTCCAACATGTAGCTCCTCCAACACTCAAGCTCTCAGCTTGGGTGGAATAATGACTCTTATTCCCCACATAATATAACCACCATCAAGTGCAAGTTCATCACAGCGTTGGAAAAACTCCCTGAACTGAGATTTCTGCTGTGCCTTCCAGCCATTTAGTGTTGCTATGTAGACTTGTGAAAGTGTTGGGTCTTTCCTAGTTTCTCTCTGAATCATCTCCGCCATGACGGGAAGACTCTCAATCCCTCTGAGGGAAAACAAACATGTCAAGGAAATCTCCCGCTGATGTGCTTGAATCAGATTTTTCACCCTCTAGGGGTAACTGGGACAACCCATCCACATTTGCATGACTGAATGTCCTCTTAAATTCTATTTATATTGGTGACCTCCAAGAAACCATGCCCATCGCTGCATTCAGGCAGCTGCTGTAAGCGGAATCCCCTTTTGTGGACTGAAGATGGACAATAGTGGTTGATGGTCAGTGACCAGGGTAAACTCTCTCCCGTATAGGTACTGGTTGAAGCATTAACTCCCCCAAACCAGACTCAGTGCTTCCCTGTCTATCTGTGCATAGTTCCTTTCCGCTGTTGTGAGCGAAGCACAATGTCTGATGTCACCATTTTCTTTGCTTCCCTGAAAGCTTGTTCACACTGTCTTGTCCATTGCCATGTCCTCCATGCTTGTAGCAAAGTGTTCAAGGGATGTAACATAGAGGCTAAGTTGGGCAGGAATCTGTTATAATAATTAACAAATCCTAAGAAGGATTATAGCTGTGACACGTCTTTTGGCCTTGGAGCATTTGCAACTGCTTGTATTTTGTCCGTACACTTGTGTAGGTCTTGCGCATCAATAGTGTGACCACAGTATGTAATATTTATATTTATTTATTTATTTATTCATTCATTCATTCATTCATTCATTTTCTATACCGCCCAATAGCCGAAGCTCTCTGCGCGGTGTACAACAATAATACTAGGTTTAAAGAACTCACATTTGTTGCGTCGTGCTCTGAGTCCGTAGTCTGCCAGTCTCTGCAAAACTGTCTTGAGGTTTTGGAGATGTGTCTCTTCATTTTTTCCGGTGACAATGATATCACCTAAACAGCACTGGGTGCCTGAACAGCCTTGTAACACTTGGTCCATGGCTTTCTGCTAAAGCGCTGGTGCCGAAGCTACTCCAAAAACAAGTCTGTTATAACGATATAGTCCTTTATGTGTATTAATGGTGAGATACACCTTAGAATCTTCCTCCATTTCCATTTGTAAGTAAGCCTCTGCTAGGTCTATTCTACTGAAATGTTGTCCCCTAGCTAGGTTAGTGAAAATGTCCTCAATCCTGGGCAATGGATATTGTTCAGCCTGTAATACTGGATTAATGGTAACCTTAAAATCACCACAGATTCTGACAGCTCCCATCTTTTGGCTACGGGGACCACAAGTGTGGCCCATGGGCTCCAATCAACTTTTGAAAGAATCCCTTCAGCTTCCTTGCGATCCAGCTCGGTTTCCACCTTTTTGTGTATAGCACATGGGACTGGGCGTGCCCTGTGAAACTTGGGAGGTGGCCTTCTCCTGCAACACTATCTTGCCTTTGATGTGCCCCAGTGTGCCAGTGCCAACTTTGAACACAGTCTCTGCATCATCCAATATTCTTTTCAGCCCACTCTCAGTGGGCTCCGCCGTGGGGAGGGCGGCATGCAGTCTGTCGATGTCACCCCAATTCAGTCCTATGCTTTGCCACCCATAACGCTCAGTAACACTGGCACTTGCTTTCCAGCAACCATCTCATTTGCTTCAAAAGACTGTTCAAGTCTCTCTGTATATGACGTCCAGTCATCTGTTGTACTATCAAACACCTCCAGCTGTCCAATAGGACCAGCCATCCTGCTGCGGCCCTTTTCTTTTTACTCAATGGGAACAGGCCTCCTCGGCATTTGTTTGTTTGTAGCAACTCTGCTCTCTCTTTGGAGGTGAGGGCAGGCCTGAGGGCTTTCACGCTTAGATCCCACCTTCCTTAGTGTTGAAGGCTTCCAGAACACACTGAGCAAACACACAAAACAAACGCTTGCCTGGATCCACCTGTTGGCAGCCCCGAGCAAACCAACAGGAGCAGCGGATGGCAGGCAAGCCAATCAATCAGCAACCCTAACCCATACACTACGGGGGAAATGTTTATGGTGGGAGAAGACACCTTTGCTTCTGGTCCAGGTCATGAAACAAGGTGGCCACGAGGGCAGCGACTCTCTTGCGTGTCAGTCGCCAGTCTCTCTCCCCCCTCTCGGTGCATGTGTGTCACACGGGGTGTGTACCTAGACAATAAATGCTACTTGCACATAAAAAGCTAGCGCATCAGAGAGAAGGGCGGGCTGGAACACTTTTATCTCCTTGGCATGGGGGTCGTCATGGCTTGGCCTCTGCTGGCACAAGTCCCGTCCATTCCTCGTGCATCTGTACATTTGTAAGTGTGGCGGTTCGGTGTCTGTGTCAGTAACGCAGGGGCCCGCCCTTTTAGTTCATAGCCAGAAACTGGCCAGCTGTAGTGTGGAAGGGTTTGAGAGCCAGTGTGGCATAGTGGTGAGAGTGTTGGACTGGGACTCGGGAGATCCGGGTTCTAGTCCCCGCTTGGCCATGAAACTCACTGGGTGACTTTGGGCCAGTCACTGACTCTCAGCCTAACCTACCTCACAGAGTTGTTGTGAGGATAAAGTGGAGAGGAGGAGGATTGTGTAAGCCGCCTTGGGTTCCTTGCAGGAAAAAAGGTGGGGTATAAATATAATAAATAAATAGTCAGTCCATGGAATCATAGAATCATAGAAAAGTGTGAGCTTATTACTTTCAGAGTTCTCAGGAGAAAGCAGGCAGGAGTCGAGTTGTCTCCCCCGCCCAGCTGCAACTTCTACCTTGCAGAGAAAGGAGCTGGCAGAAGGAGGAATAAGATGGCCACACCTTCGCTTTTAAGTTGGTGCTTAGCCTACAGAGCCTTTGCTAGGAACACCTCTCTCGTCTTCCCTGACTGTATCTTTCTACCTGGATCTATCACCTACTGAGCTATTGGGAGCACTCTGCGCATGGACTCTACCTAATTTGGATTTTCTTCTCTTTGGACTTTTACTGTCAGGAACCTGCCATGAAAAGGACTGTTGTGCTTTTCATAGACTGTGCATTCCTGTGGCTATGGATGTGTCTTTGTCGAGGAGCCCAGAGCCCAGCTGGCTTGGTGTAATTCCTGACTTCTGGACATTCCTATGCCTCGACCCATGTGGCGTAGAGATCCCAAAGCTGGAAGCTTTGGACGCTGGAATCTCTGCATGTGGGGAAGTACTTTGGACTCCAGTCTGATCTTGTTTTGGACCCTGATTGTCGAGAGTCCTGGACTCACAGTACCCAGAGGGTCCAACCCAAGTGGCAGGGTGGGTCTTGACCTCTGTGGGAGTGTGCATGCTGGTTCAGGTCCTCTTCTAGAATCCCTTCCTGTTGTCTCAGGAGCAATAGCGCTCAGATCCTTCCCGTGTTGGAGGAGCAGCTAGGAGTTGCTCAGATCCTAAGACCAAGACGCATAGCACCTTGGAGGTTCCAACTCAGTGGCAAAGTTGGCTCAGATCTTTATGGGGGTGTGTGGGTAAGTCAGGCCTGTTTCTAGGATCTCTTCCCTTATCACAGGAGCATCTGGAATTGGCCCCAATCCTTCCCTTGTCTGTGGGAATTGGCTCCGGTTCCTTCCTTGGTGTGGAATGTCAGGGAATTTGGTGCCTAAGAGACATTCCAGTCCCCTACCTTGAAGTGGAACAATTTCAAGAGCCTGTAGCAAAATGCCATCAGCTCTATGATTTCTGAAGACTGTAACCATTCAGCTTGTGCCGTGGAATTTGCTGTAATAAAAGGATCTCGCTGTCTTGGAGTCTCCAGTGTCAGCGTGTGCTGGAATGCGTGATGGAAGGGCCGGCCCAGGCATTCAAGGTGCAGCTGGACAGCCATCTCTCAGGGATGCTTTGACCTGGATTCCTGCATTGAGCAGGGGGTTGGGCTCGATGGCCTTGTAGGCCCCTTCCAACTCTACTTTTCTATGATTCTATGATTCTATGACAGTAAGTCAATGGGGATGGCAGGGCATCATGCCCTGAGCCTCTAGTCACCTCTTCCCCAAAGGAAATCAACTGTGCAAAGACTTCCCTGCAAGATCCACCACCACCTGGCCAAGGTGAACACCTTCCGAAATGAGCCATTTTACATCAAACACATTTGCTTAAAAAAACAAAAACAAAGACACAAGCCAACCCCAAGGGCTCTTTGCCAAGAATATTAGTGCTTTGCTTGAAAAAAAGTTCTCAAAGCAAAAAGACGTTAATTACCCAACAATTAGGAGCAGATTGAAAAGAAGCAGAAGAACAGTGTGAAATGCCAGCATTTGCAGGGCTCATGACTTCCTGTTTACTCATCATACACCTGGCCTATTATTCTAAATGTTTCTCCCCCATTAATTATGATAAAACCTTTGCAGGCAGAACAGGAGTATTTGCGGCTTCCAAAAATAAGTGTTTTGAAAATATTTAGCTTCCGTGCATCAGGCACAATTGTGTTGGCAGACGTCCCCAGGTGGTTCTGTTGCGGCCGTTTTCCGCCACAGCCGTGAGAGAGAGTTTGGATGCCAGGAGAGAAAAACCCCTTCTTCCGTAGATGTGACATCATGAAGCTTAGTAGCTGCCTGACACCAAGTCCAATCAGTGGTCCAATCCAACCCGGTCCTCCTGTCTCCTAGGCTCCTGCTGCTGCTCCCAGAAAGCCTGTACGCAGAGGAGACGCCCCCGGGCTGAAGCGAGGGTCCCGCCCCTGAGCTGCGGCTTGTCGGTTCCCTCGGCTGTGACTGGCGCCCAGGTGCCCCTTGATCACAAGGAACTCCCTGGACAGGTCCAGCTGCCGCCCCGCAACACAAGGCGCCCGGCCTCAGGACGTGGGGTGCCGAACTGGGGGAGGGGAAATTAGCCGAACACGGAAACAGCCCTCCCGCCGAGGCAAAGGGCGGGCCACGATGGCCGTCACCAGAGGGCCGGAAGAGCACTGTGCCAGCACGTTCATCCCGGGGCGAGGAGGAGGGAGGCGCCCCTCCAGCCTCCTTGGCATGCCGAGCCTCCTGACGGGGGCTCCCGCTCTCCTCACGTCTCCTTGGGGGCGGAAAAGAGCCCCGGAAGGATCTCTCCCAAGTGGGCGACTTGGCAACAAGCTGGCAACGGTGCTTCAGTGGAAGTGCAACCTGGTGCGTGGGGAGCGGGTGGGGTCCCGGCTGCACCGTGGATGCTGAAATAGTGGTGCCTGGCGAGGCCCAAGCGCTTGGGGCAAGCAGTGCCGGTGCGGCGGGCCTCACAGGGGGGGAGCGGAGCTGTGGCTGTGCGTCCGCACTTGGGCCCCTCTTGGCCATGCTCCACCGGGGGAGGGGTCCCAGTCCCAGGCCCCCCCCCCGGAGCTCTACCTGGGCAGCGGTGGGATGGCTGCGCACTTGCAAGGGTCTGCCGGGCGTATGCGCTCGCCTTGTGGAGATGGGCATCCAAGTCCTATAGAATCATAGAAAAGTAGAGTTGGAAGGGGCCTACAAGGCCATCGAGTCCAACCCCCTGCTCAATGCAGGAATACAGGTCAAAGCATCCCTGACAGATGGCTGTCCAGCTGCACCTTGAATGCCTCCAGAGTGGGAGAGCCCACCACCTCCCTAGGTAGTTGATTCCATTCTCTTATTGCTCCGACAGTCAGGAAATTTTTCCTGATGTTTAGGTGGAATCTGGGTTCCAGTAACTTGAGCCCATTATTCCGTGTCCTGCAAACTGGGATGATCGAGAAGAGATCCTGGCCCTCCTCTGTGTGACATCCCTTCAAGTACTGGAAGAGTGCGATCATATCTCCCCTCAGTCTCCTCTTCTGAAGGCTAAACATGCCCAGTTCTTTCAGTCTCTCCTCATAGGGCCTTGTTTCCAGTCCCTTGATCATCCTTGTTGCCCTCCTCTGAACCCTCTCCAGTTTGTCTACGTCCTTCTTAAAGTGAGGTGCCCAGAACTGGACGCAGTACTCAAGATGAGGCCTAACCTTCTTGTCATCTCTGCACACGCACTGGCTGGGGCAGCCATATCTGACAAGAGCTAGGAAGGAATCCTGCCTGAAGCTGTGGAGAGCCACGGCGGCCAGCCGGGGTCGACAGCACGGGCCTGGATGGGCCGAGCGAGGTCTCTGACTCGGGACAGGGCCACTCCCCAGGTTCCTGTTGAAGGTTCCGGGCTCCCTTGACCCTGAAGCCACTTTTGCCCCACCCCATTTACGCTGTCACTCCTGAGTTCTGCCCTCGCAATCATTGCTAGAAGTTCAGCATAGTGTTAGTGATTAATTTAGTGACTTCTGCACCATGAATGAAAGCTGCACCCTGGTCTCCCCTTCTGCTTCCCTGCTGGACTTGATAGATTGCAAGGCTCTCAGGTCAGAGATCTGCCCCCTTGTACTTTGTAAAGTGCCTTGCATACCAATGGTGCAATGAATTAATAAATAAATAAATAAAATAAGGAAGTGCATGCCTCTTTGCC
The DNA here is from genome assembly GCA_021292165.1 of Shinisaurus crocodilurus. Classification (NCBI taxonomy): domain Eukaryota; kingdom Metazoa; phylum Chordata; class Lepidosauria; order Squamata; family Shinisauridae; genus Shinisaurus; species Shinisaurus crocodilurus. The sequence goes on along the minus strand of CM037876.1, from coordinate 320,680,081 downwards.
CTGTAGCATGGAGACTGGCTTGCTTCTTTGAGCTACCTGGAGCTATTTCCCCTGCAGCACTGTTATATAGTGAATTGGCTCCCTCTTTTCTCCTTGTGGGTTGGTCTGCTTGGAACTGGTGGATGAATGGACCTGCCTTGCAGGAAGGGTTAAAAACCGGAACGTAAGAACTACCTTTCTGGATCAGACCATAGTCTGTAGAGCCCAGCATCCTGTTTCCAGCATCGGATGGCCAGATGCTTCTGGGAGGCCCACAAGCAGGACATGAAGACAGGGGCCTTCACCCATTGTTTGACCCCAGCATCTGTATGATATCTGAAGAAGGAGGGTCTATTTTTAGTTATTCTGGCTAACAGACATCAATAATCTTACCTTTAATTTGTTGGGGGGGGGGATTTCAGTGACCCCTGAGCCTGTGGCCCCTGCTGCATCTCATGGCAGCAATTTGAATCCATTCCATGTTCCATGAGGAAAGACTTCCTTCTGTTTCTCCTGAACCTACTGATAATCAATCTGCTTCATTAAATGAAGGTTCAAGTTTAGATGTAATGTCTAACAGATTTCCTCTGTCTGCCTATTTTTGGCTCACTGAGAGAATTCAAAAGGGTTAGTGATTCAGGACTCCACTTTGCAGAAGCCGTGCTGATTCTTCTCCTTCTTCTCTGAATTTGACAGCTGTAGCCTTAAGAACTTCTTTGGCTTCTTTGGAATTTGACTCTCCCTCAGTTTGCCTGGGACAGACATTAGAATGATGGGATTTTTCGGACCTCCTGGGCTTGGTGCTAGATTAGCCTTCTTCCATTAGTCTTCTTCCTCACTACTAACAAGGCTGATTTTAGTGCTAAACTACATATGTTTGCTGTGCTATGGACTAACGAGCTACACTCTAGCTCACATTTTCTCTTTAAGAATGCTCAAGTGACGTGAATGCCATCTGGCCTCAGCAACTCATTATTTTTTCATTTGTCAGTAGGTTCTAAAATGTCATCCTGTTGTCACCTCTACTCAAGATGTGCTCTCCAAAAATAACATTTCAAGTGTGGCATTCCTTTCAACATCTTCTGCGGTGAAGCCTTGTTTGGCTTCCCTGTGGCTCCCCTGAATTCTTCCTTCAGTTTTCTTTTTCTACCTGGTCCATCTAATGGCCTCACAGGCTCTCTGGCTGGTTTCCTCCTTTGGCTGCTTTAATATTCACGTTTATTATTAGTTTTCATATCTTTAGCCATCTTGGCCTGCCTTGTGGTGAATTTAGATTTGGTTTGCCGGAGTCTCTGCTCAAATCTTCTTCATTTCCTTCATTCTTTTGTTGTCGCCTGAAGCCTGCCTTTTACATCCGAATGTAAGAAGAGCCCTGAAGACCAAAGGTCCAGGAGACCAACATTATTTTTTCAACAGCGGCCTTCCAGATCTCCGCAAGAAGGGCGGGATGAAGGTGCCATTTAATTAAAGTGGTTGCAATTTGGACAAAGTGAAGTTAATGCACCCCTTGGACACACTGACTTCTTGTCGTGTCCTTTCCTGTTCTCTGATTATGTGATTTCACAAATATGAAAGCAGCAGCACCACAAGGAGTTTCTTTAGAGCATTCTGACAGTTTCTGCTGGCTTAGCTACCCAGAGCAGAGCAGAACCATCCAGACCACATCAAAAACTGCTACTTCAAAAGCAACTTGGCATAGTGGTGCTCTCCTATCTGGGGAAATCACCATTGGATGTGTTGGGCGGGCTATCTTCTCTGGATCGTGACCTAGGCCTGGAACAATCCTGAGATGCCCAGGGCATTTGTTTCCACAAAGAAAGTTTTCCAGCAAAAGCGTTCTAGTTTCAGGCAGCAAATTGGTTGCTTAACAGCAAGAACTCTCCCGAGCCACGATTACACCCTGGCATTGTTGCCGCCTGGTCATTATTTCTCCCCTGGGTGTATTAAGAAATAAATATCTTTAAATGAGGTTGTCACCAGCGTAATCATTTTCTGCCTTGCAGAGCCTGAAATAACAAGATTGCCCTTTAAGTGTCTGGAAAGTTCTAGCATGGAGTTGTGATGCTTTTGAAAAGGCAGCGTAGAAACGACTTCTGTAGTAAAATGAGCCAAAATAGTTTGGAAAGTTCCAGGCCCGAAGAAGAGTGAAATGGCATCCCAAAACTTTTATAGGGATCTGTGAGAGAGGAGAGAGGGGAAAGCATTTTAAAAAGCCAGCTGCCTCTCGCATTCCTAAGAGGACTTTTATTAAGGCTTCATTTATGCCCCTTTTGTGCCTTGCTAAAGTGCAGTCTAATTCACCAAGTACTTGGTGTGGGCTGACACAGCGGCTGCGTTTAGTGACTCACTCAGTCACAGCATCACCACACCCCAGTTCCTCCAAAGGTACCTGGATGTTTTCTACTTGCTGCAGTGGATGCAAGCGTTGTAGACTGAGATCTGTTACTTCTTCCTGACCAGGGCTACTGCCTCAGTTTGTCTGAGTGTGGAAAGCTAAGCAGGGTCAAGCCTGGTTATAACTTGGATGGGAGACCCCTCCTCTAGTCTCCTGCATTGAGCAGGAGGTTGGACTCGATAGCCTTGTAGGCCCCTCCCAACTCTATGATCTATTAAATACATGCCACACACACACACACACACAAGGCCTGGTCCGCTTTGAAAATCGGAGGCTTCATGGTTTCCTTTAGCTTCTTTTACTTCCTGGTTTGCATTTGCAGCCAGACATGGCAGGAGGGCACATGACCACAGCCTTGGCTCCTGCTCCTCTCTAGGGTGCAAACATAGTCGGGGTGGGGGGTGTGCAGATACAGATGTGTGGCCCTCTCCCACACATCTACTATGATTCCATCCCATGCATACAATCTCATGAGCCATGAAAGGAAAGTTTCTATTTCAGATCCAAATTATGTTTTCTACTTTTCTGAAATTACACCCCGGCTTTGCTCTTTTTCTTCAGCCTAGCAAGCAGCCTGAAGAAGAGTTCCTACAAAGCTTGATTACTATTTTCTAACTTTTTGGTTGAGCCTCATAAAGGTATTATTTTCCTGTCGGTGTTTTCGATTTGATTTGATTTTTAAAAAATTCCAATGAACCAACACAGCTGCAAACATTAGATAAATAGACCAATTCACTTTAAAGCTTTGTTTTTCTGGCCTTTTTCTGGCCTCTGGAGCGCCTGCAGTTTTTGATGAGTGCTCGCTAGCTGAAACATCTTTCCATTTCTGCCACAGCCACCGGCAGTGTGCAAAAAATCCACAGGGCTGCAATACACTTCAGCAAAAATTAGTGGCAGTTGTTCATTCCTTTGTTGCAAACCTCACTTACTAAGGTAAGCGGGGCGGGTGGGGTGTTGTGTACCCTTTTCCAAAAGAAGACTCGGGGGACCATCCTACGGCTGCTAGATGGAGCCCAGCTTGTTGTCACGGGGACTCCGACCTCAGTGCCCTCGCAGCCGGTGCGGAAAGAACTATGCTGGCTGCAGCTCCGAAGGCCAACCTTGGAGCTGGCGTTCTGTGGGAGTTCCAGGGGGCGGGGAGAGGAGAAGGAAGGCTCTGCCACGATATGTAGTATCCCAGCAGCGCCTCGGCCTCCCCTCCTCGCGAGTAGGGGCAAAACACTTAGATGGCCGAAATCGGCTGTCTGTCCTTTGCAGGGCGAGAGGAACGCAGAGGAGACCTTCACTTCCAAGCTCCTGCCCTCCACTGGATGCCCATAATCCTCCGAGTTCAAAGAAAAAGAGAACCATAGAATAGTAGAGTTGGAAGGGGCCTACAAGGCCATCGAGTCCAACCCCCTGCTCAATGCAGGAACCCACGTCAAACCATTCCCTGACAGATGGCTGTCCAGCTGCACCTTGAATGCCTCCAGAGTGGGAGAACCCACTACCTCCCTAGGTAGTTGGTTCCATTGGCGTATTTCTCTATCAGCCAGGAAGTTTTCCTGATGTTCAGCCAGAATCTGGCTTCCTGTAACTTGAGCCCATTATTTTGTGTCCTGCACTCTGGGATGGTCAAGAAGAGATCCTGGCCCTCCTCTGTGTGGCAACCTTTCAAGTACTGGAAGAGCGCTATCATTATCTCCCCTCAGTCTTCTCTTCTGAAGGCTAAACATGCCCAGTTCTTTCAGTCTCTCCTCATAGGGCCTTGTTTCCAGTCCCTTTATCATCCTTGTTGCCCTCCTCTGAACCCTCTCCAGTTTGTCTACGTCCTTCTTAAAGTGTGGTGCCCAGAACTGGACGCAGTACTCAAGATGGGGCCTAACCAGTGCTGAATAAAGGAGAATTATCACTTCCCGCGATTTGGAAGCTATACTTCTATGAATGCAGGGCAGCCCAAAATAGCATTTGCCTTCTTTGCAGCCACATCGCATTGCTGGCTCATATTCATTTGGTTTCCTCTCCCTAGGTGCAGCACTTGGCATTTATCCCTATTAAATTTCATTCTGTTGTTTTCGGCCCAGCGCTCCAGCCTATCGAGATCTCCTTGAATTTTGTTTCTGTCTTCCAGAGTATTAGCTGTTCCACCCAGTTTTGTGTCATCTGCAAATCTGATGAGCATTCCCTGCACCTCCTCATCCAAGTCGTTAATAAAAATGTTGAATGGCACTGGGCCCAGGACCGAGCCCTGTTTTCCTGAGGAGGTAACCCCGCTTGTTACCTCTCCCCAGTTTGAGAAGGAACCATTGATAAGCACTCTTTGAGTCCGATTCTGTAGCCAACTGTGGGGTTACAGGCAGCCACATTGGATTGTGCTGCCGAAGATCTTTCTATTTTTCCCCCCAGGCGACACAGAAAATTCTCAGAAAGATCTGTAGGTTACTTGTGAACAAGACATTTACGCACATCTCTTTGGGGCCTGTGAATTCTAGTGGCAGCACTGGCTCCCGCTGCCCCTGGGATCAATGCCTCCTTCCTACCAGCTTCCCCCACCCCACCCCCGCCTCTGCACAAGGATCTCCGGGGCTGGTCATTCTTGGGGGAGCGGGTCACACAGGGAAGCACAAGTCTCTGCCTCTTGGTCTTGGGGCAGCAGTTCAGTGTCCAGAATGTGACCTGTTCTGCTTCTACTTGGTTCCAGGAAGTCACACACGATCTATACACTAGGTACATACTGTATTTTTCGCTCCATAACACACACTCCCCCCCCCCCCAAATAATAGGGGTAAATGTCTTTGCGTGTTATGGAGTGAATATTGTAAAAAATAAGTAATTTTTTTTTTTACATACCTCCCTCTGGGCTCCTGGGCGGAGCGGGGCAAGCCCCCGCCTGTCAGCTGATTTGGCTACGGCGCCCCCCCCGGCAGCAGGGACGCGGGCGGGCGGGTGCAGGGACGCGGGCAGGCGGGTGCAGGGACGCGGGCAGGCGGGTGCAGGGACGCGGGCAGGCGGGTGCAGGGACGCGGGCAGGCGGGTGCAGGGACGCGGGCAGGCGGGTGCAGGGACGCGGGCAGGCGGGTGCAGGGATGCGGGCGGGCGGGTGCAGGGCCAGCTCTGCTCCGCGCAGCGACCTCTGGAGCCCACCGGCCGGCGGAAGAGAGGAGGGCTCCTGCGCGGAGCGGGACAAGGCCGCCCGCGCCCACCACAAACTTTGCCACTGAGGCGGTGGCGGCGTGGCGATGGCGGCAACAAACTGCTCCATAGCGCTACAAGTGTTTTGGGGGCTCAATAGCAGCTACGGAGCCGCCAAATTTCATTGTTTGCAAGCTAAATTTGGTCCTTTTGCTGCTCCGCAACTCCTACAGACACCATTAATTGTGTCCTCCACAACTCCTACAGTAATTGGCGGGGGCAGCAGGGACATGGGTGCAGGGCCAGCTCTGCTCTGCGCGGCGACCTCCGGAGCCCACCGGCCCTGCCCTGCCCGCCAGCGAAAGTGACGCGACAGGACCAAGAACACTTCCTTTGTCCTGGTTTGTTTACTTCCAGGGACACTCTGGAAAATGGAGCATCTCTGGCAGGAACCACGGAGCCCTACAGTAGCATCTCTCATGAGTGTTGTTTGGCAGCCAGACAGCGAGAAGTAGTCACTAGTGCTGCTGCTGATGAGAAGTTTACTTTTGGAACAGTAAAAGTAAGCAGATGCTTTGAAATGGGTGGGTGGGTGGGTGGGCTGGGCCTGAGTGAGGAGGAGGAGTGAGCCTGGACCCCCCCAAGCATGCAAGATAGCAGGGAAAGGTGCTTGCTAGCAGCGAGGGCAGCAGCAGCAGCAGCGAGGGTGGGGAGCAAGTATTGCCCTTCTACTCAGACTGCCGTAATTTGCATCTAGTAAGTGCACTGAAATACGAACTGAACAACTTTCTGGACAGTTCACAAAACTTAAAACCATAAAATACAATTTTATACAGTTTAATAAAATGCAATATAAAAACCTCTAAATGTTTAAAACAGAATAAAACCAAAGTAAAAGCCAGCAGCAGTGTATACATCTAAGATCACAACATTTTTTTTTTAACTGAAGGACTAAACATCGCACATGATTTTTCCCCCATCTGTTTTCTTCTTCTAAAATCTAAGTGCGTGTTATGGGCAGGTGCGTGGTATGGAGCGAAAAATACGGTAGATTCAAGGATATATGTTTGCAGAAATAGCCTCAAGCATGATCTACAACTTTGCAGCCACGTGTTCCGCTCGTGGTAATGGGGCTGCAGACTGGGCTGGTGGCCGCTGGAGAGCCCTGCCCTGGTAACGTGTGCACACCGTCCCCACCGCAACAATAGGAGAGAACTGCTGGGTCCATCCAGGATGGGCTGTGCTTGCTGGGCAACATCCACTGCTCCTGGCCTGAGAGAGCTCTGAAGGGGGCCTGGGTTGAAATAAAACCTGGAGGCTTTGTTTAGAAAGCAGAGTCAGTCTGGTTCTGTGGGGCGCGTGCAAGCGAAGCCACCAGCTCTGAAACACCCGTTCCTGGAGCGGGACCGGTGCAGGGCAGTTTGGTGCCCTAGGCTGGGTTATATTTAGCGCCCCCCCTCTCGTACCAGGGGGGGGAGGGCTCTGGAGCAAAGCAGCCGGGAAATGCCTGCTTGCCCAGCGCCCCCCCCTGCCCGCCCGCCGCCTCCAGCAGCCGCTTTCCCCTCTGCCAACCGGTCGCCGCCGCTGCCGCTGCCGCCGCCACACACGCTCCTGACCCGGCCTAGCTCCGGGCGCAGAGGAAAGCCGAGCGCGGCTGCGAGCCCGCCCGGCGCCCGCAATCCCCCCCCCGCACAAACCTGGTGGTTGCGGACTGGTGCCTTTGTCGGCGAGGCGGTGAAGCGGGGCAGGAGCGCGCCGGCGGCGAGGAAGGAGTGCAGCGTTTCTGCGCCCTCTTCCACCACGCGCCCTAGGCAGCCGCCTGGGTCTGCCTAGCAGTAGCGCCGGCCCTGTCCTGGGGTCTGGTAGCGCCAGCCCTGTCCTGGGGTCTGGTTGTGCCTGCTCTTCCTGCAGACCTAAATCCTCCGCTCTTTTCTCGGACCTCAACATCCTATCAGTGTCCCCAGTTCCCTTTGTGATCCCAGCCACAATCTCCCCATCATTACGGCAAATGCTGAAGAAGCCTGGAAAGCACCCAGTGCAATCCCCCAAGAAGGGGGATCAGGGCCCTTGTCCCTCCCTCCCGCTGCCTCAATTGCACAGGAAGTGCTGGCTGGAACTCGGGGACGCGGGGACTTGTCGTTCTTGGGAGAGCATTGCATGCCGGGCAGCACACGTCTCTCCTGCTACGAGGCCCGGGGCGGGGACGGGCAGCCCGCGGGCCTGATCTGGCAGGGGGATGTTCCCCCATGTGGACTGTGGAGCATCCTCGGATCATGCCAGGCGGTGGGCTTGCCCTCCCAGCCCCAGGAGGGATCTGCACGGCTCTCTCCGAGCTCAGACTGGAGATCGCGGCGGGGACGAGTCACGAGGGGATCTTGGCCGAGGCTGGGCAGAGCAGCTCCTCCTGGGGCCGGTTGAGTCTGTTTGCACACCCACAGACTCGCCCGTGCCGTGCCTCCCCCCACTGGGGAGGGGGCCGTGCAGGTGCAGCACCCCCAGTCCAGGCAGCGGCTCCCTGGTGCCATCTGGCTTGTGCAGGGCTGGGTGTGGCGGTGGGGTGGGGGGTGATTCGGCCCCCACCCCATGCCCCTGGCCCAAGGTTTCCTGTGCAAGTTCCCTCCCTGCTCGCCAGGCCCCTCGCTCAGCTTCATCGCTGCTCCTGAAGATGGACTCTAGGCAATCTCCCAAGATATGGACACCCCACGTGGTTGCCCAGCAATAAACTTGATCTAGGGATGACATTGCTTCGCTTCTTCCTTCCTCGTGTACATGGGTTTTATTAATGATAAGCCAGCCCTTTTCTCAGTCTGCTAATTTCTATTGTTGAGAAAATGGCACACAGAGAGCTTGGGGCCAAGGAGTTTTCTAAGCGATTAAAAGTAAACTCTGTTGGATGGAAAACCAGTTCCTTCCCAGCGTTTTGGGGGAGGGGAGGGGAGGGGGCCAAGCACAGTGAGGACGCAGGCTGCTGTGCTTGGCACGGGAAGCAGAGGGCAAAGGAGGGCCCGCGTGAGCACCTCGGAGCCTGCCTGAGGCACACAGCCGGGGGTGTGCGCCCCCCCGGCTTTCCCCAGTCGGTTCTGCAGCATCTGTGGGAGTTCTGGCAAAAGCACTACTGGTGAAGTCACTGGCTGGGAGGGAGGAGCCTCCTGGCAGTTCGCTGCCCTTGTCAAGTTCAAAAGCAGGAGCGCCGCCTCCTTGCCCTGCCCAGATGTCGGGGGACGGCACAGATGGAAGAAGAGGCAGCGCAGCACCGGGCGAGGGGAGGCCACGCAGAAGGGGGTGGCCCAGCGGGGGAGGCCCTTGCTCCGCAGTGCAGCTTCCGGAGAAATCACAACTTATGTTCTGCGCACCAGTCTCCACTGAGACCCTCTGATGGGTTCTACTCGGATCTTTCGACTATTGTAATGTGTATTCATTCACACACCGGTACTGCTTTTTCTGCAAAACAGGCACCACAATTTTTCACATGGAATTTCCACCATGCAGTCCCACCCGCAGTGCAAACACTTGCCAGCAAGGTGAGGTCTACATCTGGTGCTTCTCGGTCTCCCGCCTCCTATGGATCACATGGGCTGGCTCAGGGAAGGCTCAGAAAAATTGGCCCTGAAACATTTGGTCTGTCAAAAGTCTCTTCCTCAGCCTCCTTCTGATATTCTGGATATTCTGCAAATTATGGAATGGCCTGCTGGAGGAGATTCGCCAATTTACCAGTCTTTTGGAATTTAAACAAGCCATAAAGACTGACCTCTTCTGACAGGCCTATCCGGCGGAATTCTAGGATGCCTTTAAGATGTTTTTAAGATGTTTTAAGATATTTTAAGATGTTTTAATAGTATGTGTTGTGTTACATCATTTTGTGTGCTTTGTGTTTTCTGCTGTTCCCCGCCTCAATCTAGATGGAGAGGCGGGTAAGAAATATCTTCTTCTTCTTCTTCTTCTTCTTCTTCTTCAACAGGTGCATATTACATTGGTTAACTGTTGAATGGAACACAGCAAGAAATACCTCTATGTAGAATTTGAGCAGCTGTAGCAATGCACAAAGCTCCGTGTTCAGGAACCCACAGGGTGATATTTAAGTATTTCACTATTGCACAGTTGCGCTCGTAAAGCAGCAGCAGCAGCAGCAGCAGCAGCGGGCACATGTATGCACAGGAGGTGCAGAGACTTGCACTAGCACATGCCCAGAAAGGAACAACTTTGAGGTGGGTTGAAAGAGAGGAGGGACAAGCAAAGTGAGCCCTGTCATGCTCCAGCCACAGAAGTGGAAAAGGTAGAGAGGGGCGCACTGCTTGTAATCTGCCCAGAGTGGAATATATTGGGTGGAATAAAAATATAAGAAAGAACTGTGAATAAAGCATTAAAAGGTGCACCATGCCTTCTGTGATGTGGAATGTACATTGTAATTCCACAAGCAGCAATAAGTGGGAAAGCGGTGACTCCTTTGGCTCTCCCAGGTCACACCGGAAGCAGCCTTATGCCGAGTCGGACCACTGGTGCGCCTGGCCCAGTATTGTCGACACTGACTGACTGGCATCAGCGGCTCTCCCCCTGGGGTTCAGGCAGGAGTTCTTCCCAGCTGTCGCTGGAGATGCTGCCGGGGGTTGAACCCGGGACCTTCTGCATGCGAAGCGGGGGCTCAGCGACTGAAACCCCCCCCCCAGTATCTCCAAATTCTGTGGAGAAATGCAGATGGCGAGTATTTTGGAAGCATCCCTGCGAAAAGTCTGGCAGGGCGGTGGTGCGGTCACAGCAATGTCTGAGCAGCCGTGACTGACTACGGTGAGACCTGTAAAAATCCCACCCCCACACCTGCAGTGTCCCACATCTGACCCACACGCATTCGCCACCGTGCGGAAACCCCCCCTCCCACCGACACACAGCAATTGGGCTTCACAAAAATCTCCCTTGGTGAAAGTGGAGGCTTTAAAAAAAGCCGAATTCCTGCATAGGGGACATTCTCAGGGGGAGGAAAGGGCGCCCAAGGAAGCAGCGGTAAGCGGTGGGTTCTCAGGATAGTTCTCAGGACCAGGGCTGGGCTGCGGAACGACCTTCCCCGGGGAGTCCCTGGAGATTTTTTAAGAAAGCAGCCCCAGTATTACCTTTGCCAGGCGGGGCTTATTTCTAGAGATTTTCCAGGGCTCCTGGTATTTCTCTCAGTCCAGCGTCTTTTGACAGTATCAAAATCATGAAACTTTTAAAAAATAATCACTTAAAAAAAAACAAAAACCTTAATTGTATGGAGAGGCCCTTTTTCATATATATAAAAAGGCCTGGTTTTTGAGTAATTTGAGTGTGAGGCAGCCATTCTGAATGGCTCTGCTCCAATAGAGAACAACCTGGGGGGGAGGGGGAGTTTGGGGGGAGGGGGGGATTTACTGTAAAACAATTTCCAAGCAAAGGCTTTGATTTGTTGGAAGGAGTATATGGTTTACGGAGCCTTCCTGGATTGTCCCACACCTGGTGTTGCTTATTACATGAATCATCTTCCTGTGAATACATTCTTTCTTTCTTTCTTTGTGGTTCTGTTACGCAAATCTGTTTTGCCACCGTCCAGTGTTGCCACAATGAGCCTACTGGGCCAAAGTGGCCTCTTGAGCCATTAGTTACACACATCATCCATTCACACCCACACCCCCCCACACTTACTTCTTGGTTATTAAAAAGACAGAAAATTGGAGGGGGCAGTTTGGCTGAGGGCAGCAGAGCCAAACCTATAATTCTGTGTTGGATATTGCACTAAGTGTTCATGACCAACCAAAGTTGTGCAAAATTCCTATGGCACTGTTTTAATATCAATAACATCAATAACAAAAAAAAATGATAGCTGAAGACGATGCCATTAATACATGAGCCAACAACTTCAGTGTAATGTGGGAATAAATTTAAATTGGAATCAGCAGAGACCCGTGTTAATACAGCTCTTGCTGTATTAACACTTGCAAACATCCTTTCAGCTCCTGTTTTAAGTAAGCGCATTGAGAAATCTATAAATATTTTGCATTTCAGAACTCACCATTTCCCAAAAAGCCACGTGGAACAGCACATTATGGAGGAGGACGTGCGTGTAAAACATTCATGTTCTTGAAGAGAATCACAGCATCTGGTTTAACTTATCTGCCATCGGTGCATATTTTCAACACGATTTCCCCCCCATTAACAGTCATTTGCATTTCACGATATTACTTCTACATTCCCTGCCTATAATCTTCAAAGATCTTAGTGCCCTTAAAAAATGCTTTACTCACCCTTAGAATACAGGGCTTCCATGGGGTCACATAGGATCATAGAGTTGGAAGGGGTCTACAGGGCCATCGAGTCCAACCCCCTGCTCCATGCAGGAAACTAGAGGAGGGGTCTCCCATCCAAGTAATAACCAGGCCTGACCCTGCTTAGCTTTCCACGCTCAGACAAGCTGAGCCAGCGTGAGCCACAGGCCTGGGTGACCCACTGCAGTTGAAGGGGACAGGTTCTGAGAGGGCAAAGAAATGCCAGCATGGATGAAAAGCAATTTATCAGGAAAGGGAAATGCAATCAATAATCTCCCTGCCGCTAATAAACTTACAATTAGTTCCTTTTTCTCTTGTGAGCACAAAAGTTTCTCCGTTATTGATAACAATGCTAATTTTTGGACAGACCTCCACATTAATACCAATAATTACTGAAATGTCTCCAAAGATTTTATTCCAAAAATCCAATACGCTTTTACAGCTCCACCACATATGAGCATAAGTACCAAGTTCCTGGCATCCTCTCCAACACAATGGAGCACAATTACTATCTATTTTATTTAATCTTATTTAAGGAATTGGAAAGTTCAACATCAGTATTTAATAATAGACTGGTATAAAGAGGTTTGGGATATTGCTTTAAATGATAAACTAACATGTAGTATTAAATGTAAAAGGGGACAATTAAAGAAAAATAATTTTAAGGAAATATGGGGGTCATTTTTAGATTATGTTTTAGTAAAGGGGAAAGGGAGTAAGCCATGTCATGATATGATGTATTTTTGGAATATAGATTAATATACATCATATACATAATATATGATGTATTTTTGGAATATAGATTATTATGTGGATAGAATTGGTTTTGGCCCCGGGGTGACGGGTGCACTTGTAGTGTATGATTTGTAGGTTTATGTTTTTTGTGTGTGTATGTGTGTTCATTTAAAAATATAAATTAAAAAATTTAAAAAAAAAAAAAAAAGGAAAGGGAAAGGGAAATGGATTAAGCATCGGTGCCCTTGAGAGCAAAAGGGTCACGCTCACAACAGCAGGAACGCGACCCTGTTACTGCTTCTCAATCTCTCAGCAGCTTTTGACACCATTGACAACGGGTTTCTCCTGGACCACCCCCATGAGTTGGAGGCACCATTTTGTGGAAGTTTGGCTCTTACTTACGGTGTCAGTTCCAGAGAATAACATTGGGAGACCGTGCATCAGCCCCCTGTCAGTTGAGCTCTCTTGTCCCCAATGTTGCTTAATATATATATATGAAGCCATTGGGAGAAGTCATTATGAGACTTGGGGCAGGCACACTCTGGACAGCCGGCTCTGTTTCTCTGAGATGTCTGGGTCTGGAGAGGCTGTGCACATCCTGAACGGTGCCTAGATGTAGATATGGGCTGCATGAGGGCCAATGCACAGAGACGGAATCCTGAGAAGACAGAGCCACTGTGGGTGGGCGTTCTGGAAGGGGTTGCATTCCCCCTGAAGGAGCAGGTCTGCAGCCTGGGAGTGCTCCTGGAACCATGTTGGTCACAGGAGGCGACCTCAGCTGCTCAGAGTGCCCATTACCAATGACCAACTTGGGTTGGTATGACAACTGCGCTCATTCCTGGATAGGGATAGCCTAGCCACTGTGGTTCATGCACTGGTAACCCCATGATTATATCACCGTAATGCACTCTCTGAGGGGCTGCCCTTGCACATGGTTCGGAAGCTAAAGCTGGTGCAGAATGCGGCAGCCGGGGTGCTCACTGGGGCACTCCGCCATAGACGCATTGCACTGTGCTAAAAGAACTGCACTGTTAGCCACCAAGCCATGGTCAAGGTTTTGTCATTGACACATGATGTCCTAAATGACTCGGGGGCAAGATGCCGAGCAGACCGCCTTTCCCTCTGTACACCCAATGAACCTTTATGATCTTTGGAGGAGGCCTTGTTGGCCATTCCGTGACCCACAGAATATCACCATGTCACCTCACGACAGCGGGGCCTTTTCAGAAGCAGTGGCCACCTTCCGGAACACCCTCCCCAGTGCAGTTCAGGAGGCAGGATATGTGGTGAGTTTTGAATGCCTTCTGAAAGCTCACTTGTGTGCACAATCTTTCCCTGGCTTGTAACTGATCATGATGCTACTCCAGTGCATTGCTTCTTTTTATTTATTTTTGTTGTTGTTGTAAGTTGTATTTTAACAGCAGCTTTTAGGATTTTTGTATGTAAACTGCTTAGCGAACATAAGAAGAGCCATCCTGGATCAGACCAAAGGCCAATCTGGTCCAGCATCCTGTTCCCCAGTGACTAACCAGATGTCTCTGGGAAACCCCCAAGTAGGACATGAGTGCAACAGCGCCCTCTAGCTCACATTCCCCAGCAATTGGTGGTGTACATGGGCATGCTGTCGCCATAAAAACACAATTATATACACAACACTAAAATAAATAAAAAGCCCCCAACCCAATAGGACTCCCTTCAGCAACAGACCAGCCACATGCCAAGGGTCTGCCTGAATAAAAAACCACTTTGCCTGCCAGTGGAAGGACAATAGAGGGGGGCGGCAACCTCGCCTCCCTCGGCAGGGAGTTGCACAGTCTAGGAGTTGTCACCGAGAAAGCCGCCTCTTGGATGGGAGACCCGACCGTGTCGGTGGTAGTGGTAGTACCAACAGAAGAACCCCGCTCGAGGACCTTAACACCTGGGCAGGCTGGCACGGGAGAAAGTGCTGTTTCAGGTAGCCAGGTCCCAGGCTAGGGCTCTGTAGGTCAGAACCAGCACTTTGAATTCTGCCCAGAAATAGGCTGGTAGCCAGTGAAGCTCTTGCAAGAAGCGTGTCCCTGGCCCGCACCATCCAGCTGCCACACTGCCATCCGTATCTGCTGCAGGGTTGGCGGGGGGGGGGGAGTTTCCTGCACTGTAGAGCTGGCCCAGCAGCCTGCTGTGCCTTGCAGTGGAGACTGGAGAGTCATCTTAGCATGTTGTTCAAGCCTGTTCCTTTCTTTGCATGAATTGTTTTTATTATCGTGTTTAATAAATGTTCACATTTTACATTGTTTGAACAGCACGCTGGAGACTCACCAGCGTCTCTGTGCAGAACAACCAAAAATTGGATTAGTAAGTAAAACCCAAACTGCGATTCAGCATCTCCGTCTCCTGTAATTGCAAAACAAACAAATAAAAACATGGAGCTGGCAGCCCCTCTTCCATTGGGAGCGGGGGGGACGGGACGAGACACGAGGCAGTTCAAGTGCCCACTCCCACCCTTCCATTCTGGCTCAAAGCCAAACACCCGAGATCCCACAGAATGTGAATGATTCTGTGGTTACTGTTTTGTGGCAGAGATTTAATTTACAAACAGATATGCCTCTTCATGCCTAGAGAGCTCCCCATGTATGAAGAAGCCCCCATCTTATTTTTGGGTGGCCCCATTTTACGCCCAAACTGATAGGTGTGTGATCACCTAAGTTTGCTATTAGTAGAGGAGGAGGAGGAGGAGGAGGATAGAAGGAAGGAAGGAATCAGACACAAAGCCCTGTATGCTCATAATGTTAGTGTGTAATGCAAAATAGCTTCTACGCTGGGCCGCAAAGGTGCAGAGCGAATCCCTTCCAAACCACCTCCCCAATAATGCTTGGGTGGGGGAAGGATGGATGTCGTCCACCCTCTCCTTGGTCTGGAGCTCCTTCCTCCCCTCTGGGCCACTCATCAAACGCTGAATGTTGTTTGCTTTACGGTAGCTCCGATGATCCACAACAGCTGGTTACAATGAACTTCAGTTTTATGGGTGAAAATATTTGATGGTGTAACAGATCCCCCCCCCCCCCCCCGGAATTGTCAGATGGCAGGTAATGGGAATGGAGGAAAAGACACAGTTCTGTAGATCTGCAGCGTGGTCTAGCTTTGGGCCACTGAGAAGAAGAAAACTTTTAATTGCTGGCAGTTCTACAAATGCAAGAAAGCAAAAATAAAAAAAAAAAGCTACAGGCAGCTATGCAATGTTGGGGGAGGGAGTTAAAATTACAAAAGGAAACACTTCTGTATCCCATTGAGTTCAATGGGGATGCTAGCCCCTGCTTAAACCACTGCACTGAACTCACTCTGAAAAGTTCCTAACATGGCTGGATCATGTCCAAAGGCTTATGCAGAATCTTTATTTGTAAACATATAAAGTCCAGCCCCCTGCTCCATGCAGGAAACTAGAGGAGGGGTCCCCCATCTAAGTAATAACCAGGCCTGACCCTGCTTAGCTTTCCACACTCAGACAAGCTGAGTGAGCCAGCATGAGCCACAGGCCATCATGCATGCTTTTTAATAACAAGCATAATGCAATGAGTAAAACCACCTGAACAGAAAGAATCTGCAAACGCATGTTATGCTTTTTTTCAAGTATCCCCCCATGAGCGCTTGTGTGTCGAACTCCTCATTTCCTTATTATTGCTGTTCACATATTTTAAGCCTTTGACCCCCCCTTTTTCCTTCTACTTTTTCTTCTGTCATTAAATCCAACATTTTGAAGGTTGCAGCAATCATAAAGTGTTCCAAATAGAATGTGACATCAAACACGAGTGGCTGGTTCAATCCTTGTGCTACGGGGGACGGGGGGACATAAAGAGTACAGTATTTTCCCATGTATAAGACTATACTTTTTCCTAAAATTGTTAGACTAAAAATTGAGGGTCGTCTTATACACGGAAGTAAGCGGAGGAGAGAACCGCGCGGTTGCGAAACTGCTCAGTGGGGGAGCGTCTTATACATGGGGCGTCTTATACATGGAAAAATACGGTAAATAGGGAGAGAGAGATGGGGGGGCGAATGAAGGAGAAGCCCTTTCCTCTTGGCCAAGGCCCAAAAGCCCTCCCTCCCTCGCCTCCCTTTGGGGTCTTGGGCTTCCGGGCTCAGCACATGGACTCCCCTCTCATTCAGCCTTCCCAGACACAGAGCTTCATCCATCTCAGAGGTACAGGGCCCCCGAAGAACATGGAGGGCTTCTTCTCTCCACCACCCCTGCCCTGCCCTGCCCTCACTGCCCTGCCCTGCCCTCACTGCCCTGCCCTGCCCTGCCCTGCCCTCACTGCCCTGCCCTGCCCTGCCCTGCCCTCACTGCCCTGCCCTCACTGCCTTTCACAGCTCACTGCTGGCGCTTGCTTGCTTGCTTCCCCCTTCATCTGACTAATCCTGTTTTAAAATCCTCTAAACTAGTGGCCCTCCTCCTTACATCTTCTTGTTATCTTACATTTTATTCATTTATATACTGCCTTACCTGCTAAAAAAAAAAAGCCATCAAGCTGGTGTACAACAATATAGAACAATAAAACCTCACAACAATAAAAATAAAAACTCTTTTTTAAAAAAGAGTAAAAACATTAAAACTACACATTTTGAAGGGCCCTGTTTAAAAAATTACTCTTTGCACCCTTCCCAAAGGCCAAGAGAGTGGGGGCCAGTGGCAGTTCTTGGGGGAGCACATTCCACAGTTTGGGGGCGACATGGGAGAAAGCCCTTTCACGCGTGCCTGGCGAAGGGGCCCTCTCAGTGGCTCTTAAGACCCGGACAGGTTCATAGTGAGGCAGGCGGTCCCTTGCACAGCCAGGCCCTGAGCCGCTCGGGGCTTTAGAGGCTAAAACCGACACCTTCCTGTAAACTTGTTAACTGCGGCCAGGCTAATGATAGTGAGAAATTGGAAAGTACAATATGTTTTCCTAATAACAGACTGGTATAAGGAAGTTTGGGGCATAGCCCTAAATGATAAACTAACTAGTAGTATCAAATGCAAAAAAGGATTGCTAAAGAAGAATAATTTTATGGAGATATGGAATCAATTACTAGACTATGTATTAATAATTACTAGACTATGTATTAATGCCTTGTCAGGATATGTTATATTTTTGGAATTTAGACTTTATTTGATCAAGAGGATAGAAGTATATTAATTGGTCCCTTGGAGGGTGGCGGGGGGAGCACTTTATGATTTATTGTATGTTGATTATGTTATATTTGTGTGATAATTTTGTATTTTGCTAAATGTATTTTCTGTGTTATAATTTGTTTTGAAAAATAAATAAAATATTTTTAAAAATAAATAAATAAATAAATAAAACCGACACCTTCCATTGTGGCCAGAAAGCAATCGGGCGACAGCAAGCAGCTGCAGCGCAGGTCTTTCAGGGCGGGTGTGATGTACTTCTGGCAGGGTGCAGCAGTGAGCAGCCCAGATGCCGCCTCTTGCACCCATTTTCAGATGTCTTTTGCGACTTTTGCCAAAGCCAGTTATTTTCCACATGGTGATGGGGCTGCTTGCAGACATAGGCCCGGGCCCTTCTCAAGTGCCCTCATGTTGTTGGGAGCCCTGATAATCTGAGCTCCTTTGAGGAGAAGGACTCACGTTGTAAAATAATAAGATTTTTGTGGAAAGGGTGTTCTGAGCAAAACATGTAAACCCAGTGCAAACCGTGTTTAAAAAGACACCCCACCCCCCAATGAACTCGCCAACAGAGAGAGAGAGAGAGAGAGAGAGAAGTGTGCTCAAGGTAAGAATAGTGATTTAATAAGCTATTTAAATGAGAAAAGGAATCTTTAAAAAATAATAATAGAAAGGTGATCCAAACAGCCAAAAGTCAATGGCAGCATAAATTCCAGAGTTATCTGTAATAGGTCCACCTGCCTGGGAGGGGATTTGAGGAGTCAGAAGCTACAGAAATGAAAGCCAATAATAAGAAGGTATTTTGAAAATACATTAGAAAGTACTAAAGGCTGACAGAGAATGTGAAGGGCCATTAGAGAAATCAAGTGAGAGCAGAGCACTTAAGGAAGACCAGGATATTGCTGGGAGAAACTAATGGACCTCTTTCCACCTCTCTCTCTCACACACCCCACCCCTTGCAACAGGAATCAGAACACGCCCCCCCCCAAGCCATGAGTTATAGCTGGCACAATAGCAAGCTGGGGCCACGGAAGATGTCCACAGGCGCAGCAGGGCGCAGACGAGAAGGTGCCCCCGAGAGGATCCCTCAAAGGCGCTGGAGGAAGCTCAGGTCCAAAAATACTGGAGTGTAGCTCATGAAATATTAGGGTTTGCGCAGGGTCCTGGGTTGACCCGAGGAAACACAGGTCAGGCTGTCAACCTTATTTCAGCAACGGGCAGTTCAGGAGGAAACAGCCGGATTCTCAGCTGGGTTCCAAATTACAATCATGGGGTCTGGCATTTGCCCCTGGCTGCTGTGGCCTTGCTGGCAACGGACTGCCCAGGGAGGTGAGGCCATTATTTGGGAGTCCAAAGCCTCCACATTTTGGCTAAAGCCAGATTTAGACAGACAGCCTTGCCAATGCGGCTTCTTCTTAAAAATTCCAGTTACATCCAGCAGTTTAGAGCTCAGCTCAAGCCTGTGTGAAGCCTCATCTGGAAGCCCCCCACCACCCCCGTGTGGGTACCCATTTTCCCGAAAGAGTTGGGTGAGGGGGAGAAAAACAGATTATCTTCTCTGTTTGCATAAAGTCGAATACAGTTCAGAACTTCCCTTAGCCATCATCACGCTCCCTCTTGAGAATTCCCCAGGACTTGCTCCGGATGGCATAAAAAGAAGAGAAGGAAAGGCCAGGATGGGGGACGGAAGAAGAGGAAAAGAAGAATGGTGACTGGAAGTGGAGAGGGGAGGGAGAGAATTCCCTAAGCCAAGTGACTGAGGGGCAGCGCTTTAAAGGAATGTGGGGGCGGGTTGAGGGAGGGCTGCATGCACCTTAATCGCTTTTATCTGGTGAGGTGGCGGCGGGATTTTTCTTGCTTTTGTGAACTGTGAAGCTTATCTAGAAGTCCCGTGCCTACCGGAAGCACCGCGGTGCCCGCGGCATCCAGCCTGCCCAGCGCTTCCGGGGTCACAGGGCCCTACCCCTCCCTGCCTTCTGCCCGCGGCTATATGTGAGGAATCAAAGCGGAGGGGGGGGAGTTTGTTGAGACCAATGAAGTCCTTCGCTGAGCTGAAGCCCCAGCCCCCGAGCTTCCGCAGAAGCCAACAGTTCCAGTTTGGGGCATTAAAATCGGAGGCTGCGTGAAATGCAGGGGCTCTCCCTGCCCCCGCCCCCTTCAAATGTTCACTGCGACTGAGCTCCCAGCAGTGGGCATGCAAGAATAGAAAGGAGCAGACTGCGGGAGGACAGGCGGCGAGACCTCCTGGCGCACAGCCGGCCTTTGCGCCACAGCCCTGCTGGTCCGCTGAGGGGGCGCTCGCACAGGCCTCCCAGTCAAAGGGGGGGGCTGCTGAGCTCTGGCAAAGCGGGGGGCGTGCATTAGGGCAGCTGATGTCACTGAGGCGGCTCAGAAGGCTCGGGGCACGTGCCCTGGTGTGCACTTTATGACAACACCCATGATGCTGTCACGCCTTCCTGGGTCTCCTTCCTATCATATGGCACCAGACAGTGGTCTGGGGGGGGCACTCTGTGAGATGGGACACAGGAGAGGGGCTGGGCCGGAAGCCACACAGCTTCACAGAGCCAGTTCAGCCACTCTCGATGTGTGTGTATGTTTGGAACACATCCGGAGGAGAGGACGACATCCGCTCTCCCAATGTTCGGTGCTTCCCCAGGGCGGCTGTGAGCCGGGCTGAGCCTGAGCCTTCTCCTGGCCAATTAATCAACCCGGTTTTCCACTAACTTCAGTCAGCCTCTCCGACTGAAGATCTGGTGTAACTGGGAGGGGAGTCTGGCCCCCACTCTGTTTGGCTAAGTGACTAATTACAATTTCCATATTTAATTCTCATCAGTAAACCATTAAACACCCACTGCAGACAAGCTATGCTCTGTGCCCGCCTTGTATTTGATGTTCTCGACATCAGTATGCAGCTCACTCTCCCATGGAAACACGAGCTGCTTTTGCACAAGAACAACCACCCTCAGATAAACAGGATTTATGATGTTGAAAGGGCCTAGCTGCATCATTTGCAAACGCTTCCACCTTTCCAGGCCCACTGGCACAGGCAGGAGGAGCCTGTTGCCCCGGCATGAGCAAAACAACGTCTTGCTTCTCCAGTGAATATTTCCCTGTGATGCTGATGAGCAAAACATTGCAGCTTTATCCATCAGTTCCTAACAATATGAGGGTTTTAGAGGCATGATGTTATTTTCCCTGAGCACTTTTATAAAATTAACACAGAGCTGCATTAACAATTCATTTTTTCTTAAATTTCCTGTGCCTTCATAATGCCATCACATACTACCCCCCATGATGTATGTTAACATTAAGTAAATGTTATTTGAGAGGGTGTTGCCTTTGATTTAAACTAATCCTAATTTGCCCCTTCCATTTTTTTAAGCAAACAGCAAGCAGTTGTTTGCAAGAGCATCGGCAGAGCTGTGCTATATCAGAACAAGGGTCTATCCAGTCCAGTGTTCTGTTCACACGGTGGCCAACCAGCCCCCCCATGGGAAACCCACACAAGCAGGACATGAGTGCAACAGCACCCTCCTGTTGGGAAAATAGATACTGGCATACATAAGCAGAGTTATCTGGAAGCACATACAACAGTGGCTGGCCCTGACGCTGGGCTGGTTAAGGCTCAAGTAGGAAATAATAAACAGCCTTACTCTGTCTTTGGTTAGATCAGTGTAATAGGAGTTGCAGAAGATGGCGAGGAGTGCAGTGTTGCACAACAGTCCTGCCTCGATGCTCTGTATTATGCTCTGTATTATACTATACTCTGTATTTTGCTCTGTAATAGCAAGGCATGACCTTACTTGAATTGCTAGCATGTGAGTTGGCTGCTAGGCAGGAGTTGTCAGCCGACAGGCATGTGGCCTGGCCAGGCTGATGCAATCTCCAGTAACGTGTGACCTGGCTGCTGGCCAGAAGAATGACATTGTACAACGGCACAGGTGCTATCATTTAAACACAAGGTCTGCAGCCCATGGAGTTTGGTGCTAGAATTGTATATAAGACTAGCAAATGCAGCCTGAAGGGTGGGTTGGTTGTGGTGGTGTGGTGTGGTGTGGTGTGGTGTGATGTGATGTGGTGTGGTTGAAGTGTGCTGAGAAGGAAGACAGAGATCCAGGAACCATGTGGCTGCCAGCCTGAAGAAGGACAAAGAACCAGCAGGAGCCCTGACATGGACAGAAGGGGAGAAAGACCTCAAGGCTGAGTGGCTACAGCAAGGACCCAACTGATACTGGAGGCAGAGCTTCTTGACTGGTTGGTTGGTGATGTTGTGGTTGCCGCCTGTCCAAGGGCTGGGGCTCTTACTAGAGAACTTGGGATTGTTGTACTTTGTATAATAAGGATCTTAACTCGCAATAACAGATGTTTGGCTTGATCCTCCTGGATTTATTATGGCATGAGAATTCATCAAAGAACCCCTGCCAAGCCCTTTGGGAAAACATTTGGCAGAACAATCAGAAAATAAAGTTTACTCACAAATACCATAGAGTTCCCAGCTAGCTATCTGGGTTTAATCTTTCCCTCCACAAGTTTGCATGTGGAGTTATACTATATCTAACACCTCCTGCCCACGTTCCCCAGAATCGTAGCGTTTGAGGGGGCTATTTAGGCCATCTGGTCCAAGCTCAGTGCAGGAATCCGGTTTAAACCATGCCTGAGAGATGGCTGTCCAGTCTCCACTTGAACACCTCCAGCAACAGAGTGCCCATCACCTGTTGGTTCCATTGTCTCACTGCTCTGATCACTAGAAGGTTTTTCCTGCTGTTTAACTGAAATCTGCCTTCCTGTAAATTAAGCCCGTTCTTTTATGTCCTATAGTGTTGGATGTCAGAGAACAGGCTGTGGCCCACTTCTGTGTGACAATCTGTTAGGTATTTGAAATACAGTAATACCTTGGATTACAAGTAACTTGGTTTGAGAGCGTTTTGCAAGATAAGCAATTTTTAAAATATTTATTTATTTATTTTTTTACTTGATATACAAGCAACGTCTTGCAATACAAGTACTGTAGTATGGCTTAAATTAAAAATCTCTGTGCAAATTTTTTTGGGGGGATTTCGTTTTGATGTAAGAGTGTTTTGGATTACAAGCACGTTTCCGGAACGAATTATGCTCTCAATCCAAGGCATGACTGTAGTACAGTTTAACTATGCACTGTGAGAAGAAGTACTTCCTTTTATCTGTCCTGAATCTCCCACTATTCAGCTTCATTGTATGACCCCTTTGCAGTTCCAGTATTATGGGAGATGACTGCCAGCTCAGATCCCATCAGCGTATACATGAAGTTGGGATTTATTTATTTTTTTGCCCCAACATGCATCACTTTACACTTGCTTACATTGAATCACAGTTGCCATTTTGATGCCCAGTCTCCCAGTTTGGAGAGATCCTTCTGGAGCTGATGGCTATGCTTTTGAACTTTAATGAGTGTTTTTGAACATAAGAGCACGAGAAGCGCCCTGCTGGATCAGACCCAGGGTCCATCTAGTCCAGCATTCTGTTCACACAGTGGCCGGTCAGCTGCCCCAATGGGAAGCCCAGAAGAGGGGCAGGAGGGCAGGAGGGCAGCGGCACCCTCCCTCTTGAGCAATTTCCCCCACTTTGAAAGATTCTATCCCCCACTTTGGAAATAGCGTAGTGCATAAATTCACTGTGTGTGCATCACACATTTGGTTAAAGGCCCTCTTAGACCCACATCAGTTGTTACACATGTATACACACAGGTTACAGGGGAAGAAGCCATCCTCAACTCCATGTAGCAAAACCACAAGAATAATTAATACCCAGGGAAGGCTCCATCTGGGACATTCCCTAATCATTATTATCGTTTAGACATGAGGCAAAAACAGGTTTTAAGAACTGCTAATATTAGCATTTCCCCCCACTTAGAGCAGTTTTGATTTTACTCTCCGTCTGAAAGGACCATTGCTGTCTTAATTTGTGGTTTGTGCTTGTACGCCTTTTTTTATAATTATTTTTCTATTTTTTAAAATATATTTTTAATCCCCCCCCCTTTTTAATGTTTCTTACTACTTTGTTAGCCACCCTGGGAACATAAATTCATGTTGAAGCTGCAGGGTATACATTACATAAAATATTAAAATAAGAAGTTACATTCCCCTGTGAACGAGGAGGACACGTGGCAACAATGTAGCTTGGTCTGCTGAGCCCAATTCTGAATGGAGCTGGGTGAAGTTTGCCCATCACTGCTTTCTTCCATGAAATGGTCCAATTCCTTTTTCATGTTCTCTAAGCCCATGGCCATCAGCAGATCTTGGGGCAGCCAATTATGAAAATTAATTATGCACAGTGTTCCTCTTATCTATGCTCAATCTACTGCCCATCAATTTCCTTGGGTGGTTCCAAGTTCTAGGCCTGGTTTGCAAGTCACAGCTACCGTGAATGAGTAGAACAAGTAGCCATGAATGAGTGGGAACTGGGAACACGCTCTTGCTGAGTGTAAACCAACCCTGGGTAGCTGTGAATGCTCTGGCATCCGGAAGTGGATATTGCTGGGGGAAGGACAGCCCAGACTTGTTAAATATGGTTTGTTTATTTATTTATTATTTACATTTATTAATCGCCCATCTGGCCGGCAACTGGTTTGTTCTTGGGTTACACATCTGGGTTGTTCCTCCACCGACAACCTCTATTGCTGGGTTCAGATGTCATGATAAACAGCCCAGGGGCAAACCTCGGGAGCGTGCGGCTGCGCCAGAAGTGTGCCTCCTGCACCAGATGGGCCCTTGGTCAGATTCAGCAGGGCTCTTCTTATGCTATTTATTTATTTAAGGCATTACAACACTGTCAGCTTTACTTTAAATCTCTTTCCTAATAATCCCTAACATAGAATTTGCCTTTTTCATAGCTGCAGATAATGAGTCGATGGATTCATTTAGCTGTCCACTACAGAAGCCTTTTTTCTGGATAGTCCCTGCCAGTTTAGACTCTATCTTTGTATTATGTGGAGTCAGGATTTTTCCTACCCAACGTGCTTCACTTCCCACTTACTTGCACTGAACTGCATTTGCTATTTTAATGCCCATCATCCAGTCTGGAGAGATCCTTTTGGAGCTCTTTGCCATCTGCCTGAGTACTGGGGTGTCACCTACAAACTTGGCCATGTCATTGCTTACTCATGATGCCAGATCATTTAGGAACACATTAAGAGCACAAGAAGAGCCCCGATGCTGGATCAGAACAAGGTCCATCTAGTCCAGCATTCTGTTTGCACAGTGGCCAGCCAGCTTCCCCAATGGGAAGCCAAAAAGTAGGACGTGAGTGAAATCACCAACCTGAAACAGCTAATAACCCATAACAGATCACAGAGACACAAACATGGAGACCAGAAGTCTCCATAATGCCATGGCCCTGATCTGGATGGGCTGAATTTTAACTGGAAGACAAAAGAAAACAGAAAAACGCCCTAGCCACCCACCCCAGGAGGCTCTAACCGTTTAAGGGCTCTGACCACTCTGAAGCCACTCTGATCTCCAGATGGTGATGGTGATTGCTGTTGTTGTCATTATTATTATTGTACCATCAATGTGCATGGAGCTTTACTGAGTTAGTATAAGAGAACAGTTCCCTGCCCCAAAGAGCTTACAATCTAAAATGTAATATAGAGGCGACAACAAATAGTAGGAAGGGGTAAACCGGGGAGGAATATATGCCATTATTTTAGTCAAACATAACTTTCAGCCTACTTTCCCCACATGGTGCAGGAAACTCCTTGTTTTAAAGATCTCCCTCCCACTTTAAAAATGGATCCCTCCATGGTGGCTTTGTTCTCATTAGTAGTTTGCCAAAGAAATAATAATATTTAACATTTAGATATCTCTCAGTGTGCAAGGTGGTTCACAGGCCCACCCTGCAAGCTCCTATATTCTCCACTCAGAAAAAAAAACCATGTAGGCTCTATTGTACTTTATTAAAACAACAAGAACAACAACACTGTGATTGAATAATAATGCCAAAATGGAATGATGATGTTTGTTGCTGATATTTGAGGTAGTTGGGATTTTTTTTTCTTTCTTTCTCTTGAGGAGGGTGTGTTTTCTGCTAACTCCCTTCTAATGCATTAAAAAAAGCAATCCAAAATCCGTGCATAATAATCCTAATCATTACTGTAGAGAGTTTTCTCTATTGCACTTCAGCATGTGTTAGAAAAAGACTTTCACACGGGGTACACAGGTAGAGCCAAGAAAAAATTACCACTGCTCTGAAAACAGAATAACATTGCAATCCTATGCATGTGTACTCAGAAGTAAGTCCTATTACATTCAATGGGGCTTACTCACAGGAAAGTGTGTATATTTTAAAGCAATCCACAACATTGACCATCACATCTTGCAGCAGCAAATTGATTATGCATTGTGTGAAGAAGTATCGTGTAACTGAGGGATGATTGTGAAATGCTGCTCCTTGCTAGAAGAAGAGGTAGCAGCAGCAGCAGCAGCGCCAGTGCTAGGATGACTTTTCCAGAATTATATTATTATATAATATCTTATAATTATTACATTATTATATTATATATTATTTTATAATATTGTATAAGTGTCTTTGGTAATATATATATTTTTTACCTTACTTTAACCCTTAATTGTTGATATCTGGTGTTTTTCATGGGGGTGGGGGTCAGTGCTTGAAGGGCAATCTCTTTATTTTTGTTTTAAAATGGTCAGGATTGGCATAAATTCAACAGGTGAAGCTCACCCACCCACACGCACACCCCCAAACACGGAGCTTCAGAGAGAAGGGAAACTTTCTTGCATTTTCTTCTGACACTGTAAACTCACCTGTTAGAGGCACAGAGTCAGCTCTGTTAGAAAGCTGTGGCAATATAAAGATAGGAATCATGTGATGAAATTCCCTCATTCACCTCTCTGTCACTCCAGGCCAACGGGTGCAGCTCCCACCTCCTTTTCTTTTCACCCAGAAGAGGTAGCAGCAGGTAGAGCATGCACGTGTGTGCACACACACATCCTCGCATCTGTTCCCTCCCTGCTTACTATCTCTCTCTTCGGTTTGGAGGCCATTAGAGCCTAAGCAGAGCTACTCTTAAAGGGGCACTGGTTAGGCCTCATCTTGAGTACTGCGTCCAGTTCTGGGCACCTCACTTTAAGAAGGACATAGACAAACTGGAGAGGGTTCAGAGGAGGGCAACAAGCCAAGGATGATAAAGGGACTGGAAACAAGGCCCTATGAGGAGAGACTGAAGGAACTGGGCATGTTTAGCCTTCAGAAGAGGAGACTGAGGGGAGATATGATCGCACTGTTCCAGTATTTGAAGGGATGTCACACAGAGGAGGGCAAAGATCTCTTCTCGTTCATCTCAGTTTGCAGGACACGGAATAATGGGCTCAAGTTACTGGAACCTAGATTCCACCTAAACATCAGGAAAAATTTCCTGACTGTCAGAGCAATAAGATAATGGAATCAACTACCTAGGGAGGTGGTGGGCTCTCCCACTCTGGAGGCATTCAAGGTGCAACTGGACAATCATCTGTCAGGGATGCTTTGACCTGGATTCCTGCACTGAGCAGGGGGTTGGACTCGATGGCCTTGTAGGCCCCTTCCAACTCTACTTTTCTATGATTCTATGATTCTATGGGCCATGGGCAAAATTGCAGCAATTTTGCCCATGGCCCCTTTAAGAGCACCTTAAAGTAGCTTGCGGGAGGCAGGGGAATTCGGGACTCTGCATAACAAAGTAAGAAGCTGGGCTGGCTTAAGGGTTTTCGTGAGGGTCCCAGCATTTTGGGGGCAGCTGGAGACTATGTCCTTTGGTGCCATATCCCTTGCCTTGCCTTGCCTTGAATTTCCATGATAGTCCTGCGGAACCTTCAGTCCTATGGACTCTGGCAGTTCAGTTTCTGGGTGCGAGGGAAAACCATGCTTTAACAGAGGAATGAGGTGGTTAAGCAAAGCGAACTTTTCATTTCAGCTCCTTGTTTCCCCAGAAGGAACTCTTTCCTCCTCCCTTTTTCTGGCCTTTCGCACTGCCAACTTCAGCTTTGCAGTAGCACATGCTGCCTGCCAATTTCTAGTTTATTTTGCCTCGAACAAATATTACATCTAATTTTCCACTGTAATCCGTTTAATTGCTGGAAGAATTGAAACAGCTGGCTGGCAAGACTTTTAAATGCAAAGCATCCATGTCTTGCTGTCAATAATAACTCTGTGAGGAGGAGGAGGAGGAATGGGAATTCGAGGCAGCTGATGTGTCAGCCAACAAGGATGCTACAGGGCTGTCCGGTGATGCAGAATTCCTCAGTTGGCCACATTGGCATCACAATGGGGAAGAAATTTGTGTGCTTCACATTTTAATACAAATGTCCCTAATTTCACAGTTTTGAACCAATATGCAAACCAAAACACAGTTATTCTTTGAAATTCACACATCTCCAGATTTTTCAGTGAAGCTCTCTAATTTTAAAAAAAGCATACAAAATGTATATATTAGGGGGGAAAGTACATAAAAAATGTGTATATAAGTAAAAGTAACATTCAGAAATGCATTCTGTTATGAGAATTGCTTGCAAAAATGTGAATATTTGGCAAAATTGCATAAAAATGCATGTGTTCGGAGAGGTGTGCACAAAAATGCATATACATTTTCATGCAAACTTTTCAGAAGGATTGTCTCCTCCCATATATACCTGCCCAGACCCTGAGATTATCCTCAGGGGCTTTCCTCTGGGTGCCCCCTCTGAATAAGCGGAGCAGGGTGGCTGCGAAGGAGAGGTCCTTTTCAGTAGTGGCACCCTGGTTGTGGAATGCCCTCCCCAGAGAGGCCTGCCTGTGGCCTACGTTGTGATATTTCTGATGCCAGGTGAAGACCTTATTTTCCTAGGTTTCAAGGTCCCATGCACCTGCTGCTGGCTTTTACTTTTCTTTTTTAAAAAAACTCTAGTTCAATTCTATTTTAAATGTTTTTATACTGTTTTATTAAGCTATTGTGTTTTATGTTTTTAAGTATTGTTTTGTGACCTGCCCTGAGAGCTTTGGTATAGAAATATAATGATAGATAGATAGATAGATAGATAGATAGATAGATAGATACTATAGATAGATAGATAGATAGATAGATAGATAGAATCTTGCAGTTTGGGACAAACTAAACTTATGACTGGAAAAAGGAGAAGCTTGAGAGAAACCAAAGTTGACAGATCTGTCCATCCCTCCATTGTCATGAAGGTGAACTTCCAACTCTATGATCCTATGATATCCTATGAAATTTCTCAGAAGAAAGAAGCACCCCCTTAACTATTATTTCTGCTGCGGTATACAACTGGGGTGCAGGGTGGGGGAGGAAGAATGCCGCCCCTTCCTAGCGGGTCTGTGAAATGCCCTCAGTGGGCCAGCCGGCACGCCTGTGTGAGGTGAGGAGGGTGTGTGTGGGTGCAGAGGAGTGTCTGTGCGCATGCGGCCCCCTCCCCCCGTGGCTGAGCCATGGGCCACCCTTGCCCCTCGGCTGCCTTGTGCCACACTCAACGCGCAGGGGAGGTTGAGCAATGTTCACGCACGCTGCCCCCCCCCGCCCTGCATGGCGGCCACAACCTTGTTGCATCTTTAATGCCGGGCGGGGAAGAGCAGGGTGAGAGTGAACAGGGTGTTGCATCTAAGGGCCACGTCCCTACAACCGTGGCTTACCAACAGCCCTGTCCACACTCCTGAAGAACATAAGGTAGCTAAGATGTAAGGAGGCTTGTGTGGGTTTGGCCCAGGGCTTCTGTAACCTCAGGGATATTCTTAAATGAGGGGGGAAAGTTATTTTTTTTTTGGGGGGGAAGATAAGAAAACATCCAGTCATGTACATTAGGCCAAAAATAGAATGCTGGCTCTTTCTAGCTGGCCTGCCTGGTCCCAGCTTGGAGTTTTAAGGCCTTGGGCAGGATCCAGAGGCCTAGCAAAGCATTTCAAGCAGCCACAAGTGCCCCTCCCAAACGAGGCAGTTTAAAAACTTGGAGTATGTCTCAGTCACCCGTGCCTTTCCCCTCTAGGCTCATGATCCAGAAGGCAAGGTGAACATCCATCCATCCCTCAGCGTGGATGGCCAATGGCTAAGACCGGGCACTGAAGAGCAAGCCCAGTCCTGGAAGGCCTGTCCTTGCCTCTGCAGAGCAGGGAGAGATGTTTCCGGAGGCCGCTTCCCTCCTTGCCATGTGGACAGGCCAGGGATGGGGACTCGGACTCGAGGACTCGACTCGTGAGTCGGACTGAGTCCCCCCTGTGACTCGAGTCAGACTCGAGTCCCAATATTTTTAATGGAACTCGAGACTCGACTCGGGACTCGAGACCAAGGACTCGTGTTCCAAAATCGTGTTCCTCAAATGCAACATGGATAGGTTTTAGGAAGTACAGCAAGTTTATTTTTTAAAATCATTTCCCTAAAATGCAACCTTTCAGGCATTTTGGGTTTGGCTGCCTCTGCCTGCCTGTTTGGGGTTCCCAGCCTCCTCTGCCTGCCTGGTCTCTTCTTAACCAGTTCCACAGTTTGAATTGTCCAAGACAAAGGCCTCTGCTTGCCTGTTTTGGGGTTCCCTGCCTCCTCTGCCTGTCTGGTTATTTTGGGGGTTTCCCAGCAAAATAGCCTTATTTTGTTGGGAAAACCCCCCATTGATTTTAATAGGGACTTGTGGAGTCAGCTTTGGGAGTGACTCGTGACTCGTGAGTCACCATTTTGGACCAAGGACTCGGACTTGAGACTCGGGTCCAAAGACTCGTGACTGGACTCATGACTTGAAACCAAGGACTCTTCAACATCCTTAGGACAGGCCCTTGGTGAGATGTGGAGGCACAGCACACACACATCTCTATCCAGGCTCAGCAGAGCCCGGAGGAGCTCCATTATCCCCTCGCGGAGGATGCGGATGTACATTTGCAAAGCACCTTGTTGAACGAGCCACAGGTGTGGCACAGAGACCCTGAGCAGCGTGTCGCCTTTGATGCCGCTCCCTCTTCCTCAAACAGAGAGAGGAGAGAGAGAGGACCACTGAGGCACTGAAGCTCAGAGCAAAGGACCCGGCACGGTGGCTTGTGAGGAGACGAGGGACGCCTGGAGCAGAGGAATGGATGGAACGAGAGGGATCGGCGTGCCTGAGAGCTTGTGCGGCAGGTTCACGGCTAGAGGGGGCTCAACCGTTAGTTTTTTAATTAAAAAATTAACTAAAAGGAGTTGTTTTTGCCATGCAGGTGAATGGCTGACATTAGGAAAAGCTCAGAAAATATAGTGGGCAGAGGATTAAAATAAGAACAGTTGTTTCTGTTGCTCAGGAGCAGCAGAACTACATTTAGGGCATCAACAGCGCAGATATTGGAAAGAGAAACCACCAAGACCTATCAGATTCTCGACACCTGAGAGTTCACGCCACCCTGGCCATCCTCCTAAGATGCTGGATTCCACAGCGAACATTGTGGGGGAGCAGCCGTGGCTCTGCTTTGCGTGCAGACACTCCCAGGCTCGCTTCCCAGCTTCTTTGGAGATTTCACGGGGGCATCTCCTGTGAAAAAGGCCAGGCAGGACCAGGCGGAGCCGCCCGGAGAGCCGCTGCTACCCAAGGTAGCTGCAGTGCTGTGTTGCTTGGGGCCAGATCAACACACAGATGGCGGAGATGCCACAGAGCCCTCGGGCGGCCGCCAGTCATGGGATGGGCTGCTCACGATAATCCAGGGCTGCCAGAAGAACCATAGAGTCAGAAGGGGTCTGGGAGGTTAACTTAGTCCAACCCCTTGTTCAGTGCAGGATGCAACACCGAATCAATTTCCTCCACGGTCCATCCCTTCTCTCATTTCCTGGGAGCTTTATTTCTTCTTACAGAAGACAGAGATGAGAGAGGGAGATGAGAAGGGAAGCGGGGCCCTGCCGCCAGCCCTGCCGAAAGACTGCTTAAGTTCTTC
Organism: Shinisaurus crocodilurus; assembly: GCA_021292165.1. NCBI lineage: Eukaryota > Metazoa > Chordata > Lepidosauria > Squamata > Shinisauridae > Shinisaurus > Shinisaurus crocodilurus. Next base: position 320,648,550 of record CM037876.1, on the reverse strand, counting down.
TTCTTCCCTCCCTCTCCCCTTCTGCTGGCATGCCATGCCTTTTTAGACTGTAAGCTTTTGAGGTATTTGGAGTGGAAACAGCCTTGGTCACCCTGTGTTGGAAGTTATCTCAGCAGGGAACCTTGTAGTACAGGTAGAAGTTGGATTTCCCCCCTCTACCTGGGGAGGCTTTTGGGTTCTAAAGTTTGCAAAAGGTTACTGGTGGTGTAAAGATTCATAATGATAATAGAATGCCTCTATTTCTAGGAGCTGGGTGTGAATAGTGTAGATGCAGAAGATCCTGGAAAATCTGGTGAAACTGACGCAGAAACACCTTCCACAATAGCACTGTGCAGGAAGATGGCTTCAATAGGAAACATTCAAATACAGGTGTGAGTGAGTGAGTGATTAATTCTAACACCTAGTAGCAAAGACATGCTGTGGGGTGTGTGTGTGTGTGTGTGGGATGGGATGGGATGACTCCCATGGCTGGAATACAGCAATTGAAGGTTATAACTTGTTCAAAAGGAACAGAAGCAACAGAAAGGGAGGTGGAGTTGCGCTGTATGTTAAAAATACGTTTCTCTGCACGGAGATACAGGAAGAGGAGCTTGGCAGCCCCATTGAGAGCATCTGGGTTAAAATAAAGGGGGCAAAGAATAAAACGAACATGGCGGTTGGAGTCTACTACTGACCACCCAATCAAGCAGAAGACGAGGATGAAACTTTTGAAAAGCAAATTGCAAATGTTTCAAGGAGGCATGATGTGGTAGTAATGGGTGACTTCAATTTCCCCGATATCTGTTGGGAGACAAATTCTGCCAAACATGGCCCCTCCAAGAAATTCCTGACTTGTGCTGCTGCTAACTTCCTCCTGCAGAAAGTGGAGGAAGGAACTAGAGGATCGGCTATCCTTGACCTGATTCTAACCAACAGAAACGAGTTAGTGGATAAAGTGGCAATTTCGGGAACTCTGGGGGAAAGTGACCATGTTATACTCTAATTCTTGATTCTAAGGGGAGCAAAGGCGGAGTGTAGCCAAACACGTATCCTGGATTTTAGGAAAGCCAATTTTAACAAACTCAGAACAATGATAAGTAAGATCCCATGGCAAGCAACTCTAATGAGAAAAGGAGCCCAGGAGGGGTGAAGCATCAGGGAAAGGAACTTCCGGGTCCCCGGCACATTTTTTGTGTAAAAAACAGGGAAAACTACTTTAAGACTGCTGTGATTTGCAAATCGGTCTAAACTGGCATAGGATTGCACCTCAGACCCCTGACATCCAGGATGGGACAGGCCATAGTGCTGTATAAGTGGAGATATGCAATTGTGATAACAGTCGTGTTTCCCTCTGCACATCTTTTGTCTTCTTTTCTCCAGTTCATCTGATGGCATCTTTTGTAGCCTTATAATATATCTCTTCTTCTTCTTCTTCTTCTTCTTCTTCTTCTTCTTCTTCTTCTTCTTCTTCTTCTTCTTCTTCTTCTTCTTCTTCTTCTTCTTCTTCTTCTTCTTCTTCTTCTTCTTCTTCTTCTTCATTATCCCACCTTTTCCCCAATTTTGAATGACTCCTGTTGTGACTGCCAAGACATATTCTACCCCACAATTTAATCTGCATGCAGAAATTATGACCTGCCTGCTCAGTCTTGCATGGATCCTTCTTGATTGACTTCAAGGTGGTGACAGCAGGGCAGTTCCTCGATCCCCCCTCCCCCTCCCCAACACAGCTCCTCCTGAGCCTGCAGTGAGGGAGGGGCCGCTAATCTCCCCTCCCACCGTACAGCATCTTCCCACTGCACTTCGGGCCTGTGCTCAGCCTTCCGGGGATCTTATGTCCTCCATCGCCGTGACAGCTGGACGCTTGCTCTTTTCTTTAAAGAGAGAGCAGACACATCAGCAGTTGTCTCAGGGAAGTGCCAGCTCACCGCAGCTGCTTCCAGACCCCAAGTGGACTGGACTGAGGGAACATATTCATCTGCACTTGTGACATTCATTCAGATCGTCTCTGGGGTCCTTGTCAAATCTCTCCTTGAGAGACCCAAACTGCGACTCTGAGACAGTGGCCTGTTGTCTCAGGCTCAGCCTTGCTGTGTCTCCTCCCTGAGCCTCTGACACATCATGCCTCCTCCTCCTCCTCCTCCTCCTCCTCCCAGGGATGGGGACTCGGACTCGAGGACTCGACTCATGAGTCGGACTGAGTCCCCCCTCTGACTCGACTAGGACTCGAGTCCCAATATTTTTAATGGGACTCGAGACTCGACTCGGGACTCGACACCAAGGACTCGTCAACATCCCTGCTTGATGCCACCTGCAGGTGCTGCCTGGACCCAGTTGCAGTAACAATCCAAGTTTATTTTTTAAAACCATTTTCCTAATGCAACCTTTCAGACATTTTGGGTTTGGCTGCCTCTGCTTGCCTGTTTGGGGTTCCCAGCCTCCTCTGCCTGCCTGGTCTCTTCTTAACCAGTTCCACAGTTTGAATTGTCCAAGACAAATGCCTCTGCCTGCCTGTTTTGGGGTTCCCTGCCTGGTTATTTTGGGTTTGTTTGCCTGGTCTGTTCTTGTCAAAATCAGTGGCAGAGTTTTGAGATAAAAAGGCACACTTGTGCCTAGAATTTATTTAAGCCACACATCTGAAGTAGCCTTATTTTGTTGGGGAAGAACCCCATTGATTTTAATAGGGACTCGTGGAGTCAGCTTTGGGAGTGACTCGGGAGTCACCATTTTGGACCAAGGACTTGGACTTGGACTTGAGACTCGGGTCCAAAGACTCGTGACTCGACTCGTGACTCGAGACCAAGGACTCTTCAACATCCCTGCCGCCTCCTCCTCCTCCTCCTCCGCCGCCGCCACCACTGCTGCCGCTGCCTCTCTGTTGGAGCAAGCCAGAGCCTTCCGGACAGCCTCATCATTCTCCTTTAGAGTTCTTGGAAAGCACTGCTCTGCATCTTCTCCTTGGAGCCTCTTGCCAAATGGAGCTCAGCCACAGCCCTCCAGGGCAAGAAAGGTTTAATTATCAGGTCAGAACTCTGTTCCAGCCCTCTGAGCTGATTAGCAGGCGCCTTGATTCTTTACGACAGGGCCAGGAAGAAAAAGGAGACAGGAGAGCAAACACGTCATGGAAAATGGGGTCCTCTGTGGAGCCCTCAAATCAACTTTAGTCAAAGAGAGAGATCATTTGAACATACGCAGAGTGCTTTCAGCATGTCCCATGGCTACACAGTGAGAGCACATGGCAGAGGTAGGCCTTGAACTCAAGGCACCAAACCAGAATCATCTACTGGACAGCTCTGGGTGGAAATATCCCTTCTACACAGCTGCCTTTGGGAACAGGAAGCACCAAGAATTGAGCCTCAGATGCTTTATATACAATGCCTGCACTGACTTAACAGAAAATTAAGCTTAATTCTGCTGGTGTGGCGTGGCGAGAGTGGGACTCTGGAGAAGGCGGTCTTTCAATGGAGTTTGCACAACTGGTTATTCAACCTGAGCACTTAAAGGTAGATCACTGTGGAGCCAGAATCACTTCCAAGGACAATCCACTTGTCACGGTGCCAGGTTCATGCAACCCTTGGGTGTCTCCGTGGGCATCCGACGTCACCATCAAATAAAGCTTTAGCATCGTTCATCTGCCTAAAATTTGTGTTCTCCCAGTTATTGACTGATACCTCACCTTCTTCCTTTTTATCAATTTATTTTGAAAGGAAGTTGGCTTTCTGCACCTTTATGGAGGCAGCGGGCCGGGAATCTTGTGTCTAAATCTGAAGCAGCAGCAGTAGAAACAGCATCACATCTGCTGGGCCCGATTCCACTTCTCTTTGAAAAGGGGCATCCTGGCCAACATTCTGAAAGGACTTTGTCTAAATTGCTTCCTTTCCTCTCCTTTATGAAAGTAAGACTCTGTTTGAAATACAAAACTACAAGCCAAATGTTTATTTATTTATTTATTTATTTATTATATTTATTATACCCCACCTTTTTTCCTGCAAGGAACCCAAGGCGGCTTACACAATCCTCCTTCTCTCCATTTTATCCTCACCACAACCCTGTGAGGTAGGTTAGGCTGAGAGTCCGTGACTGGCCCAAAGTCACCCAATGAGTTTCATGGCCGAGCGGGGACTAGAACCCAGGTCTCCCGAGTCCCAGTCCAACACTCTCACCACTACGCCACACTGGCTCTCTTGATATGAATATGAGAATGGGAAGGGGGAGAAGGGCTTAATTGGAGAGAACGTTGGAGAAGGACAGCTAGGGCTTAAGCAAGACCTTGTAGGCCAGCAAAGGTTTCTCTCCCAGCCTCTGTTTTCCATCTGCAAAGGGGAAATATTAATGTATAGGCCCTGTAGGGACTGCTTGTAAGGATGAGAAGACTGGTTGAAGTGACTCCTCATCCATCAGCTTTTCCTGCAAACTTAGTTCTCCCACTGCAGAGACATGGAACTGGACAGGGTCATCTGTGAATGAGGGGGAGGTACTCTCCACTACTCAGAGGAGTTTTATTGACGGACGATTCCAGTGCCCTTTTGTGGGACTGACGTGCCTCACAAGGTGGTTTATTTATGTGAAGAAAAGAGCCTTTGGGGGTTCCTACATGCACACACACACACCCTCATGTGTGAACCGGCTAAAGGCTGGGGGGCGGCGAAGTGTGCATAGTTCCTCTGGATGGCGCCTGAAAGTCCTGAAAAGCCAGAGACCCGGCTTTCAAATGCAAATGTAGTTCAGGCCCAGTAAGTCATGAGTCATGAGTCCCCCCTCCCCTGCCTGGCCAGGTGAAGTTCATCCTGATTGGCTAAAAGCAGCAAAGCTACAGAAAGGAGGAGGGGAGGGGGGAAAAAGGTATATTTCCCAAAGTGTGGGTTTTGTTCTTTGTCTTTGTCGTCGCGTGGTTGCTCCACATTGCTGTGGAGCAATGGCGGCAAGCCACGCAGAGGTCCAAGCCTTCGGGTGGCCCAGGTAGCTCCTGGTGAAATTAGCTGAATGAGGGCTTTGGCAAGGCAAGCCTTGTGGAAGGCTACCCATCTCGGACCTTCGGGTAGGTGTGTAGTCTCCCCGGGCAGCAAGGCTGTGCTGGATCCAACCCTGGAAGAGAACTGACCCCCAGGTGCCTGGGAGATATATTTTGCAGCTTTACTCTGTGTACCAAAGTGTCTCTCTCTAATTTCGTGTGCTTCCCTCATTTCCCTATTGGTTGTTGTAAAATGCTACCTGAAATAAGCCTTCCTGGTTTTTTACCCCACATGGTGTTTGTGGATTGCTCTGTGGTTCCAGCAACTAAATCCAGGTTACAGTCATAAAGGCAAGTCCCTGAACAGAGATTCAAGTAGGATTGCAGACAGCTGAGGCTGGCACTCTGGCACCTTGAGATCTCTGGGGGTCTTGGGTCCTTTGGGTAGGAAATGGTGGGTTGTGGCGGGTCAGCCAGCCCCCCCTTCCTCCACAATTTAAAAATAGCCTCCTGCAGGTAGAGAGCTGACATTCGTGGCCCGGGAAGGGGCTGCCTAGCCATGCCTCCTCCCTGGCATGGCGGACACCTTGGCTTGGGGGAGGTCTCATGTCAGTGCCTGGATAACAGAGGCCGCCCCGTCTCGGGGGCCCAACAGCAGACTTGGAGAAGCTTTAGGGCAGGGCTCTCCAACCTTGGGTCCCCAGATGTTTTTGGCCTACAACTCCCAGCATGCACCAGCCAGCGTAGCTGGGAGTTGTGGGCCAAAAACATCTGGGGAGGACCCAAGGTTGGAGAACACTGCTTTAGGGCATACTGCTTCATCTCTATTTTCCATCGAAAGCAAAGATGGCTGAGCGGGTCCGCTGTAGGGCAGCATTTTAGGACGCACCAAACTGTCCCCAAAGAGTGAGCAAGCTTTGGAGTCCCTGTCAGACAGGCATTGTTTTTCCTTGGGCAACCACGGCAACCCTGTTGAGATGAATTGAAGTTGGCTGGAGGAGGAGAGGACTGGCCGGAAAGGCCAAGCATACCCTTCAGTGTGAAATCTTGGCTGGCAGGCTGTGCGTGTGGCACATTAAACCTCCTCCCCTTTTCATTCGCCTGCACCTTTTCAAGTCTGGTTAACCATAAGGTGGAGGCAGACAATGAATGAAGAGAGGTGAGAAATGGAGGCCCTCTTTGTCTTTAGAGAGTGAGCACATTTTCCCACTCTGATCCTAGGATGGAGGGAATGGTAATTAGGGCAGAGAAAGTGGTAATCAATTAACAGATATTCTTTTAACCTGCAAGTAGTTCAGCATCAGAGCTATTTGCAGGTACTTTTGTTATGCTAATTTCCTCAAAAATAGCTTTTATGTAATCGGGGCACCTTTCATCTTTTTTCCTGCTTGCTCCAGTATTTCATAAGAACATAAAGAAGAGCTGTGCTGGGTCAGACCGCGGTCCATCTAATCAGGCATTCTGTTCACACAGTGGCCAACTGGCTGCCCACTGGAAACCCATAAGCAGGTCATGAGTACAAAAGCACCCTCCCACCCATGTTCCCCAGCAACTGGTGTACATGGGCACACTGCCTCTGATATCATCTTGCCGTCTGGACTAGTAGCCAGTGATAGCCTTCTCCTCCTCCATGGATTTGTCTAATCCCCTTTTAAAGCCGCCCAAATTGGCGGCCATCACTACCTCTTGTGGATGTGAATTCCGTAGCTTAACTATGTGCGGTGTGAAGAAGGACTTCCTTTGATCTGTCCTGAATCTCCCACCCATCAGCTTCATGGGGTGACCCTGTTGGGTTCTAGCATTATGAGAGAGGGAGAAGAAAATCTCCCTATATCCACTTTCTCCACACCAGGCATCATTTTGTACACCTTTATCATGTCTCCCTTTTACTTGCCATTTTCCTAAGCTAAACAATCCCAGATGATGCAACCTTTCCTCATAGGGGAGCTGCTCCAGCCCCTTGATCATTTCACTTGCCCTTCTCTGCACTTTTCCCAACTCTGCACTATCCTTTTTTAGGTGCGGTGACCAGAACTGTACACAGTATTCTAAGCGCTGTCACACCATAGATTTGTATGAGGGCAGTATAATCTTGGCAGTTTTATTTTCAATTCCTTTCCTAATTATGCCTTGCATGGAGTTTGCTTTTTTCACAACTGCTGCCCACCGGGTTGAGATTTTCATTGAGCTGTCCATCACAACCCCAAGATGTTTTTTTTGGTCAGTCACTGCTAGCTCAGATCCCATCAGGTTATATAAACAGGCCTGTGGCTCACGCCGGCTCAGCTTGTCTGAGCGTGGAAAGCTAGGCAGGGTCAGGTTATTACTTGGATGGGAGACCCCTCCTCTAGTTTCCTGCATTGAACAGGGGATTGGACTCTATAGCCTTGTAGGCTCCTTCCAACTCTATCAGATCTATGAAATCTATACTTGAAGTTGGGATGTTTTGCCACATCATGCATGACTTTACACTTGCTTACATTGAACTGCATTTGCCATTTTGATGCCCAGTCTCCCAGTTTGCAGAGCCTTTGGAGCTCTTCACAATCCCTATTTGTATTATCTATCCTAAATAATTTGCTTTCATCAACAAACTTGGCTACTTCACTGCTCACTCCTAATTTCAGATCATTTATGAATAAGTTGAAAAGCATCAGTCCCAACAGAGATCCCTGTGGGATCCCACTGCTTACTGTGGGATCCACTGGGAGAATTTACCATTTATTCCTACTCTCTGCTTTCTGTTCCTTAACCATTTACTGATCCATAAGAGGACCTCCCCTCTTATTCCATGACTGCTAAGTTTGCTCAGGAGTCCTTGGTGAGGGACTTTGTCAAAAGCCTTTTGGAAGTCCAAGTAAACAATGTCTACCAGATCACCCCTGTCCACGTGTTTATTGACACTCTCGAAGAACTCTAAAAGTTTAGTGGGACAGGACTTACCTTTGTGGAAGCCATGTTGGTTCTTTTTCAGCAGGGCTTGTCCTTCTATATGCTTACTGATTTTATCTTTAATAATGCTTTCAACCAATTTACCTGGAAGAGACATTAAGCTAACTGGCCTGTAATTTCCTGGATCTTCCCTGGGCCCCTTTTATAAAATTAGAATTACATTTTCCATTCTCCAATCCTCTGGCAGAGCAGCTGATCTTGCACTTTTTTTTAATTAGAAGAGCAATGATTTCATACTGAGTTCTTTAATCACTCTTGGATGGATACCATCTAGACCCAGTGATTTATTAACTTTCAATTTGTCAGTAAGGTTGAGAATTTCATCTTTTGTCACCACTATTTTCCTCCATTCGTCAGACTCCCTTCTGAAAACGTCAGTTGAGGTTCAGGCATCTGTCCTGTATCTTCTGCAGTGAAGACAGATTAAAATAATTCATTCCACTTCTCCTCAATCGCCTTATTCTCCTTCAGTACTCCTTTAATTCAATTGTCATCCAACATTCCAACTTCCTGGTTCTGACATATTTAAAGAATTCTTTATTGTTGGCCTTGATGTTGTCTGCAATATGCTCCTCAAAATGCTTTTTTGCATCTCTTATTGTCTGCTTGCTTCTCTTTTGTGTAAGCTTGTGCTCCCTTTTGTTTACCTCACTTAGGGAAGACTTCCATTTTCTGAAGGAAGCCTTCTTTTCTCTAATGGCTTTGCTCATTAACCATGGTGGTGACCTCTTGGACTCTGTGCTACCTTTCCCAACCTGTGGCAAACATTTTAGCTGAGCTTCTATTATTGTGGTTTTGTGTACCCTCCAAGCATTTTGAGGGGATTTAACTATCTTACCTCCCCCTTTCAAGCTCCTTTTTACCAGTTCCCTCATTTTAGAGAAGTTTCCTCTTTTGAAGTAAAATGTGATTGTGGTGGACTTCCTTGGCAATTTTCCACTTAAATATATATTAAATCTGATAGCACTGTGGTCACTGTTTCCAATTGGTTCAACAATATTTACATCACATACTAGCTCCTGGGTGACACCACTAAGGATTAAATTCAGGGTTGCCTCCCCTCTGGTCGGTTCCATGACCAACTTTTCTAGGGCACAGTCATTTTAGGGCATTGAGAAATTTAACCTCTTTGTCATGACTGCAACATACATTTTTTCCCAGTCAATGTGAGGGTAATGAAAGATACCCATTATGACAATACTTCCTCGTTTGGAGGCCTCCCTGATTTCGTTTTCCATCTCAAGATCACCCTGTGTGTTCTGGTCTGGGGGATGATAGCATGTTCCTAGCACTAACTTAGTTTTGGAGCCAGGCATTCTCACCCACAGTACTTCTGTAGAAGAGTCTGCCCCTTTTAGGTTTTCTAGTCTGCTGGACACGATGCCCTCTTTGACGTACAGAGCAACACCTCCTCGAGTATGCCCTTCCCTGTCCTTCCTACAGAGTTTATATCCAGAGATCACCGTATCCCAGCGGTTCTCTCCATTTCACCAGGTTTCCATAATGCCCACTATATCTAGGTTCTCTTTTAAAACCAAGCACTCCAACTCTCCTATTTTGGCTCGGAGACTTCTTGCATTTGCATAGAGACATCTATACACGGCGTCCGTCCTCAGATTTCCCCTTTTAAAAAAGTTCTGGAAGGGATGAGAGAGATTCAGGTTGAGCTAGTCTGGGAATTTCCAAGAGTCACTTCCTGCGCCCTCCTTGTCCCTCGGAGTCCTACTCCAGAAAATCACTTTTGCCTGAGAGAACAACTCCAGAAATAACCAGGAGCAATATAGGGTGTGTGTGTGTGTATATTCCCCACTTATTCACTGCTTTCAATATGTTCAGAGCATATCACCATGAATTTAGAGAGAGTCTCCCTGTTGCACATTGATAGTAGGACACAGTTGCGTAATTTGTTTAACTGGCACACTCATGTTTTTTTAACCTGCTTTTGGTCTGAAATTAGTAAAATGTTTTCCCTTTCTTGTAACTGCTAAGCAAGAACAAACTATCCACATTTTGTAGAGCAAGCCCCGGATTCCTGATTCCTAACCTTGGCTTCCCAGGATCCAAGGGTAAATCGAGGGTGGGGAACCTTTTCAGCCCAAGGGCCACCTTGGGTCCAGACAGCCACACGTCGTGCAGCGGGGTCACATGGCAGCAGGAGGCAGGGCTGCGTCCACTGCCAGCATATGGGCCCCTGTGCTGATCTTAGCTCAGGCCAGGTCCCCGTAGTGCAGGGGTGGGCAGCACACAGCCTGCGGGCAGCAAGTGGCCCCCTTTGCCCCTTGCTGCCACCTGCCACCACCCTCCACAATGGTGCAGTTTTTTAAAAAAAAATGGCATCCATTTTGCAGCCATTTCCACCCCTTTCTGACCCTTTGGCAAGCAAGTTAATTTCAACCCTTTGGGCACTGTGTAGTCACTCCCAGACCATTTTATGGTTATTTTTTGGTGCCATGGGGTGGGGGCAGCTGTGGCCCATGGGTGGCAAAAATGACCCCAGACCTCCCAAAGTTGCCCACCCCTGCAGTAGTGGGTCTCAGGATGCAACCCACTGAAGAACAATGCTCTGAAGGGGGAAAGGTGGCAAAGATGACCAACAGACAGTTCTTATTCAGAAGGCTCCTTGCATCTTTTACACAGATGCTTGTCAAACAGGAATTCAGCCACTGAACCTTCTCCAACTCCAAGCATGGAGATACTGTGATAAGAAGAGCTTCTGCTGCTCGTTATTTCCTGTTATGCCAGCAGTAGAGCTGCTGGAGTCTTGGGGGTAAAATACTGGTCAGATATAGCAATTTACCACGAGCCTGAGTCAACTGGGGGGAAATAAATGGAGAAATAAATAAATGGAGTTGCTTCCCAACATTACAAAATGGAGAGGGAACTGAAGTCACGTGTGTGGATCCACTTTTTTTCCTCTGCCTTTTGGAAGTCTTACCTAAGAATCTGAAAGGTGACCTGCAAAAATCAAATATTCTTTCTCAAATGCTACTTGGATTTCTCTTACTATCAGCATCTTCTTGGTCTCAGAGGTGGCTGCGGTGATGGCAGGGTCGCACAAGGACAACGCTCTGAATTCAAGGAAGAGCTGAGACTGTTCAGAACAGAAACCATCATCCTTGGTAGAGACTGGAGCTATCTGGGGAAGCTCACATATGCACGGTCCAACCTGTCTCCCAGGAGGCAGCTCAGCAGAGCCAGGAAGTGGAGGACTACTCTCAGGTTGGCTGGGGAGTGGAGGAGACACTCTTGCTGCCCTCCTGCAGAAAAGCTTCTCCAGTGGAGAGTTCAATGGCTCTTGCTGAACTGACAGTACGAGCTGAGAGCCTCGTGTGTTCCTAATTGGTTCCATGGGTGCCTGATGCAACGGAACTGGCCAGCGCCATTTGTGGAACAAGCAGAAGGGGGCAAAATCTTTTGCAAAGGCAAACTGTGTTCAAGGAGACTTCAGGCATTCACTGCACAAACACTGTTCCCATATATTAAAAAAAAACACAAGCCCAATTCTACTGCTTTGCCATAAGCAGAATCAATAGTGCAAGTGTGGTTTTGCATCTGTCTTCCATGTGTTTGGCAGGGAAGGAGTACAAAAGGCCTCTCCCCACGTAGCCTGGACTCATCCTGCAGTTGCCTGCTGCCAGGCTGGGCACTCCCGGTGCTGGCAATGGAACCCAAGTAGTGCAGAGGGGTTGAGCCACAAATCTTTTAAGTGCCTGCAACCACCTGCCTTTGCCATCTCTCATTCTTAAGGGCCCCACGACTGGGTGAGAGCAGCAAGGCGAGGCAAGGACCCTCAGCTTCCTGGGTGGAAGGAATGCAACATTTGCAGAAAGCAAGCATGGAAGCAAAAACGTGCCACAGGAGTGCACACTTGAGTGCACCGTGGTGTCCTCCCCCCCTCCCCCCAAGCAAACCCAGTCAAGAGTTCTGTTTCCCCTGATCAGGATCACTTGGTGGGGGCAGGGTATTGGCAGCGAGGAGGACAATCTTGTTTTCAGGGTTTGATGTGATCCAGCGATGGCTTGGGAGGAATGGGGCCGTGTTTACGCTGCCGGGGCCTAAGAACAGAATGATCCTGCCTCTGTCTGGGGGGTGCTGAGAGCCGACCTCACCACACCTGCAATTTAGGGGAAAGGTGAGCAGCAGATGTCATCTTGTTCCAGAGAGGTCACTAACGTTAGCTTCACCACCACATGGAAAGAGCTGTGTGTACTGGCCTTCGGGCCAAGCTTGGCAATGCACAGCTATCACGTGTGGCGGTGGTGGGTCCGGGTTCCAGACAGCACGCACCTGTTCAGCCTACCTGAGACCTGCCGGCTGCGTGTCACCCTTGAATGGCCTGCGTTAATTTCTCCCGCTAGCAGCAGCTGCACTGCAGACACGGGCAGACGGGCACCTGCAGTGACCAGGTGTTGGAATCAATCCACACAGATGATGTAAGGTGAGAAACCTTCCTCCTTTGGACCGATTTTGCCTCTTGTGGCTACCGACCTGGGAGGGAGTCCTGAGGAGATGCCATCAGAAGCACCAAAGTGTATTTATTTACTCTCCATATTGATGAGAAAAACACCAAAAGGTTTGTTTCACACTAAGGATAATATGTGAGTTCCTGTTATATACTCCACGATGTTTATGCATTGCCTTTTTATCCTGCTCTTCCTTTCCCCAAGAACGTCAAGAAGGTGTACATGGTTTTCCTCCCTCTGGTTATGCTGAGAGACATTAACTAGCTCAAGATCATCCACTTAGCTTTGCAGCTGAGTGAGGATTTGCATCTGAGTTTCTCTGTTCCTGGTCTGAGACTCTGACCACTACACCACGCTGCCTCTCAATATGGCTGGGTGGCCCAGCCGCTATGAGTCAAGGTGAATCCCTGAATCCAAAACCTGTCGAAGACTAATTGCCTGTAAAAACAAGTCACATAGAGCATGTGCAGATCCAGGCCAGCCTCCTGGCTGTCTGTCTCTGCTGCCAATAGGAGGCACAGACACACCCATTTTGTTTTGTTGGGCAGAGGTGGTCTGGACTGGGTGGAGCCACGTCCAGCATCGCCGTTGCGCCTGCTTGGTGCAGGTGGTGATGGTCACTCCTCCTTCAGACTCCCGGCCATCATTGCTTCCCTGGAGGTCTTCAATGGGCCTCCTTTGCTGGGGTTTTCTCTGCAAGTGTCAGTGGAGGGAGAAGTTGGGATTCCTTGTTTTAAGAAGCTCTGAAGGAGCTGCTGAGCACCTTGGAGTTATATTTGGATTTCATTAGCACTAAACTAAAGCCATGATAACATGGGTAATGCAATTCATGGAGACATTCGGGGTTATTGCTTTTCACAAATATATATATATATATATATATACACACACACATATCCTAACAATTTGCTAACTAGATGTGCATTTTTATGACAGCAATTCCTGCTGTGAACATTGATAGGTATTACTTTCTGCTTTTACAAACATGTTTTTACACACATTTCTATGGAGATATTCTAATCTGGACACATTCGAAAAGGAGTGAATTTTTCACTGCAGACTCAGGAATCCTTTCTTTGATGACAAGTTGAGCTGGTTCCGCCCAGTGGGGCTGTGGCGTTTTTCAGGTACTTGGGGATACTTTGCAGCTCTTTGAGACTGCACCCCCCCTTTCCTGGATATTATGCACTTCCTTGGGGGTAAATGTAAATGTGCCCTATTGAAGTAAATGCAGATGTAGTCACGTAAAACTGGTCTGCCCAGAACTGTGTCTCCTCTGCCCAGGGTGGGGATTATGCAGACAGATGGAGGGAGATGAGTGGGCAGCAGAAAGGGAAAAAGTGTGTCAGGGTTCAGAAAGTGTGTGGTCAGACTTTCTCTCCACATCATTAAAGGACGGACAAGGAAGGGGTCCTGCTCCATCCGGGATTCCTTCCTCTGATCTGGCTGACAGCTCCAGTGTGGAGCGGAGGCACAACATGGGACGGGCAGCTGGAGCAGGAGAAGTCTCAGCACCACGGCCAGCACCACAGGTACCAGCCCAAGGCACAGAATGAGTTCAGGACCACGGAGAGCAATCTTGCAGAGAGGGCCGGCACTGGCACCAAGGATATGCCACGGGGAGAAATTTGTTCCGTTTTTTTGCATTTTAGCAGGAACTTACCCAATTTTGCAGATGGTGTAAGTCCTGCTCTGAAGACGATCGGACACAGGTTAGAGCTGCTTCTTCAGCCTACCAGGTGGCGGTGAAGGCAGCAAAAAAGAATTTCTATGCTGCCTCCATCGTGTCTGCGGAATGCTGCCCAGAAGGCTATTCCAAGTGGTCCAGAGCCTGGTTGGTCCAGTTGCGCCGGACCCAGTGGAACATGCTAAAGCCTCCTGTGAGGCTTTTGCAAAGCACTTTGTAGATAAAACCGATCAGATTAGGAGTGGGATTCCATGCATCGTGGACACAGTGAGTGAGCAGTAATAAGACCACTTCTAAATAAGCCCTCCTTAGATCCCTAAGATTTAAACAACTTTCACCCAGTCTCTAATTTACCATTTCTGGGCAAGGTGATCGAGCGGGTGGTGGGGGCTCAGTTGAAAGCGCACTTGGATGAAGCCGATTATTTAGATCCATGCCAGTCGGGCTTCAGGCCTGGACATGGGACAGAAACAGCCTTGGTCGCCTTGGTGGATGATATGAGGAGAGCTTTGGATAGGGGTGAATGCTCCTTTCTAGTCCTCGATCTCTCAGCAGCTTTTGATACCGTTGACCATGATATCCTCCTGTACCGCCTGGAGGGGTTGGGCATGAGAGACACCGTACTGCAGTGGTTCTGGTCCTTCCTCTCTGGAAGGTACCAGAGGGTAGTTTTTGGGGAGGAGGCTTCGGACCCTCGGCTGCTCACTTGTTATTTAACATCTACCTCAAGCCACTGGGAGCTATCTTCAGGAGGTCTGGGGTGCGCTGTCCTCAATATGTGGATGACATGCAGCTCTACCTCTCCTTCAAGTCCTCACCAAGGTTGGTTGTTGAAACCCTGTCCAAATGCCTGGAAGCAGTGGGTGGCTGGATGGAAAGGAACATGCTGAGACTGAACCCTGACAAAACCGAGGTACTACTGGTGGGAGACAAGAGGAGGTTAGGGGATGTGGACCTGGTGTTGAATGGGGTGCATTTACCCCTGAAAGACCAGGTCTGCAGCTTGGGGGTCATTCTAGACTCCCAGCTGTCCATGGAGGCTCAGGTGTCAGCTGTGGGCAGCACTGTATCAACTCCATCTGATACGGAAGCTGCACCCCTACCTTCCTAATCATCTGCTCCCATCAGTGGTTCAGGCCTTGGTCTCCTCTCACCTTGACTACTGTAATGTGCTCTACGTGGGGTTACCCTGGAAGACTGTTCGGAAGCTACAGCTGGTACAGAACGCTGTGGCTCGCCTGGTTAAAGGTAGCCGCCAGCGTGTCAGGATCCGCTCTGCCAGGGTAGCGCCACAGCGCCACCTGGTGGCAACGCTACCTCCCTGCAGGAGCGAGCCCAGGGGTTGTAGGCACTCGCAGGGTGTAGCCTCCTGCTCCTGGCTCCTTTCAGGCCAGATAATGCAGCCCAGCTGGAAGCAGCCTGGAAGACCTACATAAGGGCTGCAGTTTGCCTCCAACCTTTGCCTCAGCAACACCAACCTCAGTTTTGTCTGCAGCCGGTTCCTGTTCCCAGAGACCAACCTTGCTCCTTGTCTTGCCTGGTGTTTGACCTGTGACTGATCCTGGCCTCTGCCTCTGCCTCTGCCTCTGCCTCTGCCTCTGCCTCTGCCTCTGCCTCTGCCTCTGCCTCTGCCTCTGCCTCTGCCTCTGCCTCTGCCTCTGCCTCTGCCTCTGCCTCTGCCTCTGCCTCTGCCTCTGCCTCTGCCTCTGCCTCTGCCTCTGCCTCTGCCTCTGCCTCTGCCTCTGCCTCTGCCTCTGCCTCTGCCTCTGCCTCTGCCTCTGCCTCTGCCTCTGCCTCTGCCTCTGCCTCTGCCTCTGCCTCTGCCTCTGCCTCTGCCTCTGCCTCTGCCTCTGCCTCTGCCTCTGCCTCTGCCTCTGCCTCTGCCTCTGCCTCTGCCTCTGCCTCTGCCTCTGCCTGGTACATTCTTGAACTCTGTTGTGCTTTGGACTTGTCTCTCTGCCTCTGACCCGTGCCTGGACTCTGCTTGACCTGCCTCCTGCCTCTGGCCCCTGCTTGGCCTCTGTTGCCCTAACCTGTGCTGGATCTTCTGCCTGTTACCTGGACTTGTCTTCTGCCTCTGGCCCCTGTTTGGACTCTGTGTTGTGATATGTATCACATTGACCAGCTGTAGCACAGTGTTTACACATGGAAAGGAACAGAATGGCTGTAAACAAGTGTGTTGTGTCTTTCTACTTTCCCGTGTTCTTTCTCATGGGAAAGCTAGGCCCTGGGAACATTATGAGCTAGTCACATGGTTTGTATGTTCTGATGACGTGCTAACTTGTTTTTTCTGTCTGAAGCCATTTTAGAGAAGAGCAGGACTGCTTTCTCTATTCCTTCTCTCTTCTGGCTATTGCTTGCTGGACTTTGCAACAATGTAACATCTTTGCTAAAGTGGAGTGAAGCCCAACCTACTCCACTGGAATTAATGCTTGCTATGCATTGTACTCTGCACATGGACTGTAACTAGGAAATGTATACTCTGTAGAATATTACTTGCTAAGTAAATAAACAGGTAGAAATAGACCTGTGGTGTTACAGAGTGTTTCCTTGCCACTTGGATTAGTCTGCAAACCGGGGAAGCTAGAAGCTGGAGTTGGATTATAGGCAAGCTGGCTGGCAGCTTCAAACTGACACGCTGCACGCTGCGCAGAGGGGGGTGAGATCTGGAAGATCTGTGTGTGGAATAATGGGCCTCTATGCACAGACAGGATTATAAATCTCCCATCCAGCACACGCGGGGCTCTGCTGTCACTCACACACCATCACTCTGTTGCCTGGAACCTGTGTTGACCCCTGGGGCCTACTGCCTCTCTTTGCCTCCATCTTCCCTGGCCCTGGCGTTCCAGACCTGAACCCTTGCCGTCCATGCCCTGGACCTTACACAGCGAGACCACATCACATCAGTGCTGAAGGAGTTGCACTGGCTACCAGCTGCTTGCCGGGCTGAATTCAAGGTGTTGGTTTTGACCTTTAAAACCCTATACGGCTCCGGTCCAGCTTATCTCAAGGAGCGCCTCCAGCAACATCAAGTAGGCTGCTCAACAAGGTCTGCCATGGATGGCCTTCTCCTTGTCCCATCAGCCAGAGCAGCTAGACTGGTGGGGACTAGGAAGAGGGTCTTTTCTGTGGTGGCCCCCAGACTGTGGAACTCTCTCCCCAGTGACCTCTGCCTTGCCCCCTCCTTGATGAGCTTCTGCTATTCATTAAAACATGGCTTTTCAGGTGGGAATATAGGGTGGGTTATGATTTTAAAATTTTATACTGTTTTAAGTGTATTTTGTTTTGTTTCATTGTATGTTGTACATTGCTCAGAGTGGCCAGGTCTTGGCTAGATGGGTGATCTAGAAATACAATAAATAAATAAATTTCACACTTTCAAACTACAATGCAAACCACAACTCAGTTTTTCTTCAAAATTTGCTCTTCTTTGAATTTTTGCAACTGAGTTCTCTAATCAAAACGTGTGTACACAAATGCTTATATTGGGGAAAATAATGCATTATATTAGGAAAATTGCTTGAAAAGATGTGTATATTAGGCAAAAATCCATGTAATAGGATAAATGTGCAGGAAAATGCTTATAGATTTTCATGTGAACTAAAAATTAAATCTCAAGTTTGGGATGAACCAAACCTAAGACTGGAGAAAATCTCAAAGTCTGAGACAAACTGCACTTAAGCTTTTAAAAAACAAGATTGACAGATCCATCCAACCATCCCCCATGGTTTTGCATAGATGCCATAAGTCCAAGAAGGCCAGGTATGCAGCCCAAAATGACAGCAGGGCGGCGCCCCTGGTTACCTGTTTTGTCGTGTGGTTAGTTGGCCCCTCACCTGCTCCCAGTTTCAGGCAGTGGCAAAATGGATACCATTTTGGGACCCACTTTTTTGCACTGGGGTGGTCTCCATGGCAGCAGCCACAGGGCTGGACAATGCTAGTATACAAGCCATAGGGCGATGGTGTTCTGGGGCTTACAAGGCCTACATTTGCAAATGAGGCAGGCAACGTTTATTTTGGAGTAAGGTTTATAGTTGTTCTTTTAACAGAGCGTTGGAGGAGACCAGAACCTGTGAGGGTCCTCATCGGCAGTCACAGTATGGTGTTTTGGGCCAGCTGCAAGGCGACTCAATCCACTGTTGGTACGCAGTTGGGACTCGGACAGTTGACCTCCATCCAGCGGGTTGGTAGGTAGGGCATGCTATGGAGATGTCTCCTCCATACCTTGTTTCAACCTGGTTTGGTTGTAGCCCCACCCCAGGAGCTGGGGGGGGGAGGGGAATGACATGGGACTTCGAAAGGGGGAGGCCCTAATACTCCAGGCCTGGATGGACTTTGAGACCATATGGAGGGGGTGGCCAGACAACTATATACTATGGCCTAATATGCTCCCACGGCATTCGTGGAAGGAGAGTGGGGACCCTTGGAGTTTAAAGAAGGCTAGAATGGAAGTTAATAGGGAAATCAAATTGGCACTGCAGGATCATTGGGGTGGAATGCTGCCATGTCCAGAAATCCAGCCATCTCGGGTAGAACTGTATCAGGCCGATGGCGTTCACCTGTTGGATGCAGGAAACAACATATTTTTGCAGGATCTGCATGTGGGGCTGCAGGGTTTCACCCTGGGCAGGTGGGGGTTGGTGGGCAAAGGCAAGGCTTGGCTCCTTCCTTTGGCAGGGATGTGTGGGAATTTCTGGTAAAGAGTATTTGGTGAGCACTCACACAGGCACCTTTAGGGTGATGGGCAAGTCCAGAGGCCTGCTGCTTGGGGTCTGTGTGGCCCACAAGCTGGGATACAGTTTGCTTTCGGAACCAACCTGGCCCAGCTACTCGGCGTTGTGCAGCACCGGGTGGAGGTGACACAGGGAGGCCCCCCTTCCACCGATGTGTAGCCTAGGCAAAGGGGTGGCGGGGTTTCAGCCCGCTCCCTTCCCTTGGGCTGAGTGGCTGGCTCTCCCACAAGGCAGGCTAAATGCCTGCGAGGGGAGTTAAGATACATCCTCACACTCGCACATGCAGATCCTGGGTGGGGTGAATTACCCATGTTACGTTTACCCAAGCTCTGGTGCCTGTGTCATTATTTCCGCCATTCTTTCTCTGTCCGCAAGTGAGAAAGCAGATCTGATCCACATCATCCATGTAAAGAGAGTCACCACGGACAAATATTGCCCCTAAATGGTCATTTTTGGCTCATTACAATGTCAACATCCCTCTCCCTCTAATTCATCTAAGGAACTATGTTTTGGAAATCAGCATGTCCAAATTAGTTTGGTCCTCCAGTTTTAATCCAGGTCATCTCTGCTTCTTCCACTGGTTCCGGTTCAGAACAGCGCTGTTCGTGTTGTTCTGAACTTGCCCCGATACTCCCATATTACTATGGCCCGTAGGAATCTTCATTGGCTACCCATTCGGACTAGGGCCCAATTTAAATTATTGGTTCTTGCCTTCAAGGCTTTGCGCTCTAATGTCCCTCATTACTTATCATCTAGGCTTTCCTGGTATGTTCCTGGTAGGAATTTAAGATCAGTGGGCCAGGGATTATTAGCGGTCCCACCAACACGCTCTGCCTTGTCAAGGCTGCGAACCTTTCAGGACCTGGTTCCACTTTTGTGGAACAGGCTTCCCATGGACCTCCGATTGGAGGAGGATCTTTCCCGCTTTCGAACGGGATTAAAGACTTATCTTTTTAGTCAGCCAGAATGAGTGGTTGGGCTAATGTGGTGGTTGCTGGGATTTGATACTGCATAGTAAGTGGTTGGTGTTGGTTATTTTATTGTATTGTTATGTTTACTGTATATGTTATTTGTCCCGCCCTTTGGTATAAGGGACGTTATAAATAAACGTTTATTATTATTTCTCTTTTCCAGACCTTTCCCCAGAAATCCAACCAGTTTCTGGTGTTTTGAAAAATAGGGGTTGCAAATGTTCATGAGGGTAAGAACAATTTGGGCTTCTTTCGGCTATTTATGAACATTCTCAGAAGTACAAGGAAGGCAAGTTGTACACAGGGATGCATGAGAATTTCATTTTTGCTCGCGAAACATGTGAACATGCCCCATTCAAAGCTCCAAACACAAGCACGAGCATGTGCTTGCCAAAAATATTTGCAAATTGTCAAACATGCTCACATTCATCTTGTTCCCGATTCCCTGTTTGATTTGCACAAATTTTCTATTGTTTGCAAATTTCCTTTGTAGACTGAACAATTAGCCCTGCTTTAGACTATGGAGGAAAATTGTGCAAATTGGGAAAATTTGGGGGAATTTGTGCAAACCTCCTCTTCAGCAGCTGCTTGCTTTGCACAATTTTCTTGTTCATGCAAAGTGAGCAGCGATTGCAAATGTCAACGGGAATCGGGCACCAGACGAGCGGTGAGATGGTGCTCGGAGAATCCTGGCAATCTTGAACACCACCTGCCTTCCCATCTCGAGCTTAAAAAAACCAAATCCCCAGCATTGTGCACCCCTAGGTAGCCGCGTGTTTATGGAATGCCCACCTCAAGGAGGTTCACGTGGTACCAACACTGTCATCTTTTCAGATCCAGGTGAAGATGTATTTATTTTCCCAGGCATTTGGATATTAGTTATGGCCCAGCTATTCTGGGTTGTTTTTGTGGTACCGTATTTTTCCATCTATAAGACGCCCCCATGTATAAGACGCCCTCCACTGGGCAGTTTTGCAACCACGCAGTACTCTCCTTGGCTTACTTCTGTGTATAAGACGGCCCTCAATTTTTAGTCTAGCGATTTTAGGAAAAAGTATAGTCTTATACATGGAAAAATACTGTATTCAGTGTGTGTGTGTGTGATTGAGAAAGAGAATATTTGGGTGTTTGATTTCTGCATTGTGGTTGAACACTTTTAGTACTGCATTGTTTTTAGATCATGTTTCTATTGTGTCTACTTATATTTGTATTATTGTGTTATATTGATTATGGTTTATATTGACTTTGTCTTCGTTTGTTATATTGATTATAGGATTTTGTACACTTTCTTCTATAAGTCACTTCACGACTGCTTCAGTGGTGGGAAGTGATGCATAAACTTAATAACTGAAATTACTCCGTGGACCCTTGGAAAATTACATTGCCCAGGGTTCCTGGCACATGGACTTCTGCCATTGCAGCATTCAAGACATCAGAAAGTGAGGCACACCAGCTCAGATCACAATCCAAGCTGGGAAATGACTTTCAAGATAAACGGCAGTCCAGGCATAATGACACCAAGCATTGCAAAGTGGACAAGCTCATATCCATATTCTGAGCAAGCACTTTGACTATATCATTCCTAATGACAACTGCTTAGGTTGGCATTTGGAGAAATGAAGACGGTGCATAGTTCTTAGTCTTTGGTTCTGTCTGGAGACTTACATACAAACCTTTGCTCTGACCTTCTCTAGCAGCTCCTGGCTAGACCTTTTCTTTGCACAAAGCCTTCTGAGAAAGAGCAGAAGGATGACTATGTCAGGATGGAACTGTGAAACTGCTCTAATTGACCCATGAAATTCATGGGGTTGCAGAAACATAATATGCATAGTAAGAGGTGACATTCCTCTCAGCAGGAGGGAAAAACAGTTGCTAATGGAAATAAACATTGTCCTAGGATGTGGAATATCTGTAAAATGTGCCTCTTGCCTTCAGCTGCATCCCTGTTTGACCTGACCCCAGACATGCTCAATAATGACCCTTCCTGATAATGGCCTTGAAGGGCTCACCAATCATCCTCACAGAGGTCATTGGTGTGGACGTTCTCCACACTCTGAGGAGGAGTTATCAAGTCCCAGCCTGGGGACTAGCAGCTCAGTGCATGTGGGAGCCAGCACCCTGCCCTCGGTCTGTTTGGTCTCTTCAAGACCCATCTTGAAGAAGCCAAAATAAGGCTATCTAAACTAGACTGTGAGCCAAACCGCTGTTGCCTCTTTTGATTCTTTGCAACTTTATCTGAGCCAGTTAGCCAAAGGTTATGTTTGCTCTGCAGCACATTTTCCAGACTGAAATTCAGCCTGTCCTCAGGTCAAATGAGAGCTCTGGAGACATGGGGTTGCTGCATGCAAGCTGCATGTTTACATTCAGAAAAGATGGTAAGCAAAGCTCCTGTTCTGAAATTAATCTCCATGAGGTCTATCTATGAACTGTTTCCAAGCCAGTTGCAAATCTTTTTTTTTTAAAGTTATGGTCTGAGTCAAAACTGATTTGGTGAGTCAGAAAACAAATGAAGAATCCAAACTGGAATGCAGGACCCATGTTTGACGGTCCTGTTTCCTGGCCACTGAAACGCTTCCGTCTCTGTTCTTCATGCCTTGTCTTCAGCACACTTTCCCAGCAACTGTGACCAAGGCTACGCAGTCAGTGCAGATCTGGACTGGGTTCTCTCCTGCAGTGCAGACTCCCTGTACGGCTCAGCCAGTTCTGAGAGCAAATCTTCCAGTTCAAGTCTTGCACTGGAAGATTTGCTCTCAGAATTGGGCGAGTCCTATAGAAAATGTATAGGACAAAACTATCTTTGCTTATCTAGGTTGGAAGCTCAGCATGAGCAAGAAACAGTATGCCTATATATACCAGTTGCTGGGGATCATGGGTGGGAGGGTTCTGCTGCACTCCTGTCCTGCTTGTAGGTTTCCCGTGGGCAGCTGGTTGGCCACTGTGTGAACAGGATGCTGGACTAGATAGACCTTGGTCTGATTCAGCAGGGCTTTACTTATGTTCTTTGAACTTCCTTTCTTTGACTGTCCTTGAAATGTCACACACACACACACACACACACAGGTTTCTGAATGTTCCCAGATGCCAATGTCAGATTTGTGTCCACTTATTCTTTTGCATAGAGGCTGGCCTGTGTGCCCCAGGGAGAATGCAGCTGGGCCATTGCTGGCATGTTCTTATGTTCTTACGTTTCAGTAAATTAAATGCCTGCTGGAATAAAATATATCGTGGGAATATCTTAACAATTGCCCACAAAAGTCATAGGGTGATAACTGCATCCTTTCTTGGAAACTCCCAAACTGTAACAGCTGCTCTTGCACTAAACCCTGTGCACCTATTCATCTGAAACTTGGCAGGCTTGATTCCCTCAGAAAGCGACAGCATGCTTACAGATTTCATCCAATCCTGCTAAGAAATAATTTTAAAAAAAGTTTTTATTTTTTATTTATTATATTTATACCCCGCCTTTTTTCCTGCAAGGAACCCAAGGCGGCTTACATAGTCCTCCTCCTCCTCCTCTCCATTTTATCCTCACAACAACCCTGTGAGGTAGGTTAGGCTGAGAGTCCGTGACTGGCCCAAAGTCACCCTGTGCAGTGAGTTTTATCAGCAGTTCACTTAATGTGTGTGTGTGTGTGTATATAATTCCAGGGCACTTAGCACAAACCCCATGAACTTATTTGTCTGAACGTTAGCAGGTTTTATCCCGTTAAGGGGTGACAAGGCCTGCAACATTCTGACAAATAGCAAAAAGGTCGCAGACATTTACGGGTTTCCCATGCAAGTCAATGAGAGGCATGAAGCATCAGTTTTCACTTTGAATCAGCCCCGGAGTCAAAGTGCGCAACGACCAGCGAATCAGTCTAGCTGGGCTGCTTTCCAAGCTGCTGAATCAGGGCCTTGTGGCTGGTGCTCAGCCCTAGCTTCTATGATTTGTAGGTTTGTTGTTTTGATAAAGGGCACATTGTACTTTCTTTAACGACTGAGCCACATTTGCACAAACTGAGTAAATGACCAGCAGAAGCCGCAGCAGATCCTGGTGTGCTGCAAATGGACACATGGTGCGCTGGACCCATCCTTCCCCCCCCCCCACACACACACCGGCATCATCCCCCATTCCCGGCTTATCTCATACAGAGACGCAAGGGCGGGTTCCTGGGTTCTAGCCAGCCAGATGGCCGTTCGCACGGGCACCGCTCCCCACCGCTCCCCCAGCTGCCCAATTTTTCCTGATGTTTAGGTGGAATCTGGGTTCCTGGGCTCAAGTTACAGGAACCTAGATTCCACCTAAACATCAGGAAAAATTTCCTGACTGTCAGAGCAATAAGACAATGGAACCAACTGCCTAGGGAGGTGGTGGGCTCTCCCACTCTGGAGGCATTCAAGGTGCAGCTGGACAGACATCTGTCAGAGATGCTTTGACCTGGATTCCTGCATTGAGCAGGGGGTTGGACTTGATGGCCTTGTAGGCCCCTTCCAACTCTACTGTTCTATGATTTTATGATTCTATGTCCTGAGCCGCCTCAGCAGATCAGGAATTGCACTTGTTCAGAACACTCCAGTATGGTGGAGCTCATTTTCCTTTAAATGAAGAAGCAAACACCACAACACAAAATAATGCCCTGCTTAATTAACGTGGCCACAAAAGGGCAGCCTAAAGAAGGTGGTCATGAATCATCTCCAGAAAATGTTTAGGGGAGTTTACATGAGAATGCAATTTAAAATTACTCATGGTGGTGGTTGCATTGTTGGAGACCCACACAGGTCTGCATTGGTTCTGCTGATATTCTTAATGTTTCAAACTGCTTTGCCTATATCCCTTTCAATATTTGAGGCCATTCTTGGATTTGCTGTTTCATCAGACGTACCAGTTTAAAATCCCTGCATTTGCAACCAGACGCTTTGCCCAGTCAGTTCCTCAAATGCCTTCTTTGACGTTATGAGAGAGAGGGCCAGAGCGGGGCCTGCCGGCAAGGAGGCATCTTCTCGGTTTGCTGGACTTTCACCTCTGTGATCTCCAGATCACTCAAAGGGGAAAGTGATAGCTTCAGCACTTTTGTGAATCTCTCTCTTGCTTTCTCATCCCTAACATGTCTCCCAGCTCAGCAAAATTTGCAATGACTGTCATTCTGTGCTCCACAAAAGTTCAAGACAGAATGAGATTGTGTCAGAATTACTGTCCCAAGAGCCCATTCAGGATATATTAAGAGAGACCATCAGAACATTTCAGGGCCCCCACCATCTCCAGCCACACTCTGTCAGGCATGCACATAAATGCCAGTGTTCAGGGGCCTGAAAGATCGGTCTTTCACCACTCTCAGCACTAAATTAATCTTTCCCAGAAATGTCAATTAAACCAGTCAAGTTTTCTGACTGTGCCTTGGACTTCTCCCTTTGACTGTTGCCTTCCCCTTCTTCAAGTGCAGCAAAGAGACAACCTCAGCTTCAAATGACACTTTTGACTTGATGGTTCCATTTTATGTAGGCACATCAAGAGCATTGCCTCAGAACAACAGAGGCTGCTATTTGCAGAGCAAAGTTGACACGGGCAGCTCAGTCTTACAGATCTCTGCAATTAACACTCTGATGCCAAACATGTTTACTTGGAATTAAGCGCTATTGAAATGAATGAGCACTGCAGCCAAGGACGTGTTCTTGGTATTGCAGCCTAAGGACTGCCAGTGAGTCAGCACCTTACTTCCACTTGGAATCCCACAATGTCTTCCAGGGCCTTGGAACATGGGGCTCACGTGCCTGAACAAATGATGATGGATGCAGGTTTCCTGCAGCAGGTGGACCCTTGGTTCCACTGAGGATTGTGCAGAATGTTGCCACACACACACCCATGGCCCCTGAGTTGCATAATGTCTTTCTGGGCCAGCTTAATATCCTGGCCTAGGGAGGGGCAAATCCATCAGTTTTGCTTTCTCCCACATTCAAATTGTTAACATCTCAAGTTCTTTCTCTCCTGAATATGAAGAACTTTGCACATGTTGAAAAATTCTCATCAAAAACTCACTGAAATGAAATTCTCAGACATCTGCATCACACAGATTCAATAGGTACAGCTGTTCCCAGCATGGAGAGGACTGTGATGTATCTGTGCGTGCGTTTTCCCTTTCCATTACACATCACCCCCTCGGCCAGCTCACAGTAAGAATGAGGCAGAACAATGGGAGCATCTTCCCTGGGTATGGACTCAGGACTGCCCCTTCTCACCTGCACTGCGGTGGAAGCAAAATGGGGACCAGGGCTGTCAACGCAGCTGGCCGTGCAAAAAGAAAAGAAGAACCTTTAGGGGGAAAGAAAGGAGCGGTTCTGCAGCCCCTGCCCATGGTGAGCCCGCCTGTGAGAAGCTGTTGAGAATTTCTCCTCCCCCTGGAGAAATTTGGTGAAATTGTCCTCGTCCCCCCACCCCCATTTCACTGCCTACAAATAGTGTGGAGAATTTCGAGAAACCATCTGCGCACAGTTCTAGTGAATGCACAGAGATCCAAACCCAGACCTTTAAGGGCCGAGCACTCCAAGCCCTGCAGCTGGACGGACGAACCTGTCAGTTTCCCTTTCTACCACATCTGATTTTTTAAAATCACAAGTTCTTTTTTTGTCTCAAATATGGAGAACTTTGCAAATTTTGGTAAATTCTTACCAAAACTGAACTGAAACAAAATCTGACCCATCCCTATGAC
Organism: Shinisaurus crocodilurus; assembly: GCA_021292165.1. Lineage (NCBI taxonomy): Eukaryota > Metazoa > Chordata > Lepidosauria > Squamata > Shinisauridae > Shinisaurus > Shinisaurus crocodilurus. The sequence goes on along the minus strand of CM037876.1, from coordinate 320,622,131 downwards.
AACCACATCACACCTTTCAGTATGGTACTAATGCATGGGTCCAGCTATTTACAGCAGAGCAAAAGACTTGACAGAAGAGCAATGCCTGAGCCAGTGATGCTTCTGGAGTCGTTGCCCATCAGCCTTTTCCAAAGGACAGATTCATTCAAGCATTCTGAAGCCCGAAGCCGCAGCACTTCTGTGTTATAAGATGCCGAGATGTCAGCCCACAAACACCGCGTGTTCCCAGATTTGTGGCAATCTGTGCATGGCTCACATCATGCTCTAGGTTCCGAACTGGAAGAGATGAACAGTCCCCAGTGCCTCCGTAGCAACATAAAAGAGACTAATTGCTTCGGTGTTATGTAGCACAGAAAATGTAATTCCTGTCCTGGAGGGAAGTAGGACATTTGGAGTCTGTTAAAATCACGTCTGGAGAGTCAAGCACCCAACTGCTCCTCTGGCCAGAATCTGTCACTATGGTAGATGTAACCATGTATTGGCAATGCAGCTCTTCAAGGTGGCGGCAGGAAGGGGGAGAGAAATAACAGCCTGGGCTCTATTGCGTGCTGCCTCCTTCTGAGGATTAACTTCCCACGAAGCTGGCTCTGGCCTTGCTGTGTTTGGCACAGCAGAGCAGACCTTCCTAGAAGGGGGCAGGCCTGGAGTGAGCTGCTGCGCATCTCCCCAGACAGCCACGGCTGGTTTTCCTCCTGCCTGCACGGCCCTTTTCAACCAAGTGCAGGAGCTCTCTTTGCGTGGCTGGTCACAGGCGGCTGCTCTGCAGGCAGCTGCAGCTCTCCTCCTGAGCTCCTGGGAGGACTTGGGAAAAGCAGCCTTCCTTCCTTCCTTTCCCAGCAGCAGCAGCAGAAACATTCCCCTTGATCCCGGGCGAGACCTGGGCTTTGCAACTACGGAACAAGCAATCTTTCATTTTAAATTGAGGGGACTCATCTGCCTCTCAGGCTGACCCATAACTTGGCAGAGATCCTTCCAGTCTTCTAGGACAAGAGCCTTTGTCATGTGTTCCCTGATGCACATCAAAAATGCTACAGTTTGAAGAAGGAAACTCTTTGGTCATCCCAAAGTTGGTACATTTTAATCTTCTTTACGTAAGAGCTCTTTGGAACAGATTCCTTGCCAAGTGGCTTTACCACCTACATCCTTTTTAGCACCTATTGGTACATTTGGGAATTTGAGAAACTGCTGTGGGCACCACCACAAAATGGCTCCTATGGAGGATGTGGCTGCCATGGGGGCCTGGCTAGTCAAAAGATAAGTATTCACCCAAGAAACTGAGTACAAGCAGACAAAAGGTCTGAACTCCAAAGCTAATCCATATATTTGACCTCACAGAAGCACAGCAAAATACACCTTTAAGGTTCACAATGCTACATATGCCAACATGGGACCCAATGGGAATTACTTCAGAGTAGGCCTACATAGCATTTCTCTGCTCATCCTATCCACACACACACCTTTCCCCAGTCCCAAAAGGAAAAGAAACGTGTTCTATAGCTCAACCCCTGGCTCAGGCTCAGCCACTCCGTTCCCCACCTGGGACCCCGACCTCCTCCTCTTCTGCCATCAGAGCCCTCCTCTGGGAAGGTGCCATGTGTGTTCGTGAGCAAGAGAAGAGGCTGAGAAGGGTGAGAAAGAGCAAGGCCAGGAACCGGGATGTGGGGCCGGAACAGCAAGGGACAGAGGTGGAAAAGGGAGAGAAATAGCGAGGCTGGAGGCTGGGCACGGGGGGGGGGGAGAGGGAGAGAGGGAGGGGGGGAGGAGAGAGAGAGAGAGAGAGAGAGAGAGAGAGAGAGCGCACACCGGGAAAGTCTGCATGGGGGGAAGAAGACCGGGCGGGCCAGGAAGCCGCTCTTTCTTTCCTTCTCTTCCTGCCCACGGAACAGCTGATCAGCGGCAGGTTCAGGAACAGGAAGGAGAATCTGGCAGCCTAATGTTTTTCAATCTTTTTATTTAAAGTATAATTTTGAAGGGGGCAGGGAGTGGAGAGATTTACAGGCACCTTTGGAGGCCTCCACGAGCAGGCTGGGACCCACGGGTGCCACGCTGGGGACCACCAATCTCCAGGGTGCCAAGGGTGGGAGAGAGGCCAGGAGGGTGTGTGGAGGGGGTGACGAGGGAGGGGTGCTGCAGATCCAGGACAGGCCAAAGGAAGGACTTCTTCACACAGCACAGAGTTAAACTATGGCATTCACTACCGTAAGATGCTGCCCTGGCATCTCTGCATGCTGCTTCTTCCAAAACAAAATGGATTCTTGGGCCAAGGTGTCAGGATAATGCCACCTGACATGCACAGCACAACACGCGCCTGTCCAGAGAAGCAGCGTGCCTGGCCGGTCCCCCTCTGCCACGTGCGGCTCCGTGTCTCTGATTGCCTCCGTCCTTCCTCTTGCTATCCACCATCCCGGACAGCCGCATATCATGAAACAACAACAAAAAACTGCTGGAAGCTCGTGGGGAAGCCCATACCAGATTCCCCCCACTCTGGCGCCACGAAATCCAATACATGGATAGCCTGCAGCTATTTGCCCATCTTAGCTAAATCCCCACGGATGGCTGCCCCCCCCCCCCCCGCTGGCTTCCCCGTGCAGAACACGTGAGGGGACTTGCCTGCTCTTCCCAGGCATGAGGATCACCCTGCTGCCAGGGAAATGGCAAAGCCGTTGCTGCGCACCCGCACCCCAGCCTCCCAGCGTCCTATATGGGGGAAGGGTGCTCGCTCTTGAATGGATATTTTATATTTATTTACGGTCTTCTGACCACACCAATGCATAGAACAATACAAACAAGATACACCAGCTCTTAATTATACACTCAAAATAAAAACCTAGAAAATAAAAATAATCAGACAAGCATAGAAGGTCTAGTCCAGTGTTCTCCAACCTTGGGTCCCCAGATGTTTTTGGCTTACAACTCCCAGCATGCCCCAGCCAGCATAGTTGTAGGTCAAAAACATCTGGGGACCCAAGGTTGGGGAACACTGCTCTAGAGACAGCAGGGTGTGGCCTTCATCACTTCCTTGCCCTGCTTATGGATTTCCAAGAGGCACAGAACCCTAGCACTGGCAGGTATCCCAAAGGTCATCTAGTCCAACCCCCTGCCAATGCAGAAACCCAATAGGCATCCCCAATAGGTGGCCCTCCAACCCTCTGTTTAAAGGAGAGCCGCCAGCATCTGAGGCAAGCTGTTCTACTCTTCAGCAGGTCATACCATCAGGAAGACGGTCCTAATGTTTATTCAAAATCCCCCTTTCTTGTCATTTGAGCCCACTGGTTTGGAATTTATATTTTGGAGCAAGTTTGTTCCATCATCTATGTGACAGTCCTAGTCTGGTCTAGTCACAATAGCAATATTCAAAATTTTTGCAACTTTCTTGGTAATTGAGCTATTTGAGCCGTTAAGCAGAGTGGACAGAAGAAACTCTGAGGATCGTCCAGGAAAAGTCTGGGTGATTGGATGTATTAGGTTTTCTCTAGCCCCTCAATAAAAGCTGCAGTTAAAAAGAACATGTGCAACAGTTTCCACCTCCTCATTATTGCAGGGGCAACACCTGTTTTCCATTGGGATTTTACTGAATCTACCATACAAAAGTTTGGAGCAATCACATCAGTTTTCTTTGTGAATTTAGGTTTTTTCTGAGGTTGGGCTGACTTTTTCCAACAAAAATATCTGGCGTAAGATACCAAAGCAACAGATTTCCTAAAAGTATCCTTGTAATGTCATGCTATAGCAAATTGTGAAATGAAACTTGTTTATAGTATTTTGAATGCCACAGCGCTTGCTTCATCCATCCCTTACATTGGGCAAACTATTAAAAAAGAAGAGTTGCATTAACTTGTGCAGGGTTGGATGGTTAAAGAGAATTTCGTGTCCCTGAGAGACCTGCCTCCTCCCCTGTGTCCCATTACGACCTCAAAGAGCGCTAAGGGCACCTTTCCAAGGGGACCATCCAGCAACAACACATGCAGGTAGCAGAGAAGGCATGTTCTCAGCGGCCGCCCCTCCACTCTGGAGCGCCGTTCCTGCCGGGGCTGCCTGGGAGCCAAGCCTCAGCGTTTTCCAGGGGCAATGCCAGCCAGGGCTGTCTGTTTGCAGAGGCGTTCAAGGATGGCTTTGCATTTGAAATTTGCTGCTTTGTGTATGCTGTGAAATGCTCCCCATGAGAGTTTTAGGGGCGAGACCGCAAGGCTTAGTTTCTTCTGGATGAGAGAGCTCTGAAGACTGGAGGTGTCTTTAGTTACATTTGTGTCTCTACAAATATACAAGCAGAGCATTCTGGGAGCAGCAGCCTCCTGAGGTGGACAGCACAGCCGCTAATCCTACATCGAGTTCTCTAAGAGAGCAACCCCGAGGATCAGGGCCAGCCCCAGACATTTTTTTGTTGCTGCCTGAGGCAAAGGACAAGATGGTGCCCCCTCCCTCCCACCTCGAAAAGCGACCTGGACTGGCAGATGCACCTGATGGATGGGTCTGCTCCACACCCTCCACCACACCTGAAGGCAGCAGGCCCACGTAGGGGTCACCGGGCACGCTGCTTGGCCCCCGCCCACCCTCCCTTCCTGCCTCCTGCCACGGCCAGCAACTGCTGCCTCAGGCGACCGCCTCACTCTGTCTGATAGTAGGGCTGGCCTAGCCAAGGTTGCCTCAGTTTTAGCCAATGCAAGTCTCTGTCTCACTGCTCAAAACACACACTGAGCGGTATCGCATTCCAAAGGTGAGACAGAGATCAAGCCAAGTTTGTTTAGCATTTGTTAACTCCACCATCACCTGCCGGTTTTTTCAGACAGCGATAGGACCATCCATGTCAATCAAGGCAGCCAAACCATGTTAAGTAGCAAACCGCAGTTTCTCTGATCTGATTTAGACGTGGATTTTCAAATGGGTGAGAATTTGATTTCAATAAATTCAGTTTTGATAAGCATTTACTAAAATTCACAAAGTTCTCTATATTGGAGACAAAAGAACTTGAGATTAAAAAAAGAATGTGAGAGAAACGGAAACTGGCAGATTTATCCATCCAGGCCTGGGAGTGCCGAGCCCTCAAGAACTGGGTTGGAACTTGGAACCCCTCATGTGCCCTGCCAGGACAGGGCGTAATCAGGGCTGGGGTCGCTTTTTTTCTGACAGGTGCCTCATCTTTAGCAACTATGTGGCAGCTTTATTTATTTAGTTATTTCATTTCATTTCATTTCATTTATATACCACCCAACAGCAGAAGTTCTCTGGGCGGTTTACAACAATTCACATAAACACTGGCTTCCCTGTGGCCCTGCCTCCCCTCTCATCTCCCAGGGTTGGGGGGGCAGTCCAGCTGGAGCAGACCCTGATGTTCCCTCTGCCTCCTTCTTTCCCACAGGGCTGTTGATGTCACTTAGCCCTGGGGGGGGGGCAGTCCAATTTATACCCCACCTTCCACCCCCAAAAATGGCACTCAAGAAGGCCACAGAGCTGTCAAAGTTGGAGGGCACGTCACAGTCCTTGCATGCTGGGAACAGCTGCGGATGGGTGAGAATTTTGTTTCAGTTCATTTTCTATAAGAAATTACTAAAATTCACAGAGTTCTTTGTATTCAGGAGAGAAAGAACTTGGGAGTCAAACCTTTCAAATGTGGGAGAAGGTGAAACTGGCAGATTTGCCAATGCCCAGTGGAGACCCAGGTTCCTGTCGAGCTGAGGTGGTGCAAAAAGGTGTCCGTGGTGGATGTCTCTGCAGGATATCGCTTGGCAGCACCCAGAGACTACAAGGTGTGCTTTAATTTACATGGGCGTGAATTTTACATACATGTAAACCAAACACATGCATGAGGGATCTGGGTGCTTAGGAAAACCTGATACCTGCAAAAGCTGAGAGAGTCAGAGACAACAACAAGGTCTGTGAAAGCAATTCTTTGTTTGATTAAAGTAGAATTTAAAATGAATTAAAATCACACATCAGGGGGAGTTAGAATCATACCGACTGTACATCCTGGGAATTAGAAACATACATTAACATTGAGAAGGCTAGAGATAACAAGCATTTAAAGTCAATACTGAGGCTAGGTGCAGTGGGATGCATAGAAAATCATGTGCCTGTGCACGCACATGTGTTGGGGTGATTATGGGGAAGGGGAAGAGAAGAGAGTTGCAGGGGAGAAAGAAGTTTCAGCCTGGGGTACCTTGAATGGGGGAGAAACAGATTGTTGTGGGGGATTGTGAGAGGGTTTTGGAGAAGGGGGGTCGAGCAAATGCAGGAGTTTTGGAAGAAAGTGGATAGAGAGGTGTCAAGATTCCATCTGTACCAGGACACCTTGATCAGCTCCTTAAAGATATTTTGCCTCTTTAAGAGCCCCTCCTGTATCAAGATGCCAATTCTCTGCCTTTTACCTTCTCTTCCCAGTAACATGGGATTAGGCCTTAGGCATGGTGCAAAAGACACTCCAGACAACTTGCTGTTAACAATAACTGTTTACTTTAGTAAATTTTGGTATAGTAGATTCACAATAACTTAAGGTAATTACACAAATAGAGCCGTATACTTTCAAAAAGCAGGTATAATAGAAATAAAAGAAATAATAACACAGTTCTCTCTATCCTAGCTACTCTTTCACCTGTAACCTTAATAGAGATTCCTTCCCAGCCTAGCCCTGGCTGTTCTGTATTTTTCAGTGATATTCAGTCTCTGCTTCTCTGTCTCTGCTTCTTGGTGCCTGCAGTTTCCCTGCTCTCTGCATCGGCCTGCTTGCCGCTCCTCTCCTCCACACAGCTTCTCTCTCTCCCCTCTGCTGTTTCTGCCTCCCCTTTATATACACTTTCACAACTTTAGGAGGCTACAATCAGGTGACCTCAAACTTGGGAAATGAAACTTAACTCCATTAGGGGGGAAAGGAGACTTCTTTCAATGAGGGGGGAAAGGAAACTTTAACTCCATGAGGGGAAAATGAAACTCACGAATGCCCCCCCTCACATCAGGAGATGTTTGGGCCTGCAGGCTCCAACCTAACTCAAGCCTGTGTAGGCCTCAATCCTTCAGAAGAGGCATACAAGAGCGACAGGGAGCTCCAAAGCCAAGGGGTTTTGGAGTTTGGAATGGGGTGGGATATTAGACAAATGGGAGGAAAGAGGATAATTGGAGCGTGGAGGAAAAGGGCGGGGTTGCTCTTCTGAGCAGAAAGTGCGAGGGGCCCCTCCTGTATGGGGGGGGCGATCTTCTGGGTGTGTCCGTGGATTTGGGTTGCTCTTTTTATCCTTCTTCTCAGGATTTAGTAATCAAAACAAAACAAGTTCTTCTTCCAAGATTGCTCATGGAAGTTGGAAAATGGGTTTTTACGTGTCAGACATTAAGGGAAGAAAGAAAGAAGACGGTGAGTTCTTCTTTCCTTCTTGTCGTGAGGAAGGGATGGGACTTGGCGGCGGGTAGTATTTTGCCTATCTTCAGCTATTATAGGTCCAGGTGAGCAAGTTCGCCAGGGGGGGATTTTGGTGACTGTCTTAAACAAAGGTGCCAGAAGAGTCACATAAGCATGCCTGCTTACACAGTGTTGGGTTTTCAGGGTCTCACAGCTTTTAAAGACATTGGGTGGGTTCACACAACACTTTAAGCCTGGGGTGGCTTATAAGCCACCCTGTAAGGCTATTTAGCCAGCCCCCCCCCCAAGGTACCTGACAAATGATTGGGCACAGTTGGGGTCCTGAGGCACCTTCTCCCCCCGCCAGTCCTCCCACAGGTATCCCAGGGGACACTGCGGGAGCACTGAGGGTTCCCCCCTCCTCACTGCCACTTGTCTGGGGGCGGGGGCACAGAAGGGCGGAGTGGGGAAGCAGGGTGTGCTGACAGCCCTCATCCCAACTTGCGAGTAGACCTCACGAACCAGTGAAAGTGGCAAGTGTTAACACTGGGGCATTAAGGCAATCAGAGCGCAGTGGCTGGCCAGAAAGTTGTAAGCAAGATGTCTGCCGCTTCACTTAGGACATGCAAGGCCTCCACATCCTATGGGACCTACTTTTCTGCTCTTCTCCAAGACCAAAAACCCCTAGTCCCCTTCCAGATACAGCCCCTTCTTCCCAAAGCAGCAGAATTTGGGGGTGCTTCACAGCACAATGAAGAGTCTAATTATGAAGAGCAAAGCAGAGGGAGGCTGATGCCAAGGCCCGGCCCTCTTGTTGCTGAGGGCCTCTGTGGGTACCGCTAGACTACACCCTGCAGGCGGAAGACAGCGAGGCCTGCGGTGACAGAAGCAGGATGGACACCTGGAGAGTATTTAAAATCACTCAGATCTATCATTCAGTGACACTGGGTTGTTTAAAAATGTGGATTCCAAAACTCCAAGGGGTCCTGGTGACAGATAACGGGAGCTCTCTTTGCCGTGGCCGCCGCAGGAACTCATTGCGAGCCGCAAGGGAAGTCTGGCGTTTCTTACACTGACTGGAATTCCTCCTTGCAGGTGCTGCTTCTGGAGCGGAGGAAGAGGAGGAGGAGGAGGGTGGAAGGGAGATGTTGCATTACAAATCACCCCTCCCCCCAAATCAGAGCCATAATTAACTTCTTAAACATTTTGGATCAGAAATATTTGCTGCTCCTCAAATATTTATGGCTTTTCCAGACCTCCCCATGGGAGGAAAAAAAATGTTTTCTCCTGTGTTGGTTCTTAAAGGAAAAATATTATTTTTCTTGGAAATTTAGAACTAATAGATCCCCCCCCCCCCCCGGAAGCCAAAATGTTAGTTTTCACAGTATGTTTTGCCAAAATCAATAGTGTAGCAGCTAAATAAATGTCCCATTGCTGGTGTGTCCTCAGAGAAGAGCTACAGGAGCCCGTGCAGCTGGGGGAATTACCATAATCTGTACTCTGGGGGACGTGCCTGTGTTTGTGTGTGCATAACGAGGAAGGGAGTATAATTCTCTCCACATTCTGAAAACGTGTGTCCATTATTATCTCTGATTTGGGTTGAGGAAGAGCCAGGCTGTTTTTTAAGCAGCCGGCTTCATCCCTGCACTGTTACCAGGATTCTGTAGAAGCGGATTCGAAAGCTGACGCTGGACTGCCTGGGCCGTTGACACAGTGCATACAAATGCTGCCATCGGGCCCTTGCCATGGCGGCCGCTCAGCTGAACCCTAATCCAGAACAGACCCAGCAGGCCAATTTGCAAGGAGGTGACTGAGCAGGGGCCAGGCAGAGGCACGTCCCTTTCAGTCCACGAAGCAGGAGATTCTCCTGCATCTGCCCCATTGAAATGACCAGGAACTGGTCCTGCTCATCTTTCCAATCTATCCCAATGGGGGTTGTGCAGGAGAATGTCTCTCTAGATTCTGCCCACACAAGGTGTGGAATGAGGTTAACAATGGAACACGGGACTCCTGCCCTGGAAGCTTAGCACTGGCTGCAAAGTAGCTAGCGAGCCATGCTCCTGGTGTTTTAGTTGGTTCTATAAAGCCCTGGGTAGCTCAGGACCCAGTCACCCGAGAGGCCACCTTCTCCCGCAGAGGCCTCATCAGCCTCCACGTCCTGGGGCGGGGAGGGCTTGCTGACCATGCCACGGCCTACTGAGGTTCGCCTGGCCGTGGTGCGGAAGAGGCCTTCTCCACTGCAGTGCCACCCGCCATGTGGAATGATCCCCCCGCTGAGATCAGGTGGGCCCCGCGTGTGGAGCACTTCTGCCGGCAACTGAAACACTCGCTTGCCCAGGCATTTCCCGGACCACTCACATTCTCAGCTACCTCCGGTTATTTTAATGAGATTTTTACTGTTTTTATTATTGTTTTAATTACTGGTTTTATTGCATTTTGTCATGATTTTATCTTATAAACTGCTTTAGGATTATTATTATTTAATGAAAAGCAGTATAGAAATTCTCTGAAACAGATAGATAGATAGATAGATAGATAGATAGATAATTTGGAATGGAGAGCCCTGGAGCACTGTTCCTCCGTGGGTCCTGGCTAATCCAGGGAAAATAAGAAACACAGAGAGAGGCACGGGAGCTCAGGGGAAGGAGTGGTGTTAGCGAAGTGTGCGTGTGCGCGTGGCTGTGCTTGGCTCAGGACCCATCCCGAAAGGCCTCAGCACAACGCCCTCAGCTCCGAGCTCGTCAGCCCCAAGCCCAAGGAGCTCAGAGTCCATGGCCTTAACCGCTGGCCCACCCTGGCTTCCATGGTGAGCTCTTTACTCCTTGCAGCCCCCCATTGCAGCCCCCACTACCCCAGAAATAGGGGGACCCCCAAAACATGTTTTCCCCCAAACAAAAGGGCATCCAGAGCTGCTATGGGGCTCCCCAAAGGGCCAAATGAGCTTGTTTGGAAACCAGTTTTGTCTCTTTGGCGCTCCGTGGCAGCTCCGGGGGCAAGCAGCAGAAGGCGGGGGCAGAAGCAGAATGGAAGCGGCAGCAAAGTGGCAACCGCCCCTCTCTGCCACTGTGGCTTAGGCGTGTTGGGGACGTGCCGGCCACCTCACGCAGAGGACACGCCCCCCCCCGCATGCCTTTGCCGTGCGACTTCTGCTGAGCCTCAGAGAGGCGGCCTGGCCGGCAGCATGGCATCCCTCTCCCGCTCGCTCGCTCGCTCGCTCACTCCCTCTCCTGGTGCCGCCCCATCCCGGCTGGCAAAGCTGCAGCATGCCAGAGGGCCCCTGGAGCTCTTCCGGGATTTTGGCCGTGGGCTGCTTCCCGGTCTGATGTGGGCTCCTGCTTCTGACCCGGCGGCTACTTGCAATTCCTCTGAAAGCCAGCACTGTTCCAGCGATCAATGAAAGCTTGTTTTACACTGGCCCAGCTTCTGCCTTATGCTACAATCCATTGATCTTGTCAAACAAGACGCCTTGTGCTCTGGTTACAGATTTGTCTTCCGTCTTCCCCCAACCTCAGATTTGGGAGGAATCATGCAGAAGAGGCTGTGCTCCTGCTCAACAGCAATCAGTGTCCTTTTTCTTAGCTCGGTGGAGCCATTTGCTAAATCCACCAGGCTATGCGAGAGCACATGGCTGTACATGAACACACGCCGGCCCTGGGCAGCTCCTGCCGCCACCCACCCAACCTTACAGGTGGGCAGCTTCTGTCCTTATCCCATGAAAGAATGAAGATAATGGTGGCACCCTCCGCCACTCCACCACCACCACCACCAAACACATACTGGGCATCTGGAGAATTTTGCCTCCTGCCCCACAAAAGACTGGCAAAATTTGGGCAGGCCTTCATTTTGCTGCCCTTCCTCCCAGGTTCTCAGTAGAAGCCCATCCTAGTTATAAACTAGTACAGCGGGCCTTCGGGGTGAGCCTGCATAGGGTGAGGCTCTGAATGCCTCGCCCTGCATCTCTAGAGTTCAGGTTCTCTCCCACAAACTTGTATTAGTGAGAACGCACTTTGTGCCATTCTCTTATCTCTCTGTGTTTATGCCCTATTTATTTCCACGAATAAAGTTTTCCCTTGTTTAATGATATCCTTACGACTCTCCTTGGAGCCTCGGGACACCTGGGTAAAACGTTCCCGCTCCATCTGGCTGGCTTGTTTCCCTTCGCAGAGCAGGCGTGTCTGTGCCCCCCCCCCTGACCAAGAGCAAAGGCTGTGACTGCGTGGACAGACCCCGCTCAGTGGCAACAGAGTTATAAATCCGAGGCGAGCGTTCTGGGCTTCCAGAATTAAGTTAGGGTCAATTTGTGGGCTGCAGTCCCTGACATTCCCTTAAGCCAGGTAACAAAAAATGGTACCAGAAAATATAGATCTATTGCTCAAACAGTATTAGAGAATAATACAAATTTGCAATGATAAAGCAAGCAAGACATATTACTACACATTACAACACAACTAGCATGATTAGGCTCCTAATCCATTGCAGGATTTATTTGGAGCGGTATGGGAGCTATCTGTGGTGCTGAACTCCAACTCTAAAATAGGTTCACCCCCGTGGAGCACCATGGCTAGCTTCTATGAAGCTGCAAATAAAAGCCGCAATGGATGAAGAGCCGCACCCGTATTGGGTAGGCTTCTTGTTCTCTCAGGATCTCTCTGCTCAACCCTGTTAAAACCCTTGCATTCCTAACATTCTAACTCTTAAATAAACATCTTTGCACCTTGACTCAGATGGGAGCTTCAGGCTTTGGCACGCGGCTCCTGCTAGAGCTTCTGCTCATCGTTGCAAGAGGGCCTCGTCTTGAGGCAGCCAGGCTTACAGCTGACCTCAGAAGAAGCCCCTTTTGGAGGCCCATCTCCAAAAGCTTTTTGCTCCCAGGGATTAACCGACCCGCCTGTGGCAAGCTCCTTTGCCCCAGTTCCGAAAACACATTTCTGCACTCAAAGCTAGCTCAAAGCATCTGCAGCAGTAATCACTCTGCGCTTGCAGTGAGCACACAGACTACGAATAACACATAACATACAATAAATTCTTGTCAACAATACATGCTACATTTATATTTTGTAATACAGGGGGTCTGGTCCACACCTCAGTGGGCCCCTGTCTAGGGTGTGGGGATAATATTCTTAGGAAAATGAGTGAGGAGGAGATTGTGAAATCCCTTTTGAATGATGTAGGAAGTCAAAGAGAAGAGGCCATGTCTGTTCCAGGTACTCTTCTGTGTGTGTTAACTAAGAGTAGACAACGTCCTGGAGGAAAAAGCTATCAATGGTTACCATTCATGATGGCTATACATGACAATACTACAAGTGAGAAGGATCTTGGAATTGTGGTAGATCACAAACTGAATATGAGCCAGCAATGCGATGTGGCTGCAAAGAAGGCAAATGCAATTTTGGGCTGTATTAATAGAAGTATAGCTTCCAAATCGCGGGAAGTGATAATTCCCCTTTACTCGGCACTGGTTAGGCCTCATCTTGAGTACTGCGTCCAGTTCTGGGCACCTCACTTTAAGAAGGACATAGACAAACTGGAGAGGGTTCAGAGGAGGGCAACAAGGATGATAAAGGGAGTGGAAACAAGGCCCTATGAGGAGAGACTGAAAGAACTGGGCATGTTTAGCCTTCAGAAGAGGAGACTGAGGGGAGATATGATCGCACTCTTCCAGTACTTGAAGGGATGTCACACAGAGGAGGGCCAGGATCTCTTCTCGATCATCCCAGTTTGCAGGACACGGAATAATGGGCTCAAACAGGAAGCCAGATTCCACCTGGACATCAGGAAAAACCTCCTGACTGTCAGAGCAATAAGACAATGGAATCAACTACCTAGGGAGGTGGTGGGCTCTCCCACTCTGGAGGCATTCAAGGTGCGGCTGCCGGCTGGACAGCCATCTGTCAGGGATGCTTTATTTGACTTGGATTCCTGCATTGAGCAGGGGGTTGGACTCGATGGCCTTGTAGGCCCCTTCCAACTCTACTTTTCTATGATTCTATGATTCTATGACTTCCAGTATTAGAGGCAGTATGCTGGGGAACATGGGCAGGATGGTGCTGCTGCACTCATGTCCTGCTTCTGGGCTTCCCACTGGGGCTTCTAGCTGGACTAGAGAGGTGCTGGTCTGATCCAGCACATGCTCCTATGAATAGCCTTCCCAGAAAGGTTCACCTGGTGCCATCTTTGTGGTCTTTTGGCACCAGGAGAAGGCCTTTTTTTTTTTTTGCTGACCTAGGCCTTCTGGATAACTTATTGTCTGGGTCTCAGAGTAAATTTCATCCTAATCATGTTTTAGTTTTGATGCTGCCTGTTTTGTGAGCCACCCAGAGAACTTCTGTTTATGAGGTGGCTATATAAATATAGTTAATTGATGATGACGACGACAATGATGCTGATGAATCAGCTGTAGATTTTGAAATGCCAGCCACTTCCTTCATTTCATTTCATTTCATTTATTTCATTTATATACCGCCCCATAGCCGAAGCTCTCTGGGCAGTTCACAACACTCTATACATAAAAACAACATTAAAACATACAAACAGTTTAAAAAATTAAAAACCAAATTTAAAAACACAGTTTAAAATAACAATACAAAAGCCAATAAAACTGAGCCTACAGGTGACAATCCCCCCCGTGCTAATCCAAGCTCCTAACTAAATGCCTTGGCATAGAGGGAAGTCTTAACCTGGCGCCGAAAAGATAGTAAGGTTGGCGCCAGGCGGGTCTCAGTGGGGAGCTGATTCCATAACTGGGGGGCTACCACCGAGAAGGCCCTCCTCCTCGTTGCCACCAACCGAGCCTCTCTTGGAGGTGGCAGTCGGAGGAGGGCCCCAGATGTTGACGGTAGTGTCTGTAGTTTTCCTTGTGCTGGATCCACATTGCTGTTTGTTTATTTCTCTTGTCTAGAGGATGTTTAGGAGTTAATGAGAGCAAAAACTCCACTGCTGTTTGTGACTCAGTGAAAGAAAAGAAAAGGGTTCCATTTATGGCAAGCTTGTCAAGCTTGTTCTGCTTATCACGGCTGCACACTAAAGTCAAAGCTGGAGAATCTACCCATCATGGTGCGTCTTTATCCATGAGGCATTTATCTTCCCCTCAGTTCTCCTGATGAAGCAACTGTTGCTGCCCCTGCTATCTGCCACGTCTTTGAGCTCCACACAGGAAAACTGCTCTTGATATACATAAGTATATCTGTGAAAAAAACCCTGCTTAGCCCTGTCAAAAAACCCATTTTAAAAGGAAGCCTGAGTTTTGACAGCTTCTGTCAAAACTGACTGCTCCCATAAATGGGGTGGCTCCCACTTCCCCACTTGCCTGAGCACCTAGAGCAGTGTTCTCCAACCTTGGGTCCCCAGATGTTTTTGGCCTACAACTCCCAGCATGCCGCATGCTAGGAGTTGTAGGCCAAAAACATCTGGGGACCCAAGGTTGGAGAACACTGACCTAGAGGCTCGGGAGGGATGGAAAAGGTGCAGGACACTGAGAACTGTCAGGTCCACATATAAAAGCTAGAGGATCCCACTGTGAAGGAAGATCCATTTGTGGCTTTGCTTGCACTTGACAGCTCTCCTTTTGACAGCTGTCAGGGGAAAACAAAGGAACAATTTAACCCACGCGTAGCCTTGTTTCCTCAGTGTTCCTGGATGGTGCCTCCTGCCCTTTGACAAGAGGCAGCACCCAGGACATTGGCGAGGCAAGGGCTTTCATCTCAGATCCTCATAATTGCACAGGTGTGCCCTTGTGAAAGGTCCTTTGAAAAAAAAAAAGAAAGGCAATTTGCACAAATTACAATTTGTGCTAATTTCAAGCCCAATTTTTTTTTTTTTTTTTAAAGTGTGAATTGCTCATGGACTCAAAAAGCTTCAATCTGCTTGCCAGACTGGAAATGCTGCAGAATTTCGTTGGGCTTAGCTGAAACAGAATTCCCCACATATGATAGTCCATCCCTAGTTGTAGAAGCACGACAAATAAAAGGCAGGCATGTTAGAAGAACTAGTCTGGCTGCTTAAGGCCTAGACACAACATGGTCTCCAAAGGCAGACACAAGCACACACAGTCACACACACACACAAAAGTAAGATCATAATGAACCCTTCTTCTATCCAAATTCTTTGGATGAGAAGAAAAGCCCAAATCTGTAATTGGAATTTGCAAGTCATTAGGCAAAGTGAGCAAATGAGTCACAGGCTTTGTATGCCACAATTCTTGACAAAAATTCTGAAGCGATTTTCAACACATCTTACAATGTCTAAAATAGAACAGAATAAAATTAAACAGTGCATTACAAGTGCATAAAAAGCACGGTGGCAGAGCAGAGGTCCCAAAGCCCTCTTCGGAGATACCTTCAGAGATGGTTCTCTTTGCACAGGGAGTTACACAAGACAAGGACCTTTACTGGCTGCCCCAGCAGATTTCAAATGATGTGGGGGGGGGGCTGCTACGGTGAAAAGCCTCCCCCAAGATTGGCCATGCGTGCTCTTTGGTGGCTTGAGGCCATTTGCTGCTGGACGCTGGTGTGAGCTGGATGCTGACGGGGTGCTTCTGCTTCTCTTAATGAGGGCCTGGTTCCTCCCAGGAGGCACGGCCCATGCGTGATGTAGTCTCTCTAGAGCAGCGTTCTCCAACCTTGGGTCCTCAGATGTTTTTGGCCTACAACTCCCAGCATGCCCCAGCCAGCGTAGCTGGGAGTTGTAGGCCAAAAACATCTGGGGACCCAAGGTTGGAGAACGCTGCTCTAGAGGCTCTTCCATATTGTTGCCCCTGCTTCCTCGTTCCCAAAGGGATCGGAGCCCTGATATCGTGTCATGCTAGGGGGCATTTTAGGGCCTGAAGGAATGACTTTTGCCCCTCACCCTCACCCACGGCCCAGGTGTGACAACCACCGCGGTTCTCCATGGTCCTTCTTTAAGTCATGGCGCCGTGTTTGGAATGAGATTCCCTTCAGAACTGAAACAGCGCCAGCCTCTGACCTCGTCGTATCCTGTATCGTTTAAATGCCATGATGTGGGTCATTCATCAGAAATGCTGCAAGTGACCGTTAGTGGGGGGCCCTTCCCCGCACCCCCTGGGCTGGCTCACTCCATAGGAAAGATTGCCTGACATTCACCGTCCTCAGTGGCTTTGGGGGCATTTTTAACTTCCTGATTTAATCACATTTAATGTAAGCTGTGTCTGCGTGCTCTGTGTGGGGTGGAGAGCCTGAGGCTTTTGTGCTGCTTTCAGCCACCTTCGGGGTCTTTCCCCCCAGCTCTGCCTGAGCTGTGATTAATGCCCCGGATTTGGATGAAAAGCACAGAAATAATTGTGATTTTCACAGGATTTGTGTAGCTGTTTGCTAAAAAGTTCTCCCTCGTCAAGCATGCAAATTTCAGCATGAAGATCAAAACACAAACATTCAGCTCAGCTCCAGAATTCTTAAAGTAATGGACATTAAAACAAAATAAAAAACTGTTAAAAAGATGTAAAGCAAACAGTATAACACAGCAGAAAGAAACACCAATTAAATTAAAACATAGATTAATTCAGTAGTAACCAGTGAATGCTATGGAGAGATTTGTAAAGATTAGTCGATGGAAGAGGCTACAAAGAGAGGGACCCAAGCCAGCCGGGTTCCGTGTCTTCCTGCCTGCAGAGCTCTCACCAAAGGATGGGGCGGGGGAGCCAGCCTCCGCCTTTCTCTTTGAAAAGTCTTAAACTCAGATACTGGGGTTTAGCTGCTTTTTACGTGGGCCAGCAATGCTACCAAAATCCTGAATTGGGGGACTGGGGTTGGAAATTATTTAAAACAGGGATGCAGACTTGTGCACAGCCTAACCAATCTCACAGAAGAGTTGTGTGGGTAGATGACACATTGTTGTTATCATTATTTATTATTATTAACATTGCTATGGCATCGAGCCATGGGGACTGGACCTGAGCTACCGGCATCTGCAACGAGACGCAGGTGCGCAGGAAAAAGTGGCCACCCACAACAAAGTGTCCGGCCAAGGGGTGGGCAGCTGGCTGGCTACACAACTCTGTGGCCCTCTCGAGCAGTGGCACTTCAAACGACGCACCGGGGGCTTGCTCCCAACCATTCCCAGCCAACTTCGTTTTGTGATAATTTAACCCCTTGAACAATTCAGTAAAGTTTTATTGGCAAGAACAACTGTGGAAACACAAGGGCAGCAGATTTGTATATTTAGATTTATATATTGATATATTTTCTGCTCTGGTGTTTGCACAGCCCTAATTAAGATTTGTCAGCATTTTCCCAAGGCCCAGCCAAGATGAAGTCCGGCCATGCGAAGTCTGACTTCGGCCATAATGAAATTAGGTGCTAGGCAAGCTTGTCCTTTGAATAATGAGTCCCCTGTGGAGATATTTCAACAGATTCCCACTGCTTCTGCTTAGCTTCACTACAACCTGGATGCTCAAAGTTCTAAAGCAGTGTTCTCCAACCTTGGGTCCCCAGATGTTTTTGGCCTACAACTCCCAGCTATGCTGGCTGGGGCATGCTGGGAGTTGTAGGCCAAAAACATCTGGGGACCCAAGGTTGGAGAACACTATCTAAAGCAATTGAGAGCACAAACATCTCCGTCCCTTCCTCTCGGAGCCCAGGAAGCGATGAGACCCCCTCAGGTGAAAGACCCCCCCCTTTGCTGCAGCTCCAGAGGATGGCTGTTCACAACCCTATTTGCCCCCTCCCCATGGAAGAAAACAGAATGAGCCGAGGGTCAGCAGGGGGGTGCCAAGGTCCTCCCACAGGATTTTGCTGTATGTCTCTCCATTGTCTACGCCAGTGTTCTCCAGCTGGCTGGGGCATGCTGGGAGTTACAGGCCAAAAACATCTGGGGACCCAAGGTTGGAGAACACTGTGACTGGACTCTACGCCATCCTATGTAAGTGCAGGCTGGTGGTACAGAGAGCACCTGGGAAAACGTAAGTGGGAACTAGTGTAGAGTACGGTTCATCCGTTTAACCTTCACACACGAGACAGCCGTGCCGTGCTGTGGTGCTTCAGATCCCACTTGGCACCCTTGATTTTGGTCTACTGAATTTGTAAATAACACCCCGACAAGCTACTGATAGAAAAGGAAAGCAGGAAGATTGTATCTTAATGGCAGATGAGCAGAATGCCGCCCCCCCCACACACACACACACAGCCTCCCGGTTTCCATTTCTCATTTTATCACCCTTGTATTCTGATCTTGAAACTGCCATACCACTCTGAAAATGAACAAATGTTCCAGTATAAATCCTAATAAAGGTTCTGTATGGATTTTGACATAAACCAGGACTTGACTACAGCAAAATGATACCAGATATTCAGATCACAAACATAAACCACAGTTTATTAGAGTTAAACTCCAGTAAATGTGTCACAATCATAACACCACTCTGGTAATATATGGGATGCACTGAGGCAATGTCCCTCAGTCACCTAATTTATTCCATCATAGACTAATATTCCTGTTTTATGTATTGGCACCCTTTGATGTGTTGAGATAAATAAGTGTGATTACAGGCCACCACTGCTGATGAGAGATAATTTTATTGGAGGCTGGAGTTTTTCTTTGGAAGACTCTCTCTCTCCGTCTCTCTCTCTCTGCCTGCCAAGCAGCCAGACATGTTACTTCTTTACTGCAGCTGTGGGGTGTGTGTGTCCCAATGGTATTGCGGGTGCTGAGCTTTTCCCCCACAGGCTGATTTTCCGGCCAAAATGGATCCTGAGCCGGGTCTGTCTCTGCAGGGGAAGAGCTGCCAGATGCATGTATGTTTTTGCCTGTGAAGAGCAAAACATCTTGCGAGCGGGGGGGGGGGGGAGGAAAGACGCCCTCCCCCACCATCAAGCCAGTCAAATTCAGATCATAGAATCATAGAATCATAGAAAAGTAGAGTTGGAAGGGGCCTACAAGGCCATCGAGTCCAACCCCCTGCTCAATGCAGGAATCTAGGTCAAAGCATCTCTGACAGATGTCTGTCCAGCTGCACCTTGAATGCCTCCAGAGTGGGAGAGCCCACAACCTCCCTAGGTAGTTGATTCCATTGTCTTATTGCTCTGACAGTCAGGAAATTTTTCCTGATGTTTAGGTGGAATCTAGGTTCCTGTAACTTGAGCCCATTATTCCGTGTCCTGCAAACTGGGATGAACGAGAAGAGATCTTTGCCCTCCTCTGTGTGACATCCCTTCAAATACTGGAAGAGTGCGATCATATCTCCCCTCAGTCTCCTCTTCTGAAGGCTAAACATGCCCAGTTCTTTCAGTCTCTCCTCATAGGGCCTTGTTTCCAGTCCCTTTATCATCCTTGTTGCCCTCCTCTGAACCCTCTCCAGTTTGTCTATGTCCTTGTTAAAGTGAGGTGCCCAGAACTGGACGCAGTACTCAAGATGAGGCCTAACCAGTGCCGAGTAAAGGGGAATTATCACTTCCTGCGATTTGGAAGCTATACTTCTATTAATACAGCCCAAAACTGCATTTGCCTTCTTTGCAGCCACATCGCATTGCTGGCTCATATTCAGTTTGTGATCTACCACAATTCCAAGATCCTTCTCACTTGTAGTATTGTTGAGCCAAGTGTCCCCCATTCTGTAACTCTGCATTTGGTTTCCTCTCCCTAGGTGCAGCACTTGGCATTTATCCCTATTAAATTTCATTCTGTTGTTTTCGGCCCAGCGCTCCAGCCTATCGAGGTCACTTTGAATTTTGTTTCTGTCTTCCAGAGTATTAGCTGTTCCACCCAACTTTGTGTCATCTGCAAATTTGATAAGCATTCCCTGTACCTCCTCATCCAAGTCATTAATAAAAATGTTGAAGAGCACCGGGCCCAGGACCGAGCCCTGTGGTACCCCACTCGTTACCTCTCCCCAGTTTGAGAAGGAACCATTGATAAGCACTTTTTGAGTCCGATTCTGTAGCCAATTGTGGATCCACCTGATAGTTGTTCCATCTAGCCCACTCTTAGCTAGCTTACTAATCAGGCAGGGCCGGTGCTACCATTAGGCCAGCTAGGCAGCTGCCTAGGGCGCAGGGCTAAAGGGGGCGCCAGAAACATCTTGAAAAAAAAAAATACAGCGCTCTCAAGTGGGAAGGGGGGCGCTAAATATCTTATCTTGCCTAGGGCACCAAACTGCCTTGCACCGGTCCTGTAATCAGGATATCATGAGGCACTTTGTCGAAAGCTTTGCTGAAGTCCAGATATATAATGTCCACAGCATTCCCACAGTCCACAAGGGAGGTTACCCGATCAAAAAATGAGATCAGATCCCCAACAGTGGCTGCATCAAAAGAAAGTCCACCACCATGGGGAGACCCTCCGCACGCCTCTCCTGGCACACTGTCCTACCCCACCCCTCCGTAGGGCCTCAGGCTCGCCCTCCTTATTGGGATCTCTGGGCGCGCTTACGGAAGGTCGGGGTTTTCTTTGCCTCGCCTCAGCCCCTCACCCTCGCACCTCTCACACCGCCTTTGGGATGTCCACTCCCTGCCTTATGCCTCGTTGACCAGGACAACAAGCACAGCTTCCCACACGGGCTGTTTCAAATGACAAAGAAAAGTTCATTTTAAAACACAACCAGTTCAGTCCCTGCACACACACACTCTCTCTCACTCTCCCGCACTCTCCTCACAAACCCACAGAACCCCTCGAACCTCTAACCAAGTGTTCTCCAACCTTGGGTCCCCAGATGTTTTTGGCCTACAACTCCCAGGATGCCCCAGCCAGCATAGCATGTCTACTGCAGTGTTCTCCAACCTTGGGTCACCAGATGATTTTGGCCTACAACTCCCAGCTATGCTGGCTGGGGCATGCTGGGAGTTGTAGGCCAAAAAAATCTGGGGACCCAAGGTTGGAGAACACTGCTCTAACCCTTCTGACCTCTCACAACCCCCCCAATGTCTGCCTGAACAGCACCACCCACAGCTTATATAACTCAGGCTCCACCCCCCTCCGCACGCTCTCAGCCAATCATGTCACATATGCAGATACGCCCTTCCTCCTGCCCCTCCTGTCGCACTCATCCAGGTACCGCAGGAAGGCAGACTTGTGCACGAACGCGCATCTTCACCACCTGTACACTTTAAATTTAAACCCAAATAACGTAACATGACACATACCTAGAGGAGTCCTCAGTCTCATACCGGATCCCCAGACAGCAAGAAGGGAATCCTTGCAGGGAAGAAAACTTGACGGGTGGCGAAGATGCCTCCCCCCGCCCCCAGGCCGCTTCCCCTTGGGTGAAAGTGGCCAACAGCTGCATGCTGGCGGTGGATGGGGCCCAAACACGCCCACCCCACACATATAATCCCCCCACACACACACACAACCTGCCACAGTCTCGTGCACACAGGGGCATCGTGAGCCCCCTTCTCACTGCTTGGCACAGGGAGCCAAGCTCTTTTCCACACCAGGTGAAGGCTTTTTTTATTTTCCCAGGCATTTTAGTTTTTCCGTTTCTGTGCTAAATCTGGTATTGTATTTTAAATTATTGCACTGCAGCTAGGTTCTATTTGGGTATTATTATTATTTTTATGCATTTTACGGTTTTAGCTGTTGTGGACCGCCGAGAGAGCTTTGGCTATTGGGAGGTATGGCCACCATGGAATCAGCCAGCCAGCCGGCCGGCCAGTCCGTGTACGCAGAGCACGATCCCTCCTCCCCACTGCCATGCCCAGGTGGGCCCTTGCCTTTCCCAAGGGAGGCGAGGGGGCTCAGCCAGGCCTGAGCAGGCCGTATGCGCAGGTCTGGTGGGCCATATCGGGACCAGAGATCCCCACTGCTGAGTGCTAGAGTGGTGACCCACTGAGTGACGCAGAGACAAGCGCGCGAGTTCACCCTTGGGCCTCAGAGAGAAAAATCACTCCTCTGAGACCTGTTCAGGCCAGGAAGGCTCTGAGAAGCCGTGCCCAGCCATGTGCAAGCTGCTTGTAGTTCAGCTGAGGAAAACCTGGAGCATCTGCTGCAGTTTGCATGTGGGGTGTACGGAAGAATCCTGGCCTAAATCTGTCACGCGATGTCCTCCGTGTCTTTCTGCTGCACACGGTGTGACCAGACGCCGGTCCCACATCCATGCAAGAAGGCACAGAGGGGAGAGGGGAGGGGGCATCAGCCCTGGGGGGGGGAGTCGTGGCGGCGGCGGCCTGGCCCTGGCATTCGAATCCATATAATCAGTTGCAGGCCCGGAATGTGTTACCGTTTCTCCTTGTTGTGCTTTGGCTGGACTTCCAGAGCAGTGCTGGCTGGGGAGATTTCAGAGCAAATTGCGGGGACATTCAGCCGCAAGAGAAGAAGGACAGCCGTTTCTATTTGTGTGCCTTTATGTTTGCTGGCTTGAGATTCTAGGGATATTCTCTGCATCCCCTGGTCTGGCACAGAGGAGGGCATTCCCTTTGGAGCAACCTACATGTGACAGCAGCAGCAGGGGCCCGCCTGAGGACGTGGGTCACGCTGAACCCCCGTAGAGCCGGAGTCTGGGCATCATCGGGTGGCTGAAAGCACAGCACAGGAGGACAGGAGGGGGTGACGAAGCCCTCACCACGTTACCAGCCCACCCCCACTTTATATGGATGGGCACCCAAACCGAACACAGGATCCGGCACCGTGTCATGCAGTTTGCCTCTTCAGCAAGAGCGGATCTGAAAACTCCTGAATTGCCAAGATGTTTGCACTCCTGAGGCTCTTGCCTCTTGCCTGAGGACAAACTGCCAAACAGTTCCCCAACTAGTAATTGAATTCCCTGGGGCCACCTCTTAAAAAGTGTGCATGATGCTTAACTGGCCTCCTGGAATTTGAGAAGCTGCTTACGGACCGGACCGCTTGGTAACAGATGCTAATTGTCAATCGTTTGGCTTCCTGTTAATCATGCGGCCATTTGAAAGGGCCAGTCCCCATGCCAGAAGGGCCGGCCTGCGCGCTGCTCCCCAGCCTGCCGTGTGGCGCGCTCCGTGACGGACGCAGACCTCTCTGCCCGCCTGATCGGACATGTGCAGTGTGCAGTGCAGCCCCGCGGCAAAGTGGTGGCCGTGTGGATTCCTGCACACCCAGCCAGAGCAAATGTTCCCACGTGCCCCTGTTAAGCCTGGAGGGACACACGTAACGGAACACAGTCCAGGCCAGAGACGTCCAGTCACAGGGCCGGCGGCTGCGTTGTTCACTTCGCAATGCGAAGGCCAGCTCTTGAGTCTGGCCGGCCCTTCAGCTCTCTGGCTGCCATCGATCGCCCTGCCTTGCCTACCCAGCACACAAAGCCTCTCCCGTCCCTCAGCCCGGCACGACCCTGCATAGCTCTGCTGCTCCGCTTGGCCTCGGACCTCGACTCCTCCGTCTGCCTTTGGATTGGCAGGGGCCCCTTCCCTGTGCTTGGCCCCTTGCCCTCTCGCTCCCTTCGGCTTAGCCGCCGGGCAGCCAGCTCTCTTCCCGTGCGGCCTGCCCCTCTGGCCAACTCACAGCCCCTTCCAACGTGGCCCCCTTTGCGGGCCTCACCCTTCCAGCCTCTGCCTTCCTGCACGCCGGCTCAGCCACCCTCTGGCTCGAGCTGTTCCCTCACAGAAGCGGCGCACAGATTCCGTTTCTCACTTTCTCTCATTTCCCTGAGAGCAGTTAGCATGCTTGCAAATATCTCATTGCACATCACAGCCAAGCAGCCAAAGGCTAATGGAGAGGCTTGCAGGCGACGGCCTGTTCTACACCTTCTATGTGCAGGCTGTGAAGTGTGTATTTGTTCATGTATTTATTTGACCTTTCTACCAAAGAATGGCGCTCAAGGCAGCTGCGGACCAGCCTTCCCCAACTTTGACTATCTCATTTCCCAAGTATTTCCACTTTCCAAGTTTGTCTGTCAGGGATGCTTTAGGTGTCCGTTGAACTGGGGAGGGGGCATTGCTTGGGGAGGGGCCATCACTCACTGACCGAACCCAGGCTTTGCACAGGTCCCAGGTCCCAGGCTCCATCATCTCCAGGTAGGGCCTGGAACCCCGGGGAGCTGCTGGCCCTCGGCTTCCTCTGCCCCTGCCCCCTCCAGCTCAGAGAGCGCATGGCTCTACGTTCCACATGGCAGCCAGCACACCACCTGCACGGACCTCCAGATGCGCTTGACGAGGACTCCCGTCATCCTATGGCAATGGCCATGCCGGCTGTGGATGAGAGGAGCTGTAATCCAACACATCCGAAGGCTACTAGGTTGGGGTCGGGGAATGTGGTGCAGATCAATCCTGGTGGTGACATCTGAGTAGCTGAAGGGTGCGTGCGTGCGTGTGTGTGTGTGTGTGTGTGTGTGTACCTGACCAGGATTTCCAGCAGCTTTCTGTGTGTGTGTGTGTGTGTGTGTGTGTACCTGACCAGGATTTCCAGCAGCTTTCTGTGTGTGTGTGTGTGTGTGTGTGTTTGCTTCAGCGCACTGCATTTATCGCCGCTCCCCCACACACACACCTGGATGTGCAGGTGTGAATTAAACCATGCAAACTAAGCGAATGTACACAAATGGATTTTACTTGTGCATTTTTTAATGGCCCACAGAAGTGAATGTGCATGGCAGGTAGAGATGCCGGAGAAATCCCCAATGGATTCAGATGAGTTTGGATTTCTATGAATCTGACCTGTGGGCTCTGCAGCAGAGCGGCTCTTCCCGAGTCACGCGGATTCCCCAGAATGGCTTTTTAATGTCTGTAATTTTACACAAATTTAGTCATAGAAAAAGTTTGGGGGGGGAAACACCAACTGAAAAGGCACATTTCTCCCCATAAGCTAAAGTGTGAAAATGCACATTCTGGGAGGATTGCACATTTTTGGAAGTGCAAATTTGCACAAGTGCACACGAATGCAAGTTTGGGAAATTGAAAAAAACAACAACCAGTTCTGTCCCTGAGCGGACGACGGAATAGAAGACACCTGACAATCTACAAAATACAGATGGATGGGATTAAACAAAATCCTTGCACCCCTAATGGTGGGTGAGCCATTGGCTCCTGAAGCAGCGGCAGTGGCAGCAGCAGCTCGGAGGCCTTCTTCCTTGTTGGCGTTCCATTCTCACAGGACGTCCTGCTTCCCAGCAGGTTCCCGCCATCCCGCAAGCTGAGTCATCCCGCCAGCTTTGCAAGGAAGCTTTGTGGCTGCTGCTTGCCACCATACAATGTTTACTTTCCATGCTGTTCAAGGTGCTCTACAGAATACAGAATCATAACATAGAATCCTAGACTCATAGGACAGTAGAATTGGAAGGGGCCTCTAAGGCCATCGAGTCAACCCCCTGCTCAGTGCAGGAATCTTTGAGTTGGAGATGATCCAGTGGACATCTCTGACAAATTTGCCTAACAGTTCCTTGGAAACAGTCAGAGCTCCAAGGTGGAGGCAGGACCCAACTGGGGGAACTGGCCCCTCTTCCAGGTGCACAGCATCCAGCAGCCAAGAGCCTGGCTCTTCATTGGGCATTACTGGGAGGACGATTGCTGCACATATTCCATCGGTAGTTCATTGGCTGGTTGCTGTACTGAGCTGATGTGTTAGTTCGTTCTGTTGACTGTGCTCTGGGCTTGATTGCTATTAATGTATTCTTTTTGTTATTTTATTATGCTGTTAGTCACCTTGGAGGTCCCTTTGGGTCAGAAAGGCAGGATAAAAACAGCATATTTTAATAAATACATAATACATAATAATTTGCTGCTTCTGATATCTGACCTGCACAATATTGGGTTGTGGGTGGCTGCTTGTCTAGACCGATAGACATTTCCAGCAGGGGGCTTTGGGGTCACCTGGCTTACGCTCCATTTGGAAAATAAAATACCGTACTTGCTCCTGGGAAGGTTCTTTGCAGAGCTACAGAAAACATGTGGCATTCTTCGTTAGAGAGCTCCTCTCTCCATGATGATTTTCTGCTATTAATACCAGAACAGAGCTCTTTGCAGGCAAAGATTAGGGCCAGGTGTTTTCCTGGTGCAGGTATATTTGTTGGCGCGTTTAGGTCTGATTGGGAGGGGGCGGTGGCTGCCATAGACAATGTGTCCACAGGATCATCTGGCTCGGCTAGCGATGGGAAAGCCAGCTATTTTCAAGCTCACCCAAATTCTCCAAAATTCACTTTGAAGCTCATTTCAGCTCACTCCTCTTTTAGTTTTTGATCCAGTTTTTGGCTTATTCGAATGAGAAAAGTGCACATTTTAAATGGGAAAAGTGTGCATTTCTGGGCATATCCCCCCCCCCAAGTGTGCACTTTTACCCCATTGACTAAATTGTGTATTTTTTTTAAGTGCATTTAAAAAAAAAAGATGCACATTTTTTAATGCGATTGCAAATTCAGGAATTTGCAAACATTTCTGGAAAAAAAGCACTCCTGCTTGTGTTCACATTCAGGGTTGCAAATGGGACATGGTCACATGATTTTTGGACAGAAACAAAATCCTTGTACATCCATAGAGTTGGCCTGGCCTGGCTTGGAAGAAATGAGAGGCCATCAATGCCTTGGGAAGAAACTGGCACTATTTGTTGGGTGCATGTGCCAAGGACCTCCTGAAAGAACTTTTCCCTAGCCTATTACATCCCATAGTCTCAGGGCAGGAAAGGATAAGTATAAAACATTCAGTTAAATTGTCATTCAGGAGGGGTAAAGAAAAGAAAGAAATGGAAAGACTGCCAAATTCAGTGCCCCTCCCAAAGGTCTTGGACCCCAGTGGGTCTCGGGACCAGGGGCAAGGGAGTTCCGCACCTCTGTTTCAGTTCTTCTGTGCAGCTGCCATGGTGCGATCACCTGGAGCAGAACTGGACTGGAACAGACTGGAGCAGCTCAATATGCAGCCATCGTGACTAGCAGCCATTGACAGTCTCATCTTACGTGAGTTTGCCTAATCCCGTCATGGCTAAGCAGTGGTGGTAGACCTCTCCTCTTCCATGGATGCATGACCGAGCCCTTTGTAAAGACCCATCTGTGCTCATGGCCGCCACCCTGCCCTGCAGCAGTGAGTTGCTTGAATTAACAGTGGGGTCTGAACCTCCTGGCAATCAATTGCATTAGGGGATAAGAAGTTTTGAAACACAGGGCCATCTTTCAACTTGAGAAATGTAAAACTCACTAACAACCCAGCAGAACTAATTGTGTGCAAAAATGTCCCTCTGGGTCCATCCTCCATCCTTACCTGGGCCTGCTTGCCATGGACTTTTGCTTGTCCAACCACTCTCTTCATGACCTGGCTCTGTGTCCTTGAACACAAACAGGGCATGCATATTTATTATGGAGCCTCATTCATTGAGCAATCAAAAATAGCAGTTGGAGAGAGAGAGAAAGGCAGCAGCATGATTAAAGATGTGTGGTTATGAATATTATTATTATTTTTCTTTAAAAAGAAATTTTTCAAGAAGGCATCCCCTCAGGACTTTTTATCTTCTGAGCCCGAATTCAAATGGCTGTTTATTATTAGTCAAATCTCTGATTTAGAAATAGCTTCCCATTTGCATTACAGCATCATATAAACCACTGAACAATTTGTCAGCAGCACGGCCTAAGTGCTGGAGGGGAGCTCCTTGGATGGTTTTTACTGTTCTCTTTTATTCATCCAGCAGCTGGGGAGTGTGTTGCTGCTTTCCTGGAAGATGGAGTACAGAGCAGCTTGGAACAAGAAGCTCAGCAAACTGGCCACTGAGAAGTCCCTGGAGATGCTTCACGCCAGGTGAGATTCTAAATCGGATGCAGGAAGCGAAAGCATTTGAGCCACTAGCAAGGTCTGGGCTTGGGCTTGTGTGTTGTGCCCCATGTCAGCCATTGGCTCATCCCCCTGAGAGCGCGGGTAACGTGGGGTCCCGTTGTGCAGGGTGGCGTGGAATTATAATGCAACGAGGAGGCTAGAAGGATGGGATGAGGCCACAGCTATACATCTACCCTAACCCAGACTGGTGCAATGTGCTGTATGCGCAAAACAAGAGCTAGAAACATCGGTAGAGCTGACAACTCAGGCAGGCACAGCATCTCATCCACGGGATGTACACCATGTCACAGAACATATCGCGTGTGTGGGTATACATAGTGGATTATCGAGGTATTAAGCGTTTGTAAAATGGGTATTTTTTTATAGCCCGACTTGGAAGACAGTCTAGAAAAAATTGCCTGTTTTACAAATGGAATAGACTAGTGAGGCTAAGATTAGTTCCAACAAGGACAGTGAGTGAATTATTGACAGAGAACTGAGTCAAAACTTCAAAGGAGCCAATCAGTCAAGAAAAGTGAACCAAGAAACTACAAGCTACATGGGTCAACCTCACATGCCTGCATTTCATTTCATTGCCTGAACATTTTAACTAAGGCATCGGCTACTAATTTTGCTTCCTCGCTGCAGAAACATGAGCGCTCAGCTGCAAGGTTCCTGTAACAATAATGGAACCAGGAGTGTTTTAACATACAAACAAGGGTAATAGTGAGGCATATCCATGCAAGCCAGGAAGCAAAACTCAATGGGAGGGTCGTAGACTAGTGCAATCCATGGGGTCCTGTTTCAAAAGGCCTTCAAAAATTGCACCTTTTGCTTTGGTTTCTCTAAATGCTGGGGGGGGGGATATACAGGGGGAATGGGGTTGAGTGACTGACAGGTCCACCATCCAACCATTGGGCATGTTTTACCAGAGACTGTCCAATCACTGTGTTTTGAAGGGGGGCAAGGATGGGGCCTTGAGATGGCCATTGTTCCAACACTACCAGGAGATGGGAGGCTTTTGCCCACCGCTAGTCGGAAACTGCTAGCTCTGTTTAGGCGTGTAACGGGCTTGAGTGTCCTGTGCTTTCTGCAGGTTGTCCGAGATTGGTTAAATGGTCTCTTATTTATTAGCCTCCAATCCATGACTTGGCAGGAGGGACTATTTTAGACGGCACTCATCTCTCCTGGGAATTAGATAACCCATCCTCAACTTCCAATGCTGAGGATGGGTTAGCTAAAGGAGGCAAGATCATTGGTTGTGTGCATACTTGGTCATTGTACGTGACTGGCAGAGTACTCACACGTGCAATTTCTGAAGTTATAATCACATCTAATGTAGTAATTCAGTGAATAATTTGATACTCATAGATGAGTGGTTGCTTGTTTACCCTGATGTCCGGTTTGGGACTCTGCCTTACCCATTTCACCGTCCTGTAGGTCAGTGTTCTCCAATCTTGGGTCCCCAGATGTTTTTGGCCTACAACTCCCAGCATGCCCCAGCCAGCTACGCTGGCTGGGGCATGCTGGGAGTTGTAGGCCAAAAACACCTGGGGACCCAAGGTTGGAGAACACTGCTGTAGGTGATTATGCCAGCGACCCAGCCAAGCTTTCACATATGTGGTTTCTTGTTTGTGTGGCCTTGAAAGAAGTGCAGCAGTGTGCAAAGAACCACAGCTGGGATGCGTGAGGGGCACAAGTTCCTTGAGCAATCTCAGTTTTGTTCCAACATTAGTCTCCAAAGGGAATTTAGTGGCGCCCGGGACCTGTGGCCTGAGTTGCCAGGCAGCCTCCTGGCCACTCAGTGCCCAGACAGCTCATCTCCGGGGAACTGGGCCTCAGTCAGCCAGCCTGTCCGCGGTGCACCCGCTTCTGCTATCTTTGAATACGCAGATTAGTCCCATGCTGTGCAAATTCCCCAGTAACATTAGGGGGGAAATAGTGTGTTTCTTTTGTTGGTGCTGTTGTTCTTAAGACATCTTTAAATATTCATGACTAGAAAATCTTTCAATTTAAGCTTCAGACTTTGAAACAGGGTGTAATATGCCTTTCACTTTGAATCAGCTGGTGAAATCTAATAAAAAATCCAAAGGTAAGATGACAGGAAAATGAAGATTTATGTCAGAGCTTTACTTCAGAAAGAGACTTGTTTCTGCTAGAAAGCTTTTCCTATTTGTTTTCCAAAGTAATTAACATTCACGTATAGGAAAGATTACAACGAGATGAATTGGTTCCATGGATTAGATTAATCGTAGGCATGCTTGTGAATCTCAAATGATTCCTTCTAATGCCAATCCAAAATTGCCAAGTTGAATGACATTTGAGACAGACCGAGAAGCCCATTCCAAGAATTCAGTCCACCAAGGCAGCTGGACCAAATTAGACCACTGAACTTTACCCCTTTTCCCACTGGGAAAAGAACTGGAGCGCTGTGCGATTGAAACTGGGCTCCCTTTGGCCCCATCAGAGGTTAAAAGCTGGGTTGGGCATGACATTAAATAGGTCTGGCAGAAATGTTCGGGGAGTGGATTTGTTGGGAGGATAGCTTCTTTTCCTTTTCTTTTTGACCAGCTCTGTATGACTTTCATAGAATCATAGAATCATAGAAAAGTAGAGTTGGAAGGGGCCTACAAGGCCATCGAGTCCAACCCCCTGCTCAATGCAGGAATCTAGGTCAAAGCATCTCTGACAGATGTCTGTCCAGCTGCACCTTGAATGCCTCCAGAGTGGGAGATCCCACGACCTCCCTAGGTAGTTGATTCCATTGTCTTATTGCTCTGACAGTCAGGAAATTTTTCCTGATGTTTAGGTGGAATCTAGGTTCCTGTAACTTGAGCCCATTATTCCGTGTCCTGCAAACTGGGATGACCGAGAAGAGATCTTTGCCCTCCTCTGTGTGACATCCCTTCAAATACTGGAAGAGTGCGATCATATCTCCCCTCAGTCTCCTCTTCTGAAGGCTAAACATGCCCAGTTCTTTCAGTCTCTCCTCATAGGGCCTTGTTTCCAGTCCCTTTATCATCCTTGTTGCCCTCCTCTGAACCCTCTCCAGTTTGTCAGCTTGATCAGCTTGGTCAGTCAGATTCAGCAGGCTGCTGTGTTTCAAGTCTTGACCAGATATTGCTCTTTACACAGTAATGTTTGTCCTGGGAAAATCTGATTCTGCTCTTTCTGAGGTTTGTGGGGTGGACGAAACAGTGGCTCGTGTTCTCTGGGACTGTCTGATGTACAGCACAGAATGGGATTTTCTTATTAATGAATTCCAGAGAGTTTGTGGGCTGGAGTTTTCCTTTGGAGTCTGTCAAAGCAATGAATGTAGAAGCAGAAGCCTTAAAACATTATGGAGATTTGTTAAAGCTACTGGCATCTATGCCCACTTGTGAGAATGGGTTGTGGCTTTTTATTCCCCCCCCCCCCAGCAGGTGTTGGTCATGGGGCCTTTTTGGCCCTGATCCACCTTTATTTTTCAAAAGACTACTGTCATGCCCTACCTGTAGGAGGATTCTTCAGATGAAGAATGGGGGGGGGGGGAGCCAGCATAACGGGCCCCAGACAGAATCAGGTGAGGAACTGGAGGCTTCGGCTGAAGCCTGAACTCCCCCAAATGCCGGAATCAGAGCCTGAGATAATTCATCTCTCTAAACAGCATAGGCTCAGACACAAGCAGCAAAAAACAAAGGGAACCTCCCTCATGGGGCCTCCCTTAAAAGCAACATGCTAACCTAACTAACCAGCTCTACTGATTAATGACCAGCTATAAATTGGCCCAGCTGAGGTCAGCCTGTCGCTGCAGACAACAGTGTTCTAACCTTCATGCTTCGCCTTGTTACACCGGGCCGGACAGATTCCCAGGCTCTTGGCTGCTCCTTTGGACTACGCATTTGGACTCCCCCCGACCGGCCTTGACGCTGGATACAACTGACTCCTGTGCACTGAACTCTGGAACGCCTTGGCCTCGCCTCTGCTCTCTCCTGCTAAGTATACTGGAACTCCCATGTAAGACTCTGGACTGCCCTGGTTGCTCTCTTTGTTATCCCTGAAACTGTCTGAGCCATGACCGGGGCACTTGCCGGCCTGGGAGGAGCAGGACAACTACAGAAGAAGAAAGGCTACTGCGGAGGAGGTAACTTGCCTCTTACGTTGGCTGCTAGCCATGGTCCTGAATCCAAGTCAAGAATCTCTGGGCTGGTATCTGAAGTACTGTTGTGTTGAGGCTCCTGAACATGCTTGGAACCAGGTCTGCATCAGTCAGCTGCCTTACCTCGTGCCATCACCACACCGGGATGGCAGAAACTCCAGTGGGCCTGGTAAAGGCCTCCATGAAGACTAATTAGAGGTGGCCCAAAGCTGGGCCAACTCTAGGGATGCCTCGTCCGCAGGATCTCATTTGCTAATACCATTCTTTTGACCTTAGCACCGATAATTATTTTCCCATCATGTGCTTCCTCTCCTGCCAGTAATATGTTTTACTGGCCCTGCTGTAGTTTGCTTAATCCTTTAAGAAGCCAATAGATTATTTGCAGCAGAAAATCCTCACACCAAGTATCAGAAGGGAAAAAAATAATTGTGCTGACCCACTAACCAAGGACAGCACAAGGATTAGCAGCAGTTCCCTGGCATAAAGTTATTTATCAACAACCTCTGACAAATCACTGCTAATTTGTATTGATCTGGGGTGAGAAGAAAGAGGCGGGGTGCAGTGAACAACCAAAGTGCAAAATCCCTGAGAGGCAAATTAAGCCAGGATTTCCAATCTCCCTTGGTGCCCCTGTGTGGGTGAAACAGGAGTAGTTTTAGCTGGCTTTGCATCCAGGTCACGCCATTTGATTTAGGCCCTTCTGTCCTCAATGAGTGCCTTCTGTGACACTGCACGGCCCGCGAGTGCAGACCTCCTGCCCCATGCAAGCAATGCGTTGACGTTCACTTCATCCTTCTAACAGTGGCTGAACTAGTCAATGGGAGGGGCTTCCATTAAGGATGATCGTTATGTTTCCGACTTGACTTCATAAACCAAAACAAATGTTTATGTTTCAGATATGACCAATACATACAACAGTCCAATGAAAGAAGGACAAAAATAAAACACAATTAGGAGAAAAGAAGAACAATAAACACAATAAAGAAAAGGAGGGGGGGCGGTGATTATTCAGCTCAGAGCCACATCTTTGGAGACATGATTCAAAGCAAGTGCAACCCTAAACCACTTAACATTTGATGACTAATCCAGTATCAGATAAAAGAACTCCATAATTTATAGAAATTACCCTCTTTCAGTGGATTTTTCTGGCATGAGTGAACATTAGCCAGTTTCAGTTGTTTCAATATAGTTGCATCACACAGACATATTTATTTTTATGCCCACTTTTATTCTAATGAGCATTCGTGAAATTAATCAATGACAGTGCGCCTCTGACAAGTACTTCCAGATTGATTGTGATTGTTAATTGTCCTCCCCCCAGCCACTCCACCCCCCCCCCCAGACTTTTGCATCTTTTCCGGGAAGGCTGGTGATTTTCAAGATTAATGATATTTTCTTTCCATTATATTTGACAATCATTTTTCCATGCAAGAAAGAGACTCTGAATCCAAACCATCAAAAAAGAGTCATGCATTATGTAGACACCGTTCATATGTGATTTACTCTGTGTCAGGTGTGCGGATCTTGCAAGCCATGAAATGGACAGCAAAGGAAGGAAGCAACCCCTGTTTCCATTAGTACTGGAGGAAGCTGCATATTGAGAGACAGTTTTCTGGAGACAGGCAGAAGTACGGTAATTTCAGGAAAGAAACACATTCCACAGGAGAATACACACACACACACACACACACACACACAAGTGCTCAAAGCATTTAACATACATTAGTGCAATAATCAAATTTAGCCTGCAACCAACTTACCTGGCAGTAAGCTTCATGAACTCAACAGGACATACTTTATTTGTTTGCTATACTCAATTATTGAAATTTAAATGTATATTGGAACTGCATGTTCATTAATATTCTTTCAAAATGTAGTTTTGGTAAATCGTGCTTCGTGTTGAACCATCTTTTGCTGGTGTCCCCCGGGGGTGAGGCCTGGGCGGGGCCACTCTTTGATGTGAGGGCTGCACAGCGTGTTGGCTGCCACCGGCACTCCTGGACAGCAGGCGTGCGGAACCCATGGGCCTCTAGTTACTGTAGGACTACAACTCCCATCAGTCCCAGACTGCATGGCCAATGGTCTGTGGTGATGGGAGTTGTAGTTCAACAACATCTGGAGGGCCACAGGCTTCCCACCTGACTATATATACTTAGCTGGGAATAAGTCCGATTGAACTCCGTGGGACGTGGGTCTGAGACACGTGCGTGGGATTGCGCTGTAAGCAAGTAACAAACGATGGCGATGACAGTGAGGAAGAAAAAGGAAATATTCACTTTGAATGCAGACACGAAGTGGCTTGTTAAAGTGATCTACTCTGTGTGTGTGTGTGTGTGCTTATATGATGCCTCTCAAAGGGGACGGCATTTGGAGCAGCGTCTAGAGGTGGCCACTTACGTGAGTACATCTACGGTGATCTGAAGAACTCCTCTTCCAGTGCAAACTGAGCTGCTTTGGGAACGTGCCAGACAAATCCCATAAGTGGGAGGTTTAACACAAGACTTTTCCGCAGGCACATGGAAGCTCTACGGTAGGCGAGAGGAACATTTTCCACCCCAAGGGCCTCATCCCCTCATGGGTAAACTTCCAGGGACCATATGCCAGTGCTGGGTGGGGCCAAAGTCACACATGCACCCCATTCTCATGCACAACATGCACACAGAGTTGCCATGGGGGTGGGGCGGGGCGGGGCTGTGGCCAGGAGGCCCCTTGTGCATGTCCAACAGTCTTGTCCAGTGGTGGGCAGAAGGAGGATCTCCAGAAAGACTGAAATAAAGGTGCAATATGCAGTTGAGTCTTTACATGGAATAAAGAGCAGCTGTTGAGCAGTTATGCGTAACTATTTCATAATTACTGGCAACAAATGTGCCCAGCGGTTAATTTGCCCACCTAAAAGTAGCACCAATGAAGCATAAGTGGAGTGAGCGAGGCATTTGGGTCTAGGCTGCTTTCAAACATCTGTTTCATAATGGAAAATGCACAAACCCCACGTGGCTCTTGTGAAGTTAATATGTTGACACACATTTGCCTTTTGGTTCAGCCTGGCTGGCCAGCTCGGCCGCCACCACATCCCACCACTGTCCGGAGACTGAAAGACCAGGCATGCTGGTGCCACAGGGTGTGGCCGGTGGGAGAACAGAGGGCTGCACGGTCTCTGGGGTGCAGGGCATGCTGTGGCCCGTGGGAAGCCCAGGAGCGGCAGCTCATCAGGGAAGAGGCATCTCCAGATCCTCTCTGCTCATTCTCCCTGTAATTTGGGTTTCCTGCTCCCCCCCAGCCCCCCAACCACGCCAGGACCTGCAGTCCCCCTTTCTCTCAGTGCTATAAAATGGTCCTCCTGCATCCCTCTAACTGTTTCTTCTTGGGTGGAAAAACCGGGTCCAGGGATTTCTGAAGGAATTGCTCCACAACGACAGAAGCATGTGGCCTGCTGTTGTTATACTTTCTGAGTATATCTTCAGAAAGACATCCAAGCTTCATTTAAGGCAGATAAATCTGCCACTTCCCTTGGGCAAGCTGTTCCAGTGGTTAATTATTCTTATTGTTAACAAGCTGCATCTTATTTACCATTTGGATTTTTCAATTTTCATCCACTGGCTCTTGGCTCTTGTTAAGCTTTTGCTGTTAGATTAATGCATTTCTGAATGCATGATATTGCCTGCCTGCCTGCCTGCTTAGGAAAAGAGCAGGATTGCAATCACAACTGGCAATCTTGGTCAGGCAGACAAGAGGCAGCCCCTTTTTGCTGGGCAGTTTTCCCCAGGATGCATTTCATCAGTAGGTCATTTCGGATCTTGGATTATTTATCTCATATGTGCACATCACATCACATTTCACAGTTTCTGTTTGTGTGCCACTTTAAGTTTATGCTTCAAAGCCTGTGAGTGGTTGTGGTTAAGAGGAGTGGTTGGACTAGGGTTGGGGAACACAGAGGAGGGCATAGATCTCTTCTCGTTCATCCCAGTTTGCAGGACACGGAATAATGGGCTCAAGTTACAGGAACCCAGATTACACCTAAACATCAGGAAAAATTTCCTGACTGTCAGAGCAATAAGACAATGGAACCAACTACCTAGGGAGGTGGTGGGCTCTCCCACTCTGGAGGCATTCAAGGTGCAGCTGTCAGGGATGCTTTGACCTGGATTCCTGCATTGAGCAGGGGTTGGACTCGATGGCCTTGTAGGCCCCTTCCAACTCTACTTTTCTATGATTCTATGAAACCTCATTTCAAATTCCCACTAGGCCGTGAAGCTGACTGGGTGGCTTTGGTCCAGTCATTATCTCTTGGCCTAGCTCACCTCACAGGGTTGTTGTGAAGATAAAATGCGGGGGTTGGGAGAACCATGTACAGCACCTGGAGCGCCTCCGATGAACGGTGGGAAATAATAGATGTGCTAAATAAATAAATGATAAAACATCATTATACACACACGGCTTGGTGACCATCGCAACGGTTTTGGGCAGAAGGTGTTAAATGCAGTGCAGCCACAGATGCTTTTGCTCTCACCTGCACAAGGCTCGCTTGCAAGGATGACAGTTTCATTTCGTTACATTTCTGTACGGCCCAATAGCTCTCAGCGCGGTTTATGAAGATTAAACACCTTAAAAAAATGCAATATTGTAACATAACATGAAACCGTTTACGTAGAAACATATGAACACACACACACACACACACACAATTTTAACAATCAACAATAAGAAATCCCAGGACCTGTGAGAACCTAATCATATGCTGTCAAATGCCTGAGAGTAGAGGAAGGTCTTAACCTGGTGCTAAAAATATGACAATGTTGATGCCAGGCAGGCCTCACTGGGGAGATCATTCCAGAATTGGGGAGCCACCACAGAGAAGGCCCCCTCCCTTGTTACCACGGTCCGAGCCACCGTCGGCGGAAGCACTTGGAGGAAGGCCTCTGATGTTGCCTGCAGTGTCTGGGTAGGTTCAGGTTGGAAGAAGCTCTCCATCAGTATCGTGGCCCGAGCCATGTAAGGCTTTATAGGCCAAAACCAGCACATTGAACCAGGATCAGAAATGTACAGGCAGATAGTGCAAGTGGGTCAGAATACGTGTTATATTTTCTGATTTTCTTTCCCCTGTTATCTATCTGGCTGTTGCATTTTGCACAAGCTGCAGCTTCCGAACCACCTTCAAGATTTGACATGAGAAAAGGAATAACGTAAGAACACAGGTGATTTGCTGCACAAAACGGTTCTGAAACCACAAGAGCACTTTGAAATATCACACGGATGCAGATCCTGCAAGAGAGCACAGGAGCACCAGAAGGCCCGTGCTGGGTCAGACCCATGGGCCACGCAGTCCAGCATCCTGCTGCTCCTCAGTGGGAAGGCAGAACGCGAGGGCAAGAGCCCACTCTGGCTGTTGCTGCCCAGGCCAGCTGCTTCCCCCGGCCGCTCCCACCTGGCCCTGCAGGGAAGCACTGGTCTCCGGTCAGCTGCTGATCGGAGATAAGAGCTTTTTCCTCTGCGGCAGAGGGGTGGGTCCTGGTCTAAAAGAGATGATGCGTTACAATTTCTTTCTGGGAAAAATGTGCAGGCAAATGCCACAGTCACAGAGGTCCGCACAGGGCTGCTTTGCGGGGAGAGAGGTGGAACCGTATCTGTGGCGTGACCCCACAATTCAGTTCCCTGGCGTATGTCTGCATTAGTATGTTTAGTGTGTCTAGAATGTTGAACCGAGTGGGTGTGGCTTGTGATGTCTTGGAGAGGGTGGGGGGAGGAGTACGTAAGGGGCGCCTGAGCGAGGTCAGGGTTAGTTTTATGTGAGTTGAGAGTTGGGGCGTGGAGTGTTGGCTGTAGTGTGTGGGGAGTGTTAGAGAGTTTGGGAGTTAGGTTAGGTGGGTTATTCGTGTCTTGTCAGGAGTTTTAAGAGGAATCAGTGATTGTTTGAGGAGTGAGAGTATTTGGAGTTATAGGGACTTACCGGTAGTTAATTACAAAGTGTTTGGTGTAGGCAGGTTTATTTTCTGGAACTAAGATTTTGATAATTAAAAAAAAACTTATTTTTATTTTGTTTGCTACCCAAATCCTATGTGTCAGCTTGGTGTTATTAACCTGCATT
Source organism: Shinisaurus crocodilurus (assembly GCA_021292165.1). Lineage (NCBI taxonomy): Eukaryota > Metazoa > Chordata > Lepidosauria > Squamata > Shinisauridae > Shinisaurus > Shinisaurus crocodilurus. The sequence continues at coordinate 320,583,948 of CM037876.1, read as the reverse complement.
ACTTTTAAATCTACACACACACACCTTTGTACCCACAGTATCATAAATTTAAAAATAGATCCTTAATTACCAGTATTAATCTTTTCCTTCATTAGTAGGGGAAAGGTTTCATTTGACCCTCCCCTCAGGTTTCCAAGTGTTGGTGCTTGGCCAGAGAAGGGTTTATCATGCGCCCGGTCCTAAAGTGTAAAGGGCCGTGTGGTCGCAGTATCCAAAACCTGTGCCCAGCCTGGCTCCCACCCAGTCCCCGTTGGAGCTCCATGCACCAGCCTGGTCAGGGAGCATAGCGCATGCATGCGGTCCCCAGTGGCCCAACTATCTCAGATTCCTTTTGCCTGCTATCGCCATACCTTGCCATCAACTTGTCGCTAAAAAAGATACTACCCTCTGCTTCTTTTGCCATTAATTGCCATCAATTAACCAACAACATTATAGAACAAGCAAACTGTTCGAGGACACATTTGATGCCAGGTATCCCTCGCAGCTTTGATCTGATTAACTACCTTTATTTCCTGTGCATCTCTTATCTTGTCCATGTTTATTGCACCAGGACTCTTTCATAAAGAACATCCCGGTGGAAGAGATACATGTAGTAAAACTAATTGAGACAAGAAAAATGAATGAAAAAGTAATTAAATGCTTGTAGCTGGCCATGTTTACATTACATCAGAGATTATCTAAGATGTTTCATTTGTGTACTGTAACAGGGGATGCTGATGGATATCTTTGTTGGATTTACTCTTGATAACAATTTGGTGTAGCCTTCCAAAGACAAGCTAATTGCCAATATTTGCTTCAGCCAAATATTGCTTGGTAAAGCAGTCATTGGTAGAGCTTTGGGTGGCAACTGGTTGGCCGGGAACTGAGATGTGGCCCACGAAGGAGGACTGGGCACTACAGACCACTGAGATGGAAACTTTGGGCCCTGGCCAAACATCTTGCTACTGGCTTCAGATGTAAGAGAGATGTAAGAGAGAGCCAGTGTGGCATAGTGGTGAGAGTGTTGGACTGGGACTCGGGAGATCCGGATTCTAGTCCCCGCTAAGCCATGAAACTCACTGGGTGACTTTGGGCTAGTCACTGCCTCTCAGCCTAACCTACTTCACAGGGTTGTTGTAAGGATAAAATGGAGAGGAGGAGGAGGATTATGTAAGCCGCCTTGGGTTCCTTGCAGGAAAAAAGGTGGGGTATAAATATAATAAATAAATAAATAAGAGAAAAATGCTCCAAAACACAGGCTTTAGCTCCATGTTTCTGGCTACCCCTCTCCCAAGACCCACAGTTTGCAAATCTGGGACTTTCAGCCAAAATAGACGTGATGGTGGATGTCTCAAAGATTTAAGCTTGCCATGCTCCCAGAAGTCTGCCCATCAGACTTTCTCCCTGGATGCTTGTTTCTGAAGTGGCACCAATGCACTGGAAATCCTCCATTCTTCCGGTTTCTATTTCTGAATTTTGTACGAAGCACCGGGCATGTACAACTTGCAGCAGCATTCAGTTCCTTCATGCCTGCCCACCCCTGGACATCACCAGTGTTCTTGTGCACGTTGATAAAACACTGCAAAAGGCCAATCTCAATGTGGCTGTATGCAGACATGTATTACAAGCCTTTTGTGTGGTGTTTTACCAATGCACAGGAAAGCATGTGTGTGGCATTAAGAGACTGCACAAAAAGAAACTGGATGCAATCACACAGATGGTCCCATCATGATTGCTTCTTCCTTTTTTGGCATTGTTTTATCAATGTGAGTGCATGCACATGTACGCACGTACACATATTCGTAATACAGAGGACGAAAGATGCTAATGAGTGGAGAGAACAGACAGCTCTGTCAAATTGCACTTTCTGGGATGCATTTTAGGAATCCTCCTGGTTAAATCATAATCCTGTAGGCAGAAATGCAAGGCAGAGCAAACCCAGAGAACAACGAAAGAACAGGACAGTTCAGGTAGAATTGCCCCAATCCCAATCCTGCATAAACTGAGCTGGCCTCTCTCCCTCCTCCATGAGGCTGCAACATTACACCAGTTGGCAAGTGTGTGTGTGTGTGTGTGTGTGTGTGTGTGTGTGAGAGAGAGAGAGAGAGAGAGAGAGAGAGAGAGAGCACACAGCGGAGGCTGAAGGGAAATGCTGCAGGCAGAGTTACCCACTGTCTAAACAGCAGCGGTCGCCCTGTCCCGCCTCCCTGGCCTATCCAGTTTAATCCTGCAGAAGGTCTCATCTACCATCCATCAGCTCAGTTAATGATTCATAAGAAAATCGCTGAGGTCAAAGATTCTCTCTCTCTCCGTTTCCCAAAGGAAAGGCAGCAGGAGGTAACTCAAGCCATTGCATTCTGAGAGGAGGAGGATCTGCGGAGCCAGAAAACGCTTCCTTTGCATGGGAAAGAGGATGGAGGGGAAGCCGGCACAGCTGCCGTCCACTGGTGGGGCAGGACGGAGGCACACCCCCCCCCCAGGCCCCAGCTCAGGCCCCAGCTCTGCAACTGATTTTGGCAAGAACAGACCAGGCAGACAAACCCAAAATAACCAGGCAGGCAGAGGAGGCAGGGAACCCCAAAGCAGGCAGGCAGAGGCCTTTGTCTTGGACAATTCAAACTGTGGAACTGGTTAAGAAGAGACCAGGCGGGCAGAGGAGGCAGGGAACCCCAAACAGGCAGGCAGAGGCAGCCAAACCCAACATGTCTGAAAGGTTGCATTTTAGGGAAATGATTTTAAAAAATAAATTTGCTGTACTTCCTAAAACCTATCCATGTTGCATTTGAGGAACACGGTTTTGGAACACGAGTCCTTGGTCTCGAGTCCTGAGTCGAGTCTCGAGTCCCATTAAAAATATTGGGACTCGAGTCTGACTCGAGTCAGAGGGGGGACTCAGTCCGACTCACGAGTCGAGTCCTCGAGTCCGAGTCCCCATTCCTGATGTCAGAGTTAGTTAAGGCAGTCGAGTTGAGTTATTGGAGTGGTTAGAGTGTGTTGGGAATGAGAGTTTGGGAGTTGGGTTATTCGTGTCTTGTCAGGAGTTTTAAGAGGAATCAGTGATTGATCTCAGGCCTGAGATGCACAGGGATTGCATGTCACTTTGTCGAACATCAGAGCTTGCTCCTTTCACACACACACACACACACACACACCGGAATTTGCGCGCAAGCACATTTTCCAGGCAAAGCTCACCTGCTCCCATTCCCAAGCTTCTGACTGCATTTGCAAAATGCATTCATTAGAAAAATGTGCATTTTGAAAAATATGCATCTTCACACTTCAGTCAACGGGGGGGGGGGAAGTACATATTTGGTGTGCATTAAAAAAAAAAAAAAGAAGTATGCCCAAATGCACACTTTTCCTGTTCGAACAAAGAAGAAGACACTCGCATTCAGGAATGGAACGAGGCGGGCTGAGCTTTGCGGTGGAACCTAGAGAACCTCGAGGGGCTCGAGCATCACGGAGGCTGCCTGCCTCTCCAGGGTCAGAAAGAGGCCACGGTGAGCCACGGCCGGAGGGACGTCGCCCCAGGCGGTCAGCCACATCCACGCACACGGTGGGAACCGTGGCTTGGGTGTGGCGTGCTTGAGGGGCTGCTCGTGGCTCATCCCACTGCATTTTTATCCCCATTCTCTTCGCAGAATTGCACTCAATGCCGCATACAATAAGGATATCAAATAGAAATATTGTTGACCAATCATGGAACAAAATAAATATTGTTGACCGGCCAGATGGGCGATTAATAAATATAATAAATAAATAAATAAATAAATAATATTGCTCCATGAGGAGGGCCTTTTCTGCTGTGGCACCCCGACCCAGTTATGGAATGAGCTCCCCAAAGAGGCTCACCTGGCACCTACATTGTACTCTTTCCGGTGCCAGGTGAAGACCTTTTTATTCTCCCAGGCATTTTAATCATTTTAATCATATTAATCATTTTTATCTTGTAGTTTTTAACTCTGTTACTGTAATTTGAACTGCTGCTAGCTTTGCTGTTTGTTTTTAATCTGTGGTTTTAATTTTTAAAGTTATATTATATTGTATTTTATGGTTTTAACTGTTGTAAACCGCCCAGAGAGCTTAAGCTATTGGGCGGTATAAAAATGAATTAAATAAATAAATAAATAAATAAATAATAAAGCAGTAAAAATAATTTTAAATTGGCCAGCAACAGCGAAGAAAACGTATGCATTTATTATTACATTATACCCCACCTTTTCCCCTCTCGCCAGGAACCCAACATGGCTGACACAGTCCTCCTCCTCCATTTTTATTCTCACAACAACCCTGTGAGTTAGGTCAGGCTGGAGTCAGTGAGTGGCCCAGGAAGCTTTATGGCCCAACAGGGACTAGAACCTGGGTCTTCTGAGTCCCGGTCCAAAACTCTCACCACTAAGCCACACTGCCTCCCATTCTTCATGGAATGCCTGCCTGAATAAAGCACAACTGTGGCTGTGAATTCCTCTCCTGCCATCACCACCCCCCTGACAGGCAGTGAAAATAGTTTTAGAGAGATACACATACCATTTTGTGGTAGGAGGATACCTACTGGGTGCAGCGGTGGTGATCGTTCTGGTACCAGTGGGGGCCACCATCGCCCCATTCAGATCTTCTGCTGAATGCACAGGGGTCCGCGGCCGGCGTGGGTCCAGACCAGCAGGCAGGCCTCTGCTTTGTCTCGTGCCAGGCGTTCGCTGAATGTGTGGAGGGCATTTCTGAATGGCCATCGGACCCAAGCCCTCCTCTCCAACAGAAATGTTTTCAAAGAGCACCAGACTCAGATCCGGGACGGGCCCCACGCATCTCGTGGGGCAGGGAGCTCCGGAGGCTGAGTGCCCCCGTCAGAAGGGCTCCCTTGCATTCCTCCCCAGCCGGCCTCGGCACGCGGGCCGGGCCATAGGAAAGGAGACGCGCCCTCCGCTGTCCTCGCTGAAAGAGGTGGCCGTTCTCACGTGCCCCTGTTCGGTCCGCCATCTTGGCACTGACTGTTGCAGCAGCCGCGGCAGCCAGCGGTGGTCTCACCTTCTTCCCCTTGGCCGGGGTCCCTCCCTGGAAAAGGCTCAGCTCCGTGAGCCGTACGTCAGGCCGCTCTCTTCTCCCTCGGGGGGTGCAGGGGGGCACTCCACTGCATGGCCAGTGACAGTCCCCCTAATGTGATGGCTAGCATTTACTGACGTGTGTTAGCAAATGGGAAAACCTAGATTGATTTTTGGAAATCCTCCAAGTTTGACTGAGATTAGCCACACCTGTGCGTGAATGCCACCCCCCCCCACACACACACACACAACTGGGCTATCTCTGCAAGAGCAGTCCTGCAAAGGGGACGGCAGGCGCTCCGGGGGGGGGGCAACCGAGAAGTGGGCTGCTGGCCTCCATCCATGCGGAGAACGGCAGGTGCCATGCCATCTTCGCTGCTGCAGCAGCATTTCTAGCCATGAAAAGGGACAGGTCTGTGTGGCGTGCCGTGACCCCACAATTCAGTTCCCTGGCTGGCTGGCGTATGTCTGCTTTAGTATATTTAGTGTGTCTAGAATGTTGAACCGAGTGGGTGTGGCTTGTGATGTCTTGGAAAGGGTGTGGGGGGGGAGTATATAAGGAGTGTGTGAGGGATGTCAGACAGGGATGTTGAAGAGTCCTTGGTTTCGAGTCACGAGTCGAGTCACGGGTCTTTGGACCCGAGTCTCGAGTCCGAGTCCTTGGTCCAAAATGGTGACTCACGAGTCATGAGTCACGAGTCACTCTCAAAGCTGACTCCACGAGTCCCTATTAAAATCAATGGGGTTTCCCCCCAACAAAATAAGAGGAGTGAAAGTATTTAGAATTATAAGGACTTAGGTTAATTACAAAGTGTTTGGTGTAGGCAGGTTTTAAGTTATTTTCTGGAACTAAGATTTTGATAATTAAAATAAACTTATTTTTATTTTGTTTGCTACCCAAATCCTACGTGTCAGCTTGGCGTTATTAACCTGCATTACTGTTAAATCTACACACACACCTTTGTACCCACAGCATCATAAATTTAAGCTAGATCCTTAATAAGCAGCATTAATCTTTTCCCTCATTAGTAGGGGAAAGGTTTCATTTGACCCTCCCCTCAGGTTTCCAAGTGTTGATGCTTGACCTGAGAAGGGCTTATCATGCGCCCGGTCCTAAAGTGTGAGGGGGGGCCGTGTGGTCGCAGTCTGCCCCCTGGCCTAGGGCCGATGTCACAGACAGGCATGGCTGGGCACCTGCTGAGGGCCCACAGCCCAGCAGGGGCCCACTGGCAAGCGCCCCCTGGAGTCGCTCCCCCTCCTCACCACAGCAACCTGCTCGTCCACCTGCCTCTCGCGCTGGCCCTCTGCCTGCCAAGCAAGCCCGCGGTAGCCATGGGGAGAAAGCAGCAAGAGCAGCTGACGACGGCGGTGGCGGGAAGGAAGGCGGACTCCCGGCGGGGCACTGAGGGTGTCTTGCCCAAGGACCCTCCACAACCTGGAGCCGGCACCGGCCAGACCTTTTCTCCTGTGAGCCGGGAAAGGCCTGCCTCAACTCGCTCGCCCCATTCCCGGCCACCAGTTTGGCCTGCGATGCGACTGCCAGCCCGTGCCCCGGCATTTGGCAGGACACAGAGAGCACAGCCTTCCCTGGCCCGAGAGGAGGGCCCTCCCGCGTGTGGGGCTTTGTGGGCCGCTCCTCGTTTCAGGCTGGCTGCTTCCTCCAGGCTGTGCCTCAGCAATGCCCAACATCTCCGGGCCACTCCATCTGCGTCCGTCAGCAACGCGCGGGCCGAGCCTTTTTTCCGCTGCCAATTTTCCTTCTTGAGAGAGGGAGCTGCTGATCAAACGATGGGCAGGCTCTGTCTTTTAGAATGGCTTTTATTTCTGCGTGTGTGGAAAGACAGGAAACATGATTAATATGTGAGTGATTGCTTTAATAAACCAAGTCCCAGTTTTGCCATATTGAAATATGAGTGCAATTCAAGCCCTGGAATCGCATAAACACTAATCGGAGACGCCTGACCTTGGGACGGCATTATTGATTCGCAGCGCCATTCATCAGCAGTGTTAAGGAGCTCCTCTGAGCGCCTTTCCTTGCTTTGGCCCCGAAGGGTGGGCCAGATGATCTTTGGGGTGACATTGGGACACCCGGATGGAAGCATCTGGGACAAAGAAGGAAAGGAGAAAACTAGGCTGGGCCAACTTTGTTTTTCAGGCAAAAGTAACGCTGCCTTGGTGCCAAGTTTTGAAATGGAGTCTCCTCTTCTTCCTAGGAACAGACACATGGGCGGCCTGTGTGACTTCACCTAGGTCCTTAATTTTTTCCTTTAAAAAACCTCTTCCCCTTGGTCCGTACAGGCCTATACGACGGAGGGCCTTAAAGCATGTATTTTAACTGTTGCCTTTGCAAAGAGAATGGACGGTTGTGTGTCCCAAAGCAGTTTCTTCGTATGCCAGTTTGCTGACTCTGCTTGCACAATCTGCCCAGGGCATGGTGGTGCTAGATCCACGCTGCGGAGTTTTCTGTGGGCGTACTGGCGCATGTATCTTCCCTGGCAGCAGCAGCAGCGGCAGAATAAAACTGTACTGAAGTTATGTGTCATGTTAGTACTCACTTGTCTAATTGGATGAGTAATTAGTTAAAAGTGCCACTGTCCATCAATTAAAATCTTAATTGGTTGGCAGCCCTGAAACTGGCCCTGGGCTGGCTTGATTTGTGGATTCATTGAAAACACGAGGGAGTCGCCCTTCAGAGGTCGCTTTCCATCTTGCCGGCTCTGTGATCCAAGCCCACCCACGGAGCTTCAGGGTCCCCCCGAGGGAGCAGCCAGCCGGACCCGCTGCCCTTGCCCAGTTCTTCTTCCCATTTTAGTAAAACCACTTGACTGTTGTTAGTCAGTCCCAGCAGAGCAGTCAAAGGCATGGCATTGTGGGAATCTGAGCGCAGTGAAGTCCCTTTCCGCAGAAGAAGAACAACGTTCAGATCAATATTCATATTGGTATGAATGAACGGTCCTGACGTGGAAACGTGTGTGGTGGGGTGGTGGGGTGGCAGGGATGGGGACTCGGACTCAAGGACTAGACTCATGAGTCGGACTGAGTCCCCCCTCTGACTCGACTCGGACTTGAGTCCCAATATTTTTAATGGGACTCGAGACTCAACTGGGGACTCGAGACCAAGGACTCTTCAACATCCCTGGGCTGTGCCAGAAGGAGTGGAGAGGAGCGTGATTGCCGGCGAAGAGCGCATGGAAGCGAGGTGCGCCGCTGCTCGGCCACTATGGACGGCTACCAGGAGTGCAGCCCCAACAGTGTGTCAAGACTTATTTTGATTGATGTGTTGCGTACTTGGGAGAGGCAGAAGAAGGACCTGAGATTACTCTGTGTGGCTGCTCTGAGTGTGTTTCTGGTTCCAGCAAGTTCATCACCAGTGGAGCGGGTGTTCAGTGAAGGTGGAATTGTGATGAGATCTCACCGTTCCAGAATGCAGGCCAAACATTTAGAAAAAATCATGTTCCTCAAATGCAACATGGATAAGTTTTAGGAAGTACAGCAAGTTTATTTTTTAAAATCATTTTTCTAAAATGCAACCTTTCAGGCATTTTGGGTTTGGCTGCCTCTGCCTGCCTGTTTGGGGTTCCCAGCCTCCTCTGCCTGCCTGGTTATTTTGGGTTTTTCTGTCTGGTCTGTTCTTGCCAAAATCAGTGGCAGAGTTTTGAAACAAAAAGGCACACTTGTGCCTAAAATTTATTTAAGCCACACATCTGAAGTAGCCTTATTTTGTTGGGAAAGCCCCCCATTGATTTTAATAGGGACTCGTGGAGTCAGCTTTGGGAGTGACTTGGGACTCGGGACTCGGGAGTCACCATTTTGAACCAAGGACTCGGACTCGGACTCGAGACTCGGGTCCAAAGACTCGTGACTCGACTCGTGACTCGAGACCAAGGACTCTTCAACATCCCTGTGGGGTGGCAGCGCCAGCTCCTGTACTGCCTCTGTTTAGTCTCCTGCATTTAGACTCCAGAAAGGAGGGCACCACACAGCATTCTTTGGATGCAGTATTATCAGTATGACACAGCGGATTATGGGCTATCGTAATCATTATTGATTCTGGAACCCAGGAAGTGACAGCGTAGCAATTGGTGGGAGCCGTCCTCTTCCTCCACTCCCCACAATGCCTCTGGAATGGCGCTTCCTCCCGCAGTAGCATCATTCAAACAGGCAGTGGGGGGGAATACGGGGGCCTGCAAGGGTGCTGATGCCCCTTGGGGTGGGGGCACAATGCTGCTTAAAAATAGAAGGGGGGGAATCCAGTCACCATTGCCATGTGTCTCCATGTAACCCCCCCTGCCCATGAATATTTTAAGCATTTCTCCCCTCCCTCTGAAAAACATCCCAAAGTGTCTCCCCATCTTTGTGGCCTGCAAAGGGGCCATAAAACCGTGGAGGCATTTTCGGCTCAGCAATACTCCGGCTCCTTGCCTGCATACAGTGGAAGACAAACCAAACCAACCGCCCCCCAAGTTTTGGGGGAAGAAGAGGGTGGCTTCTATGTGTTGTTTTGAAATGGTTGTGTAATTGTGTGCTACAAAACTCACGAGCATAAATAGTTTTCTATTATATAAAAAAACGTATTATTCCGTTTTCTAAAAAAAAGAAGATGCACAATTATATCTATTTAACGTGTACCGTCTTAGGGCAGGTTGAAGATCCATTTAGTAGTTCTACATCAAGACATTTTAATGGCTATATCAAACAATTAACATGCATTTCTGGGGGGGATGCTTGATTTAAATCAGCAAATTAAACTGGACTCTTTTTTCTTGATGATTTAAACCCGATTTAAATTGCCGTGATTTAAATCAATCCGCCCTGCCCTGAGGAGGCTGTGTGTGGAGAGTCAGCGGCCTTAAGGCTTTCGAATAGCCTAACTGTGTGCTCTCGGAGGGGCTCTCACTCCCATGTGCAGTTCAATTTATGCCTCTCCTCCTCCTCCTCCTCCTCCTCCTCCTCCTCCTCCTCGTCCTCGTCCTCCTCCTCCTCCTCCTCCTCCTCCTCCTCCTCCTCCTCGTCCTCGTCCTCCTCCTCCTCCTCCTCCTCCTCCTCCTCCTCCTCCTCCTCACCCCGTCCGTGCTAATCTGCCTTGGCGAGCGAGCGGGTAGTGGGCGCCCCGCAGGGCACCGGTCCAGGCCTTGCCCCCGGCTGCACTTTCCTCCGGCTCCAGCCGTTTTCCTGCCACAAAGCCCCGGGTGGGAGGACGACTCTCCAGGCCTCCCGGCTGGGCTCCTTGAACTTCACCTGGGGGGGAAGGGGGACCTGCATTCTTCTCCCACAGCGGTGTAAGTGGCAGAGGGAGGCCGAACAACGGGCCAAGGAGGGGCGACCAGGCCCCACACAGAAGCCGGCACAGCCCTCGGACACGGAGAGGGTCCAGCGCCAGCACGGGGGGATCTGACGGGGCCATGGCTCTCACGTGTGACTCGGGTGACAGCAGCGACGGTGATGGGGAGATGATGGCACATCACAGCACCACGCGGATCCAAGCCGGCCCGGTCCAGAGGGGAACTGCACCTCTGCTGCCCAACTAGGGAACGGGGAAGCCAGCCAGTGGAGCTAGAAAAGGGCCCTCGCCGACTCCCTGCTTTTCACCACACCACAGCCCCTTCCTTCACCACTCGTACCCCGTAAAACCAAGCTAAGCATGATTACGTCATACAAAATCATGCCCTGCTCATTTGGCTGTAGCTGCAGATATTCAAAGTGGTCTGCAGAGCTCCAGTCAAAGTGGCAGTAAACCCCTCCTGTCTGTAGCAACTCGTTCATGTTGATTGACACGATGTGCTCGATGCTGCAGAGAATGTAGCAGTGGCTTTTGGGCCAAGACACTGGCGGGACAACAGGACAAGGATTCATACAAGGTCAGAAGACTATCTCCTCCTCCTCCTCCTCCTCCTCCTCCTCTGGATGGTGATGCAGTCAGATGGGCGATTAATAAATATAATAAATAAATAAATAAATAAAATAAATACTCAGCACCTTGCAGAATTAAGTTGGCAATATCGATAGGCCCCCGCTGCTCCCAAAGGATCTAAAATTAACCGTGAGGAAACACAGACTGCCCCCCTGATGGGTGCGTAAGCCACACCCTGGTGGGAGCACCCACCTGGGCCCTGCTGGCAGCCGAGCCCACAGTTCAAGACCCCCAGTGCCCTTTCCAGGGCCTGCGTGCACCCCGGACCTCCTCCCGGGGGCTCCTACCTGCGCTGGCAGCTGCTCTGCTCTCACTCATCACCCGAGGAGAGCCTCCATCCTGGCCCCTCAATATGGCTCGTGGCACTTTCTTGGCTCCTGACTATTTAAAAGTTGTTCCTACTCACCTTGAGCCTAAGATGGGGTAGGATCTCAAAAAACAGATTAATATTTCTGTGACAGTTTGAGGGCAGCTGAAACATGTTTAAGAACGAAAGGGAAGGGCAGCCGTTCTCTGCAGCACAGGGATCTCCTGCCACTGAAATAGGACGTGGAAGGGATTCGTGCTGATGGAGGAGCCGGGAGCCCCCAGAACTGCACAGGGCCCCCGTGTGCCCCCGAGGAGTCTCAGGCACTATGTGCAGGCACAGAGGAGGATCTGCCCAGCCCAGCCAACTGCACGTTTGGGTTGCACAAGAAGTGCAGTGATGATTTAATAAAGGCCATTGCCGGCTCAGCAAATCAAGTTGAGATTTAATTGGACTGTGAAGTCATTTTCTCCTGAATTAAACGCCCCTGCCATGCCTTTTGCCTTTTGCTTTTAACTGGAGCAATTAATTGGGCCATGATCACGGCTGCTTTCTGCGGCGTCACCCTCCCTAAGAGGCATTCCACGGGCCACTCATGCCCTGAGATGCTGTCGCAGGAGGCCTTAGCAGACGCTGCATCGCACGGCAGAGTCAGCATGGTCAGACAGGCCGGTGCGCAGATGCGGTGCCAATGCCGTGGGCCTCTGCAGTGCAACTGACCCTGATTTCCCGCAGGCCTTTCCTTCTTGCTGTAGAGCAGCGGCGAAGCAGAGCATCACTTTCTTCCCAGTCTTCCTCCTCAGCACAGGCCATGTTGTGAACTGCCCAGAGAGTATAGAAATGTAAGAAATAAATAAATTCACACATTATTACCTCTCTCCCAACTGCCCTGAGAGAGAGAGAGAGAGAGAGAGAGAGAGAGAGTAACTGGCCAATTGACACCACTGGCTGGTGAGCTTCATGGCTAAGCCTGGATCTCCACAGGGGGACTGTTGCCTCACAACCTTTCAGTTGGGCACACTTCAAAACAAAACATTGTCTTGCAGCAACTCTCCGGCGGCGTAGGGATGTTTGAGGATTTCATTTTTGCTCACAAAACACGTGAGCAAGGCCCCTGTTCAATGCCCCGAGTGCAACTGCAAGCCCAGGCACGTGTCTGCCAAAAATATCCATAAATTGTGGGACCTGTGCTCACGTTGGATTCGCACAACTTTCCCAGTTTGATTTGCACAACTTCCCTAATTTGCACGTATTTCCCCCATAGACTGAATCAGCCCCACCTTCGCCTATGGATGAAAGCTGTGCAAATCAGGAAATTTGTGCAAATTTCATGTGCAAACACCGCTCGGTTTGTGCAGTTTCCCCATTTGCGCAGAATGAGCAGTGATCCGAAACACGAATGGGAATCGGGTGTGTGTGAGATGAGCTGCAAGATGACGCTTAAATCCCAGCAAACTTTGCGCATTCGCCCATCCCTAAGTCTGGTCCCCACCCCCCTATTTTCCTCTCTGCGGACGCTTCTCCCCCCCCCTCCGTGGGGCTCGGGGCATTCTTCCAACGAGAGAGAGCGTGCTGGAGGGTAGCGCCTCGCTTTGCGGCATGCCCGCTTCCCATTTTCTAGAAGAAGCTGAAGCAAGCAGGGGGAGCAGGCAGCCTGGCAAGCACCAAGGCCGGTGGGCCGGTGGGCACAGTTGTGCCTACGCGTGCTGTGGCAGGGATCCTGGGAGTAAGCCCCCCGCCACGGGAGGCACAGAAGCCGCCTTGGACCGAGTCAGATCCTCCGCAGTCCACCTAGCCCAGGATTCTTAACACTGACTGGCAGCAACAGCTCTCCGGGGCTTCGGTCTGGACAGGACTCCCCCCGCCAAGCCCTGTGTGGAGATGCTGAACCGGGAACCGGGAACCGGGAACCTTCTGCGTGCGAAGCGGGGCTCTGCTGCTGAGCCACGGTCCTTCCACCACGATGGGGCTGCACCGCTGCTCTTCGGCTCACGTCCCAAGGGGGGGGTGGCAGGAAGGAGCTGGAGAGCAGCCGGGCCAGGCCTCCGGGGCCAAGCGGCCACCGCCTGCAGCCTCCTCTGCCTGGCGACATACTGACTTCAGGAGCTCCAGCTGCATGGATTACACTAATAGTCGTCGATCAGGCCATTTCCAATCCCTCAGGACTAGGGCGTGGGGCGCAGAGGCCCCCTCTCCCCCCTCCCTCCCCCAACATGAGGAATTGGCAACAGGCGGCACTCCAGGCCAGAACTACTCACAACTGCCACGCAGAGGTGGAAAGGGAGGGAGGGGGGTGTTGGGACATGTAACAACACAACAGCTGTGGCACAAGTGTTTTCATTTGGAAAGGTACAGGATGGCTAGAAAAACAATCTTGTTTAGTCTGACACTACTATTCTATTCTCATGGGAAAAGTAGGTGGGAAAGAAATATGAGCTGATCACATGGTTTGTACTTTCTGATGACGTAGTATGATTGTTAAGTTTTGTTTTCCTGTAACTTTCGTGGTAGAGAGAAGGATTGCTTTCTGTGTGCTTCTTCTTGTCTCTTCTCTCTGACTTGTTGCAATCATGTAATGAAGTGTGCTAGACTGGACTGGCTATGCACTGGCTATGCATTATAATCTGCAATATAGACTGTAACTTAGGAGATTGTATTTACTCTGATATAGAATAAACAGGTAGAGAAAACCCTGTGGTGGATTCTATGGAAATTCCTAATTACAGTTGAGCTGACAGGACGAGCAAGCTGGAGCTGGCTGTAACCCGAGACGCTTGGACAAGCTGCGTGTGGAGGAGACAAAGGCTGAATCTCTGTGTGAACTACATGGGCCGGTTACACACATGAGACAGAGGCTAAATCTTCCAACTCACGCTCTGCTGAATCCACGTAGGCAGACGGGCCTACAGGGTGGAATGTAAGCCATCAGGGCTGGAGCAATTTTAGCCCTTTCAGGGGGAGGCGAGAGAGCGGCTCCCTCCCTGGCCCAGGATCTCATGTACGCTCCCATGATGTACGTTCCTGAGCTGCTTCACGCAGAGGAGGGAGAGGCGAGGCTCAGGAGCCGCCCTCACGACGACGGCCGGACTGGCCGGTGCAGAGGCCGAGGGCGCAACCCGGCTCCGGTTCTTGTGACTAGGGGTGCTGGGGGAATCTGACCCTGGTACGAGCTGACCTGATCTGCACCTCCTGGACTGACGACGAGCGGACTGGGTCATGCTCCAGCACAGGTCTCAGCTCAAAGAATGTGTCACGTTCATCAATGTGGGTTTGGAAAGGGCATACAGTAATGCCTGGGATTACGAGCATAATTCGTTCCAGAGCCATGCCCGTCTGTGCTAATCTGCCTTGGCGAGTGAGCATGCCCGTAATCCAAAACACTCGTATATCAAAGCGAGTTTCCTCATAAGAAATAATGGAAACTCAGCAGGGAGCCGGCTTGCTTTGCCTTTAGACAGAGTATCTCAAAGCAGCTAATGAAAATTTCAGAGAGAGAGAGAGAGAGAGAAGGAGAGAGATATGGAGGATCAACTACCTGCAGAGTGAGCGGCGGCGGCTCCCTGCCCTTCGGCAAAGCAGTGGGAGGCGCCGGCCGAGCGTGTGGCTCATGTTGCTTGCTCGTCTTTCAAATTTAAATTTATGCTAAAATTTTGCTCGTCTTACGAGAAGCGAGAAGCTCGCATACCGGGTTACTCGCAATCCGAGGTATTACTGTACTTTGAGGAAAAAATGCAATTGGAAATGCACCTTGAAATGCAATTCCCCCTGTGCAGATTTTGTGGCCTAATAATGCGAAAGGGGTGCAGCCGCGCAACATGTCTTGCCCTGTCTTTGTCACAATGGTCGACCTTCTCAGCTGCATCAAATCAGGCAGCCAGCCTGCCTCTCGGGGGAGAGGCCTGAGGGAGGCCCGGGCTCGGAGGTGGGCCTGCTGCGTCCAGGTGGGGGGAGGGCGCACAGCTCTGCCGAGCCAAAGACATCGAGCGGTTATTCCATCTTTTTCTTCCTCAACCATTTTTTGTAGAAAGAAAGAAGATGGAAGATGCAGTGGGATAACACAGGAGGGTTTCATTTCAAGGCCTATAATTTATTTATTTATTTGTATCCCTGCATTTCTCCCAGCACTGGGACCCAAGGCAGCTCACAGCCTTTAAAACTCATACAATTAAAACAAAAATAGAAAAATACAAAGGTTAAAAATAGAATTAAATCATCAATAATATTAAAATTATATATATATATATATATAGCGTTAAAAACAGTACAATATACATAAGTGTAAAAACAGCATTCCATCACATCACAGGCTAGTCACAAATGCCTTCCAAAACAGGAAGGTCTTTACCTGTCTTTGGAAGCTTACCATAGAGGGCACCATTCTAGCCTCCCTGGGGAGGGAATTCCAGAGCGCTGGGGCAACCACCGAGAAGGCCCTCTCCCATGTCCCCACCAGGCGGGCCTGAGATGGTAGTGGAACTGAGAGAAGGGCCTCCCCTGAAGATCTCAGGGTACAGGCAGGCTCATAAGGGAGAACACGGTCTTGTAATCCAGATGGGATGTACGGTAACTAAGGCATATAATTTCACTGTGGCCAAATCAGACATCTCCAGGAATGGGCACAGCTGGTGTGCACTAACTTTATCTGTGCAAATGCACTCCTGGCCACCGCCAAAACCTGGGCATCCAGTCTCAGGGCTGAATCCAGAAGTACACCCAAGATGCCATTGTCTGGACCCTCCACAGAATTCCGAGGATGAGGCAGGGCGACTGCACAGCAAAGGCCTCATCTAGAAGCAGCCCCCATTGCAGGGCACCCCACCTGTGAAAGGGACGCCAGCCCTTCACGCCGCTCCCGGCCTGCTCTGCCCTGGGTGGGCACTTCGCTGACCCCTCTCTGGCAATTACCTGTTTGCAGGCCATCATAGAATCATAGGAATCATAGAAGAGTAGAGTTGGAAGGGGCCTACCAGGCCATGGAGTCCAACCCCCTGCTCAGTGCAGGAATCCAGGTCAAAGCATCCCCGACAGGTGGCTGTCCAGCCGCACCTTGAATGCCTCCAGAGTGGGAGAGCCCACCACCTCCCTAGGTAGTTGGTTCCATTGTCTTATTGCTCTGACAGTCAGGAAATCACTCAAACTATTTCAGTGGCAAAGAACATTTGGAGCGGCCTCATGCCAAGTCAGGCTATGAATCCTTTGAGCCCAGTTCTCTCTGCCTGGTGGGCTCTTTATGGATTCAGACAGAGAAGAGACTTCCCCAGCCCTGGTAATAGAGGACCTCTTAATGCAGCAGGCAAAGCACTGGGCGGCTGTCTCCCCTTCCAAGTCAAAGTGACTTGGACGGCTTTAAAAGGGGATTGGACCAACTCATGGAGGGTGCTAGTCCTGATGGCTACATGCTACCTCCAGTATCAGAGGCAGTGTGCCTATGTACACCAGTTGCTGGGGAACATGGGCTGGATGGTGGTGTTGCACTCATGTCCTGCCTGTGGGTTTCCCACTGGGGTACCTGGTTGGCCATTTTGTGAACACAATGCTGGACTAGAGAGGCCTTTGGTCAAGCAACAGAGCTCACTCTGGCCCCAACCCTCACTAGATAACAGCCCCCCCAGGCACTTTTTATTTTCATCGATTTGGAGCAGGGGTGGGGAACTGCAACCCACTTGTGACCGCTCCCCGCTTTTGGTGATCTTTGTGGCTGTCCTTTCACAGACTTACACGCTGGCAGGTGCTTGTCTGGGACCAGAGCTGATTTGCACGTGTTTGCATCAGCAGCCTCGTTCTAAGGGGACATGGTCCCTCTTCTGAAGGTAAGGATCAAGCAAGGCTGATGTGAAGCGTGGAGAGCATTAATGGTCAGGTTTTTTTGGGGGGGGGAGACCCTTCCCTCTGGGGGCAGGGGCCATCCTCTTGCTTACTTCCCCAGGCGCAGGACTTCCCTCCCTCCCTCTCTCCGTGAAACGAGCTCAGCCTCCAGGGCGCAGGGCTGCCTGGATTTATAGGCTGTGCAACTCTTGCTTTTATAGATGTTGTTCCAAGTTGTGCACACAATAAAGAAAACACATTGGGGTTGGCTGCCTGGCCTGACTCCTTTTCTCACTTTGTAAAGAGCTGCTTCATAGACCAGTAAATGTTGTTGATGCTCCTAGAACTGCTTTATAAAAACACTGCAAGGGATTGTTTGGCTGCTGGCCGCGATTATGGGCCGTTAAGCTAGATAGAAGGTCCTCCCTCTCCCCCTCTCTCTCACACACACACACACAGGGGAGCATCGCCTAGTACACATCGGAAGGAGCATGTGAAAGTGTGTTCTGCCTTGCCAAGGGTGCTGTTCCGCAAGGGATAAGAGCTGCGCTGGAAAACGTATCCTCTGGGTCTCGAGGACACAGAGATCCTTCTGCTCTTCAAATTATTACCTCTGAGGGAGGATCTACCCGAGGGGTTTTCAGTGGCATTGTGAGGCCCGGCTCCCTGCCTGGCATGTCAGGCGAAACCCCTCAACTGTCCTCCTGACGCTATTTCTGCCACAGTAGCCTGGATTTCTCCAGACCAGTTATATCACAACTTTTCTATATGTTGCCGTTTTTCCATGGTGTACATTTTGGTGTGCGCTTACCCTGCGGTGCGGTACTCTTCTGGGGGAAGGGGAGTGGCTTCGGCGGGTGGGGTGGGGCTGGGAGGAGGATGTGTCCTGCCTGGCAGGGCTGGCCTCAGTGTGAGGTTTGCCAGCCACCAGAGGAAGACCGGGCACGTTCTCTTTTTTATTGGCCAACGTGCGTTTGCAGAGGGCTGCATCTCTGAATAGCACAATGCTCCTCCTGGCTCTGCACGGGGCGGGCAGCTTTGGCAAAATAGCAGTGGCCCTTGACGACGAGGAGAAAAGCGATCCGCCTCCAGCGGCTTTTCTGCCCCCCTGCGCCCCCATCCATGCCCCCCCCCCCGTCAATGTTGCTTCCCATCTGGCCTCCCCCTGCCTTTGAAAAAAAAAACAAAGTTTGGAATGTCTTTTCAGGCCTTCCCACTTGTCTTCTGCCTCCTTTTTATTTCTTCGCCTCAAGGGACAACTAGCTGAAAGCACACTGATCTACACGTCTGCTCAGAAGTAAATGGCATTGTCCTTCAGTGGCGCTTATGGGAAAGTCGGCACAGGAGAGGGGGGGGAGCATTGGCTTTTGGGAAATGCTTTTGGGTGGGGCGGAAGAGGAGGAGTGGGCCTCACTGGCTTCACCCCGCGGGAGGCAGGGGCACGGCCGCAGGTCGTGGCACCGCAACCGCACCCTCCCCCTCCACATCCTTCTCCTGCTTTTTTTTTGTGATGGGGGCAGGAGATGCTGTGAATTACTCTTTTTAAAAAACAAAACAAAACTCCACTCCTTCAAGCCATCAAAGGTGCACATATGCTTAATAGAAAGAAGGAGGAAATGTAATGGGTCGTTTCTCCTCTACACGGGACCTTTCCAGCTCCTCCTCCTCCTCCTCCTCCTGGAATTGCATGTGTGTGTGTGTGTGTGTGTGTGTGTGTGTGTGATACATGGGCCACGTTCTCACCACGGTTGGACACTGTGCTATACGCATCAGCATGCGCCCCTCGCCTACCGCAGGCAGCAGACGTGTTTCGCATGAATGCCGCCCGCGGCGGGGCTCGCCGATACATGGAAGGGGGCCCTCGTGCAGATTGGCCCTATCGCTGCCCCTTGTCTCGTGACTTACAGCTCACGATCCGCCCTCCCCTCATCTCATGCGGTATCTCACTGCACAGTGACCAGGTGCCACTTCTGGGTAGGAAGAAGTAACCCCACTTCTTGCGCTTGGAGCCAATGTCTCCCGGCTTAGCAGAGGCCTCCTCCCTCCCCACAGCCAACCCAGGTAAATAAGAAACGAACAGCTGGTGCTGAGAGGCAGAAGAAAGAGCAGGCCTCACTTTGGTGGGCATCTGCTTCTAGCCCATCCTGGGTTGGGTGTAACGCCAGAGCCCGGGCACAGAAGCGCTCTCTCCATGCTCTGACGATTTTCCTGGCCTGTCCCCAGAGTGCCTCCCATCCATGGCTGAGGAGGCGTGTCTGAGTGATGCCTTTTTCCTGGAAACCTCATGTATAAATGAAAATGGCTTCGCTGGGGCAGGGGGCGGGGTAGCTGGAACACACAGTGCCGGAGGACCAGGCGGAGATTTATCTCTCCAGCAGTTCCTTGCTTCTTCTGGGCTGGCTTCTTAACTTAGAGCAAAGGAAATACATTGTCACTGATATTTATTGGCTGAGCCTTTAACTGCCATGTTTGTTCTGGTGTTGCAAAGCACCATAACTCACTTAGCAACTGTTGGTCCTACACCTGGATGAGATATCTCTCCATTTCCCCAGTGATGCATTTTATCTTCGCACTACCCCGTTATTTTCAACAATTTTGGCATGAGGAAACAAAGCAAAACAAAACAAAAAAGATCCTCGTGGCCAACCAGCTGCCCCCATGGGAAACCCACAAGCAGGACAGGAGTACAACAGCACCCTCCCGCCCATGTTCCCCAGCAACTGGTGTATGTAGGCATACTGCCTCTGATACTGGAGGAAGCATATAGCCAATCAGTCCTAGTCACCTTTGATCGCCTTCTCCTCCTCCATGAATTTGTCCAATCCCCTTTGAAATCTATCCAAATTAGTAGCCACTACTACGTTTTGTGGTAGCAAATTCCCTAGTTTAACTATGTGCTTTGTGAAGAAGGATTTCCTTTTATCTGTCCTGAATGTCCCACCAATCAGCTTCATGGGAAGACACCAGTGGGTTCTAGTATTATGAGAGAGGTAGTAGAGCATCCCCAATCTGTCTCTCTGGCCAACACAAGGTACAGGCCCTCATAGCCTACCCCGGGGCAGAGGGGCTTCCTGCCTGGTGAGAGATTGAGCCTTTATGGATCACAGCGACTCTGCCCTGACCCTCCAGCCTGGGCTAGTGCTGCACCGAGTAACCAGGTGGGCAAAGCTGGGCCATGTTGACACCACCCACCTCACCCACCCGGGTCTCCCTGATGCACTCCAGGTCAGCTCCTTCATCCACAGTCATATCATGGGTGACTGAGATCTTGTTATGGACTGACTGGGCATTCACCAACACCACAACCAGGCCAGAGGGTGCAGGAGCCGGCCCATCAGGAAACTGTGAGAGGGGGAGGGGAGCAGAGAAGGAAATGCCTTGTAGCCATCTGGGTCCCCCACCACTCCGATGACATTTCCTCCTCCTCATACCTTACCATGCCTTACCCATGATGATTGTTATAGGGGTACCTTCTACCTCAACGTAAGAACTTAAGAAGAGCCCTGAGGCTGCATCAGACCAAGGTTCATCTAGTCCAGCATTCTGTTCACACACATTGTCAACCAGCTGCCCACGGGATCCCACAAGCAGGACATGAGTACAAAAACACCCTCCCGCCCATGTTCCCCAGCAACTGGAGTACATAGGCATAGTGTCTCTGAGACTGGTGGAAGCATATAGCCAATCAGGCCTAGTAGCCATTGACATCCTTCTCCTCCATGAATTTGTCCAATCCCCTTTTAAAGATGTCCAAATTGGTGGCCATCACTACATCTTGTGGAAGTGAGTTCCACAGTTTAACTCTGTGCTGTGTGAAGAAGTCCTTCCTTTTATCTGTCCTGAATCTCCCACTCATCAGCTTCATGGGATGTCCCCATTGGGTTCTAGTATTATGTGAGAGGGAGAAAAATGTCTCCTTGTCCAATTTCTCCACATCAGGCATAATTCTGTACACCTCTATCATGTCTCCCCTCACTTGTCTTTTTCCTAAACTAAACAATCCCAGCTGCTGTAACCTTTCCTCCTAGGGGAGTTGCTCCAGCCCCTTGACCATTTTAGCTGCCCTTTTCTGCACTTTTTCCAACTCTACAATGTCCTTTTTAGGTGCAGTGACCAGAACTGTCCACAGTATTCCAAGTGCATCGCACTATAGGTTTGGATAAGGCCTGGATAATCTTGGCAGTTTTATTTTCAATTTCTTTCCTAATTATGCCTAACATGGAGTTTGCCTTTTTCACAGCAGCTGCACGCTAGGTCGACATTTCCATCGAGCTGTCCACCACAACCCCAAGTTCTCTTTCTTGGTCAGTCACCACTAGCTCAAATCCCATCAGATTATACTTGAAGTCCCCCCCCCTAGAATCATAGAAAAGTAGAGTTGGAAGGGGCCTAAAGGCCATCGAGTCCAACCCCCTGCTCAATGCAGGAATCCAGGTCAAAGCATCTCTGACAGATGTCTGTCCAGCTGCACCTTGAATGCCTCCAGAGTGGGAGAGCCCACCACCTCCCTAGGTAGTTGGTTCCATTGTCGTATTGCTCTAACTGTCAGGAATTTTTTCCTGATGTGCAGGTGGAATCTGGGTTCCTGTAACTTGAGCCCATGATTCCATGTCCTGGTTCACACGATAAGACACGCCACTGCTATTTTTCACAAACAAGCCACCCGGAGAACCCATGGCTCGTGTTAGGGTTGTTGGTGGCCATGGTGGCTTGTAGTGTCGTCTGAACCCAGAAGGGCAGCTTTATCCTGGGTTGCCAGGAACTGCTGCAGAGCCGCCCGGCCAGAGAGGCAAAAAGCCCCGCCATCCCTCGTGGCCTCACCCGTGCCGCCAGCATCCTCCCTCATCCCTTCTCAGCACCCTCTCCCCCCCCCGCTAAAAACTGCCAATATCAAGATGTGGCAGCTGGCAAGGGAGGGGTGCGACGACAAGCAGGAAGGGGCGTGTGGAGCCAAAAGCGCCGGAGGGAAGGCGCTTTGCCCGCGGCCGGGTGCTCCCTCTTCATTGTACAGTGAAGCAGCCTTTAAAAAGGCAAGCTCCAAAACGGAGGATGAAATCGACTAGGACACTGACGAGAGAGGAGATCAGTATGCTGGGCTACATACAGTAATACCTTGGATTGCAAGTAACTTGGTTTGAGAGCATTTTGCAAGACAAGCACATTTTTAAATATTTATTTAAATTTTTTTGACTTGATATACAAGCGACGTCTTGCAATACAAGTACTGTAGTACGGCTTAAATTAAAAATCTCTGCACAAATTTTTTTTTGGGGGGATTTCGTTTTGATATAAGAGTGTTTTGGATTACAAGCACGTTTCCGGAACGAATTATGCTCTCAATCCAAGGCATGACTGTATTGGAGAGGCAGTCTTCACTCTTGTGCAACAGCGAAATTCCGCGATGATGATGATGATGATGATGATGATGATGATGATGATGATGATGCAAGCATTTCCGCATTCATAAGGGCTCTGAAAATTAGTTCCATTTGGCAATCATATTAGTGCGTGGGTGGGGAGTTTCCCTCGGTGGCCGGCAACCCCGGCAGACCAGCTGCAGAAAGGGCGCCGACACAGGGGCCCAGGCGCTGAGGTGTTCTGCCGCAGAGGCAGCTGGGATACGTGCCGGAGCTGGCGGGAGGACCGAGGGGGAATGCGTGGAGGAGCAACCCTCTGTCGGGTTTATGGCAGCTTGTTCAGCGAACAACCACCCCGTGGCGGCCTATGGGCAGGGTGGCTTAGCGTGGCGTGCCAACGCACCGGAGAGGCTGTGGCCGGAGCTCTGGGGAGGAGGACGCCACGCCAGCCGCAGGCTCCGGCCTCTCTGCCAGGGGACCAACCGCAGCAGAGAAGAGGCCCGTCCCAGGCTCATGAATATCTCCACTCAATAAGACCAGGGAGGCCGTTTCCCACGGGGCTCCCCATAGCCAGCGAGAAGCCCTTGGGGCAGATGGCTGAGGGGAGCCATCAGGACTGCTCCTTTTAAGACGCTGGGAGCTGCTGGCCAAGGACGCGGTGATGTGCGTGTAAGAAGAAGGAGAGGTCCGGCCTAGTTGAGGCGCTCGCCTTTGCCCTCTGATGACGTTCTCTTGCACTGTTATCCGGCCAGCCCTAGGCTGCATCTGAAACTTGGGAGAGAGAAAGAGAGAGGGAGAGAGAGAGAAGGAGAAACAGTCCCCGCACCCACCCAGAACTGGTTATCTTCTTCTCACTTTCAGATTGTCAGCCTAATAGACCTGTTCAGGCTTAGAAAGAGCAGCATGTTGACGTGGCAAAGAGCGACTGTCTTCCTCAGAAGCATCTGCCGAGAAGGAGTATTTCCCCAAGCTATGCCTTGAGCCAGTGGGGCTCTGCCGGCACCAGGCCTTCAGTGGGCGCAAAGAGACACCTCTTTTCACACTCTGTGGTGCAAATCCTGCTATCAGCTAGGCAGGAGGGCCCTTTCCAAGACAGGTGACGAACTCCAGCACTGCAAGTGGTCGGTGGGCTTGTCCCAGTGGAATTTGCCAGGGCAGAAGGATCAGCACTGCCTGGGCAGGAGGGGGAGCTTCACATCACATGCATGGTCCTGATCCGAGGCCAGAAGGGGACAATAGCCATAGCTGTCCTCCAGTGCGCGAGGCAAAAAGGTACCCCATTTACTTGCCCCATTTACATCCTGCTCAGCTCCATACAATGAAGAGGGAGGAAGGGTCCCGCAGAGTGGTGAGAGTGTTGGACTGGGACTTGGGAGATCCGGGTTCTAGTCCCTGCTCCGCCATGAAGCTCACTGGGTGACTTTGGGCCAGTCACTGCCTCTCAGCCTAGCCTACCTCACAGGGTTGTTGTGAGGATAAAATGGAGAGGAGGGGGAGGAGGATTGTGTAAGCTGCCTTGAGTTCCTTGCAGGAAAAACGGCGGGGTATAAAGGTAATAAATAAATAAATAAATAAATAAATTGTCTTTTCCAGCTGTGACAATGCACTACAAGGCATCATCATATCGTCTTACTATATTACAGCGCACTAGTGCAATTGTGCCGTGACGAGCCTCGCACAAGTTAGCCATTGGTGGATATTGGGCCGCAGTGAGCAGTGGCAACACTAACACAGTTCTGCCCATGTCAAGAGAACCAAGGATCCCACCCCACCCCGCCCCAGACACATAGCCGTGTGCCCATGCAGTGCTGTGACCACCAGGGAAGCTGCCTGCTGGCTTTGTGGGCACATGTAGGAACGTTTCAGGGGTGAGGGGACAAGAAGGCGTACACACACACACACACACACACACACACACACACAGCTAGCACCCAGGGATGTTGAAAAGTCCTTGGTTTCGAGTCACGAGTCTTTGCACCTGAGTCTCGAGTCCGAGTCTGAGTCCTTGGTCCAAAATGGTGACTCATGAGTCACGAGTCACTCCCAAAGCTGACTCCACGAGTCTGTATTAAAATCAATGGGGGGTTTTCCCAACAAAATAAGGCTACTTCAGATGTGTGGCTTAAATAAATTCTAGGCACAAGTGTGCCTTTTTATTTCAAAACTCTGCAACTGATTTTGGCAAGAACAGACCAGGCAGAAAAACCCAAAATAACCAGGCAGGCAGAGGAAGCAGGGAACCCCAAAGCAGGCAGGCGGAGGCCTTTGTCTTGGACAATTCAAACTGTGGAACTGGTTAAGAAGAGATCAGGCAGGCAGAGGAGGCTGGGAACCCCAAACAGGCAGGCAGAGGCAGCCAAACCCAAAATGTCTGAAAGGTTGCATTTTAGGGAAATGATTTTAAAAAATAAACTTGCTGTACTTCCTAAAACCTATCCATGTTGCATTTGAGGAACACGATTTTGGAACATGAGTCCTTGGTCTCAAGTCCCGAGTCGAGTCTCGAGTCCCATTAAAAATATTGGGACTCGAGTCTGACTTGAGTCAGAGGGGAGACTCAGTCCGACTCACGAGTCGAGTCCTGGAGTCCGAGTCCCCATCCCTGCTAGCACCAGAGAGCGGGTCTGCCCTGGCTTCCGAGAAACGTCTGTGCCGGGTCTGCCTTCTGTTGCCTCTCGAGGGATGGGCCTGGTGTCCAGAGGTCTTTCCACCCATGGCTGAACCTTCCCTAGCTCCCGACACCACTTCCAGCCCATATTTCATTGCACTGTTTCTGCAATTGACTTCACAGCGCCCACCACCACCACCACCACACACACATGTGCCATTTCCCTTAAAAAGGCAAAAGCAAAAGCCAGGAGACTGGATAAAATGCTGGGCCACACTGTGGGATTGTCCTGCACTACTCTGCCTCTCCCCAGCAAAATGGGTATAACGGTTCTGGGCTGCTCTGCAGGGCTGGCGTAACCCATGCACTCTCAGCCACAGCCTCTCCCCCTGCAATGAGGTATAATATGGTTTAACCGTCTGCATTGGCAGGGTCCGTTTTGAAATGTTTACCGACTTGGTGTGTGTGTGTGTGTGTGTGTGTCACATCACAATTTTTGCCATGAAGTAAGACCTGAGGTTTTTGCCTCATATCTCGGGTTCTGCAAGGAATAGTGACTTGGAAATGAAAGCTGGTAATCCAGGGGGTATGGCTCCCCCCACAGACACACGCACCACATATGCCTATGGCTGGCTCCGTTCTGTCTGGGCTGTTTTTCATATCAATAATAGTGGCGCTGTTGAGTGAGGCGGCCCACTGCGCTGCAGCGCTGGGACATCGGCCTGCTGACCACACATGAAACATTATTTTCCACCCAGTGCAGGAGAAGCAGTGACAGTTCTGAGCCAGTGCCCAGCAGCCGCTGTTAGCGGAAAGAACCAGGTGAACCAGGGACCTCTGGATTTTCAAGGAGGAGGGCAGGGCAATCAAGGTCAGGCATATTTGCCCCCTACCCTCAGCTGACCAAGTGCTGTCTGTCCTCGCAGCAGCCACCCGGACAAGTCTGGCTGGCCAGGGAAATGAGAACAGTGATGCTGTCACCAAAGCGCCTAATTGCCTGGTCCACCATACAAACGTGCCCGAGTTGTATTGCCCAGCTGCATCATGAATCAAACACCGTCCCGTCCCCCCGAAGTCCCACGCCCCCTGGAGCCAGCCCTGCCCATGCATAACTGCCCCGTGGAATCAACCGGCTTCAACCTATTTAACACTGACTGCATCGTGTCCGATGCATATAATACAAACACACCAGTGCGTACATTTAAGCAGAATACACCCTCGCCCTGAAAAAAACACCATGTGAGTGGCCCATCGAAGCCAAGTGGACATTATCTCTCCTAAGAGCAAGAGGAGGATGGTAGCCTCGTGCCGGTGGAACTGCCGGATCAGGAAATCCCCTCCTGGCTGGCAGGCAGGCAGCCCTTGTTATGAGTAGATATAATCTGTGGCTGTGGCCCACAAGGAAGATCACAACAGGCCCCAACAATAGTTTGGATAAGCGCGGGCTCCTGGGAAATGGCTGGCTGGGCCACTTGCTGGACTAACAGCATGAGAGAGGGGAGATGCAAAGGAGGGCCTGAATGGAGCGTGATTGGAGTCCTGATGCAGATGAAGGCATGAATGGGCAGTGGCTGAACTCTTGCAATGGTCAGATTAACACGCATGGCCTGAAGGGACAGGAGAGAGTCTCCTGAAAAGAAATTAAAAACAGCCCTGGGAAAGGATGGCCTCCAACCCATGACAGGATTCAATCAGAGTCTTAAGCTCATCAGGCGAGGGGAGCCCACAGAAGGCTTCCCCCTCTCAGCGACACCCATCCACATAGAATCATAGACAAGTAGAGTTGGGAGGGGCCCACAAGGCCATGGAGTCCAACCCCCTGCTCAATCCAGGTCAAAGCATCCCTGACAGATGGATGTCCAGCTGCACCTTGAATGCCTCCAGAGTGGGAGAGCCCACCACCTCCCTAGGTAGTTTTGATTCCATTGTCTTATTGCTGTGACAGTCAGGAAATTTTTCCTGATGTTCAGGTGGAATCTGGCTTCCTGTCACTTGAGCCCATTATTCTGTGTCCTGCAAACTGGGACGATCGAGAAGAGATCCTGGCCCTCCTCGGTGTGACAACCCTTCAAGTACTGGAAGAGTGCGATCATATCTCCCCTCAGTCTCCTCTTCTGAAGGCTAAACATGCCCAGTTCTTTCAGTCTCTCCTCATAGGGCCTTGTTTCCAGTCCCTTTATCGTCCTCGTTGCCCTCCTCTGAACCGTCTCCAGTTTGTCTACGTCCTTCTTAAAGTGTGCTGCCCAGAACTGGACGCAGTACTCAAGGTGAGGCCTAACCAGTGCCGAGTAAAGGCCCCGGCCTCACACACTGGACAGGACACCCTCAGCAATAGGCGCACAAAGAGAGGAGGAGGCTTCGGACCCTCGGCTGCTCACTTGTGGAGTGCCGCAGGGTTCCATCCTCTCCCCGATGTTATTCAACATCTACCTCAAGCCGCTGGGAGCTATCATCAGGAGGTTTGGGGTGCAGTGTCATCAGTATGCGGATGACACGCAGCTCTACCTCTGTTTTAAGTCCTCACCGAGGTTGGCCGTTGAAACCCTGTCCAAGTGCCTGGAGTCAGTGGCTGGCTGGATGGGAAGGAATATGCTGAAGCTGAACCCCGACAAGACCGAGGTACTTCTGGTGGGGGACAAGGGAAGGTTAGGGGATGTTGACCTGGTGCTGAATGGGGTACATCTACCCCTGAAGGACCAGGTCCGCAGCTTGGGGGTCATTCTAGACTCCCAGCTGTCCATGGAGGCTCAGGTGGCAGCTGTGAGCCGGGCGGCGCTGTATCAACTCCATCTGATACGGCAGCTGCGCCCCTACCTTCCTAATCACCTGCTCCCATCAGTGGTTCATGCCTTGGTCTCCTCTCGCCTAGACTACTGTAATGCGCTCTACGTGGGGTTACCCTTGAAGACGGTCCGGAAGCTTCAGCTGGTACAGAACGCGGCGGCTCGCCTGATTAAGGGCAGCCGCCGGCGTGATCACATCACGCCAGTGCTTAAAGAGTTGCACTGGCTACCAGTTGCTTGCCGAGCCGAATTCAAGGTGTTGGTTTTGACCTTTAAAACCCTACACGGCTCCGGCCCAGCTTATCTCAAGGAGCGCCTCCAGCAACATCAAGTAGGCCGCTCAACAAGGTCTGCCACGGACGGCCTTCTCCTTATCCCATCAGCCAGAGCAGCCAGGCTGGTGGGGACTAGGAAGAGGGCCTTCTCTGTGGCGGCCCCCACATTATGGAACTCCCTCCCTAGTGACCTTCGCCATGCCCCCTCCGTGATGAGCTTCCGCCGTGCATTAAAAACATGGCTGTTCAGGCGGGAATATGGGGTGGGTTAGGTTTTTAATGAGAATTTTTTAATATTGTTTTAATTATTATATTTTATTGTGTTTTATTGTATTTTAATTGTACATCGCCCAGGGTGGCCGGGTGACCGGCCAGATGGGCGATTGATAAATGTAATAATAAATAAATAAAATAAAAAGAGAACGGCCAGACATGCCACAGGGGAAAATCCAAGGCACTCAACAGGGCGATTAACAGTGATTAAGAACACCAGGGAAACAAAGAAGACTTTTGTCCCTCTCATGCAGCAAGGGAACTCAGAGAAATGTATAAAAACTGAGGTTTTAATAAAGGGAGTCAGTCAAGGGAGACATCCTAAGCCGTCCAGCCTGCTGGCATGTTGAGACGCAGACCTCTTGCTCACCTCCTGCCTCCATGGGACCACGGTTGGGAATCTACTGCAGGGACCACCAACGGACAGGTAGTAACCAGGCCTTCTTCCTCTGACTATCCCTTTAGGCCAGGGCTCTCCAACCTTGGGTCCCCAGATGTTGCTGGCCTACAGCTCCCAGGATACCCAGCCAGCATGGCTAATGGCAAGGGATTCTGGGAGCTGTAGTCCAGCAACATCTGGGGACCCAAGGTTGGGGAGCCCTGCTTTAGATGAAAGTCCTTCCTCCACCCCTTTCTATCCATGGGCTACTAGGGCAGGAGGGACTCGCTCCTCTTTATAGAGTGTGTTTGAGAATGGCGCAAGTATATTTGCTGCCTGAAATCATTGTGTTCACTGTAACACCAGAAGAAAGACACCGTACCTGCTCTATATTTCACCTTTAATAAGCAAGCAACTCATTGTTTCTGATGGGTGTGTGTGTGTGTGTGTGTGTTCACATTTAGTGTTAAAGGGTGGAGTGCGCACTTCACCCAATTGTGCGTGTTTTACTACCCCAGCCAAAGACAAGATCCCAAACCTTTTGCAATAGTGTGGGGACAGCCTCTCTTCTTTAAGAGAATCTAACAGACCCAGATTATCTGCCGTGACACTGACACACACACCCCACCAGTGATCAGGCTGCAACCCTAACTCCTCTCGGCTGCCGACTCTGACTCCCTTCTCTGCTGTCCTGCCTGCCTCCATCGCACGCAGAAGGCCCGCCCGCCGCGCCTGCTTGGTTCCATCTACAACTAGTGCGGGCTGCGTGATAAAGCGTGGAAGCCGCGGCTTAGGTGGCATCATTTTCTTTGCTGAATTAAGTACAGATAACGAAAACTGAATTCTAATAGTCCTCTTGGTGCGAACTGGGTTCCTTCCTATCTGTGACAGCGCAATGAGTATCAGCCATGTTCATTATGACCTGTGCTATTACAATGAATATCAAATGAATTCATAACGGCAGCACTCTTACCATAAAACGCTCTCACTGATTATGAAATGGCAAATTTCTGTTAAGTGACGCAAGCGGCAAGTGAACACCTACAGAGGTGTGCACTTCAGTTCTGTGAACAGAAAATGAACTCACTTCCATTCCATTCGTCCTGCAATCAGAATGAGCCTGTTGGTTCTTTAAAAAAACCTGTGTGTGTGTGTGTGATTTTCTTTCTTATTTGGTTTTCTTTCTGTTCTGCTGCTCCCCTACCTAGCATAAAGAATGGAAGAGCCAGAAACATAAGTACCATGCTGAAAACTACCCTACAGGACCAGCCTGGAATTCTGAATCTGGGGTTTTCTCCTGGAGGCTGAGCCCGAGTGCTCCGTTCTGAGGATCAGCAGCAACCTGGGTAGTTAAATCTGGCCCTCGGCTGAACCCTCGTCATTAACTTTGAATTAATTTTCGGATAATTTAGGTGAGCTCGAAAATCGCTGCTTCCCTCATCCCTGGTCACTGTGACCCCGAGGTCTTTTTCACAAGTGCTACTGCCAAGCCAGGTATACCCCACCTTATACCCGTGCATTTTATCCCCCCCCCCAAATTAGCAACTTTGCTCTTGCCACGGGAGATCCGGGTTCTAGTCCCCACTCGGCCATGAAACTCACTGGGTGACTTTGGGCCAGTCAGTCACTGACTCTCAGCCTAACCTACCTCACAGGGTTGTTGTGAGGATAAAATGGAGAGGAGAAGGAGGAGGATCATGTAAGCTGCCTTGGGTTCCTTGCAGGGAAAAAGGCGGGGTATAAATATAATAAATAAATAAATAAATAAATAAAATAAAATTTAACAGGGGTGAGTGCATCATTCTTTTTTGCTCTGGCCTACATGCCCTGAGTCCTCCGGTCTCAACGGCCAACTTTGAGGGATGTAATCTGGACCATGGCCTACATCCTTGCTGCTGTCTTGGCAAAACAGTTGCTGAGTGTGGGGTGGGGCGTCAAGGCTCCCACTGTGGGCAGCATCAATGCACAGACCCCTTATTCAGGTTGGCCCTTATTACAGATCCTGAGAAGGGCAAGGATTCATTGATTAAATACAACAATTTAGGAATGGAAGATGTTTCATTAGACCAAGTCAATAAAGTATCATCAGTATATAATTGCACTTTATATTCTCTTCCTTTAATCTCCAACCTGATTGTATTTAACTAAATCTAATTGTCGCAGCTTCTAGTGCTACATTAAACAATAAAGAAGACCAGGGACACCCCAGCGGAATTGAAAATATGTAGAGCTACTACGCTCCGAAATCAGCTTTGAACTTGGATGTTTATAAATCAACCGTAGTGAAATCTTTGTACATTCCAGAAATTCATTTATGGGTCACCCGTATAGGAACAAGCACCCCGAGTGCTTAGAATACCTTCCCTCCTGCAGTACTGCAATGTTTTCATGCCAATTAATTTCATTTCACACCAAAGTACAGCTGTTCAAGTGGCCCTTTAGACTACAGACCCCATGATGCAGCATAACTGAGGTACCCCTTAGAACAGGGTGCAAGAAGTCCGAGCCCCCAAACCTTATCTCTCCCCCCCAGCCCCCAGCATCTGCCACCACCAAAAAAATAGTGGCAGCAGCACTCCAAAGAAAGATGAACAGTGCTCTAGGAATGGGCTCCCTGGTTTCTGCCATGGAAGTCTTGTTCCTAGAGTGCCCCGGAGCTTCCTAGGAAGCCATGCTTGAAGGCTCCTCCTACCTTCTCCCTAGGGTGCGCTAGGAATGGGCAGGATCCATACAGCCCATCCCTAGCGTGTTTTTCTTATCTAAAAGGACCCAGGAAGTGACTGGCAAAGCAACATTTGGGCCAGGGTGGCTGCAGCCTCCCTCCCCCCGTGACCCCTGTGTGTGAGAGTGCATGGTGTGTGTGTGTGTGTGTGTGTGAGTAAGTGTGTGTGTGTGTGTGTGTGTGTGCATGCACACGTGTGGCCCCTGCCACCCCGGTAGACACCCGATGCAGCCCTGGAGGCGAACATGTTTGTTCCTGTGGATATTAGCCATGGAATTTGCACTGGACCAGGGAGGAGGACGGCTGATCCCGTGGGGAACACTCATAGAATCAGACCCCGCACCTGCGGTCCAGTCACATTCTCTGAGCCATGTGCATGTCCACATTTAATGGCACTGGAGTGAAACATGCATGCTTGATAACATCCTCCTGGGCTTTTAATTAAAGCAATGCACAGACAGTATTGAATTAATTTGTCTGAAATGAGAATGGCAGGTTTTTTTCCTGGGGAATCCACTGCCAGGAACAGCAAGCAGAATTCCTCCGGCAGGTTTTGCAAATAACTAGGAGCAATAATCAATAATGCACAGTTGTTGTGCCCTTCGAACTTGGCGTATGGAAAGTATACTAAAGAGGGTGCTTTTGGGTGGGCCATCAAGATCATGGTGGGGTGGGGTGGGTGGGAGGAGGCCATTTCTTAGCTGTGTGAGAGCCACGATTGCGCTGTAGGTCAAAAGCAGCACTTCGAATTCTGCCTGAAAGGCGGAAGCTGGAGCAGCCATTTGGATGCAATATTACAAACCCGAACTAACCCTTTCTGTGATTTTCTGAAGCAACATTTGTCTCCCAAGCAAAGGTTCTCTGCGAAAATATATCTAGGTCTTGGGTTACATGGTAATGCTCTTGATTGCCTTAGGACAAAAGGAAATAGCACTCTCTCAAAAATAGATGTTGACAGGTGTGGATTTCCTGCATGGAAGGTGTACAGAAGATTGCCAAAGGATTACGACTGCAGCGGGGGAGAGAAGGGCGGGCTCCTGGCATTAATAATATAACGTTAGTTCTAATGCAATGTGGTGTCGCAGGGAGGGATTAGTCAAGGGCACCTCCAAGGGCAAATGAACAGGAGGGGGCCATTATTTGGCCACAGATAGAAGGGGGGGAATCACACACACAGGAGCTGAGAGAGGAACTTGTGTTGGAGATTAGTCTGAAGCATGCAGCAAATAAAGGACGACTTCCCAGCCAAGTAGCACAGAGCCCTCTTGGGAGATGAGGGAACACAGATAGCCCATTAGCCACTTAACCGTGATCAAATGGGATGGGATGCCAGCGTGCACGGAACCCACAGAGGAGGAGGAGGAGGAGGAGAGGCAGAAGATTGTTCACCGAGGCGGCAGGGAGGCCCTCGTCGTCGCACCTCCGCACCCCCCCAGCCCCAGCCCCCGGCGGTGTTTGCATCTGACATGCACGTTTGGGAAGTGACCTGAATGCAAGCAGGCCAGGGGCTAGGCAGGCAGGGCGAAACATTTTTAAGGAACTGAACAGTGTATGCGTGTGTGTTTGTGTGTGTGTGGGGGGGAGTGCATGGGAGAGAAAGAGAGAATATAAAGGCTATAGTGCTGGTGAAGGATGAGAGACAGAAGGGGAGTATAAAAGCAGAAATCTACCGTCTGTGGCCAGCAATGGTGTGACTACAACAGGTAAACAAACTAGCCCCCGCCCCTTGCCAGAGAGAGCAGTTTGTGTCTAGTGGGGCAGAGGATGCTGTGTGATGCTGTTTTTAGATCAGAACCGACCTTTAAGGAACCATTAGGCAGAGATGTGCGTGGAGCTCGATCGGGGGGTGGAAGTCTGGCGAATTTGCCGGGCTCGGCCCCCGAGCAACGTTCGCCCTGCCTTTTCCCCAGCTCGACTCACATTCTCATGAACTGAGCCAGGGGAAGCGACTTCGGGTCACTTTTCGGCGCTATGTTGTGTCCTCTAGAGGGACAGTAGACATGATTTTTACTGCACGTCAGCTCCAAGAAAAATGCCGGGAGCAAAATCAACCCCTTTATATGGCATTTATCGATTTGGCTAAGGCCTTTGATACTGTAGACCGTACAGCTCTCTGGACTATCCTTATGAAAATTGGATGCCCCAATAAATTTGTGAATATCTTGCGACTTCTCCATGACAACATGACGGCAACGGTTTTGGACAACAACGGCTCTCATGGTGCTCCATTTAAAGTGGGATCAGGTGTTAAACAGGGATGTGTTATCGCCCCAACATTATTTGCCATTTTCATCGCCATGGTTTTACATCTTGTCGAGGGGAAACTTCCCACCGGTGTGGGAATTATATATCGAACAGATGGAAAGCTTTTTAATCTCAGCAGGCTGAAAGCAAAAAGTAAGGTAATTACAACCTCCGTTGTGGAACTTCAGTATGCTGATGATAATGTGGTCTCCGCACATTCAGAGGATGATCTCCAAACTATCCTAAATGCTTTTGCAGAAGCATACGAAAAACTTGGTCTCTCACTTAACATCAAAAAAACCAAAGTGCTTCATCAGCAAGTGCAAGCCAATCCTTTGGTGATGCCATCTATCCAGCTTGGCGGGACAATACTGGAAAATGTCGATCATTTTCTCTATCTTGGCAGCTATCTTTCTGTTACAAATTGCCAGTGTTTCAAGGAGGCACAATGTGGTAGTAATGGGAGACTTCAATTTCCCTGATATCTGTTGGGAGACTTTTTCAGCCAAACATGGCCCCTCCAAGAAATTCCTGAGCTGTGCTGCTGATAACTTCCTCCTACAGAAAGTGGAGGAAGGAACTAGAGGATCGGCTATCCTTGACCTGATTCTAACCAACAGAGACGAGTTAGTGGATAAAGTGGCAGTTTCGGGAACTCTGGGGGAAAGTGACCATGTTATATTTGAGTTCTTGATTCTAACGGAAGCAAAAGCTGAGTGTAGCCAAACACGTACCCTGGATTTTAGGAAAGCCAATTTTAACAAACTCAGAACAATGATTAGTAAGATCCCATGGCAAGTGACTCTCACGAGAAAGGGAGCCCAGGAGGGGTGGGAGTTTTTAAAAAAGGAAATTTTAAAGGCACAATTGCAAACAATTCCCAAAAGGAAAAAAGGCAGAGGGCAACAGAAGAAGCCAATGTGGCTTCACAATAAACTCAAAGACGACCTGAAAACAAAAAAGGACACGTATAGGAAGTGGAAGGAAGGACAGGCTACAAGTGAAGAGTACAGGCAGGTAGCACAGAACTGCAGGAATAGTGTCAGGAAGGCTAAAGCTGAGAATGAGCTAAGGTTAGCGAGGAATGCTAAAAGCAACAAAAAAGCTTTCTTCAGATACATGCGCAGTAAAAGACAGAAGAAAGAACTGGTGGTTCAACTACGCAATGAGGATGGCAAATTGATAACAGAAGACAAAGAAAAGGCAGAAGTGTTCAATTCCTACTTCGGCTCGGTCTTCTCCCAAAAGAGGGTCTATGACCCCACTGGCAAACCTGAAGTGCAGACTGAAGGGGCAGGATTGCAGCTTGAGATTAATAGGCAAATGGTCAAGGAGCACCTGATTACTCTGAACGAGTTTAAATCTCCAGGGCCTGATGAGCTGCATCCTAGAGTAATAAAGGAACTGGCAGAAGAACTCTCAGAACCACTGTCTATTATCTTTGAGAAATCATGGAGGACAGGTGAAGTGCCAGACGACTGGAGGAGGGCAAATGTTGTTCCCATCTTCAAAAAGGGCAAGAAGGAGGAACCTGGGAACTATAGGCCAGTCAGTCTGACATCAATCCCCGGGAAGATTTTTGAGCAGATTATAAAGAAGTCAGTCTGCAAGCACCTTGAAAACAATGCAGTGATTACTAGAAGCCAGCATGGATTTGTCAAGAACAAATCCTGTCAGACTAATCTGATCTCATTTTTTGATCGGGTAACCTCCCTTGTGGACTGTGGGAATGCTGTGGACATTATATATCTGGACTTCAGCAAAGCTTTCGACAAAGTGCCTCATGATATCCTGATTAGTAAGCTAGCTAAGAGTGGGCTAGATGGAACAACTATCAGGTGGATCCACAACTGGCTACAGAATCGGACTCAAAGAGTGCTTATCAATGGTTCCTTCTCAAACTGGGGAGAGGTAACGAGCGGGGTACCACAGGGCTCGGTCCTGGGCCCGGTGCTCTTCAACATTTTTATTAATGACTTGGATCAGGAGGTACGGGGAATGCTTATCAAATTTGCAGATGACACAAAGTTGGGTGGAACAGCTAATACTCTGGAAGACAGAAACAAAATTCAAAGTGACCTCGATAGGCTGGAGCGCTGGGCCGAAAACAACAGAATGAAATTTAATAGGGATAAATGCCAAGTGCTGCACCTAGGGAGAGGAAACCAAATGCAGAGTTACAGAATGGGGGACACTTGGCTCAACAATACTACAAGTGAGAAGGATCTTGGAATTGTGGTAGATCACAAACTGAATATGAGCCAGCAATGCGATGTGGCTGCAAAGAAGGCAAATGCAATTTTGGGCTGTATTAATAGAAGTATAGCTTCCAAATCGCGGGAAGTGATAATTCCCCTTTACTCGGCACTGGTTAGGCCTCATCTTGAGTACTGTGTCCAGTTCTGGGCACCACACTTTCAGAAGGATGTAGACAAACTGGAGAGGGTTCAGAGGAGGGCAACAAAGATGATAAAGGGACTGGAAACAAGGCCCTATGAGGAGAGACTGAAAGAACTGGGCATGTTTAGCCTTCAGAAGAGGAGACTGAGGGGAGATATGATCGCACTCTTCCAGTATTTGAAGGGATGTCACACAGAGGAGGGCAAAGATCTCTTCTCGTTCATCCCAGTTTGCAGGACACGGAATAATGGGCTCAAGTTACAGGAACCTAGATTCCACCTAAACATCAGGAAAAATTTCCTGACTGTCAGAGCAATAAGACAATGGAATCAACTACCTAGGGAGGTTGTGGGCTCTCCCACTCTGGAGGCATTCAAGGTGCAGCTGGACAGCCATCTGTCAGGGATGCTTTGACCTAGATTCCTGCATTGAGCAGGGGGTTGGACTCGATGGCCTTGTAGGCCCCTTCCAACTCTACTTTTCTATGATTCTATGATTCTATGATTCTATGAACATTGACAGTGAAATCCAGCATCGTCTGAGCTCCGCAAGTGCCGCATTTTCTCGAATGAAACATAGAGTGTTCGAGGATCGGGATATTTGTAAGAAGACCAAAACACTGGTTTATGAAGCCATTGTATTACCAACTTTATTGTATGCCTGCGAAACATGGACTATCTATAAACGTCACTTCCACCTCCTTGAAAGGTTTCATCAACGTTGCCTCCGGAAAATCCTGCAAATTACTTGGGAAGATAGGCGAACAAATGTCAGTGTACTGGAAGAAGCAAAGACTACTAGCATTGAAAAAATGATCCTTCAACGCCAACTTCAGTGGACCGGTCATGTTGTTCGAATGCCTGACTGCCGTCTCCCAAAGCAGTTACTTTACTCCCAACTCAAGGATGGAAAGCGGAATATCGGTGGTCAATATAAGAGGTTTAAAGATGTTCATAAGGCTAATCTAAAAAAATGCAATATAAACATCGAAAACTGGGAAGCTCTGGCCCATGAACGATCTAAATGGAGGTTGGCCTTTCACAAAGGTTCCATGGACTTTGAAGAAGCCCGAGTGCAAGGTGAAAGGGAGAAACGTGCTAAGCGAAAAGCACGTCAAATGAATCCTTTACAGGACCATCTTCTATCTGGTAACCTGTGTCCTCACTGTGGGAAGCTGTGTGGATCTAGAATTGGCCTCCACAGTCACTTACGGACCCATCGCTAGAGTCTACACAATCTTTCTTTAGAATCTCCTCCTTTTATCCCGGAAGACAATCTTACTCGGTCACGAGTGATCGCCTGATGATGATGATGGGTTGTTTACGTAGAATATGGCATAAGATACATTAAAAATGGCTGTGATTTGCACAAATCACGGCCTAATTTACACAAATTGTGGCCATTTTTAATGTATTTTACGCTATTTTTTTACGTAAACAATGTAGAGCCAGGGACCCGGAAGTCCGGTGAGAGCCTCAGCTGGCGCTCGTGCTTGGCTCAGCTCACGTGGCAGGAGTGCTCAGCTCGCACGCCGCGAGTCAGATGCCAGGCGGGTCGCCCACCCAGGGCCGGTGCTACCATTAGGCCAACTAGGCAGCTGCCTAGGGCGCAGGGATAAAGGGGGTGCCAGAAACGCCTTGAAAAAAATATACAGTGCTCTCAAGTGGGAAGGGGGGGCACTAAATATCTGATCTTGCCTAGGGCACCAAACTGCCTTGCACCGGTCCTGCGCCCACCCCACCATTAGCTGACAGTGGGACATTGAACAGGTGGCCGTGTCTGAAGACTCCTGTCTAGAAGGTGTGAAAATATATCCCTCCCATTCCGATCCCACGGTATCATCCCACGTGTCTGAGGCAACCGGCACCCCAGCAGTGAACCAATGCAGATGGCCCACCCAGAAACCCACGGGTGCCTCCTGGGAAGGCATCTGTCTGGCTCTGGTCAGAATGGTGGGTTTCCCTGGAGCACCTAGCAAGGGAGACAGGAAGACAGCAGCTCCTTTTAGGAGGGAGGATCAGTGCTTTTTTTCTGGAGAAAAGGGTATTACATTTGGATTACATTTCCTCGGGAGTAGATGGCGAGTAAATTGTAATGTAATTAATAGAAGAAAAGGTGCTGGAACTCAGTTCCGGTGAGTTCCACCAGAAAAAAAAGCCCTGGGGAGGACCCATGTGCTCGGTGGTGCAGGATTGGCCTTGTCAGGTGTGCAAACTTGCCAGGCTGAGCCAAGAGAAGAAGTGGTACGGAAAGATTTATCACCATTGTTCTGGGGTGCTCTGGCAGGTTCGGGGGCCCAAAGTTGAAAATCAGTGCCAGCTCGGGCAAACTCTCCAAAATGACATAAAATATATTAATAAAAATTGTACCGTGATGAAATCTCCTCGCAGATCAGCTGATTATATAACCAAACTACTACTAGTAGTGGTTGATGGTGGAGCAAGTGTGTGTTAAAAGGCAGAGAACTGTTACATGTCGGTGTCTTTACAGTTTTACATGGTTCCTTGTGTGGTGCTGCTGGTCATGCGATCTGGCTCCCCACGGTGCCAAGCAGATACGGGGTCCCCACTTCAGGTTTTGGTGATGGCGGAGCGGGAAGGAGATCTGCAGAGCGTCCGTGGGTCAGGCAAAACATCGCCAGCACACCTCGAGGCTTGTTCTATAAACCGGAAATAAATATCCCTTGGGCCACTAGCTTCCCAGTGGCATTGTGCTTTGCAGAAATCTATCGAGAGGAGTTGAGATGGCACTGCAGTTCATTTTTTAAGGGCATTTGCCGCGAGCGCTTTTACTCTTCTGCACGGCGCTCCCCAGGAATTCTCTCATGATGTGATCTGAACTACTGGGCAGGGGAGCTGACCGACTGCCCTCCCCGGACCACACGCCCTGGGGGGAGCCCTCTGGGAGCCCGGAGGGGCTTTCTTTCTTGGAGTCCCCGCCGGCAGTGGCTGCTGCGGGGCCCGTGAGGCAACTCCACCGGCACAGAGCGGACACGACGACGCAGCTCATCCGGCAGGAGATCTGAAATCCCAGCAGCGCCGCGAGGGAGGGGAGCGGGAGCGAGAGCGAGGCCCGCGCGGCTGGGATGGCCGCTTCCCTCTTGCGCCGTCGCTGGGCGGGGCAGCTGCTCCGCTGCGGAAGAGTTGATCAAGTCCCAGGAACCCCCGGCTGTGCTCGCCTTCCCTCCTGCAAGGCGGGCTCCTTTGCAGCCTCTGCTATGAAGAGGGGGCGGTGCTGCATGGCCCTGCCGGGCGGCCCTCGTCCCCCGGGGCATTTCTGATAGACTCTCCGGCTCCCTGAATAATTCAGCAGTCACCGGCCCACAGATGGCGAGTCCTGTGCTCAGCAGAAGTGGGCCCGGCAGCGGGAAGAGCGGTGCTGCTCATTTCTCCACCCGCTCGCTGGAAAAACCCTACGGAGCCGGCGGCCGCTCACATTCCGTTCTGTAACGAGCTCCTCTGTCAGCAGGGAATCTGCTGGTGGGCGGCCGGCCTGGGATGAGAGGAAGGAATGGATGCTGCGGGAAAGAATGAAACTGCTCCGCTCAGCCAGCGCAGAGGCCGGGGCAAACGGCACGCAGCCAGGGCGGCATCGCCAGCACACAACCCGGTCCTCGAGCTGGTCCTTCAGCTGGCGTTTGACCCCGGGCAAGGAGTGCAGAGGCCACCAAGAATCTGGCAGCAAATCTGGAGTTGGCTTTGGGAGGCATGGGTTCAAGTCCGCAGCTCTCTTGCGAAGTCAGAGTGTGATGGAGCAGGTTCCTCATTCATTCAACAGGGGTAATACGCAGTGCCTGGCTCTCATAGAATCATAAAAAAGTAGAGTTGGAAGGGGCCTACCAGGCCATTGATGTGGCCACTCAACAAGATCTGCCACAGACGGCCTTCTCCTTGTCCCTTCAGCCAGAGCAGCTAGACTGGTGGGGACTAGGAAGAGGGCCTTTTCTGTGGCGGCCCCCTCTCTCCCAAGTGACCTCCGCCATGCCCCCTCTCTGCTGAGCTTCTGCCGCTCACTAAAAACATGGCTCGCTGTTCAGGCGGGAATATGGGGTGGGCTAAGATGTTAAAATTTTATACTGTTTTAAATGTATTTTATCCTGTATTTTATCTTGTGTACATTACCCAGGGTGGTCAGTTTGCTGGCCAGATGAGCGATAAAGAAATGTAAATAATAAATAATAATAAATAAATCGAGACCAACCCCCTGCTCAATGCAGGAATCCAGGTCAAAGCATCCCTGACAGATGGCTGTCCAGCTGCACCTTGAATGCCTCCAGGGTGGGAGAGCCCACCACCTCCCTAGGTAGTTGATTCCATTGTCTTATTGCTCTGACAGTCAGGAAATTTTTCCTGATGTTTAGGTGGAATCTAGGTTCCTGTAACTTGAGCCCATTATTCCGTGTCCTGCAAACTGGGATGAACGAGAAGAGATCTTTGCCCTCCTCTGTGTGACATCCCTTCAAGTACTGGAAGAGTGCGATCATATCTCCCCTCAGTCTCCTCTTCTGAAGGCTAAACATGCCCAGTTCTTTCAGTCTCTCCTCATAGGGCCTTGTTTCCAGTCCCTTTATCATCCTTGTTGCCCTCCTCTGAACCCTCTCCAGTTTGTCTATGTCCTTCTTAAAGTGAGGTGCCCAGAACTGGACGCAGTACTCAAGATGAGGCCTAACCAGTGCCGAATAAAGGGGAATTATCACTTCCCGCGATTTGGAAGCTATACTTCTATTAATACAGCCCAAAATTGCATTTGCCTTTTTTGCAGCCACATCGCATTGCTGGCTCATATTCAGTTTGTGATCTACCACAATTCCAAGATCCTTCTCACTTGTAGTATTGTTGAGCCAAGTGTCCCCCATTCTGTAACTCTGCATTTGGTTTCCTCTCCCTAGGTGCAGCACTTGGCATTTATCCCTATTAAATTTCATTCTGTTGTTTTCGGCCCAGCGCTCCAGCCTATCGAGGTCACTTTGATACTCTGTCTTCCAGAGTATTAGCTGTTCCACCCAACTTTGTGTCATCTGCAAATTTGATAAGCATTCCCTGTACCTCCTGATCCAAGTCATTAATAAAAATGTTGAAGAGCACCGGGCCCAGGACTGAGCCCTGTGGTACCCCGCTTGTTACCTCTCCCCAGTTTGAGAAGGAACCATTGATAAGCACTCTTTGAGTCCGATTCTGTAGCCAATTGTGGATCCACCTGATAGTTGTTCCATCTAGCCCACTCTTAGCTAGCTTACTAATCAGGATATCATGAGGCACTTTGTCGAAAGCTTTGCTGAAGTCCAGATATATAATGTCCACAGCATTCCCACAGTCCACAAGGGAGGTTACCCGATCAAAAAATGAGATCAGATTAGTCTGACAGGATTTGTTCTTGACAAATCCATGCTGGCTTCTAGTAATCACTGCATTGTTTTCAAGGTGCTTGCAGATTGACTTCTTTATAATCTGCTCAAAAATCTTCCCGGGGATTGATATCAGACTGACTGGCCTATAGTTCCCAGGTTCCTCCTTCTTGCCCTTTTTGAAGATGGGAACAACATTTGCCCTCCTCCAGTTGTCTGGCACTTCACCTGTCCTCCATGATTTCTCAAAGATAGTAGACAGTGGTTCTGAGAGTTCTTCTGCCAGTTCCTTTATTACTCTAGGATGCAGCTCATCAGGCCCTGGAGATTTAAACTCGTTCAGAGTAATCAGGTGCTCCTTGACCATTTGCCTATCAATCTCAAGCTACAATCCTGCCCCTTCAGTCTGCACTTCAGGTTTGCCAGGGGGGTCATAGACCCTCTTTTGGGAGAAGACCGAGCCGAAGTAGGAATTGAACACTTCTGCCTTTTCTTTGTCTTCTGTTATCAATTTGCCATCCTCATTGCGTAGTTGAACCACCAGTTCTTTCTTCTGTCTTTTACTGTGCATGTATCTGAAGAAAGCTTTTTTGTTGCTTTTAGCATTCCTCGCTAACCTTAGCTCATTCTCAGCTTTAGCCTTCCTGACACTATTCCTGCAGTTCTGTGCTACCTGCCTGTACTCTTTCCTTGTAGCCTGTCCTTCTTTCCACTTCCTATACGTGTCCTTTTTTGTTTTCAGGTCATCTTTGAGTTTATTGTGAAGCCACATTGGCTTCTTCTGTTGCCCTCTGCCTTTTTTCCTTGTGGGAATTGTTTGCAATTGTGCCTTTAAAATTTCCTTTTATAAA
Source organism: Shinisaurus crocodilurus (assembly GCA_021292165.1). Taxonomy (NCBI): domain Eukaryota; kingdom Metazoa; phylum Chordata; class Lepidosauria; order Squamata; family Shinisauridae; genus Shinisaurus; species Shinisaurus crocodilurus. The sequence goes on along the minus strand of CM037876.1, from coordinate 320,541,671 downwards.
AACTCCCACCCCTTCTGGGCTCCCTTTCTCATGAGAGTCGCTTGCCATGGGATCTTACTAATCATTGTTCTGAGTTTGTTAAAATTGGCTTTCCTAAAATCCAGGGTACGTGTTTGGCTACACTCAGCTTTTGCTCCCCTTAGAATCAAGAACTCAAGTATAACATGGTCACTTTCCCCCAGAGTTCCCGAAACTGCCACTTTATCCACTAACTCGTCTCTGTTGGTTAGAATCAGGTCAAGGATAGCCGATCCTCTAGTTCCTTCCTCCACTTTCTGTAGGAGGAAGTTATCAGCAGCACAGCTCAGGAATTTCTTGGAGGGGCCATGTTTGGCTGAATAAGTCTCCCAACAGATATCAGGGAAATTGAAGTCTCCCATTACTACCACATCATGCCTCCTTGAAACACTGGCAATTTGTTTTTCAAAAGTTCCATCCTCGTCTTCTCCTTGATTGGGTGGTCGGTAGTAGACTCCAACCGCCATGTTCGTTTTATTCTTTGCCCCCTTTATTTTAACCCAGATGCTCTCAATGGGGCTGCCAAGCTCCTCTTCCTGCATCTCTGTGCAGAGAAACGTATTTTTAACATACAGTGCAACTCCACCTCCCTTTCTGTTGCTTCTGTTTCTTTTGAACAAGTTATACCCTTCAATTGCTGTATTCCAGTCATGGGAGTCATCCCACAAGGTTTCAGTTATCCCTATCAAGTCGTACTTGCCCTCATGTATCAAGAGTTCAAGTTCGTCTTGTTTGTTGCCCATACTCTGGGCATTAGTATAGAGACATCGAAGACTATGTGCTTTATAGTCCGACTTTTTCCCTACATTTTGTGGTAGACTATCAATGGGCACCGCTGGAGCTGTTCTCTCCATTGTGGCATAGAGGCCTTCTTCCATTGGTACCCCCGAGTTTATGTCTCCCTCCCCTGTTGGATTCAGTTTAAAGCCCTCCTGATTAAGTTCCTCATGCTGTGTCCAAACACATTCTTCCCAGTCCTTGTGAGGTGCAACCCATCCTTTGCCAGCAGTCCATCTTCCAGGAAGTGTAGCCCGTGGTCCCAGAATCCAAATCCCTCACGTCGGCTCCACCTTCGTAGCCAGTCATTCACTCGGAGTATTTTTCTTTCCCTTTCTATGCCTCTTCCAAGTACTGGAAGGATGGATGAGAAAACTATCTGGGCCCCGAAGTTCTTGAGTTCCCTTCCCAGCTCTTCAAAGTCTGCCGTGATTTCTTTGTAACTCCGCTTGGCAGTATCATTTGTACCCACGTGGAAGAGAAGAAAGGGGTATGTGTCGGTGGGCTGCATGAGCCTCGGCAGCTGTTCTGTCACATCCTTAATCCGTGCCCCAGGGAGACAGCACACCTGGCGAGTCCATGGGTCTTCGCGACATACTTTGGCTTCGATCCCCCGCAGGAGGGAGTCTCCCACTACGAGTACTCTTCTCTTCCTCTTGCTGTAGGCCTTGGTTCGATTTCCTCCACTTGACTGACCCTCAGCCTCTTGCTCGCTGTCACGTTGGGTGCCCGGTAATCCGTCCTCTGCAGGCTGTCCTCTGCTCTCGTCCTCAAGTACATGGAAGCGGTTCCATAGCTCCACTGCTTCCACAGGCGCAGAGTGTCTTGTAGTTCTTCTGCTCCTAACAGTCACCCTTTTCCAGGGAGTTCCCCCTACGTTATTTTCCCTTGCCTCTGCAGTCTCCGACTCTGCCTCATCCTGCCGTTGCCCTTCTGGCTCCTGTTCTACGCTTTGGTGCTGTAGATCCACCGTTCTGTCTAAGAACTCCTCGCTTTCTCTTATGCTCCTGAGGGTTGACACTTGCTGCTCCAGTCCTCTGACCTTTTCTTCCAACAGCGTGGCCAGCTTGCACTTGTTGCACGTGTAGGCCATGTTGATCTCCGGCAGGAAAACAAACAAACATTGCACACCCATTGCAGGTCACCACCACTGCTGAGTCCTTTCCTTCCATAGTGCTCTGTTCCCTTTATGTTTCTGTCTTCCTAGAAAATTTCTTAGGGACCTCCCCCTTGACCTCCCCTGCCGAACTCCGCTGCCAAACTCCTGTTTGCTCTCCCTGTTCGCTCGCTCTCTGGGAGCCTGCCCGCTTATCACAGCCCCGAAAACAGCTGGAGCCTCTCTCCTGTTGTGCTCCTGCTCAGCTGGGAGTCAGGAACAGAATGTTGCTGTGTGCCGGCCAACATTTTAAAAATGCAAGCCACGGTGGGGGTGAGCCGCAGCTTCTCGTGTTGTGTGAACCCAGCCAGGGTGGGCCGTCGGTATGATTAACAAACCACCCAGAACCCATGGGCTGTTTTAGGGTTGTCAGCATGCAGCGAAAAGCCCCGTGGGTAAATTAGCCCACGGTGGCTTGCTGTGACGTGCTGCACCCAGGGAGAGGAAACCAAATGCAGAGTTACAGAATGGGGGACACTTGGCTCAACAATACTACAAGTGAGAAGGATCTTGGAATTGTGGTAGATCACAAACTGAATATGAGCCAGCAATGCAATGTGGCTGCAAAGAAGGCAAATGCAATTTTGGGCTGTATTAATAGAAGTATAGCTTCCAAATCGCGGGAAGTGATAATTCCCCTTTACTCGGCACTGGTTAGGCCTCATCTTGAGTACTGCGTCCAGTTCTGGGCACCTCACTTTAAGAAGGACATAGACAAACTGGAGAGGGTTCAGAGGAGGGCAACAAGGATGATAAAGGGACTGGAAACAAGGCCCTATGAGGAGAGACTGAAAGAACTGGGCATGTTTAGCCTTCAGAAGAGGGGACTGAGGGGAGATATGATCGCACACTCTTCCAGTACTTGAAGGATTGTCACACAGAGGAGGGCCAGGATCTCTTCTCGATCATCCCAGTTTGCAGGACACGGAATAATGGGCTCAAGTTACAGGAACCTAGATTCCACCTAAACGTCAGGAAAAATTTCCTGACTGTCAGAGCAATAAGACATTGGAATCAACTACCTGGGGAGGTGGTGGGCTCTCCCACTCTGGAGGCGTTCAAGGCGCGGCTGGACAGCCATCTATCGGGGATGCTTTGACCTGGATTCCTGCATTGAGCAGGGGGTTGGACTCGATGGCCTTGTAGGCCCCTTCCAACTCTACTTTTCTATGATTCTATGATTCTATGTGGCTGCAAAGAAGGCAAACGCAATTTTGGGCTGCATTAATAGAAGTATAGCTTCCAAATCGCGGGAAGTGATAATTCCCCTTTACTCGGCACTGGTTAGGCCTCATCTTGAGTACTGCGTCCAGTTCTGGGCACCTCACTTTAAGAAGGACATAGACAAACTGGAGAGGGTTCAGAGGAGGGCAACAAGGATGATAAAGGGACTGGAAACAAGGCCCTGTGAGGAGAGACTGAAAGAACTGGGCATGTTTAGCCTTCAGAAGAGGAGACTGAGGGGAGATATGATCGTACTCTTCCAGTACTTGAAGGGATGTCACACAGAGGAGGGCAAAGATCTCTTCTCGTTCATCCCAGTTTGCAGGACACGGAATAATGGGCTCAAGTTACAGGAACCTTGATTCCACCTAAACATCAGGAAAAATTTCCTGACTGTCAGAGCAATAAGACAATGGAACCAACTACTTAGGGAGGTGGTGGGCTCTCCCAGTCTGGAGGCATTCAAGGTGCAGCTGGACAGACATCTGTCAGAGATGCTTTGACCTGGATTCCTGCATTGAGCAGGGGGTTGGACTCGATGGCCTTGTAGGCCCCTTCCAACTCTACTTTTCTATGATTCTATGAACAGGCCCAATGTGTGAGAACCAGCTCAGACAGCTCCCCGCTCCCCTCCAGCAGCCTGGCCATTCAGCCCCATAGGAGTACGCATGTGTGGAATCTCTCTTGTTCTAACAGCCCCCTTCTCCCAAGACTCCATCCAAGCTATTCTTGGTGTCCCAGTTGCATCCCTTTGCCTTTGATAGGCAGGTGGACAAGCCAATGCATGTTCAGCTCAGTTGGTTGGTGGGAGGGGTGGGGTGGGAGCTCTCAGCATCCTCCGCATGGCCTCTGTTCAGGATTCTCTGCTCTATTCACAAGATCTGCCAAGGTGAAAAAGCAGCTTCAGTCAATCGACATTCAGGTGACATTCATCCTTGCCTCAGAACATCTGTCTCCTACACAAATTCCAAGATTAGAGATCCTAAAAATAGGCAGCAAGTATTTAACTGAAGATCTTGGAAGAAAACTGGGTTTTACACTAAATTACAAGGTTTTGGTTAGGGCTGAGCCACAGCACCCCCTTCCTGTGTAGCCCTGTTGCCCAGTTGCCCAGAGGGCCTTCCCGCTTTCACTCTGAGCGAGGGGAAAATGCGAGGTCAGATGTGGCAACTTGACGACTCCTTTCCCCTGTGGAGCACCTTGTTGTCCCTTCAGTACATGAAGCCAGTGGGAAAGTGCAAAGTAATTCCCTCACTTGCATTGGGCTTCCTTATGACGGCAGGCAGTAGCCACTCTGATTTGGCCCTTGTGTTGGCCCGGCCAAACAGCCAAACTGGAGCCATGTTAGGGGTCCGGGGCTGGTTTGGTTGTTGTTGCTGAATAGGCAGCCCCCCAAAAAGGTGATTTTGGAGGAGGGATGTCCTTGGTGAAAGGTATTTTAAAATTTAGAGCCCATCCCATCTGAAAGGTTCAGGCTGGGACAAGATTAAAAATCTAGGAGAACAGAAAAGGTCTTGAGGGGGCCAAATCGGGCAGCCACTGTAGATTGACGGAAGAGCCCAGTTACTCGAAGAGGCTCCCGACTAACGTAGCAGAAGCATCTCATTGCTCTGCAACTCATCTGACACCTGCTTCTATTGCATAATAAAACTCCTCTTTCTTAATAGACATTCCTTTGATTTTGTCAGAATATCTAAGTGTTCTGACATTTCAAAGTCTTCTTAAAACTGAACTCTTCGCACAGGCTTTCCTTGAGGCATGAGCCAGCCAGCTCCGGCTTGTAGTAGCACCCAGCAGAGTGCGCAGTTTTACTGCCGATTAATTTTGTATCGTGTTGTTTTATTGTTATATGTATTGTTCTTTTGTTGCCATTGTATTTTATGTTCACCACTTTGATACCTCTGTGGAAAGCAGTATATAAATTTTAATAATAATAATAATAACAACAACAACAACAACAACAACAACGCTTGATGTGTTGCTACTAGTTTAGGGTGGGGAGTGGGGATGAGCCAGGCAACTTCTGAATCTGTCCCAAGGTGGCTGTCCTTTTCCAATTCTTGGCATGTACTCTGAAAGGTTTTTGATTGGGGGCAGGCAGCCAAGAAAGGCTAGGCATGGGGGATAATTTTGTTTGGTTCACATCTCAATGTGAACATTCACATCTCAATATGAATTTACCTAATTTCATACTTTCGAAAGAATATGACGTATTGATTGTGCAAAGCAAAACTCAATAACTGTGTTCTCCAGTTAAAGAAATTGCATTTAAAATTGTGTGTATTAGTGAAAATAGCATTGAAATGCATTGTATTAGGGAAATTGCTTGCCAAAAGTGTGTATATAAGGCCATGTTGCCTGGAAAAATGCATGTATTAATGGACACAAAACTGCATTAGAATATTCCCAGTGTTCGGGATGAACCAAATTTAAGATTGGAAAACTGAGAAACTGGAATTGACAGATTTGCCCACCCCTAGCTCAAGGCTTGGTGGGAACTTGCTTCCACTTCAGAGCAGCTGCGGGTGGCCAGGATCCTGATGCTCAGGGAAGTGCAGGCAGAATCTAATTTGTGCTGCTTTGGGAAGCAGCGGAGTCCTCCTGGGCACATCGGGGGTGCGTGGCACAGACCAGGCCCCTTTGCAAGCACCGCTCAGGCCCCGAGCAGCCCTACTCTTGCGGCAGCGCATCCCCAGCTGCCTCTGTGCGTTGCTGCCCTGGCTCCAGACACTGTTTTCACAGGGGATTCCTTCCAAGAAATTTTGTTTCTCTTCTCCCCATTCTTTCTCCTGGCCACCATATGCCTTTGTGTTGTATTTATGTTTCTCCATAAAACTATCACTGTAACTCCAAAACAGAGAAGCAAAAATAGAAATCCCACACACTGCTAATCTCCACATTAGAATGTCAACGCTGCTCTTCAAATAAGGCGGGAGTGATAAATATTTGTAGGTGCCTCTCAATCCCCCTTGTTCGCACCTGCAGGATTAAGATTTGGCATTTCCCAAAGAACATACGGGTGACTAAAAGAGGATCCCGGGAGGGAGTGTGTGTGTGTGTGTGTGTGTGTGTGTGTGTATCTCCTCAATCATTTCAAAATGGAGTGGCTCTCTTAACAAGTCGGTATGAAACAGTCCCTCTCGCATGGCGGTAACCTCCATATTTGGACGTGGGACAGTTTGAAACCCCCCTCCTTTTATTTCTACAGACATTTTCCAGCTTCCTGCTCCCAGGCATCGCACATCTGGGATGCCCAAGAAGAAATGCCACCTTCACAGCAAATCTGAATCATGATTGTGCACCGCATGCATACTAATGTATTATCCACCACAATTGGCTGAAGTGCATGTTGCACTTCAAACGCACCATGCGAAGCAGAGCTGGGTCCCTGTGGCGCATTATCTCCACCATATTATCCGCCATTGGCTTGACTGCACATCGTCTTATGAGCACAGAAAGCTGCCTTATGCTGGGTCAGACCATTTGGTCCAGGACTGGGCCTCAGGCAGGGAGGGGGCTTCCCCAGCCTTTGCTACCTGCGTTCCTTTTAGCTGCGGGTGGAATGTGGGATCCTCCGCATTCAAGGCCAAATATGCTCCTCCCAATGGCCTCTGGCCCCTCCCCCAAGGAAAAGGATGGCCGGGTGACCGGCCAGATGGGCGATTAAAAAATATAATAAATAAATAAATAAATAAATAAAAGGAGGCCTTGAATGCAACGCCATCCATGCCACATCGCTGGAAGGTCCAAGAGATCTCCTTCACAGGGCCCGACCAGTCTCAGGCAGGCACAGACCCCACTGGCCAGCTCTTACCCCAGTGCTTCGGTAGGTGCAGGCCTGGGGATGTAACATGATTTCTCAACAATATTACAAGTGAGAAGGATCTTGGAATTGTGGTGGATCACAAACTGAATATGAGCCAGCAATGCGACGTGGCTGCAAAGAAGGCAAATGCCATTTTGGGCTACATTAATAGAAGTATAGCTTCCAAATCGCGGGAAATGATCATTCCCCTTTACTCGGCACTGGTTAGGCCTCATCTTGAGTACTGCATCCAGTTCTGGGCACCTCACTTTAAGAAGGACATAGACAAACTGGAGAGGGTCCAGAGGAGGGCAACAAGGATGATAAAGGGACTGGAAACAAGGCCCTATGAGGAGAGACTGAAAGAACTGGGCATGTTTAGCCTTCAGAAGAGGAGACTGAGGGGAGATATGATCACACTCTTTCAGTACTTGAAGGGATGTCACACAGAGGAGGGCAAAGATCTCTTCTCGATCATCCCTGTTTGCAGGACACGGAATCATGGGCTCAAGTGACAGGAAGCCAGATTCCAGCAGAACATCAGGAAAAACATCCTGACTGTCAGAGCAATAAGACAATGGAACCAACTACCTAGGGAGGTGGTGGGCTCTCCCACACTGGAGAACTTCAAGGTGCAGCTGGACAGCCATCTGTCAGGGATGCTTTGACCTGGATTCCTGCATTGAGCAGGGGGTTGGACTTGATGGCCTTGTAGGCCCCTTCCAACTCTACTTTTCTATGATTCTATGATTCTATGATTCTTTTCCATTCGTTTAACATCAGAGCTTGCCCTGTCCACACCCCAAAATGTGAAGGCACCCGCAGCTTGAAGGCACAGCCCGTAAATTCCCAAGCTTGCATTTGCATTTGCAAAATGCATACTTTAGAAAATTGTGCACTTTAAAAATGCACAGTTTTGGGGAAAATACACATTTTCCATGCTTTAGTCAATGGGGGGAAACATATGCATACTTTTAAAATGTCGGGCGGTTGTGAAAAGGCAAATTCCCCATAGCTGTCTGGAGAATGCTGGGAGCTGGAGACCTTTTTTCTGTCTAAAGATGCATAGAATTGTGCCCGAAGAAAAGAATCTGCCAACATCATGCTGCCGCCTTTCTAGATATCTACGGTGCGACCACACTTGGAACCCCACGTGCAGTTTCTGGTCACTGCGCCTCAAAGAGACTATTGCAGAGCTGGGAAAGGTGCAGAGAAGGGCAGCCAGCATGATCAAGGGGCTGCAGGGCCCAGCGTACGGATCTTTTTTACTTCAGAAAAAAAGGGACCAAGGGGAGACATGACAGAGGTGTACGGAATTATGCGCGGCCTGGAGGAAATACACAGGGAGATATTTTTCTGCCTCTCCCATACAATCCAATGGGGTCATCCCATGAAGCTGGTTGGTTGGAGATTCAGGACAGATTAAAGGAAGGCTTTCACAAATATTGCATAGTTAAACTGTGGAATTTGCTACCTCAAGATGTAACGATGGGCGATGGCTGCCAATTGGATCTCTGGGCAACTGTTACGGCCTCGACTCACGTCTTTCTCATAACTCACAAATGTTCTTCTTGAGCAGCAATGAGGGAGCAGCAGGTGGGGGGAGATGCCATGCCAGGGCTCCCCAGGGCCTCAGCCGGCTGGAACTCTTTCAGGCCCATACGTTTATGTCAGGGCGGGGCTGGGGCGGAGGGGGCGTGGGGGAGGGCCACTGCCTGCCTGCCTGCCGCCCCCACACTCTGTGCCCTCCTTACCTGCTGCCCCACATCTCATTCATAGTCACTCCTGAGGAGACCGTTGCTTTCTTGCTTCTTTGAAATAAAAAGGCAGCAGGTAGGTCTGATCCTGCTTGGTGAACAGGGCCAAAGGTGTGGGACAGAGACCTACCCGCTGCAGCCCCAGTTGCCACGGTTATCTGAGCCAAGCAGCGGAGAAAGGGCAGAACCGCAGCAAGTGATCAGCCTGTTGAGCAGGTGGGACTGCCGGAGGAGAGGCGTGTCCCCAGGTGGGCTGGGATGCTGAGTGAGGCCCCCGGCAGGCAAGGCTAAAAGCAGAAGTGTGTAAGCTGGCCAGGTGGTTGAGGAGAGGGAAGGGGACCTGGGGGCAGGACACAGGTGGGTGCGGAGAGGAAGCGTGGCCTGATTTCGGCAGGAGTTTGGGCTCAGTAATCATGGCAGAGGAGGCGGCTCTCCATGGCGGCTATCGCTGATGGCCACGTATTGTTACCTCCAGGATCCGGGGCAGTGCGCCCGCGTACAGCAGTTGCCGGGGAACACAACCAGGAAGGTGCGGTTGCTCTCACGTCCCGCTTGGGGGGCTCCCATTGGAGCATCTGATTGGCTACTGTGGAAACCGAGTGCTGGATGATGAGGTGGACCCACCTTGGCCATCAGGACTCCTCTTGTGTTCTTACGAGGCACCCGTGTGCACGGCCCTGCCTGCGTGCCGTGCCGCTGAGCCTTCTCCAGCCAGCATCCTAAGCAGCGGGGGGGGGGGGGGGAGGAGGCAGGCGGCACACGTGGACTCTCCCAGTGCAATGCCCTTGCTATTTAAGTCATGCACTTACCTTCCCCCATCCAGCGCAGTGGCACTGGGAAAAGCACAGATCAGCCGGGCAGCAGAGAAGAGGGGTGCTCCGTGCGTACTTGCAGGCTGAGTTGCCCCTTCTGAGGGGATGAAGCCTGCCGAAATCCAGACAGACATGTGCCTGTGCGGGGGGAGTCTTTAAAGTTTGGGTATGGAGTGGGATTCTTTATCCCCAGCAAAATGCCAGAAGGTGGGCAGGTGCAGGGGTTAGAGAGTTGTGATGTATGGGAAACACCAATATAAGAGGTTTAAAGATGTTCATAAGGCTAATCTAAAAAAATGCAATATAAACATCGAAAACTGGGAAGCTCTGGCCCATGAACGATCTAAATGGATGTTGGCCTTTCACAAAGGTTCCATGGACTTTGAAGAAGCCCGAGTGCAAGGTGAAAGGGAGAAACGTGCGGAGCGGAAAGCATGTCAAACGAATCCTTTACAGGACTATCTTCCATCTGGTAACCTGTGTCCTCACTGTGGGAAGCTGTGTGGATCTAGAATTGGCCTCCACAGTCACTTACGGACCCATCGCTAGAGTCTACACAATCTTCTTTAGAATTTCCCCCTTTTATCCCGGAAGACAATCTTACTCGGTCACGAGTGATCGCCTGATGATGATGATGATGATGGGAAACACCTGGAGGCTTTGCTTTGTTTTCTGCTCAGTTGTTGCCAGCTGATAAGTTCCTTCTATGTCCCTTCAAAAAACATTGTGAGTGGAAGTTAAAAGGAGGACAGACCTGGTAAAGCTATTCCCTGGTTGGAAGCTAGAGTCAGTCCCATAGCTGTACTCGCCCAACCCCCAACCCCCCCCCCCGCTGCCTTTTCTTTTTGTGGAGAGCTTGGAGGGGAAGCAGCCATCTGAGTCTCTGGCCCTTTGGATCCCAAGAGCTTGATTCACTCCAAGGATGCCCTGCTTCACCTCGAACAAAGACTGAGTTGCTCCAACGTAGCTTCATGCGTTTCTCCAGTTTCTCTTCCTTTCAGACAACAAGAACATCCTGCTCCATCCGGGATTCCTTCCTCTGATCTGGCTGACAGCTCCAGTGTGGAGCGGAGGCACAACATGGGACGGGCAGCTGGAGCAGGAGAAGTCTCAGCACCACGGCCAGCACCACAGGTACCAGCCCAAGGCGCAGAATGAGTTCAGGACCACGGAGAGCAATCTTGCAGAGAGGGCCGGCACTGGCACCAAGGATATGCCACGGGGAGAAATTTGTTCAGTTTGTTTGCATTTTAGCAGGAACTTACCCAATTTTGCCGATGGTGTAAGTCCTGCTCTGAAGACGATCGAATACGGGTTAGAGCTGCATCTTCAGCCTACCGGGTGGCGGTGAAGGCAGCAAAAAAGAATTTCTATGCTGCCTCCATTGCGTCTGCGGAGTGCTGCCCCAGGAGGCTGTTCCAAGTGGTCGGGAGTCTGGTCGGTCCAGTCGCTCCGGACCCGATGGAACAGTTAAAGCCTCCTGTGAGGCTTTAGCGAAGCACTTCGCAGATAAAATTGATTGGATTAGGAGTGGGATATCGTGTGTCGTGAATACAGGGAGTGAGCGGGAGGAGGCCAATGGTAGACTGGTTTTGTGGGATTGGTTCCGGCTTCTTCCTTCTGATGAAGTGGACAAGGTGCTTTCATCTGTGAGGCGACCACCTGCTTGCTTGATCCTTGCCCATCCTGGCTCATAATGAGCTGTAGGGAGAGACTGGGTGAGGGGATCAAGGCGGTGGTGAATGCCTCCCTCGAGGAGGGAGTGATGCCATCAGCCCTCAAAGAGGCAGTAATAAGACCGCTTCTAAAGAAGCCCTCCTTGGATCCCCAGGATTTAAACAACTTTCGCCCAGTCTCCAATTTACCATTTCTGGGCAAGGTGATCGAGCGGGTGGTGGGTGCTCAGTTGAAGGCACACTTGGATGAAGCCGATTATTTAGATCCGTGCCAGTTGGGCTTCAGGTCTGGACATGGGACGGAGACGGCCTTGGTCGCCTTGGTGGATGATATGAGGAGGGCTTTGGATAGGGGCGAATGCTCCTTTCTAGTCCTCCTCGATCTCTCAGCAGCTTTTGATACCGTTGACCACGGTATCATCCTGGACCGCCTGGAGGGCTTGGGCTTGGGAGGCACTGTATTGCAGTGGTTCCGGTCCTTCCTCTCTGGAAGGTACCAGAGGGTAGTTCTCGGGGAGGCGGCTTTGGACCCTCGGCCGCTCACTTGTGGAGTGCCTCAGGGTTCCATCCTCTCCCCGATGCTATTCAATATCTACCTCAAGCCACTGGGAGCTATCATCAGGAGGTTTGGGGTGCAGTGTCATCAGTATGCGGATGACACGCAGCTCTACCTCTGTTTCAAGTCCTCACCGAGGTTGGCCGTTGAGACCCTGTCTAAGTGCCTGGAGTCAGTGGCTGGCTGGATGGGAAGGAACATGCTGAAACTGAACCCCAACAAGACCGAGGTACTTCTGGTGGGGGACAAGGGGAGGTTAGGGGATGTTGACCTGGTGCTGAATGGGGTACATTTACCCCTGAAGGACCAGGTCCGCAGCTTGGGGGTCATTCTAGACTCCCAGCTGTCCATGGAGGCTCAGGTGTCAGCTGTGAGCCGGGCAGCGCTGTATCAACTTCATCTGATATGGCAGTTGCGCCCCTACCTTCCTAATCATCTGCTCCCATCAGTGGTTCATGCCTTGGTCTCTTCTCGCCTAGACTACTGTAATGCGCTCTATGTGGGGTTACCCTTGAAGACGGTTCGGAAGCTACAGCTGGTACAGAACGCGGCAGCTCGCCTGGTTAAAGGCAGCCGCCGGCGGGACCACATCACGCCAGTGCTCAAGGAGCTGCACTGGCTACCAGTTGCTTGCTGAGCCGAATTCAAGGTGTTGGTTTTGATCTTTAAAACCCTATACGGCTCCGGTCCAGTCTATCTCAAGGAGCGTCTTCAGCAACACCAAGTGGGCCGCTCAACAAGATCTGCCACAGATGGCCTTCTCCTTGTCCCTTCAGCCAGAGCGGCTAGACTGGTGGGGACGAGGAAGAGGGCCTTTTCTGTGGCGGCCCCCGTACTGTGGAACTCTCTCCCGAGTGACCTCCGCCATGCCCCCTCTCTGCTGAGCTTCCGCCGTTCATTAAAAACCTGGCTGTTCAGGCAGGAATATGGGGTGGGTTAAGATTATTTATTTTTTAAAAAAATTATAATGTTTTAATTGTATTTTATCTTGTTTTTAGCCTATGTACATAGCCCAGAGTGGCCAGTTGCCGGCCAGATGGGCGATTAATAAATGTTAATAATAAATAAATAAATAAATAAATTATTAGCAATGTTATTATTGTGTTTCACTGGCCATCCTGAGCCCCTAGTTGACTTTTGGTCCACCGAACCCTTTAGAGTTAAACGTAACACGTAATAAGCACCTTTAGCCTTCCGTCTCCATTATGCCCGCAGTGTTCCCTCATTGTCTTGCAGGCTCTGCCATGCTCAAGACCAACTAGATTAAATGAATTACTTCAATTAAATTGGCATTTGGCACGTCACTTGGGTTAGTCTATTTCCATCTCATAGTGTGCAGAGTAATTTGTTTAGCAATTTAAGGGAAACGGAGTAAACATGCAGAAAATGGAAACTGTATCGTTTTGGAGATATTTCACAGAGCAGCAATACTAAAGCCAGAATCTGCTGAAGGTTGTGGGGGATGTGTCGTTACACAGGTGTAAGTTCCACTGGATCTTATCCCCATGCAGCCTGGGAGGGGAAAATGCCCAAAAAGAAAGAGCAAGAAAGGCAGAAAAAATGGCAACCTGGCATAAGCCTGGCATAACTTGAAGAGACCTTGTAGTATTTGCTGTGGCTCCAGGAACATGCCAGCTGTGTTACAAACGCTGCTACTTCTACCGATAGCATCATTGTATGACAATTTAAAGGTGAAAATTGTAGTGTTTGTCATAATTGTGTTAATCTTAGGTCCTTTAGCAATCCTAAAGATAATAGAGATTATTTTCTTAAATAATTTTTTTAGTTGTAATACATCTGGAGTCATGCTCATTGTTGTATATGGGCATGACAACCAGAAAAGTCAAAGTCAAGACAGGGGAACATAAAAGTTGTATCAGAACCAGAAAGGTGCATGGCTCCAGTGGTAAAATATTTTATTGAACATTAACATGATGAAAATTCATTAAGGTTTTGGTGGATTGAAAAGGTACGAAGTACAGGGAAACAACAATTTATACAACTTAGAAAACAGGAGGCTAGATGGATTTACAGTCTCGACACGGTAGTACCTCATGGATTGAAGGGGGCTATTGAGTGGTTGTTTGTTTAATAATTTTTTTTTTTTTTTTTGCCATGGTTACATCTATGTTATACTGTTAAGAATCAAAGTTAAATGTAAGTTTCTTCAGAATACTGAGCATTCTGTAACATCAGTAGCTTGGTTCCTAATTAACATCTTTATATCAGGTGTGCAACGTAACAATGCCTGATATATTGCAAACCCCACTTACCAAACAACATAGTAATACACCAGGAGTATTCACTAGATGCAGAACAGGCTGTGGTAAGTAGTTATAGCTTTGGTACAAATAATGTTTTTTGAAAGAAATATATTTTTTTAAAAAAAGAAAGTTCTTAATAAATAAGTTGTGGTTTTTTTTACTCTATATATAATATTCTACAGAGTACTGTTCATATTGCTATACCAAAACATTGGACCCAACAGCATTTGGACCAAACCTGGTGAGATAGGTTTTTATGGGTTGATTGGAATTTTTTATTAAATAGTATTAATGTATAAGATTGGATTTGTTATTTTTTTAAAAAAAATTGTTTTGATTTAAACTACTGAAGAAGGCTTATTGGCTGAAATGCATCTGGCTTTTTTGAGAAGACCCATGTATATCGTTGCTGTTGTCAAGTTTGTGAGCTTCCAGTCAGGATTCTAGTGAATTACGGTAATATATTATTTTCCATTTATGGATTACATAATGATCATGTTATGATGTCTTTTTTATGGAGCATGTGCTGTGCTCTAATGGAATTTGTTATTTATGAGTATTTGATTTGAATATTGTCTCTTATTGTTTATAATTGTGTTTTTTAATCTTTGGGTAGTACACCCATATTTAAAGAATAATTGTTGTGCTCAGTATTTGTAATCCATTGTGCAAATCTATTAGATGCTGTGGTAGAATTTACATACCTTTGACTCTTTTGATTATTATGTAAGTTCCACTGGATCCTATCCCCATTCAGCCTGGGAGAGGAAAATGCCCGAAACGAAAGAGCAAGAAAGGCAGGAAAAATGTCACCCTGGCATAACTTGAAGATCCCTCACAGCATTTGCTGTGCCTCCAGGAACATGCCGGGACATGGCTGCGGTGATACCGTGATCTCGTGCATTCCATGGCATGGCTGTACCAGCACAACACCCATCACGCCCCATGACACCGCAGCGCCCTCGCCTCCACAGCCTCAGTGGGACCCTCCATGGGGCGTGGGGCTTTGGAGCAGCACACAGGAGTTGGAGCCCCACCCGGGGTTGGGACCCACCCTGATCATCGGTATTGGGGCCACAGAGGAAGCAGGAGGAGCCCTGGTCTGATGATTGGCATGCTGGGGGTGGGGGTGGCTCACATTCAGGGGCCAGCCCCACACCAGGAAAGGGCAGAGCCTCCCCACAGACGCACACATCTGAGCCAATCAGGGGGAGTGCTGCAGAGACCCAAGAGCCGACCCCCGCCTGGGCCCCGCAGCTCTCTCCATGGGAGCCTGTGCGCCCCGGATGCCACCCCTTCGCATGGCCCGATAGGCTGGCCATGGTGGGGAGCATCCCGGCAGAACTCATCGGCGCCCCACCCCAGTTCAGTGCAGGAGACTCCCCGCCCCACTCCAGGAACCCAGGTGAGCACAGAATGGAGGAGCGGAGCCCCCGCTGGGCCCCACTGCCCCCCCACACTGCCCCACCTGCGGTGACATCCTGAAAGCCAATTGGGCTAGAGTGGCAGGCGGGGGTCCCAAGCTCCCACTGCCTTGCAAGGAAGGCCCCGCACGGGCGGCAAAGCGACGACCGCTACTGAACAGCATCCAGGATGGAGGAAACCTGCCTGGGACGGGCACCCTGCCGGGGCTGCCGAGCACCAATCAGCGCAGAGCCCTGTCCTCCAGGGAGAGCGAGGAGGCGGGTGCGCCCGCTGGCGGCCGTGGAGGGCCCCCACGCCCTGGCCCCGAGCACCGAGATGGAGCGCTGCCTGTCCGGTGCTTGTCCTGGCCAGCGGCACAGAAAGCGGGTGCGCCAAGGAGGCACCCTGGCGATTGCATGACCGTGACGACCACAGGGGTGAGCTGCAAAGATCCAGCCCCGAGGGAGCTGCGGCTTCAGGTCCCCCCAAGCCAGCCCGGCTGGCAGCGAGGGGCTGGAAGGACGAGCCAGCATCCGTCGTGCTGCCGCCTCGCCTTCGCCATCGCAGCCGCACGCTGGCGGGGCCGGTGTCCCCTCGCACGGTCTCCACGGCGATGTCGAGATCTTTCTCCCGGTCAGTCACGCCCGGCTCACGCCCGGCTCACGCCCGATCAGCATATATGTGAGTTTCCCCCCTTTTTCTTTAAAAGAAATGACCCCCCCCCCATCACTCTATACTTATTTCCTTGCATCTGATGTTTTTTGCATTCTCCCTGCTCTTGGCGCTGTTCACAATCCTTTTGGCTTTTAAGACCCAGAATGCTCTGGTGCCACCCGCAGAACACACAGCCGCCTCACCACTCCTCCCGCCGAGACCCTTTGCTTAAGGACAGGAGGGGAGCCCCGGTGGCTCTGCTCGACGCAGACAAGTGTGCAGGATTCGTGAAAAGTCTGGGTAAGAACGTATTTGGGGCAACTGAGACCTTGCTCCCAGCAAAGGCTCTCCAGCCTGAACAGCGGCTGAAATGCAGGCGAGGGGCTGCTGAAGCCCGCTTCTGGCCGTCTGTCCTGACACGGGAGTCCGGCCTGCGAGCAAACCCTGCCTCCGAGGGGGCATCTCTGCCCCGCCCTCTTCAGCTGGCGCCGTAACCTGGGTGACCCTGCCAAGCCCCCTCTGTCCGCTGCAGAGTCCTCCTCCTGCGCAGTTCCCACAGAAGTTGCACACCAGAGCTGGGAGGTTCAAGGCCACATCTCGCAGCGGTGGCTGCAAGGGAGCCCCACGCTCTTCAGCCTGCAGCAAGATGGGAAGCCAGGTGGAGCCAGGCTCCCACATCCAAGCGCCACACTGTTTATGGCACCGCAGTGGCACCGCTGAGTCAGAACAGAGAATCCCAAACCCCTGAGCCATGGCAGGAAGTAGCAGGCTTCTATAAAACTGCAGATTATCATTATGTTTTCATTCATTCTGCAACACATAATTACAGGCGAGATCTCTTGCAAAGTCCTCCTCCATTCCTGTCTCATGTGTCTTCTTTCTTCTTCTTCTTTTGTCAAGCTAAATGTTCCGATTTCCATACGTAAACTAACACTGAAGGCGGCATTGACAGGTGTGTGTCCTTTCTCAGGCAATGAGATTCATCCGGGATACTCCTAATGTGTTCAATTTTCATAATTGGAATACAAAAAATTCCCTCCATCTTTCCTTCCTGTTAATGATATGTATTGACTTTTTCAGTATATTGTAAATTATGCATAAAATGACCAATTTCTGTCCACGGAACAGAGCAGGCGGGGGCAGCGGTGCTATGCAATTACTGGAATGCAATGCAGAACTGCGCTCAGAAGACACCGGGCGGGCGGGCGGGGCCGGGGGCATGCGGGGGGAGGGGAGACGGCAGGAAGAAGGGAGAGACGGATTTCTCTAAACAACAGGCTATGCCGTAAAATGTGCCTGGACAAGTTTGTCCTTTTCATAACTGGGCCAAAGATGTTTGCTTTGAATTTCCAGAACCAGGAGGCAGTACTGAATAAAGGATGTTGCATTTCATGGAGGGGGGGGCTCCTCCGCTCAACAGGGGAAGAGGCTCATTTGAAGAGGAAGCCGAGGATATCACCTTCCGTGTCACCTGCTAGCTTTGGGGAATGGCGCTTATCTCAGTCATGGCATTTTCACCTAAGACTCCCCTGCAGCCCTGACTGGGTTTTTTTAACTGCTTTGATAATCTTCCACAATCTTTCATGTGGCATCCAGAGCCAGGGGAAAGAATATTCTTCTGAAGGCCCCCATTTTTATATAAGGTCTTTGCAAAGAATTATTTGCAGTGAACTGCATTTTCACAAGCAGACCGAGGTCGGACGAGGGGCCCGGCGGCCGGGGAGCCCGCGGCGAGCAGACTCAAGCAGGAACGGGGCCGCCTCTGGGCACCCGGCGCAAACTCTTCCGCGGCGCTCCCGGCCTCTGGAGGGCAGGGCAGGCACACCGGCATCACTTTGTTTCTGGTGCCTCCTGAAAACATCTTGGTTGACCAGTCCGTTTCCATTGATATTCTGTTTTAATATAATGTTTTATACTTTTGTCTTTTTCTAAAAAAAAATCTTTTTATTGTGTTTTAAATTGTTGCACACCACCTTGATGGCTTTTTAGCAGATAAGGCGGTATATAAATGCTACAAATAAATAAATAAATAAATATATGGGGTGTACCCGTTTTAAGGAGACATTGACTCTGGCTGCGTAAGGAGGTCTGGGATCCAGCTGTGGCCTCGGTGGAGCAAGAGTCTGAGAAGGGCCATGCGGGCTCTTCTGGCCGAAGAGGTGCTGGCGGCATCACAAGCCCCTCTGGTCCTGGAACTCCAAAGGAGGCCAGGACATCTAAGGCTGGTTCTGTGGGCAAATCCTCCTCCTTGTCCAATGTGCCCTCTCTGGATCCGTGGCCTCTTTCCCTGTGGATGTGGAGTCAGAGCCTTGGATCGTGACAGTTGTGTGGCTTGGAGGAGGAGCTGCCAGCACCAGCCACATCGGTCAGGGCCCTGCTGGACACTGTGTGTGCACGTGTGTGTGTGTGTGTGTGTGTGTGAGAGAGAGAGAGAGAGAGAGAGAGAGAGAGAGAGTTATCCGTCCCTCTCTCTCTCTCTCTCTGTGAGTGTATGAGAGCGAGAGATGATTTTGTGTGTGAGTTGTGTGTGTATAAAGAGGTGTTAGCAAGTGTTCCTCTGTCTGATACGAGGGAGATTACAATGGGGAAATACTTTCTAGATGCTTAATGCTGTTATCATGTAATGTATAGCCTGTAGTTGGAGGCTCAGATCAAGTTTCTTGAGGAATCTGTTCTGTACACACATTGAAATTCCTGCCAGCGCTTGACCAATTTTCCTTGGGACTAGTCTCAGCCGCAATATTATCCTTCTGTAAAAAGAGCAAATGTTTTCCAAAACGTCTTCTTGGTGCTTGATTCCTTGCTGATAGGCTGCATGTGGGTTTTGTACATGTGACTTGATGTGTAGTCTGCAACTTGGCTTACCTGCTAATCTGCTTTGCACACATAAACATTTAATTCTTTCTCTGTACTTGTGACAAAGTTGGAGTCTAGATTATGTTAGTTTGGTCTTTGAGGGCCTGATATAAATTGTGATGATTTTCCTTACAGTGATGGGACTTGTAGACACGACACATTAAATAACTGAGCACTTTAGAAGAACAGTGTTTTCTGTGGACTTTGGCCCTTTGCCACTGGGAGATTCTATCTATCTATCTATCTATCTGATTTATGAATCACTCTTCAACATCAGATTACCAGGATCATCTACAAATAAAAGGGCAAGGTCATCAAAATGCAGTAAAACATAAGCAACGCTTTAACCAGCAATGAATGAATCAATGTTAAAATGTTCCAGATGGGAAAATAAGAAGCTATTTCTCTGGTGCCGATTAAGTCTCCCTAAGAAGAGAGGATGCCCATCACTGTAGCAATTAGGAATAGCCCCCCCCCCTCTGGCCCTCACCCTGTCCTCACCTTGGGGCTGGGCGTACCTGGAGAAGGGCCTCGGGAGAGGATCCCATGGCATGGGCAGGCTGAGGTAGAAGCAAAAGTTCTTTCTGGGACCTGGTCCCAGGGTGTGTAGGGTTTTAAAGATGAGCTCTGTATTTCAAGAACTGGCAACCTGACTTCCAGCCAAACATTTGGCAGGCAGGGCTGGCGCAAGGCAGTTTGGTGCCCTCGGCAAGATCAGATATTTAGCGCCCCCCCCTTCCCACTTGAGCCCTCCCTCCAGCCCTATGCCCATTATGAAGTAAAAATCCTACACACACTCCCTTAAACTGCAAGCCTATACTCACTTACCTGGGAGTAAGTCCCATTGAACTCAGTGGGGCTTACTTCTGAGTAGACTTGCATAGGATTGTGCCACAAAAGGACTAACAGGAAGATTAAAAAAAAAAAAAGTTGGACTGCACTTCCCACACAAAAAGTGCTGGAAATGCAAATCTAGGGAAACTTTGACGAAAGAAAAGGCTTTGTAGAAGAAACTGCTGGCGTTTGATACAATAGGATTGGGGCCATAGATTTCACATTAAATGTGAAACTCCCTGATCAAGTAGGTTGAAGATGGTTGTCACATAGCGCCTCTTATATGACATTGAAGTCGACATATGACGACTTGATAGGGATAACTGAAACCTGGTGGGATGACTCCCATGACTGGAATACAGCAATTGAAGGGTATAACTTGTTCAAAAGGAACAGAAGCAACAGAAAGGGAGGTGGAGTTGCACTGTATGTTAAAAATACGTATCTCTGCACAGAGATACAGGAAGAGGAGCTTGGCAGCCCCATTGAGAGCATCTGGGTTAAAATAAAGGGGGCAAAGAATAAAACGAACATGGCGGTTGGAGTCTACTACCGACCACCCAATCAAGGAGAAGACGAGGATGGAACTTTTGAAAAACAAATTGCCAGTGTTTCAAGGAGGCACGATGTGGTAGTAATGGGAGACTTCAATTTCCCTGATATCTGTTGGGAGACTTTTTCAGCCAAACATGGCCCCTCCAAGAAATTCCTGAGCTGTGCTGCTGATAACTTCCTCCTACAGAAAGTGGAGGAAGGAACTAGAGGATCGGCTATCCTTGACCTGATTCTAACCAACAGAGACGAGTTAGTGGATAAAGTGGCAGTTTCGGGAACTCTGGGGGAAAGTGACCATGTTATACTTGAGTTCTTGATTCTAACGGAAGCAAAAGCTGAGTGTAGCCAAACACGTACCCTGGATTTTAGGAAAGCCAATTTTAACAAACTCAGAACAATGATTAGTAAGATCCCATGGCAAGTGACTCTCACGAGAAAGGGAGCCCAGGAGGGGTGGGAGTTTTTAAAAAAGGAAATTTTAAAGGCACAATTGCAAACAATTCCCAAAAGGAAAAAAGGCAGAGGGCAACAGAAGAAGCCAATGTGGCTTCACAATAAACTCAAAGACGACCTGAAAACAAAAAAGGACACGTATAGGAAGTGGAAGGAAGGACAGGCTACAAGTGAAGAGTACAGGCAGGTAGCACAGAACTGCAGGAATAGTGTCAGGAAGGCTAAAGCTGAGAATGAGCTAAGGTTAGCGAGGAATGCTAAAAGCAACAAAAAAGCTTTCTTCAGATACATGCACAGTAAAAGACAGAAGAAAGAACTGGTGGTTCAACTACGCAATGAGGATGGCAAATTGATAACAGAAGACAAAGAAAAGGCAGAAGTGTTCAATTCCTACTTCGGCTCGGTCTTCTCCCAAAAGAGGGTCTATGACCCCCCTGGCAAACCTGAAGTGCAGACTGAAGGGGCAGGATTGCAGCTTGAGATTAATAGGCAAATGGTCAAGGAGCACCTGATTACTCTGAACGAGTTTAAATCTCCAGGGCCTGATGAGCTGCATCCTAGAGTAATAAAGGAACTGGCAGAAGAACTCTCAGAACCACTGTCTATTATCTTTGAGAAATCATGGAGGACAGGTGAAGTGCCAGACGACTGGAGGAGGGCAAATGTTGTTCCCATCTTCAAAAAGGGCAAGAAGGAGGAACCTGGGAACTATAGGCCAGTCAGTCTGACATCAATCCCCGGGAAGATTTTTGAGCAGATTATAAAGAAGTCAGTCTGCAAGCACCTTGAAAACAATGCAGTGATTACTAGAAGCCAGCATGGATTTGTCAAGAACAAATCCTGTCAGACTAATCTGATCTCATTTTTTGATCGGGTAACCTCCCTTGTGGACTGTGGGAATGCTGTGGACATTATATATCTGGACTTCAGCAAAGCTTTCGACAAAGTGCCTCATGATATCCTGATTAGTAAGCTAGCTAAGAGTGGGCTAGATGGAACAACTATCAGGTGGATCCACAATTGGCTACAGAATCGGACTCAAAGAGTGCTTATCAATGGTTCCTTCTCAAACTGGGGAGAGGTAACGAGCGGGGTACCACAGGGCTCGGTCCTGGGCCCGGTGCTCTTCAACATTTTATTAATGACTTGGATCAGGAGGTACGGGGAATGCTTATCAAATTTGCAGATGACACAAAGTTGGGTGGAACAGCTAATACTCTGGAAGACAGAAACAAAATTCAAAGTGACCTCGATAGGCTGGAGCGCTGGGCCGAAAACAACAGAATGAAATTTAATAGGGATAAATGCCAAGTGCTGCACCTAGGGAGAGGAAACCAAATGCAGAGTTACAGAATGGGGGACACTTGGCTCAACAATACTACAAGTGAGAAGGATCTTGGAATTGTGGTAGATCACAAACTGAATATGAGCCAGCAATGCGATGTGGCTGCAAAGAAGGCAAATGCAATTTTGGGCTGTATTAATAGAAGTATAGCTTCCAAATCGCGGGAAGTGATAATTCCCCTTTACTCGGCACTGGTTAGGCCTCATCTTGAGTACTGCGTCCAGTTCTGGGCACCACACTTTCAGAAGGATGTAGACAAACTGGAGAGGGTTCAGAGGAGGGCAACAAAGATGATAAAGGGACTGGAAACAAGGCCCTATGAGGAGAGACTGAAAGAACTGGGCATGTTTAGCCTTCAGAAGAGGAGACTGAGGGGAGATATGATCGCACTCTTCCAGTATTTGAAGGGATGTCACACAGAGGAGGGCAAAGATCTCTTCTCGATCATCCCAGTTTGCAGGACACGGAATAATGGGCTCAAGTTACAGGAACCTAGATTCCACCTAAACATCAGGAAAAATTTCCTGACTGTCAGAGCAATAAGACAATGGAATCAACTACCTAGGGAGGTTGTGGGCTCTCCCACTCTGGAGGCATTCAAGGTGCAGCTGGACAGCCATCTGTCAGGGATGCTTTGACCTAGATTCCTGCATTGAGCAGGGGGTTGGACTCGATGGCCTTGTAGGCCCCTTCCAACTCTACTTTTCTATGATTCTATGATTCTATGAAGTCTGCTGCCCTGATCGGGTGTTTTTCTTCTTTTTTTTTAAAAAAAAGACACGATCTCTCTCTCTCTCTCTCTCTCTCTCTCAGATGAAGCTGGTAGTTTTACAGAGGATGATGGCGGCTGTTCTGATTTCCGCTTTTACGGGGCAGGGGCGGGGGCTGATGGCTAAGGGCGCAACGCAGCTGGGAAGTTCTCCTGCACAAGCAGACTATCCTCACGCAATGAATTTCAATGGGACCTGTGCAGAGACGTGCGCGCTCGATTCCGCCTTAAGCGGCTTTGCTATGGCGTCATTTCATTGAAACTTGGGTGGTTGCTCCTCTGGGGTAAGTTCCTTTTGGGGCTTGCATTGCAGCAACTAGCACAGTGGGGGCTTCAACTTAGCGAGAGCTTTCCAAGAAGCGACGATCGCTTCTCTTCTCTACTCCACCCCCCACCCCCACCCCCTGTGAAAATAGTCTCCATTCGCGGCTGCTTAACTCCAGAACCAATCTGGTGGCTGGCGAGGAGGAGGAGGAGGAGGAGGAGGAGGAGGAGGCGGCGGCAAAGGGGCCGATGACGCAGGCAAAAGCAGGCAGACGGTCCTGCGGGGGGAGCAAGAGGATTTAAGGCTAGTTAAGCTCGGCAAAAAATTTTCAAGGTGTTTCTGGCGCCCCCTTTAGCCCCGCGCCCTAGGCAGCTGCCTAGTTCGCCTAGGGCGTGAACCTGCCAACAGCTGCCACCCTGTTGGCAGGTGGTGCTTCCCCTGGTATCTTTGTCATGCTGAGAGTTTGCTCAAGTAAAATTTGCTTGCACCATCCTGTCCTGATGCAAGACTTACAAATCTGGAGCTCTGGCAGAGGTCTGAGGACTTCCTTCCTGCATCTATTAGACAGCTGTGGTTGCTGCCTCTCTCAAGCTTGTCTGATGCATTTGTCTTTTACATGTATCTTCTGACTCTGTATGATGGACTTGGTGGCCGGGTTCACGTGTCAGTCACTTTAAACCCACAGAGGTTCTGAAACCTCTGTGGGTTTAGAGTTGCCCCCAGCCCTGTTTCTGCCCGGCTAATGGCCAGGCACGGCGGGGGCCCGGAGGCGCTGCCTCTCCCCTCGGTCCTCCCGTCAGTACCCCAGCGGGCACCATGGGAGCACCGAGGGCAGCAGAGTGGGGGTGACGGCTGGCGAAAGCACCCCAGCAGCACTTCTCGGCCGCTGCGGCAGCCCCACCGAGCAAAGGGCAAACCCGACCCCTCCCCGCTCACTCTCCTGCTCATTGTGACGCCACCTGGGAAGGGAGCAGACCCCCCCCCCGCAGAGCCAGCGCTCCCTAGCAATGGTGGGGTCACCAGTCACACTCGTACCCTATACCTCTGAGAGATGGAAGACCTTAACCTATATAGCCCATGGGATAGCAATAAGATTGGAGAGTAGAGCTCCGTCCGTGCTACAAAAAAGAGAAAATACAGTGTTTTTCCATGTATAAGACTATACTTTTTCCTAAAATCGTTAGACTAAAAATTGAGGGTCGTCTTATACACGGAAGTAAGCCAAGGAGAGAACCGCGCGGTTGCGAAACTGCCCAGTGGGGGGCGTCTTATACATGGGAGCGTCTTATAGACGGAAAAAATACGGTAAGTTCAGAGACCCCAAAGGCCTGTCCTTGTTGTTCGTCCAGCGAAGCCAGTTTTGACAGTTGTCTTGTGGGTTAAGGTAGGTGAGCTGTGAGCTCCCTTCCATTCCAAAACCCTCAATTCTTACACCCTTTTCCTCCCTGCTTGTCCTATGTCCTAGAGGGGGAGCTCCCCCTCTAGTGAGCGAGCAGCTCCTGACGTGCCCTACACTAATCCCCCTATTGCTCCACCGTGTTTTCCCCTAGTTTCTTCCTGACCATATTATGTATACTGACACATTCTTTGCAAATATTTCCTCCTGTCTACCTCCTGCTTTTCCTTAATCCATGAGCTCGTCATCACTCTGAATACTGACATAGCCTGCAGCCTGATTCCCTGCTGGGCACGTGTTGATCCCTTTCGGCGAACCCCTCCTGTTTGTATTTACAGGTACATGTTATCTTCACTTCAACACAGACATTCCTCCTTTCACAGTCTCTCTCTCACTACTCTCTTACTCTCAGTCCAGAGGTTACTCCAGTTCATACTTGACCAGTGGCCCATAAGCCAACGTTTTGGGCCTGTGTGGATTCTTGTCACTCTTTCAAAAGAGGAATTATTTCCAATCATCACACCTTCTGCCTCCCTTCTCCATCCTTCAGCACCCCACCCCACCCATCGGCCGCCCTCCCCTTCGTCATGACTCTGCACGTGAACGGCTTCCCCACCCACCTGCCCTCTGCCTCCCGTGCCCCATGTCCCAGGGGGCTCCTGCCTTGGCATCTGCCTGCCCCCTCTGTCGTGCTTGCCAACATGTGATCATGTTTCAAGTCAGTTTTTCTATCTTTTACCAAGTGTGAGTGTGTCCCAGTGGCGGGACGCTGGGGTGCTTCTGACAGCACCACATGGGCAGTGCGGAGGGTGGATGCACTGCCCCTAAGCGGAAGGGGAGACGGGCCTCATGCTCGGGGCACTTGTAGGCTGTGAAGATAATTAACAGTGCGCCTCTAGAGAACTGATGCCCCAGAGGTGCCACAGGAATTTGGAGCAAGCCCAGAAAGGCAGTCTCCGGTTCAACACCGCCCACAAGTGTGGCGACCATCTCCCCCATCAGGGAGGCGAGCGCCCGGGGCGCTCTAAAGTAGCAAGTAAGGGAGAGCTTGTGCGCGGGTCCTGGCTTGCGAGGCCGTTCTTTGTTATGGGAAGCAGAGCATAATAGTGAGTTGGGGTGTCTCCAGCAGGGATAGACCATAAGGACGGCACTTGAAACCTTGAAAATGATTGCTTAGAAACATGAGGATCAAATGTTATACAGGGGTTAAGGAGCGCTCCGAAGTAGTCTTTGCGATCCAAGCTTTGAATATTTGGAAAGAGAGGGTGCTCTGATTTGCAGAACGGAGCTGTCTTGTTGAAATGTGCCCCGCCCGTGGCGTCGAGAGGTCTCGGCAAACACAGAAGCTGAGAAGCGGCGTGGTGAACCAGCAGGGGTGGGGGTAGGTGGGAGGGGGCGGCACGGGAGGAGTGACATTAGTTGCTCGGTTGGGTGGGTGCAGAAGGGCGGTCTTGGGCAGACGGCGCACAATGTGTTGCTAAGCAGAACTTGGGAAACGAGTTCACCCGAGACAGCAGGAGCGGAGGGGCATCTTTTGCCCCTCTTGCTGTGCAACTTGGTAGGAAATCGCCGCAAGGCACGGGGAAACCACCATCTGGGTTTGCGCAACACGCTAAACCTCAGTAGGTTAAGTTAACCCTACTTCAAACCATGGCATAGCAGGGCGATTAATAAACCAAACTTAATTTATTATTTATTATTATATTTTTAAATCGCCCATCTGGCTGGTCACCCGGCCACCCTGGGCAATGCGCAATCATGGTAAAATACAATAAAACACAAATTAACACACAATTAACACACAATTAACACAATATCAGTGTTTTAAAAAATCCTAACCCACCCTATATTCCCGCCTGAAAAGCCATGTTTTTAGTGAGCGGCGGAAGTTCATCAGGGAGGGGGCATGGCGGAGGTCACTTGGGAGAGAGTTCCACAGTACGGGGGCCGCCACAGAAAAGGCCCTCTTCCTTGTCCCCACCAGTCTAGCTGCTCTGGCTGAAGGGACAAGGAGAAGGCCGTCCGTGGCAGATCTTGTTGAACGGCCCACTTGGTGTTGCTGGAGATGCTCCTTGAGATAGACTGGACTGGAGCCGTATAGGGTTTTAAAGGTCAAAACCAACACCTTGAATTCTGCTCGGCAAGCAACTGGTAGCCAGTGCAGCTCCTTGAGCACTGGCGTGATGTGGTCCCGCCGGCGGCTGCCTTTAACCAGGCAAGCCGCCGCGTTCTGTACCAGCTGTAGCTTCCGAACCGTCTTCAAGGGTAACCCCACGTAGAGCGCATTACAGTAGTCTAGGCGGGACAATCTTACGAGCTTGTGCCAGCAGGCCAGCCCAAGACCACCTAGAGCTGGTGGCCATCGAGCCTGAGGTCTGAGAATGAGGCCCACTCCCTGCAGTGCTGCCCAAAGTCTAGCCCAGCTGCATCAGGGCAATGACAGTTCCCTTCACAATGAATTATATCAGTTGAGGCAGCAAAGAAGGTGCTGAGGAAAGAAAGAATTCCAGCAAGTGAAAATATAAAAGTAGCCTTTTAAAGAAGCTCAGCAGAGAGAATGAGAGAGCGGGAACTGCTGAGGCACACAGTGGAAACGGCGATGCATTTGCCTTTATTTGTTTGATAAAGCATGAGCTGCCTCCTCCTTCCCTCATCTCTCCATGTAAAGAGAAAGGAGCAGGCACACTGAATGAATGCAGAATGAATCCACGGCGGGAGGGAGGGAGCGAGCGTGAGCACACACCACGACAACAGCAAAAAGTGCAATTCACAGGAAAAGAACAGATGCAAGATGTATATCAAAGCCCATCAATTCTGCATTCCCTGGCAGGGCCTGATCAATTGCATGCTTGTGAAGGCCACAGAACAAGATCCCCGCCTTGTGAGAGGAATTGGGCACATTTTGTGGGATGCTACAGCTGTAGGAAGGGAATGTAACACCCCCCCCCCGCCCAGTTCTGGATGCCTCCTGAGCAAGAGTCCGGACTGGAAAATGCCAGGCTCCCGTCCCTTTCCCTGACCTCGGAGCCTCCAAGGAAGCAGCAGCACGTTAAAATGCGCAGATGTCATCATCATCATCATCATCAGGCGATCACTCGTGACCGAGTAAGATTGTCTTCCGGGATAAAAGGAGGAAATTCTAAAGAAGATTGTGTAGACTCTAGCGATGGGTCCGTAAGTGACTGTGGAGGCCAATTCTAGATCCACACAGCTTCCCACAGTGAGGACACAGGTTACCAGATAGAAGATGGTCCTGTAAAGGATTCATTTGACGTGCTTTTCGCTTAGCACGTTTCTCCCTTTCACCTTGCACTCGGGCTTCTTCAAAGTCCATGGAACCTTTGTGAAAGGCCAACCTCCATTTAGATCGTTCATGGGCCAGAGCTTCCCAGTTTTCGATGTTTATATTGCATTTTTTTAGATTAGCCTTATGAACATCTTTAAACCTCTTATATTGACCACCGATATTCCGCTTTCCATCCTTGAGTTGGGAGTAAAGTAACTGCTTTGGGAGACGGCAGTCAGGCATTCGAACAACATGACCGGTCCACTGAAGTTGGCGTTGAAGGATCATTTTTTCAATGCTAGTAGTCTTTGCTTCTTCCAGTACACTGACATTTGTTCGCCTATCTTCCCAAGTAATTTGCAGGATTTTCCGGAGGCATCGTTGATGAAACCTTTCAAGGAGGTGGAAGTGACGTTTATAGATAGTCCATGTTTCGCAGGCATACAATAAAGTTGGTAATACAATGGCTTCATAAACCAGTGTTTTGGTCTTCTTACAAATATCCCGATCCTCGAACACTCTATGTTTCATTCGAGAAAATGCGGCACTTGCGGAGCTCAGACGATGCTGGATTTCACTGTCGATGTTAGCTGTAACAGAAAGATAGCTGCCAAGATAGAGAAAATGATCGACATTTTCCAGTATTGTCCCACCAAGCTGGATAGATGGCATCACCAAAGGATTGGCTTGCACTTGCTGATGAAGCACTTTGGTTTTTTTGATGTTAAGTGAGAGACCAAGTTTTTCGTATGCTTCTGCAAAAGCATTTAGGATAGTTTGGAGATCATCCTCTGAATGTGCAGAGACCACATTATCATCAGCATACTGAAGTTCCACAACGGAGGTTGTAATTACCTTACTTTTTGCTTTCAGCCTGCTGAGATTAAAAAGCTTTCCATCTGTTCGATGAAGGCTGCAGCAGAGAATGGTTTTCCAATCGTCAGGGTAACCGTGCCATTGGATCTCTGCCGTACTCTGTCAAGTTTGTGTGGTGATTCGTTGTGCACCGATCTCCCCACATAAAACAGTTTCACGCACAGGCGTCTTCCAACCCAACCCATCCAACCCAACCCAACCCAACCAAACAAAAACAAAAAAAGTCCCATGGCGACTGGCGAATGGCAACGGGGGCAGGACTGTGAATCTGGAAGCCCCTAGTCATGGACCAGCACATGGGCGGTGGATGCAGACTCAGTCGCCCTGTTCAAGGAACGAGGTAGTCGAGCAGCTCGGCAGCTGTATCCATGACTGAGCAGCCCTATTTAGGATCCACTCTGCTCACCCCGTATGGGGAGGGGGCTAGAAAAGGTGCCCTAAACATAGTCTACCTCTTTCTCCCCTGACTGGATTACCGCGTCCAGTGGGGTCACCATTTTAGCGGTCGAAAAAGACATTTGAATTTTGGAACATGGAATATACGGACATTGCTGGATAACATAGATAGTGAACGCCCTGAGCGTAGGACTGCTATTATTGCAAGGGAGCTGAGACGGTTTAAGATTGACATAGCAGCACTTCAAGAAACTCGAAGGGCAGGAGAGGGACAGCTGAAAGAAGAAAAAGGAGGTTATACCTTCTTCTGGAAAGGACTACCTGAGCAGGACCGACGAATACATGGTGTAGGCTTTGCCATCAAAAATGAACTAGTGAACTCTTTGTCAGAAGTTCCTACTGGCATTAACGAACGCCTGATAACTCTTCGATTAAAGCTCGCCAATAACCAACAGGTAACTATTTTGAGCGCTTATGCACCAACATTAGATGCTGATGATGACATCAAGGAAAGTTTTTATAGCCAGTTGGACACTCTCCTGTCAGAGATACCTAAGGAGGATAAAATTATCCTCCTGGGCGATTTTAACGCAAGAGTCGGGCGTGACTTTGATT
Organism: Shinisaurus crocodilurus; assembly: GCA_021292165.1. Lineage (NCBI taxonomy): Eukaryota > Metazoa > Chordata > Lepidosauria > Squamata > Shinisauridae > Shinisaurus > Shinisaurus crocodilurus. Next base: position 320,511,922 of record CM037876.1, on the reverse strand, counting down.
TATGGCCAGAAACTATTGGAAAAGACGGAGTTGGTAATAGCAACCCGAACGGACTCTTACTTTTGTCTATATGTGCAGAGCATAATCTCACTATCACAAACACGCTCTTTCGACAAAAGAATAAGTTTAAAACATCATGGCAGCACCCACGGTCAAAGCACTGGCATCTTCTGGATTATGTAATTGTCCGTGTTAGAGATCGCCGCGATGTACTTCTTACTAGGGCCATGGTGAGTGCCGACGACTGCGCAGATGTATGACAAAACAATTGAAACGAGTCTACATCATGGGGATGGGGATGGCGGGGGGGGGGGGACCCCAACCGTGGGAAGGCCATGCCTCGCACTGGGTTTGCAGCTCACTACAACACAGGGAAGTTCAGAAATGGATTTGATGTAGGCTTGATCTCACTCCACATGGCAGACATGCCAGCGAATGCACAAGGGGATCGATCACTCATCCCACACAAATGACCTGAAGACAAATCTATGACTTCATAGTCACCTAAAGACACCTGTCTGAATATACCTTGAGCCTCTGGACTTCTTTCAAGCCCCAGATTGTCACAGGTGGCTTTCTTATTTACTTCATGCGGAAGAGCTCAGTTTCCACTTGCTGGAGATGGAGTAAGCCACCGAGGCCCATGGATCTTCATTCAAGCGATGACGTTGTCCCTAAAAGAAACAGACGTGACGGCAGGCATTGCCGTCCCTACTATTCAGCGGCGGCAGCAGGAGCTGGCTCCATCAGGATTTGTGCAGTGCAGCACGCTCCATCCAGTTCCTTGGCAGAAGGGCATATTTTGGGCCAGGTCCTTTGCGTGCAGGGGTTTTTTGGTTGCCCTGTCTTCATAAAGTTTGAGCTGCCCATCCCCTCTGTGGTAGTGGGCTGGCTCTTAGCCAAGAATGTATGGCTATATCGGTTTCACTTCCTCCCACATTCTTTCTTTTTTTTTTTTTTTAATCCCAAGTTCTTTACATTCTGTGCATCAGGGAATTCGCCAATTTGGGTAAGTTCTTTTAGAACAATGAACGGAACAAAATTCTCACCCATCTGCGCTGGTCAAATGCAAGAGGTGCAGCAGCTCTTCCCAATCCCAGCATGGAGAGGGCCGTGCCATGTAGCTGTTAAAGTTGAGGAGCCTGCCAGGAAAAGGAGGGGGCAACCCTAATTCATGGCTGAATATGCAGGGATTTCCACAGAGACTTTCAAGAGCCAAGCCCCCTGGAAGCCCCGGGCCTGGATGGACAAATCTCGCCATTTTGCTTTCTCCTGCCTTTGATTTTTCTTTAAATCACAATTCCTTTTTGTCCTGAATATGGAGCGCTTTGGTAAATTCTTATCAACTGAACGGAAACAAAATGCTCACCCTTCCCTACTCTTGGCCTCCCTTTTGCCTTCCCCTTTGGGAAGGGTTTGAGTAAAGGAAGGTGATCGGGGGCCTCGGAAGCCATGGGGAGCATGCGCACGCCTGCTGACATGACGAGTGACGAGGCGGGGCCAGGTCGCTCAGAGGCCGAGCCGGCCCGTCAGCCCAGGGCGGGCACCGTTGTTGCCCATTGGGCCTGGGCCCTCAGCCTAACACAGTGCAGCACACTCAGCCACCGAACACTGCATTTTATGACTGCTTCTCTTTCCCATCTGCACAGGGTGAGTGACCAATGCTCACAGAGCGAAGACTGCATCACTCACCCACAAGAGGGAGGTTTCAGCAAGATCATTGGAACCTCGAGGTTTGCAGAAATCTAGTAAAAAAATCCAACTAAACCCACGAATGAGCGTTTTCTCGCATGCCTCTTCCACTTGCAGAATGTATAACCAAAACATCTCTTGTTGGAGTAAGTTTTTCCTGCAGGTCTATCTCAGTTCCAGAACATTTTCAGAAGCCTGTTTGGAGGTTGTTTTCAGTTTAACTTATGCATCTATGCCTGCATCCTTCTTTGCGTTTCTCCTCCAGAAATTTCACCCTCTCCTAATATGTATTTCCCATATTTCATTATCCGTGGGCTTTATTAAAATCATTGTGTGGTGATTAGAATTTTAAATGCATATTTAAAGAGACCCCAAAGAGATGAACTGAATGTTAATAGAATTTAAGACACTCCATTAGCAACTTTATGCCATATTTATAAAATTCACAGACGAAAGCATTTAATTATATATGCTGATGAAATTTGAGTGTAAGAGTCCATCAGCGAATTAGCATCAACATTACAATATTTAGTTTTAAGGTTAAATGCTATATTATCCTCCATGCTTGCTGGAACAACTCATTTATTATGACTGTCAAATTCCTGCAGCTCCATTCATCACAGTAAAGCTGACAATTTACAAGGAGGAGCTTTGCAAAGAAGAGGCAGATCCGGTGCCCCTTTGCAGCTTTCAAGCACCTGGAGGCCTGTGCAGGAATCAGGGCTCCGTTCTGTTCCAAATGGCTCAGGCCAGGGGTCCTCAAACTAAAGCCCACGGGACACATCCGGTCTGCCATGACTGTTCATCCGGCCCGGCGGCTGAGGCTCCCTCTTGCGGGGTAAGTGGAGGAGGGGCGGCTAATTTATAATAATTTTCCATTTAATCAAGTTTTAAAAAAGGACCCCGGTCCTTTTTTTTTTACTTGATCCATTCGTTCATATTTTTTTCAAACTATAGTCCGGGCCCCCAACAGTCTGAGGGACAATGAACTGTCCCCCTGTTTAAAAAGTTTGAGGACCCCTGCTGGAGAGGCTCCTTCTGAAGCGGGCAGGCACGGAGGCACCCTGGCAGGTTCCAACCCTGACCGTGCAGGCAGCCTGTGTGGACAGAGAGCAGAGAGGCCGTCTGCTTCCAGCTCATGCAGCCCCCTTGCGCTCCTATGAGGGCTTTGCTATCACATCCAGTTCTTGTTCCCCTCTCTAGATCCGACATCCTGGAACTGGTAAAGGCACCAAAACTGAACCAGGCGGGGAGTGCAGTCTGTTAAGTTACCCAAGATAAAAAGTACTGGTAACTTTAGTACAACCTGTGAAAGAAGAGTTGTGAAGTCTACAATGGCAGGGAACTATTCAACCGGTAGACAAAAGTACAGAGTGGATAAGCAATCTGGTGGTGATCCAAAAACCATCAGGGAGACTCAGAATATGCATAGATCCAAGGCCCTTAAATAAAGCACTGAGAAGAAGTCAGTTTCCATTGCACACTTTTGAAGATACATTACCAGATCTGTCAATAGCAAGATCTGTGATGCCCAAAATGGATTCTGGCATATTGAGCTTGACAACATTCGCCACACCCTTTGGGGGATATCGCTGGCTAAGAATGCCAGTGGGCATCATTCCTGCCCCCAAGGCATTTCAGAAGAGGTTGACACAAGCCTTGGAGGGTCTGGAAGGAATTCGGGCAATAGCTGATGATGTCCTGGGAGTGGGGAGGGTGATGACCTACAGCAGTGTTCTCCATCCTTGGGTCCCCAGATGTTTCTGGCCTACAACTCCCAGCATGCCCCAGCCAGCATATAAAAGTTAAATAAAACATGTAAGTTTGTTTGGAAACAGAGTCTGTTTGAAACTGTGTGGTGAAGTCCACCAACTTTGAAACAAAGAGGGACTCACTGTTTCCTTGTTGGTGGGCTTTCCAACTTCTGTTCCCAGTGCAAAGGGTTACCAAGTCTCTTGCTGCATCTAGGTAGATCTTTGGCCCTTTAAGTGGGTACAGGAGCTGAGATGCTCTGTGCAACTGATGCCTTGGGATTTTCCATGACTGCTGGTGGCAATTCCAACACCTGGTGTGCAGCACTCTGCAAGCCTGAGTCCCCTCAAAGGGCAAAAGAAGTACACTTTCCTGGTAGCAAAGTGTCCATCGCCTGGTCTTCCCCCCCCCCATCTGCCCCTCCATTCTTCCCTTTCGCAAGCCAATGGCAAGCAAGGGAACTCTTTCCACTGCCAGTCAAGGAACGCCCCAAGCAGGAATGGGTTGCAGATGACGTGGCCAGCGTCCGAGCCCATCTCCTGTACCCTTCAGTGAAGGTGGGGACATGGAGAGACTGAGGAAGAGGTGCGGGGAGCAGCTCTGGGAAGCCAGATGCTTGTGCTGGTCGGGAATCAATGGAACTGCCATCAGGATCCTCCTCGTGTTCCTGCGCTGATGGGGAAGGGATAAAAGGCCTGCGATTTAGAATCATAGAATCATAGAATCATAGAAAAGTAGAGTTGGAAGGGGCCTACAAGGCCATCGAGTCCAACCCCCTGCTCAATGCAGGAATCCAGGTCAAAGCATCTCTGACAGATGTCTGTCCAGCCGCACCTTGAATGCCTCCAGACTGGGAGAGCCCACCACCTCCCTAGGTAGTTGATTCCATTGTCTTATTGCTCTGACAGTCAGGAAATTTTTCCTGATGTTTAGGTGGAATCTAGGTTCCTGTAACTTGAGCCCATTATTCCGTGTCCTGCAAACTGGGATGAACGAGAAGAGATCTTTGCCCTCCTCTGTGTGACATCCCTTCAAATACTGGAAGAGTGCGATCATATCTCCCCTCAGTCTCCTCTTCTGAAGGCTAAACATGCCCAGTTCTTTCAGTCTCTCCTCATAGGGCCTTGTTTCCAGTCCCTTTATCATCCTTGTTGCCCTCCTCTGAACCCTCTCCAGTTTGTCTATGTCCTTCTTAAAGTGAGGTGCCCAGAACTGGACACAGTACTCAAGATGAGGCCTAACCAGTGCCGAGTAAAGGGGAATTATCACTTCCCGCGATTTGGAAGCTATACTTCTATTAATACAGCCCAAAATTGCATTTGCCTTCTTTGCAGCCACGTCGCATTGCTGGCTCATATTCAGTTTGTGATCTACCACAATTCCAAGATCCTTCTCACTTGTAGTATTGTTGAGCCAAGTGTCCCCCATTCTGTAACACTGCATTTGGTTTCCTCTCCCTAGGTGCAGCACTTGGCATTTATCCCTATTAAATTTCATTCTGTTGTTTTCGGCCCAGCGCTCCAGCCTATCGAGGTCACTTTGAATTTTGTTTCTGTCTTCCAGAGTATTAGCTGTTCCACCCAACTTTGTGTCATCTGCAAATTTGATAAGCATTCCCTGTACCTCCTGATCCAAGTCATTAATAAAAATGTTGAAGAGCACCGGGCCCAGGACCGAGCCCTGTGGTACCCCGCTCGTTACCTCTCCCCAGTTTGAGAAGGAACCATTGATAAGCACTCTTTGAGTCCGATTCTGTAGCCAATTGTGGATCCACCTGATAGTTGTTCCATCTAGCCCACTCTTAGCTATCTTACTAATCAGGATATCATGAGGCACTTTGTCGAAAGCTTTGCTGAAGTCCAGGTATATAATGTCCACAGCATTCCCACAGTCCACAAGGGAGGTTACCCGATCAAAAAATGAGATCAGATTAGTCTGACAGGATTTGTTCTTGACAAATCCATGCTGGCTTCTAGTAATCACTGCATTGTTTTCAAGGTGCTTGCAGACTGACTTCTTTATAATCTGCTCCAAAATTTTCCCAGGGATTGATGTCAGACTGACTGGCCTATAGTTCCCAGGTTCCTCCTTCTTGCCCTTTTTGAAGATGGGAACAACATTTGCCCTCCTCCAGTCGTCTGGCACTTCACCTGTCCTCCATGATTTCTCAAAGATAATAGATAATTTGGCAGAGAAGCAGCGGGATACCCGTCACTTGATTTGTTTATTTAATTAGCCTTAGCAGTGCCAAATGCCAGGGAGGGGGCATTCAGTGAGGGGATGCGGGTGGGATGAAATCCTTCCTTGCAAAGCGAGAGACACAATATTCCTGGTTCAGTTGCTTCAGCCAAAGCCACGCCATTGGGTGAGGCCTTCCAGGGAGCCACTGTGACTTCTTATCGCGTCTTTGTTGACATCCCTGCTGCTGTGCGGTGCCCAGCCAGGCCCCGTGGCTCCTCCTTGCCCTGGAAGGAGTGTTCAGCACCACCACAAACCCACTCTTGGCCCCTTGCCAGGTGGGCATTTGGCACAGCAAAGGACACATGCTCACCCCCCCCCACACACACACAATACGTGGATGCTAAGGAGAATGACAATAGCCACTTTGCACTACGAGGGTCCCTTCCCGGCCAGAAGTATCTGATTGTCCACTTTGGAAAATGGGATGCTAGCCTTCATGGACCTTTAGCCTGACCCAGCAGGCTTCTTCTCATGGAAGCAAGGACAAGGGGTCTGGCCAAGGGCAATGAGAAAGGTATGTGCCAGGCGAACCCACTTATAATGGGTGAAGGAAAGCACAAAGTTCAGAAACTACCAGTGAGGCATTTGTGTCTTGCTTGTGGTCCGTGGGAGGGCCAAGGCGGAGCTCTGTGAAATGCTAAGAGCTCCCCTATCCCACCGGAAGTCCTGCTCCTCCTCCAACAGCACCTTCTCCTTGTATGCCCATTTCATGTTTTGGGTGGCCATGGGAATAGTGCTTTTTGGAGGTGGGTGAACTATGTCCTGATACACACTTACCCTGATCACTTCGTTTTATTTATTCGTGATTAAGGATGCAGTCCTATGCATGTTTAGACAAAAAAAAGGACCTACAACTCTCAACATGCTGGCTGGGGAATGCAGGGAATTGTAGGCATTTTTTTCTGTCGAAACATGCTGCTCAGATTAGGGTTGCGCCCTAAATTGGTGTTTACAGCTGGTGTCTCTTTTATTGATTGTATTGTTTTGTATTGTTTTCACATCATGTTTTAGCTGCCCTGGTAGAATTGATGCTGAAGGTTGCAGGATATAATGCAAATAAATAAAAAAATATCAGCAGCATCAATTCCTGGAATATCTCTTGGATTCAGTCATACTCTTTATTCAAATATTAATTTAAAAGTTTCACCAAGAAAATGAACCCTTTCTTGTCAGGGAAGTCAGCCAATATCCTTTCCATGACTCAAATGAGTGTTACTAAACACTGATCACACTCTTCCAGTACTTGAAGGGATGTCACACAGAGGAGGGCCAGGATCTCTTCTCGATCATCCCAGTTTGCAGGACACGGAATAATGGGCTCCAGTTACAGGAACCCAGATTACACCTAAACATCAGGAAAAAATTCCTGACTGTCAGAGCAATAAGACAATGGATCCAACTACCTTGGGAGGTGGTGGGCTCTCCCACTCTGGAGGCATTCAAGGGGCAGCTGGACAGCCATCTGTCAGGGATGTATACAGGCCTGTGGCTTACGCTGGCTCAGCTTGTCTGAGCGTGGAAAGCTAAGCAGGGTGAAGCCTGGTTATTACTTGGATGGGGGACCCCTCCTCTAGTTTCCTGCATTGAGCAGGGGGTTGGACTCAATGGCCTTGTAGGCCCCTTCCAACTCTATACATCCTATGAAATCTATGAAAATCTATGCTTTGACCTGGATTCCTGCATTGAGTGGGGGGTTGGACTCGGTGGCCTGGTAGGTCCCTTCCAACTCTACTATGATTCTATGATCTCACTGTTGTCTCCTGAAAATGGGCATATCCCAGCCCTCCTGCAAGCTGCAAGTCTCCTTTCAACAAACTGGCCCACGAGCACCTTGGCAAAGCCGCGAAGATGGTGCTGATGTCACATTTGGGGAATGAGAAATGAACATTTCTCCGACTCCAGCCAACTCATTTCAACACTTCCTCCCTGTGTCAAACCTGAAATGGGGGCATGAAGAACTCCTGGGGACGGAAAGCAAGAGCTTTGTTTGTTAATCACCAATCCAAAATCAATGTGAGCAGCGTTGCTGGAAGCCATTTCCAATTAATTAATAAATCTAGACTGGAAGGAATACAATCAGCTTGGCCGAGAGGGAAAGAAGGCAGCGGCTGCAGAAGAACCGGGAGAAGGAAAGCGCACATGTCGCTTTTGGGGGTGAGCTTTGCATTTTGCTTGCCTTGATGTTCTGTTCCAAAGTTTAATTATGTGGAAGAGGATTACTGGATCCTTCAAAAGCCTTCAAATCAACAGAGCCGGCGCTGCAAAATGTTGCAGAGCAGTTTGCCAGTGGCGTGAGACACGGCTTTTGTAGAGCCAAGGCTCCTTTATTAAGGAGGTGGCATTTCTGATCAGAGATGTGGGCGGAGAGGGCGGGGGAGGAATGCCCACGAGGAGAACAAGCAGAAGTGTGCCTTTGTGATGGCCCCCTTCCATCACTGCCCCTCCCAGGAGGAGGCCCTCAGAGACTCCGCAGAACAGAAGAGGCAGCAGCAGACGACCAGCTGCGGAAAACCCAGATGGGCTTATGTGATGTTGCTTTCCGGGTGCTGGGAGATCTCCCCTCATGGTGAGATTCGTTACTCTGGAGCAGTGTTCTCCAACCTTGGGTCCCCAGATGTTTTTGGCCTACAACTCCCAGCATGCCCCAGCCAGCATAGCTGGCTGGGGCATGCTGGGAGTTGTAGGCCAAAAACATCTGGGGACCCAAGGTTGGAGAACACTGCTCTGGAGAGTGGCAATGCCTTTTTCCTCAGGTCATATGCAAGCAACAGGGTTTTCCCCCTGGTTGCCCAGTAGTCTGTGTCTTTTTTGGGATTGTTGGGTTATCAGTAGAGGAGGGCGGAGAGGAGGGAACTTCTCTGCAAGGAACCCGAACCAGAGGTGGTACTGGCAATTTCTAGGAAAGGGCAAGGCTGTTGGCGCTCAATCCCTTGAGAGTCACGGAGCACTCCAGGGCCGGCAGCCTCATGATGGAGGATGCAGCGAGATGTTACCTCAGCAAGTGGTTTCGCACCGCTGCCTTTGCTCAGATCAGGGGAGCACGGAGGCGGGGGAGGGTGAACGGGCCAACGGAAGGGGTGCGCCGCTCAACCCTCTCCCACCCCACAAATGCCACTGCGCCGTGGTAACGTGGTGGAGGGGGACCAGCACAAACGAATGGGAGGGGCACAAAGCCCCGGCAAAGGGCACAAGCGGTGCAGAGTTCAGAAGTAAGAAGTGGAACCATGGAGGAGATTCCTAATGAGTCATTCCCAGCTCAGAAACAGGATCAGGTAATTTAGAACTCCAAAATCTGTGGAGAAATTTGAACGAGGAGTATTTCGGCAGCGTTGCTAATATTTAGGTGCCCACAGTCAAATGGCTGCCACTGCCAAGGAATAGAAGGTGATCGGTGTGTATTATTCATGTATGTGTTTAACTGATTAATATCCCTCCTTTCTGCCAAAGAATGGTGCTTGAGTGAGGCAGCTAACAATGAAATCTGGATTAAAAGCAAAATCTTATTGAAAACATAACACAAAAACAAATAAATTGAAAACACAATTAAAAGCACAAGAATAGCAGAAATAAGCAAGAGAGACCTTGCAAGCGGCAAACCTCTGCTCTACCTTGTTCTGACTGCGGGGGTCTCTGTTAGGAGGTCAGCTGGTGGGCGGCGCGGGGGGGGGAAGCTGCAGCCTGTTACCCCTGAATGGCGTGATCCCCCCGCATCACCACCTAGGGTGCTTGCCGAGGGGTTCAGGGTGGGGGGAGTCCTGGCTCTCAGGCAGCAGGCCCTGACCACTGACCAACGCAGCCACCTTCTGCCACTGGCCAGGCTACCCAGACTGGGAACCCTGAAAACACAGAGCAAGGAAACCGACCACTAGAAATTATTAATATTATTATTATCCACAGTATCTGTATACCGCTCCACTTCAAGCAGATTCCGGAGTGGTGAACAAGAAAAAGACAAAAACAGATAAAAGAAACAGAAACAATATGTTGAAAACAGGCCTGTGGCTCACGCTGGCTCAGCTTGTCTGAGCGTGGAAAGCTAAGCAGGGTCAGGCCTGGTGATTACTTGGATGGGAGACCCCCTCCTCTAGTTTCCTGCATTGAGCAGGGGGTTGGACTCAATGGCCTTGTAGGCCCCTTCCAACTCTATTAACATCCTATGAAATCTATGAAAACAAACTAAAATTACATTGGTGGTTGAAGAGCAGAGAAGGCTTCCTGGAACAAGGAGGTCTTCAGCAGGTGCCGAAAGCAGCACAATGTCAGAGCCTGCCTGATCTCCAGAGGCAGGAAGTTCCACAGAAATGGGAGCCGCCACACTGAAGGCCCTTCTCCTGGTGGGCTCCAATTGGGCCAAAGGTCCACAAGGAACCACCAGGAGCAGGCCCTCCATTGACCTCAGCGAAATCCATCTGGTCCCTTGTCTCCTTCCTTCCAGTGGGAGGACACAGCAGAGAAACCCCAAAAGGCCCCATTTCCATAGTGCCTTCAGAAGCGACGTGATGCCAAAGCTGGAACCGCATGGAACAAGTGAAGGACCCACACCGACAGAGACCTGACCAGCTTTGTGAGCTGGCTGGTGCCTGTTAAATTTCTCTCTGCTTGCCTGGATGCTCTCAGTGGCTTCATTTGTAAAGGCCTTCTTACCTGATTCCAATAAAACAATAATGCATTTCTCTTGTCCCTTTTAGAGGAGCAATTTAAAAGTAAATGAGCATCTCAGCCAGGTGGGGAAAAATACGTTTAACTGCCTGCACTTTGCTGCACTGAGGTCCCCCTCGCTCCTCTTTTCTTCCTCCTCCCCCCTCTGTTGTACCATGAAAAGGCTCCTGATCCCTCCTCGTCTGAGGCCATGGAAGGTTTTAACAATGCACCAGACGGCATGGAAATATTTCAGCAGCCACGCAGCAGGTTAGAGGAATATTTATAGGAATAATTGGCTCTCTGTAGGGCCAGCATCCAATCAAGCAGGCAACTCAGCTCTGATTTTGCTAGCATGTTGTGTGGGTGGGGGTGTGGGAGATGCGTCCGCATTCCACGTTGCCCTCCGGGAGGGGATACCGGGAGCACAAGGCTGTTCCCTGACACTAGTCGGATCCCAGGAGAGCCACTGTTAGGAAAGGCAAAGAAGCCAGCAGGGAGGGCCACGGGCTGGGTGCTGAAGCGCAGAACGATTCTCAAGCAAATGCCCCCCCGCCGTGGGGCTCAGGATCGGGGGCTGTTTGCCACATCCACGATGCATGTTCAGAAGACCCATCTGCCTTCATCTGATTTGGAGTTGCCCTCCTGCCCTAGCTGAAATACATGTTCATGTTCAGCTGGAGCGTGGGTATCCAGTATTGAAAGGGATCCCGCCCAGCCACGCCGTGGCCGTGGAATGCAGTTAGTCAGGGGCTGTGTGCATGTTCCATTTTTGTGACTGAACCAGGAAAGCACCGGTGCTGCAGGACTGCGAGAAAATGACCCTCGTTGTAGGGAGCACAGAGCCAGGGAGAGCCTGGTTGCGGGTATTCCAGTCACACGCTGATCATGTCCTGTTTAGACTGTTCCACTGCATGGTGTACATAGGACGGCCCTTGAAGACAGTTCAGAAAATACCATCAGTATAAAATATAGCACCAAGTGGGACTAAGTGGGACTGGGTGTATTGGTCCACTTCTGGGACATATGAAAGGTTCTCGTTTGAGAAGCTTTAAAGTCCGATCAAATAGCGGGGCATTGCAGGGAGACGGTCCCTCTCGAGGGGGAATTTCCCTCCTGGTCTGAGGGGGTCCAGATGCACCTCTGCTCCCACCACCACCACCACCACCCAGCTCGGTGCTGGACCCCAGCAGGATTTTTCTTCCCCTTAGCCGCTCCCTTCCTCCTCCGGCACCTGCTGAGCTATCCATGGCTACTAGTAGGGGTGTGCGAGGATTTCATTTGGGGGTGGAAATGCGGCAAACTGGCCAAACCCGAGCCCCTGAACTTTGTCCCGCTCACCTCCTTCCTCAGCTCAACTCGCATTGGGTGCCGCTGTGCTCATGCCCTGTTGCAGGGCATCCGGCAGGCCGTTGATGCTCACTGGACCGATGCTGGACTAATGGTCCGATCTAGCCGCGACCAGTTTCTTTATGTTCCTACGACCGAAGAAGGGCCGTGTCAGTGAGCGTCTTCCCTTTGCAGGCCTCAGCCCGCTCCCTCTCCTCTCCTAAAGAGTCACCTCCAGCGCCGCTCCTGCCTTCATCGCCCCTTGGGCCTCGCCTGCCACATCGCCCCCTGAGTGTTGGTGCCTGCAGCCACCTGTCCGATGTCGCTGGATCGGGCCCGCTTCCTTGCTGCCGCACAGTGGGGGAGGGGCGAAATGCTCAGGGTGTCCGGAGAGGAGAGCCACATCCTGGGAGTCTGGTGCGGACGGGTCAACGCTCCTTGGGGTGGGGGAGTGGCGTGCCTCTCCTCTCCGAGTAGGTCTGCCAGGCCTCCCTGTTCTCTGCGTGGGTCGGAGGTGAGCTTCCCAACAAAGGGAAGGGGATGAAGTCATGCTGAAATATTTATACCTGAGTCAATTAAAGAAGAATGGGGGTGGGCAAGTCCTGGCCCGCGAGCATTTCCATTTCAAAGGCAAGGACCCAAAAAGCCAGCCACCCAGTCAGCAATCTTAATTTGTAAAGATAACGCAAGATTGAATCATTTCTGAAGGAACATCTCCTTAACGGCTGCTGTGATTCATGTCGGTTGTTAGAGCATCTTCTCCTTGCTCTTTATAACCTGTGATTTGATTCCAAGAATAGGTCAAGATATACATATAAAAAGCCATTACAGGGAATGTGATATAAAGCAGTTAAACAGAAAATCTGTGCAATTGCTCCAGGGGATAGATGAGCACAGAAACGGCATGCAGCCAAAACATGGAGAGAAACTGAGATGTTCTATGAAAATCTTGCTCAAAAAAAAAAAATGCCTACTTTAAAAAATGGATGCTGAAATAAGCCATAAAACGAAATTTGCTTTTTTAAGGCACAGAGCCACATTTCCTTCCAAATGGAGTACAATGCATGATTTGTATGCAGCAGAGTATTAAATCCTCCAACCCAGTGTTCTCCAACCTTGGGTCCCCAGGTGTTTTTGGCCTACAACTCCCAGCATGCCCCAGCCAGCATGCTGGGATTTGTAGGCCAAAAACATCTGGGGACCCAAGGTTGGAGAACACTGCTCCAACCCTTTATTTGTCCTCACACAGTCTCCTGTGGGGTAGCGGGATCACTCTTTTTACAGATAGGAAACGGAGTGGCAGACAATGGGCCCAAGGCCCATGGCTGGTCTGCTGGGCAAGGAACAAACTCCCACAGCCTCGCTCAGGGCACCCGAAGAGCCCCCGGGCCAGTCCCTTGACCACCTGAAGCCAGACTAGTGCTTCTCAGGAGCGGGGCTCTTCCTTCTGCAGCGGCACGCTCCTAAGAGAGGCCCACCAGGTTGGGTTCCTCAAACCACTTCATAAATAAATGGGGAAGCATTTTTTCTTTAAAGTAAGCTATTTGCAGTTAATGCATTTTATATGTGTCGTTTGAGTTAGGCTGGCTGGGATGAGTCTTTATGGCTATTTGAGTTTTAACAGATGGTTACTATATGAAAATAAAAATTGTCTGTTTTTATTGGCGATTTGATATTGCACTGTGTGGGACTCTGTGTGGGCTTTTTGTGCTGAGATAACCATATATGTTTAAAAGTAAATAGTATAGGAATACATGGGATGATAGAGCTAGAAGGGAACTTGGAGGTCATCTAGTCCAACCCCCCGCCCCCCTGCCTCCCTGCACGCGTCTTGCAACTAGTCCAGTACTGCCCAGCTTCTGCTTGATAATGTCCAGTGAAGGAGAGCTCACCTCCCCTCAGGGCAATCTGTGCTCCTGTTGAACAGCTGGTACATAATACTCCGGCATGGAGAGGTGAGACTGGCCGAGCAGGGAGAAGCAAGCAAGCAATGAAATAAAGATAAAATCCAAGCCACCCGGCCTGCGGGTTTGTTGAGGGGATGCTCCTTGCGCATCGGGCCCCGGGCAAGCGAGCTGCTGCCTGGTGGTTGGCATTACATGTGGAGTCTGGCATAATCAAGTGCTTACGAGAGACAGACCTATTCTCACAGGCTTCAGCAGGGATTCCTCACTGAAACAACTTGACAAGAAATCCAAGACTAATTGAATAATCACACGCAGCAGTTGGAAAAAAAGAGGATTAATTATGGTGCAGCTGAAATGAATATTTCAGCCATCATTTGCATTTAATTTGTGTAGCTGACTGACATAGCCAGTATCTGGGATGCAGCGGCGTCTTGCGTCTCGTCCTCCCAGGCTGCGTGACCTTCACCAGTGAATCCCTGCTGGATGTTTACAGAAGGAGGAAGGAGGAAGCGGAACGTGGGGCTGCTGACTCAGGCCAAGCCTAACAGATCTGTGTGTGGCTCCGTGGGAGAAGGGCTTTGTGAGAAAGAGAAATCTGCGAAGCCCCTCCACGGAGACGCCGGGCTTGCCTGGGCACTTGGAGGAGGGGCGGGGGATGGCTCCCGGGCGTCCCGGCCCACGTGTCTTGAGTGCTTTGGTTCACCCTGGTCTCCATGCCCCCCCCCCGGGCAATGCGGACTTGTGCTGGATTGGTCCTGGCTGTGCAGCTGCCCCCCCCCACTCACTGGCGGGGGAGAGCATTGGGGGAAACCATGTTTCATTTTTAAAAATTTATTACATTTATACCCCGCCTTTTTTCCTGCAAGGAACCCAAGGTGGCTTACATAATCCTCCTGCTCTCCATTTTACCCTCACAACAACCCTGTGAGGTAGGTTAGGCTGAGAGTCAGTGACTGGCCCAAAGTCACCCAGTGAGTTTCATGGGCGAGCGGGGACTAGAACCCGGATCTCCCGAGTCCCAGTCCAACACTCTCACCACTGCGCCACACTCAGTTCTGCAGTCAGGAACATGGGAAGCTCCTCTCTTACCAGTTATAAATAAACGGTCAGGGCTGTACTTCCCTTCCTCCTTCCAAGAAGATCCACACAACGGCTTCTGACCAAAAGGCTTTATTGGAAAATGCAAGCCTAGCAAACCGGCTTAAAAGTACAAATGAAGGGGACTGCAGAAATCAATCTCAAAGGAAACGGGCTCAGTCAGAATCCCAGCCATGGAAGAGGGATGACCTATTGTGGAGAAGCTGGCTCCAAACTGGGAACCCCTCCTCCCTCCCCGACTCCGATGACCCACTCCCCTCACTAAGGCGGCTCCTTATTCTGAAGGGCCAGTCTCTTGGAGCGGCTGACATTCCTCAGCTGCTCCATTCTCCTTAGCTGATGTCTGACCCGGGGGGGGGGGTCAGTGGCCCTTGATTCGCCCTCCTCCCGACCAGAGAGCTCAGACTGCTTTGCCACGGAATTTGACACCGACTGATCCTCACCAGGGATGCTGAAGAGGATGCTACTACCGACCACCCAATCAAGGAGAAGACGAGGATGGAACTTTTGAAAAACAAATTGCCAGTGTTTCAAGGAGGCACGATGTGGTAGTAATGGGAGACTTCAATTTCCCTGATATCTGTTGGGAGACTTATTCAGCCAAACATGGCCCCTCCAAGAAATTCCTGAGCTGTGCTGCAGATAACTTCCTCCTACAGAAAGTGGAGGAAGGAACTAGAGGATCGGCTATCCTTGACCTGATTCTAACCAACAGAGACGAGTTAGTGGATAAAGTGGCAGTTTCGGGAACTCTGGGGGAAAGTGACCATGTTATACTTGAGTTCTTGATTCTAACAGAAGCAAAAGCTGAGTGTAGCCAAACACGTACCCTGGATTTTAGGAAAGCCAATTTTAACAAACTCAGAACAATGATTAGTAAGATCCCATGGCAAATGACTCTCACGAGAAAGGGAGCCCAGGAGGGGTGGGAGTTTTTAAAAAAGGAAATTTTAAAGGCACAATTGCAAACAATTCCCACAAGGAAAAAAGGCAGAGGGCAACAGAAGAAGCCAATGTGGCTTCACAATAAACTCAAAGATGACCTGAAAAAAAAAAAGGACACGTATAGGAAGTGGAAGGAAGGACAGGCTACAGGGGAAGAGTACAGGCAGGTAGCACAGAACTGCAGGAATAGTGTCAGGAAGGCTAAAGCTGAGAATGAGCTAAGGTTAGCGAGGAATGCTAAAAGCAACAAAAAAGCTTTCTTCAGATACATGCACAGTAAAAGACAGAAGAAAGAACTGGTGGTTCAACTACGCAATGAGGATGGCAAATTGATAACAGAAGACAAAGAAAAGGCAGAAGTGTTCAATTCCTACTTCGGCTCGGTCTTCTCCCAAAAGAGGGTCTATGACCCCCCTGGCAAACCTGAAATGCAGACTGAAGGGGCAGAATTGCAGCTTGAGATTGATAGGCAAATGGTCAAGGAGCACCTGATTACTCTGAACGAGTTTAAATCTCCAGGGCCTGATGAGCTGCATCCTAGAGTAATAAAGGAACTGGCAGAAGAACTCTCAGAACCACTGTCTATTATCTTTGAGAAATCATGGAGGACAGGTGAAGTGCCAGACGACTGGAGGAGGGCAAATGTTGTTCCCATCTTCAAAAGGGCAAGAAGGAGGAACCTGGGAACTATAGGCCAGTCAGTCTGACATCAATCCCCGGGAAGATTTTTGAGCAGATTATAAAGAAGTCAGTCTGCAAGCACCTTGAAAACAATGCAGTGATTACTAGAAGCCAGCATGGATTTGTCAAGAACAAATCCTGTCAGACTAATCTGATCTCATTTTTTGATCGGGTAACCTCCCTTGTGGACTGTGGGAATGCTGTGGACATTATATACCTGGACTTCAGCAAAGCTTTCGACAAAGTGCCTCATGATATCCTGATTAGTAAGCTAGCTAAGAGTGGGCTAGATGGAACAACTATCAGGTGGATCCACAATTGGCTACAGAATCGGACTCAAAGAGTGCTTATCAATGGTTCCTTCTCAAACTGGGGAGAGGTAACGAGCGGGGTACCACAGGGCTCGGTCCTGGGCCCGGTGCTCTTCAACATTTTTATTAATGACTTGGATGAGGAGGTACAGGGAATGCTTATCAAATTTGCAGATGACACAAAGTTGGGTGGAACAGCTAATACTCTGGAAGACAGAAACAAAATTCAAAGTGACCTCGATAGGCTGGAGCGCTGGGCCGAAAACAACAGAATGAAATTTAACAGGGATAAATGCCAAGTGCTGCACCTAGGGAGAGGAAACCAAATGCAGAGTTACAGAATGGGGGACACTTGGCTCAACAATACTACAAGTGAGAAGGATCTTGGAATTGTGGTAGATCACAAACTGAATATGAGCCAGCAATGCGACGTGGCTGCAAAGAAGGCAAATGCAATTTTGGGCTGTATTAATAGAAGTATAGCTTCCAAATCGCGGGAAGTGATAATTCCCCTTTACTCGGCACTGGTTAGGCCTCATCTTGAGTACTGTGTCCAGTTCTGGGCACCTCAGTTTAACAAGGACATAGACAAACTGGAGAGGGTTCAGAGGAGGGCAACAAGGATGATAAAGGGACTGGAAACAAGGCCCTATGAGGAGAGACTGAAAGAACTGGGCATGTTTAGCCTTCAGAAGAGGAGACTGAGGGGAGATATGATCGCACTCTTCCAGTATTTGAAGGGATGTCACACAGAGGAGGGCAAAGATCTCTTCTCGTTCATCCCAGTTTGCAGGACACGGAATAATGGGCTCAAGTTACAGGAACCTAGATTCCACCTAAACATCAGGAAAAATTTCCTGACTGTCAGAGCAATAAGACAATGGAATCAACTACCTAGGGAGGTGGTGGGCTCTCCCAGTCTGGAGGCATTCAAGGTGCGGCTGGACAGACATCTGTCAGAGATGCTTTGACCTGGATTCCTGCATTGAGCAGGGGGTTGGACTCGATGGCCTTGTAGGCCCCTTCCAACTCTACTTTTCTATGATTCTATGATTCTAAGAGTCCTTGGTCTCGAGTCATGAGTCGAGTCACGAGTCTTTGGACCCGAGTCTCGAATCCGAGTCCTTAGTCCAAAATGGTGACTCACGAGTCACGAGTCACGAGTCACTCCCAAAGCTGACTCCACGAGTCCCTATTAAAATCAATGGGGTTTTTTCCCAACAAAATAAGGCTACTTCAGATGTGTGGTTTAAATAAATTCTAGGCACAAGTGTGCCTTTTTATTTCAAAACTCTGCAACTGACAGGCAGAGGAGGCAGGGAACCCCAAAGCAGGCAGGCAGAGGCCTTTGTCTTGGACAATTCAAACTGTGGAACTGGTTAAGAAGAGACCAGGCAGGCAGAGGAGGCTGGGAACCCCAGACAGGCAGGCAGGCAGGCAGAGGCAGCCAAACCCAAAATGTCTGAAAGGTTGCATTTTAGAAAAATGATTTTAAAAAATAAACTTGCTGTACTTCCTAAAACTTATCCATGTTGCATTTGAGGAACATGATTTTTTCTAAATGTTTGGCCCCCATTCTGGAACGGTGAGATCTCATCACAATTCCACCCTCACTGAACACCCGCTCCACTGGTGATGAACTTGCTGGAACCAGAAACACACTCAGAGCAGCCACACAGAGTAATCTCAGGTCCTTCTTCTGCCTCTCCCAAGTACGCAACACATCAATCAAAATAAATCTTGACACACTGTTGGGGCTGCACTCCTGGTAGCCGTCCATAGTGGCCGAGCAGTGGCACACCTCGCTTCCATGCGCTCTTCGCCGGCAATCACGCTCCTCTCCACTCCTTCTGGCACAGCCCAGGGATGTTGAAGAGTCCTTGGTCTCGAGTCCCGAGTCGAGTCTCGAGTCCCATTAAAAATATTGGGACTCAGGTCCAAGTCGAGTCAGAGGGGGGACTCAGTCCGACTCATGAGTCGTGTCCTCGAGTCCGAGTCCCCATCCCTGATCCTCACTCACTCACTGGCTTATCTCTAAGTCCGTGGCCTTGGCGAACCAGGTGCAGGTTCCCTCCCCACCTCCTCCTCCTCCTCCTCCCCCCCCGTCAGACTCAGAATCTGCCCCCAGATCCTCCTCTGTAGGAAGAGTGGGCCCAATCCCTACAGGCACTGTCTATAGAGACTGAAAAGTTGCCTAGAACAACCTGTGAACACTTTAAAGGCGGGTGACTTTAAAAGGCAGGTGCCCACAGGTACCCACAGAGCCAGTTAAAGCCTGCCACCTGTGGCACCGGCGACCGCAGGAGCCAGAGGAGGGAGCTGCTGTCAGCACCACCACTGTGGATGGCCAGCGGTGCACTGCAGGAATCATCTCAGCGGGGGACACAAAGGACCAAGGGGGCTTCCATAACTCTTGGGGCTCTGGCCGGGCTCCTCTGTCATTTCAGCGCAAACTGAGCTCATCTTGGACTCCCAGCTCAAGAACACACACAGCTGGTGCTGCTTTCCTCCATAACGCCCGCCCTGACACGGAGCCCCCACCAAACGAGGTGAGGCATGGGGCTGCCAGAGAGAGAGTGCTGTCTTCCCTGACCCTTTTACCAGCTTCAGACGGTTTGCCAGCTACAACCATTCTTGGGCAGGGATAGTCTGGCCAGGGGGATCCTTGCTCAGCTGCCGCCAAACTGGATCACTGTAACATGTGGAGCTGCCTTTGAAGACCACCCAGAAGAAGCTTCAGCTAATGCAGAATGTGGCAGATGGAATTTTAACCAGTGTAGCCGGTGTGTGTGTGTGTGTGTGTGTGTCATACTGTTCTGAAGGAACTCCTGTTCTGAAGGAGCTGCACAGGCTGCCTGCTGGCTCCCGAGCCCAGCTCAAGGTGCCGGTGCCAACCGTTAAAGCCCCGCATGGCTTGGGACCCAAACACCTGCAGGAGCGCCCCACTCCTGGTGTCAGCCTGGCCCTGCTCCAGGGTCTTCAGGGGAAGCGCCTCTCCAGCTGCCCTTGCTAGGAGAAGTACATCGTGAGACGCCTGAGGAGGGCGCACCCTCGGTGTGGGTGCCCCGACTGCGGAACGCCCTCCCAGCAGGGCTACAGCTGAGCTGGCGCCCACCCTCGGATCATTTTGCCACCGAGTTAGAGAGCACCTTGATTTGCCCGGGAATTCCCAGTGGGGCTGTATGAGTCAGTCCATTCTCTTAGCCGCCTCTCAACAGTCTTATTATGAAAATTCTGCTTTCGGTGCTTTATTCTGTGTTTTATTTTTTTATGACATTGTACACCACCCTGGTATCTGCAAGGATGTAGGGCAGCATAAAAATACTTGTGATAAATAGGTTTTCTTTCTTCACAGCAATGTATGCCTGTAAATACACAAGCCATGCAGCAAGGTTTCTAACCTTAGGTTTTGGATCGAGCTTACTAATTTTCATATCTCTCTGGCTATGTTCAATATGGCAGCTACAGGCACATTTATTCATCTTCACAATCACCCTGCCAGGTTTGCTCCAAGGCTGTCAGAGCTGCTTATCCGGGATTCCTCAGGAGCAGGGATTTGGCCCCCCGTCTCCCACAGGGCTGGGGGTTCTTAGTCCCCTGGGTGCCATTGGGTGCACCCACCATCCCGTACCCCTTGGCTTGGGCTGAAGGGCCCTGGAGTCTGAAACAACATCTGGATGGCCACCACACCTGCTCCGGCTCCGCCAGCTTGAGTGAGCATTTGTTTGGGTGCAGCAAAGGCAATCAGTGCTGGCTCTGTGGCACCTTAAATGGCCTAACCAATAAGTCCACTGGTTTTTAAGTTGCCACAGACTGAGCTCCTTGCCACATCAATAATCTCTGCTATTTTGGGGACTGCTGAGAAAATGCAATTGTTGTGAGTGACTCACATGAACTTATAATTATACAATAATTATGCATTAAACATGGTTTATAGAAAATATTATGCAGAGTTTGATTTTTGGCAAGCTGGAAAATCAACAGATCCACCGTTAGTGCCTTGCAGTGTTTGAGAAGTCACGTTAGATGAACAGTGGTGTGTGTGTGTGTGTGTGTGTGTGAGTGAGTGAGTGTCTCAGGAGGGGAAGGGTAACAGCAGGGCCGGTGCTACCATTAGGCCAACTAGGCGGCTGCCTAGGGCACCGGGCTAAAGGGGGCGCCAGGAGCATAGGGCTGGAGGGAGGGAGGGCTCAAGTGGGAAGGGGGGGCGCTAAATATCTGGTCTGGCCTAGGGCACCAAACTGCCTTGCACCGGTCCTGGGTAACAGGAGTTGCTGAGTGGGAAAGGAAGGGGAAGCCCGAGGAGTCTTTCTTCCCGGGTGCAGTGAGGAGGATGTGTTGTCTGCTGAAAACACGTGGCCACTTTTTCAGGGCCCAGGCCCCACACAGCTCCCTGGCCGGGCAATAGCCACAGGCTGCAGCGGGGCTTGTCCCAGGGCCAGGCGGTGTGTGTGAGGCAGGCCTGTCCGTTCCCTGGGCCTGGATGTCATGCAGAGGAGGAGGGTGACGAGTGGCTGGAATGAGGGAGGCAGTACCTCCCTCCCCACCCCCAAAAAAGGCCCCCAGAATAGCCCTGAAGGACCTGAGGCAGGGTGGGCACACTGGAATTGCCCGAAAGGAGAACACGCAGCACCAAAAAAGAGAGCACTGGTTTGCATAAAATTTGCATATGCTGATATAGGTATAGATGCTCATTTAGAAATAGTTCTCATAATTCAAACAGACGTACGCAGGGGTGGGGTGGGGTGGGAGAAACAAAGAGGCTCGAGCTCCTTACATTCTCCAGACTTCGCTTCAAAGCTCGACTCCGTTTTCTCCCCTTTTTTGGTTCGTTTGTGCAGGGAAAGAGCCCATTTTTCAAAAAGCATGCGCTGGTCCCCATGGACTGAAGGGTGAAAATAAAATAATAATAATAATAATAATAATAATAATAATAATAATAATAATAATAATAATAATAATAAATATTTCTTACCTGCCTCTCCGTCTAGATCAAAATGCAGTTGCTTAAGTATGCATTTTAAAAATACGCACTTTTAAAAATGCACTTTAAATTGTGCATTTTTAGAGTTGTGCATTTTTTAAAGTGTGCACTTCTTAACGGGTGCATTTTAAAAAGTGCCCACAATGTGAATATTTAAAACTGCATTTTTACAGTGTGTATTTTTTAAAAACAACAACACACAATTTAAAAAATGCAGACTTTTTAAAATTTAATTGTGTTTTAAAAAAACACAATTTAAAAAATGCAGACTTTTAATCATGCATTTTTTAAGTTGTACATTTCGTAATGTATGCGTTTTTAAAAGTGCGTATTTTTAAAAAGTACACATTTTGTGAATGCCAGGCCCAGTCTGGGAAATTTCAGATGTTTTTGGAGAACATGCGCTCCCATCCATGTTTGGGGTTCCGAAGGGGGCATTTGCAAACTGAAATGAAATTCTCACACGTCCCTAGTGCCGACTCAGGCCATCTCACCCTACTAGCGTGGAAGACGGTGGCCTTGCTCGTTCTGCCGTCCGGGTGCTGCTGATGGGCTGCATCAAGGCCCCTGCTTTCACTTCTTATAGTTCTTTATCTTTATTCTGCACTTCTGTTCTTTTTATGGTTTAGTTTTTTGTGGAAATTCATAATAAAAATAAAATTTTAAAAAGCTGGACTTGGACGGGACAGCCCTTCAAATAAAGGGCGCCTTCCAAGCAGAGGACTGCCCTGTGTAGAAGAGGGCACGTGGGCCACCCTACGAAACACCAGCCGTGCCGCGGAGCCAGAGTCCCCACCTGCAAACGCAGATGACGGCAGGGCACAAAAGGGACACTCCCTTTCACATATACCACCAGTAAAGGGACAAGCAGCAAATGAGGAAAAAATGCATCGCTGTTAAATCTAGTTATTGACGGGGAATTCTGCATTTAACACACACCCCTTACTTTACAGTAAAAAAAACCCTTTGGCTGCTTGGAGATTTTCTTTATGATTCTGCATAATAACACATTATGCTCAGTCTCTTTCTCATAATCTGAGGCATGGATTTGACAGATATTGCTGCATATGCCCCTGACTTGTATATGACATAAAATAATGCCATATTTTATTTTATTTTTAAAAATCAAATATTTTGAATTTGCCTTTAGCTAATTTCAGTTGCTATGTCGATTTTTCTGCCATGGCCAGAACACTTCCCAGTACTAAATTCAGCTCAGAGCCAAGAACAATTAATTGCTGGTTCTCACCCTAAGCACGGAGGGTGTTACTGCAGACTGCAGGTGGTAGAAGTTCAGAAGTGGCACCATCGGGAGCCTTCGGCCATGAATGCAAGGAGAGGGCCAGCGCAATAAACTTTGGGATGCTGATAGTTCTCTGCAAACCATTAGTTTATCGACAAGAAAACTACAAGGCAGCTTCTCGCTGAGAGACCCTTTTGTGTTCTCAGCACATGGGGAAACAGTCGATCGATTCCAGATCTGGATGGGAGATTTTGGCCAATTGACACAGCCCTGAAAGCATGTGCAACCCACTGGCCTTGAGCAGTGGACATGCAGAAGGAAGAATCACCAGTCTTTCTCAGTGTGTGCCTCAAGCTCAGCTTGGACTCAGAGCCAATGTTGCAAACTCCCCCCTTTCACAAGGACAGAGGATCTCCGAGACAAGTCAGTGGTGTGCCTGTCATGCTGGATCCCAGGTGGGCCTTTCATGCACCCAAGTCACCAAGTGGGGAACATGCCAGAGCGAACTGCCTCTTCATCACTGCTGGAGTGCAACCACAGCACACTTTTTGTCACTGCATAGCTACTTTCCTACAATTTACAAGCTGAATATGAGCCAGCAATGTGACATGGCTGCAAAAAAGGCAAATGCTATTTTGGGCTGCAGTAATAGAAGTATAGTTTCCAAATCGTGTGAAGTGCTAGTTCCCCTCTACTCAGCACTGGCTAGGCCTCATCTTGAGTACTGCGTCCAGTTCTGGGCACCACACTTTAAGAAGAATGCACACAAACTGGAGAGGGTTCAGAGGAGGGCAACAACAAATTGATCAGGGGACTGGAAACAAAGCCCTATGAGGCGAGACTGAAGGAACTGGGCATGTTTAGCCTTCAGAAGAGAAGACTATGGGGAGATATATGGTAGCACTCTTCAAGTACTTGAAAGGCTGTCACACAGAGGAGGGCCAGGATCTCTTCTCCACCATTCCAGAGTGCAGGACACGGAATAATGGGCTCAAGTTACAGGAACCCAGATTCCACCTAAACATCAGGAAAAAGCTGCCTGACTGTTAGAGCCATACGACAATGGAACCAACTACCTAGGGAGGTGGTGGGCTCTCCCACTTTGAAGGCATTCAAGGTGCACCTGGACAGCCATATGTCAGGGATGCTTTGACCTGGATTCCTGCACTGAGCAGGGGGTTGGACTCGATGGCCTTGTAGGCCCCTTCCGACTCTACTATTCTATGATTCTATGAATTTATATGAGATGGATTTAAGGAAAGAAAATTGGCATATGTCATTGACTGGCTAGTTGTTAGAATGCCTCTTTCAGCCTGATAGCCGTGTGCCAGCTGCATCAGAACCACAATGACTGGGCCTCTCTGAAGACTGCTGTGATTGCCCTCCTTCCTCTATGTGCCACCTGCTGGCATTGTCCCATCCTCCTGGTTGCCGCTGGAGGCAACCAGGAGGATTGTTTCCTTGGAGAACGACACCCCTGGTGTTTGCTTCTGCCTTTGGTGTTTCCTGTTGACAAAGCTTTCTCTTTTCTTAACCCAACGACATTGGCATTTTCCTCCTTGTCACAAACCACTAAACCAATAGCCTAATCCTGAAAGGTACTGATCAAACAAGTGTTCAGTGCTCTGTTTAGCTTGTCTGGAAGATGTTACCAAACAACCTTCCCTGACTGGTATTAAGCTCAAAACCACACAGACGTGCTGGTGCCGAAGAGAGAGAGAAGACACTCAGTGTATAAATATTATATTAGCAGATTCACAAGCAGCTGTGTGGAAAGTTACAAATGCTGGCACACTCCAAGATGCCGAAAGGGCTGGATGCTGGCCTCCTCTCCAAGCACATTTTCCAGTGGCTTCTGGGAAGTGTATTATTTACAACGTGAATTACTCTACTCTTCTGTCGGTCCTAAACCTACTTCACCAACTGACAGCCATGACCCCAAGTTCTATTGCTTGCCACATCATATGTCTTCTGGAATTTACTTTCTGTTATGACTTTCTGTAGTGACAAAATTATGCCACTTTTGCTGTCATAACATTGACATCACTGAAGAGGCCATCAGCTTAGGTTCTGCCACTGGTATTGATTTCTGTGATGCAAGAGGACTTCTTCTGCAAAGAGATAGAGTGAAGGATAAGAAAACATTGGCTCTGCTGAGAGTCTTTCCTGCGGTTCCAGACTTATTTGTAAATCTGTCGTTATTTAGCTATGTTTTGTTTCAGCTATAAAGCATACTTATACTTGAGAATGCCTGACTGCCGTCTCCCAAAGTAGTTACTTTATTCCCAACTCAAGGATGGAAAGCGGAATACCGGTGGTCAATATAAGAGGTTTAAAGATGCTCTTAAGGCTAATCTAAAAAAATGCAATATAAACATCGAAAACTGGGAAGCTCTGGCCCATGAACGATCTAACTGGAGGTTGGCCTTTCACAAAGGTTCTATGGACTTTGAAGAAGCTCAAGTGCAAGGTGAAAGGGAGAAACGTGCTAAGCGAAAAGCACGTCAAATGAATCCTTTACAAGACCATCTTCCATCTGGTAACCTGTGTCCTCACTGTGGGAAGCTGTGTGGATCTAGAATTGGCCTCCACAGTCACTTACGGACCCATCGCTAGAGTCTACACAATTTTCTTTAGAATTTTCCTCCTTTTAAAATCTCCTTTTTGTAAATTTTCTTTTTTTTTTTTTTATCCTGGAAGACAATCTTACTCGGTCACGAGTGATCGCCTGACTGACTGACTGTACACTGCCTGGATATGTTGTACATACCGGGCAGTATAGAACTGTTGTCGTAAATCCATCCAGTTCCAAGATAAGCCATAGTCGACTCACAGTCCGAGGGTCGAAGCCAAAATATATCATTCCTCAATAGAGCAAATGTAAACCAGTTTGGGATCAGGCAAAGTCGTGGTCAGGGTCGTTCCAAGGATCAAAGATACGGAGGTCTGAGGTCGGGAATGTCAGGAGCATCTGGCTGTAGCTGTCTTAACAAACAACTGCTTCCAGCCTCTGCGTGTGTTTGGGACCGGCCTTTTGGGCAGGCGCCGATTGCTAAGGCTGCCCAGCTGGGTCAGGCTGCACTTCGCCTGGCCCCGCCCCAAGCACACTCCGGCCCGGCTGGTCTCTGTCTGGCCTACTGGAGGCACAACAACTGTTTTAAATAGATCAATATTTTGAAATAAATAAATAAACTCGGCGCTGGGCAGAAGGAGCCATTGCACCAGCAACATCCGGGCAGCAAGGAAGACAGCAGGTCCGGTGCAAGGCAGTTTGGTGCCCTAGGCAAGATCAGATATTTAGCACCCCCCCCTTCCCACTTGAGAGCGCTGTATTTTTTTTCAAGGCGTTTCTGGCACCCCCTTTAGCCCTGCACCCTAGGCAGCTGCCTAGTTGGCCTCATGGTAGCACCGGCCCTGGAAGACAGGATAAAGGCGTGTTAGTGCCCCCCCCCGATCTGGAGTGATTTTAAGCCCGTTAAAACTAAGCCTCCCAGGAAGACTCGGATGCAGACGGCCTCGTGCTGCTGGATCTGTGCTGCATATTCTGGTCTGGCATCAGCCTGGACGCCTTCCCCTGGGGGTGAGCATGGCGGGCCTTCTCGATCATCCCAGTTTGCAGGACACGGAATAATGGGCTCAAGTTACAGGAACCCAGATTCCACCTAAACATCAGGAAAAATTTCCTGACTGTCAGAGCAATAAGACAATGGAACCAACTACCTAGGGAGGTGGTGGGCTCTCCCACTCTGGAGGCATTCAAGGTGCGGCTGGACAGACATCTGTCAGGGATGCTTTGACCTGGATTCCTGCATTGAGCAGGGGGTTGGACTCGATGGCCTTGTAGGCCCCTTCCAACTCTACCTTTCTATGATTCTATGATTCAGGCACATGTGATGTGCCCAGGCTAGTCAAGGCGCGTCGGGTGGTCCCTGGAATCTGCAGATTTCCCAGGTGACGCATTTCAGGCTGTCAGAGTGCCTGCCAGGGGACGCGGACTTCCCGGGGAGGGGCTGGGCTGCCTTCTTCCAAGGAAGACTCACCCAGTTCCAGTTCTGGACACAGGTGGGCTGGACCTGACAGTACCATGAATGTGAGAACCTTTAATCATTTGCTTGTGTTTTTGAAGCAGTGGCAGCTAGAATACATCACCCTGGGTTCTTCTCTGTCCTAAGGACAAGCTGGAAAATTGCAAGTTGGGAAAAGTGTCTTCCTATCAATCATATCTTCCCTCTGTGGTAGAGAGAAGGGCAAATCTATTCAACTGTCCAAAATGTTCTGAAGCTTTCCTGGGAAACAAGAATAATTACAGGATAAAAGGTCACAGAGGTAGTTTGAGAAGCTGAATGTTGGAGAGGATGAGAGGGCAGGCCAAATGCGCCCACAGAAGCTGCAGAATTTAAACTGTAAGAACTCACCCAACAAAGCAAAGCAGCAAATGCAAGAGTCTTCCAAAAAGCCAATGCCAGATTCTTCATAAAAGGTGAGACGGGGTTCATCTAGCCTGAAAAGCGAAAGGGACTTGAAATGGAAGGAACTGAAAATATAGAACTCAGGGATGGAATCACTCTTCACTCTTCACTCTTCTGTGGTTTGACGGGGTGGGGGTGGCAGGAACACCCTGATTATCTATTTGTTTGTTTGCTTGCAATACGTGTTATTGTTTTGTTTTCCAGCAACAGGCTTACAGATGATTTTTTTAAAAACACAGACTGCTTAGAGAGCCTTTGTTATTTAGCAGCAGAGAAATACTGTAAATAAATAAAAGTTAAATACATTACATAGCAATATTGAACAAAAATTCAAAGTTCATCCACTTCTCACAAATGGAAAAATGGTTATAGACATTTTAAAAAATAAATAAATCCCATGATAGGGAATGGGAGGAGTGAAGCCTGGGATTTCTGAACCTCGGTTCCTGAGTCGAAGCAGACAGTCTCCAAATCAGTATGAGCTGAATTGGGCCCTTTTCCAAAGCACAAAATTGGGGTCTGAGTCAAACCTTGTGGTTGGAGCACACTGGGCATTCTTTGTATCTGAATGGTAGTCCTATACTGGTCATCTTTGACACTCTTGTAATAAATTTATTATAAGATTCCTCCTATCCATCCAGTGTATTGGCATGTTAAAAGTGTTGTGTCTAGAAGACATGGGAAATCCCAATGGGGTGAGAAGGTTCTTGGAGTTGTTGTAGATCGCAAGCTGAATATGAGCCAGCAATGCGATGTGGCTGCAAAAAAGGCAAATGCTATTTTGGGCTGCAGTAATAGATTCCAAATCATGTGAAGTGCTAGTTCCCCTCTACTCAGCACTGGTTAGGCTTCACCTTGAGTACTGCATCCAGTTCTGGGCACCACACTTTAAGAAGGATGTAGACAAATTGGAAAGGGTTCAGAGGAGGGCAAGAAAGATGATCAGGGGACTGGAAGCAAAGCCCTATGAGGAGAGACTGAAAGAACTAGGCATGTTTAGCCTTCAGAAGAGGAGACTGAGGGGAGATATGATCGCACTCTTCCAGTACTTGAAGGGTTGTCACACAGAGGAGGGCCAGGATCTCTTTTCGATCATCCCAGTTTGCAGGACACGGAATAATGGGCTCAAGTTACAGGAACCCAGATTCCACCTAAACATCAGGAAAAATGTCCTGACTGTGAGAGCAACAAGACAATGGAACCAACTACCTAGGGAGGTGGTGGGCTCTCCCACTCTGGAGGCATTCAAGGTGCAGCTGGACGGCCATCTGTTGGGGATGCTTTGACCTGGGTTCCTGCATTGAGCAGGGGGTTGGACTCGATGGCCTTGTGGGCCCCTTCCAACTCTACTATTCTATGACTCTATGATTCTACTGGCAAGTATGATGTCCGTTTTGAGTTGCAACGATGGATACCATCTGCCAAATCAAAGCCGCAGCTTACAGTTCTCTGCAGTGGAGGCCTGTCTTAGAGGCAGGGCCTTTGGCAGGGGAATCCCAAGAGCAAGGAGGGAAATGCAACCCCCACCCCCTATCCAGCCGCCCCTCATCTCCCTTCCAAACCCCAGTCTCAGCACAAGTCCCCCCAACTCCTCTCACACTGCAGTTTTTGATTTGAAGAACCCTTTGCTGGCCCTCCTGTGCTGGGCTGAGCAAGACCAGAACTGCAGAGCACAATGTAAACTAAAAAGGCTCATGGAAGCAATTCCTAATAACAAATATTTAGCATTTGTTAATTTAAATTTTGGGTGCACACTCCAACCTTTCTCTTTCTCTTTTTTCTTTTACTAGAATAATAGAATCACAGAATAGAAGAGTTGGAAGGGGCCTACCAGGCCATTGAGTCCAACCCCCCCGCTCAATGCAGGAATCCAGGTCATTTTGCTGCCTCCCTCTGATGCAGTTAAAGACACAGGGCCGGTGCAAGGCAGTTTGGTGCCCTAGGCAAGATCAGATATTTAGCGCCCCCCCTTCCCACTTGAGCCCTCCCTCCCTCCAGCCCTATGCTCCTGGCGCCCCCTTTAGCCCGGCGCCCTAGGCAGCCGCCTAGTTGGCCTAATGGTAGCACCGGCCCTGTAAAGACATGCACCAAATCCCAAAATCCAACAGTACATCTTCACTGCAAATGTGGTCGTCACATTTTTCCTAGAATTGGCACAGATCCTTTTAAAATCCCACATAAAAGAAAGTGTGAAATCCAATTGCCTTTGTTTCCTTGAGGTGCATCCGTCTTTGGATGCTCATAGCAATAATGTTACTCCTAATTTAGAGGGGCTAAAAAGTTGGTAGGTTTTAAGAAGATCTATGCTCTTTCATGCAAAAGTATTTATTGATTTTTAGTAATATTATATACTGTTTAATATAATGAAATCCCCAAGTGGTTCACAGATAAATATTTAAAAAACACACATTTAAAATACACTGTTAAAAACAATTTCAACTGCAGTAATAAAACAAAACAAAACAAGGAGGAATAAGATGGAACAGTTTATGATTAACTGGGATTAATTACAAGCCAGGGAACGCCTGCATGAACAAGTGCATTTTCAGGAGGTGCTTGAAACATTGCACATTTCCTGCCTCCCGAACTGCATTGGGGAGTTTTCCAGAGGGTGGGTGCCACCATCGAGAAGGCCCACCATCACAGAACAGCCAGCAAGGCCTCCTCTGAAGATCCTAAAGTTTGGCTGGGTATATATAGGGGAAGGTGGACTGCTTGATATGGAAATGGAATACACCCACATAGGAACACTGGAAGCTGCCTCAGACCGGGCCGGACCCTTGGTCCATCTATCTAGCCCAGTATTGTCAACGCTGACTGGCAGCAATGGCTCCCCCTCCGGGGTCACAGGCTGGATTCCTTCCTCGCCCTGCCTGGAGATGGTGCTGGGGGTTGAACCAGGTGCTCTAACGTGAGCTCTGTCACTGAGCTGTGCGTATGAAGCTGCCTCATCTGAAGTCAGGCCCTCGACCCATCTAGCCTAGCAGTCCCTCCCGTCCAGTCTGCCTGGCATCTGTTCTCGTCTTGAGGGCCTCGGCCAGAGCAAAAGAGGCCTTTCCCAGGATACCTGCTGCTTTCAGGCAGAGATGCTGCCAGAGAATCATAGAATCATAGAAAAGTAGAGTTGGAAGGGGCCTACAAGGCCATCGAGTCCAACCCCCTGCTCAATGCAGGAATCCAGGTCAAAGCATCCCTGACAGATGTCTGTCCAGCTGCACCTTGAATGCCTCCAGAGTGGGAGAGCCCACGACCTCCCTAGGTAGCTGGTTCCATTGTCTTATTGCTCTCACAGTCAGGAAATTTTTCCTGATGTTTAGGTGGAATCTGGGTTCCTGTAACTTGAGCCCATTATTCCGTGTCCTGCAAACTGGGATGATCGAGAAGAGATCCTTGCCCTCCTCTGTGTGACATCCCTTCAAATACTGGAAGAGTGCGATCATATCTCCCCTCAGTCTCCTCTTCTAAAGGCTAAACATGCCCAGTTCTTTCAGTCTCTCCTCACAGGGCCTTGTTTCCAGTCCCTTTATCATCCTTGTTGCCCTCCTCTGAACCCTCTCCAGTTTGTCTATGTCCTTCTTAAAGTGAGGTGCCCAGAACTGGACGCAGTACTCAAGATGAGGCCTAGCCAGTGCCGAGTAAACTGAGAGAGAGACTGAGCCAAGGACCGTCTTCTGCATGCGAAGCATGTGCTCGGCCTCAGAGCGATGTTCCCGCCCCTGTGTTCATCTTCAGATGCACAGGAGGCTTTTGTCCCGACAATGTGCCAGTTGGGTGTGTGCCGTCACCGATGTCGTCACCCCGCCAGGCTCCCTGTGCGCCAGTGCCTCCACATGAGCAGTGCGTTCGGGGCTGGCCCGATCAGCATCACTGGTGGAGAAGAAAATGCTCTGCTGTCATCTGAGCTCCGGCCCCTGATGATGGCTGGGTGCGTACTGTAAAATGCAAGTCCCAGCCCGGCCAGTACAGTAGGGCATGAATCGGCCTTTCTTTCTGCGTCTTTCACAGTTCTAGCATGCATTGTTAATTGTTAGTGTGATGACATGCCTTTTTTTTCTCTCCCTGGGTGCGACACTGTTTTCCTTAATTTTGTATTTTAATTTTGTTTACTGTGGCAGCCATAAAGCTTTCACAAGCAGCTCGCAGGCAAACATGTGATGCTGTTCTTGTGCGCCGTGGTGTCTCCCCTCTTTTATGTATCGTCTGCACAGTTCCTCCGGTAAAGTCATCTGGAGGAACAGATGGGCACTGTAGCGGCGACTGCATTTTAACGGTTTATGAACTGCACAGAGACTTTTTCTGCTAAAGGTCTTACGAACAAACCGGTTTTGCTTATTTTCCAGTTCTTTCAATCTTGGAAAAAGAAGCAGACTGTGGGCGTGATCTGGCCAGACTCGGTTGGTGAAGCAGGTGCGTGTGCACATCTGAAGCTGCCTCGGGCCACTGCCCCCTGTGGCCCACAACTGTCTCACTGCTCTGGCTGGCTGCAGAGCTCTGAGGCCTTTCTCAGCTGGGTTACCAAAGGTCCTCTAACTGGAGATTGATCCGAAGGGGACCTTCTGCGTCGCTGTCCTTAAAGCCCACCAGAGAAGGGGCTTCAAGTGCCAGGGGTCCACATGCACCCCTCCCCAGAGACCACCTTGCATTTACCTAGCCCGGATCTGGGCAGTGGGTGTCCGGAGTAGTATGCCTCTGGCAAAGCAAGGGAGGAGAACTCTGGGGCCCATTTGCACACATACAACAACAGATTCACCACCATCATCATCATCACCATCACCATCACCATCATCATCATCATCATCATCTCTTCAGTATTAATTTGGATGTATAGCTTGCTGTGCCTACATGAGCTTAGGGAAGGTAAAGCGATTCGAGGCAAGGCCAAGACCACACCCGCGGCTTCAGTTGCATACCAAGACTCAGAAGGGCCCGGTGAGCCTGGCAAGTGCCAAGGGAGGCGTCTGAGTGGGGACCCCAACCCGAGACCAGCCACTCGCAGAGCTCTTTTCCTCCCCACTCGCACATCCATCATCCATCCGGTCAACAGACTGGCTCAGGCTGCCTCGGTAGACACAATGAAAGCCCCCAGAGAGGCGCCACGATCAGAGATGGCCATTCTGAGTCCTTGAAGACAAGAGGGCTGTTTGCCGCCAGGAAGAAAAGTGTTTAGCTGTCTGCCCTGGTTGCCTGGCTTCTCCTGCTTACTGTGTTTGTGCAGCTGTGTGTTTTTTCCCCGCTTGTTCCCAGTCTGTTTGTTTTTTATATCCCTCACTCCAAATATAGGTTTGTGGCAGTTCATGATGCCTCTTGTGTGATGCTTGAATCTAACACTCTTCAGCGTTGGTGCTGTCAGATCCCCGGGGTTTTCATCCACTCTCCATAGCCTTCAAAATGCCACGGTGTGTGTCACTTACTTGTGACTCTTTCTGCCTCTCACAAGATCCTAGTGGGGCGCCTCCTGATATCTGTCTGGTGGCTCCAAACAGGCCTTAACTCAGGCAGGTTGAAGAGGAGACTATCCAAGGCAGAGGGGCAGAGGGATGTCCCAGCTCCTGCATCACAGCGAGGTTGGAGTAGGGCTTAGACTGAAAATGGGGCAGGCGGGCTCAGGGCAGAGGTGAGGGGGCACAGCTCAATCGTAGGCTGCATGCAGAAGACCCCAAGTTCAGTTCCCAGACTCTCCAGTTAAAAGGACCAGGTAGCAGGGGAAGGGGAAAGGAAGACCCCTGCCCCACGCTTGAGTCTCTAGAGAACCACCACCACTCTGTGGAGCAGACGGAGCTGGGGTGCATGGATTGATGGTCTGATCCAGCACAAAGTGGCTTCGTGAACTTATATATCAAGCCCATGTCTACATTTGAGTCTGTGCAGAGGCAGGATGACACCCCAGTCTTGTGGTCATAGATATACACAGTGGTGGAGGAAAGGCATTTGCACGGGCTGAAATCTGATCTCTTGGCCCCAAAGACTGGCTCTGGCGCTGAGCATGAGTGCAAACTGAGTCTTGCTCAGGGAAACCTGACTGGCTCTCTGTCCACTCAAGGCAGGTGTTACGACAGAAAACCCGGACGTTAGATCCCTTAGAGAAGGGAGGCTAACCCCACCCTACTGCAAAAGGTTTGGGATCTCTGGCTGGGGTAAAGACGCGCGCAGTTGGGAGAAGTGCACGCTTCGCCCTTTCACACGAAACACAGACTTGACATACTGACCCTACACTGAGATACACTAAATGGAGACACAACACATTTAGAAGGAAAAAGAGCTGTTTATTCAAGAAGAAAGAAAGATAGAGCAGGTACAGCGTCTTCGCTTTTACACAATAATTCAGGCAGCAAAACGCACCTGCTGCATCTCCAGTCATACTCTATAATTGTGAGAGAAAAGGTCCCTGTGCCTGGGCAGCCCATGGAAAGCAAGGGGGGGGGAATGCCCCACGCTGGCAAGGAAAGGGAAGGGCCCATCGCTACCTGTCTTGTTGCTGGCCCCACATAGGAGGGGGGTCCTGCGTGGCGGAGGGGAGCAAGAGGAGGTCGCGTTTATTTATTTAATTTATTTTATTATATTTGTTAATCGCCCATCTGGCCGGCCACCCTTGCAAGTGTTCCTGCTTGCTAACTCTTCTTAGCTAAGCTTGAAGTCTTACACCTTTTCTTGGAACTCCTCATTACCTGAGAGGGGCGAGGAGGGCTGCCTTTGCCTCCCTGATGTTCTTGATCACCGCGAATCGCTCTGCCCTTTGCGTGCCTGAGGAGGAGGGTCTCCCACCCTTTGTGCGAGGCCACGGCCCTTGATGGGTGCGATGGGGGGGGGAAGCCTTTGTAATCCCCCCTCCACCTGATTAGTTTAAGCCTCTGATGGAGCCCTGTCCGGGATTGGGGCCATCCTTTTTCGAGGGCTGTCTCAATCTCTTTTCAGGAATTGCTCTCTTATCCCTTCAGGCCATGTGTGTTAATCTGATCATTGCAAGACTTCATCCGCTGCCCATTCAGGCCTTCCAGCTTTCAATCACTCTTCATTCACGCCGTCGTTTTCATCCTCTGCGCCAGTCCAGCCAGAGGCCGAGGCTGCTCCTTTCTCGCGGACCCAAGCTTACGCTGGCTCCTGGAAAATGTCTATCATTTTCTCTATCTTGGCAGCTATCTTTCTGTTACAGCTAACATCGACAGTGAAACCCAGCATCGTCTGAGCTCCGCAAGTGCCGCGTTTTCCCGAATGAAACATAGAGTATTCGAGGATCGGGATATTTGTAAGAAGACCAAAACTCTGGTTTATGAAACCATTGTATTACCAACTTTATTGTATGCCTGCGAAACATGGACTATCTATAAACGTCACCTCCAACTCCTTGAAAGATTTCATCAACGTTGCCTCCGGAAAATCCTGCGAATTACTTGGGAAGATAGGCGAACAAATGTCAGTGTACTGGAAGAAGCAAAGACTACTAGCATTGAAAAAATGATCCTTCAACGCTAACTTCAGTGGACCGGTCATGTTGTTCGAATGCCTGACTGCCATCTCCCAAAGCAGTTACTTTATTCCCAACTCAAGGATGGAAAGCGGAATATCGGTGGTCAATACAAGAGGTTTAAAGATGTTCTTAAGGCGAATCTAAAAAAATACAATATAAACATCAAAAACTGGGAAGCTCTGGCCCATGAACGATCTAACTGGAGGTTGGCCTTTCACAAAGGTTCCATGGACTTTGAAGAAGCCCGAGTGCAAGGTGAAAGGGCGAAACGCGCTAAGCGAAAAGCACGTCAAATGAATCCTTTACAGGACCACCTTCCATCTGGTAACCTGTGTCCTCACTGTGGGAAGCTGTGTGGATCTAGAATTGGCCTCCACAGTCACTTACGGACCCATCGCTAGAGTCTACACAATCTTCTTTAGAATTTTCCTCCTTTTAAAATCTCCTTTTTGTAATTTTTATCCTGGAAGACAATCTTACTCGGTCACGAGTGATCGCCTGACTGACTGACTGGTCTTCCTTGTGAGCCATAGTCACAACCAAATGATTATGCCCGTGTCTCCTCATAGCACAGGGGTGGACAGTCTATCTGTCAGAAGCTGCACTTGCTACTGGCCAGCTGGAAGGAAGTGCGTCTGGAGTGGACCTGGAGTGACCCTACGCCACTGTCACCAACACCCACAAGCCTCCTGGTGCCATCTGCCCCCCCCCCGCCAGGGGGGAAGACGGGCAGGAGCAACAACACACCAGCACTGCAACTCCTGGGGAGGGAGGGATTCTTCTGTTGGGGCCAAGGCTGGCCTGCGAGTGCAGAAGGCTCCACAGCTGAAGGACAGCTTGGGGGGAGGGAGGACTTTGTCGGCAGGAGTGTGCACCAGTGAAGAGGGAGGGGCCGTGGCTGCGGGGGTCCGGTGTGAGCTCATGTTGGTCTTGACATTCCACAGCATGACTGGGCCCCAGACCCTTCCAAACTACTGCTGACCTGTTTCTGGCTATGAACTAGAAGGCCCGCCACGGTATTACTGACACTGAACCCGCACAGTAGCTGAGCGGCTTGGCACACAGGCAGAAGTTCCCCGGTTCAGTGCCCAGCAGCATCTCCAGGTAGAGCTCAGAAAGAAGCCTGCCTGAAACCCTGGAGAGCCGCGGCTGCCATTCAGTGTTGACAGACTAATGTGGCCGTTCCCCAAATGGCCAGACTTGAGAAATGTCTCTTGAAGTAAGTCCCAACTTTTGGGCCATGAAGCAGGTGCAAATTTTATTAAATAACTACCCTAAAATCTTCTCTTCGTTGAAATACATCCAATACAGCAAGGAAGAGATCAGCTCAGGCTTTCAGACAGACTATCCCTAGGTTCACATGCATGTGGAGAGCATAACGCGGCTGGGCCAAGTTCTCCGGCTGCCATAATCACAACAAGCGCTTCCGGGCTGCATCTGTGGATCAACATTCTATGAATGTCTGACTCTGCCCTGAAGAACATACAAAAAGCGTTTCTGAATCTGCCAGGACTCACACCAGAGTCCCCCTGGGTCCAGACACTGGAGCCCTCAAAGGTGAGCTGCAGAAGGGACAGCGCTGCCTCCCAGTAGTAGTAGTAGTAGTAGTAGGCGATCACTCGTGACCGAGTAAGATTGTCTTCCAGGATAAAATTACAAAAAGAAAATTATAAAAGGAGGAAATTCTAAAAAAATTGTGTAGACTCTAGTGATGGGTCCGTAAGTGACTGTGGAGGCCAATTCTAGATCCACACAGCTTCCCACAGTGAGGACACCGGTTACCAGATGGAAGATGGTCCTGTAAAGGATTCGTTTGACGTGCTTTTCGCCTAGCACGTTCCTCCCTTTCACCTTGCACTCGGGCTTCTTCAAAGTCCATGGAACCTTTGTGAAAGGCCAACCTCCAGTTAGAGCGTTCATGGGACAGAGCTTCCCAGTTTGCGATGTTTATATTGCAGTTTTTTAGATTAGCCTTAAGAACATCTTTAAACCTCTTATACTGACCACCGGTATTCTGCTTTCCATCCTTGAGTTGGGAATAAAGTAACCTAAGAGTGACCCCCTTTGTGGAGGCACCTAGCTCCCAAGAGTTTCTGAACTCCCTTCTGCCTCCTGGAGCAACAGCTGGCTTGTATCACTTTCTTCTGTGGTGGGAAGACTTTGTCACTTCCCTCCCCTCCCCCTCCCTCCAGCTCATGAAGAATTGGCAAGCTGACTGTCTAAGGGTCCCTCGCACGCTGGAGAAACTGACCATCACAGTCCAGGTTCTCCCGTCATTGAAAAATGCCACCCAGAGCCGGAAGCACCCCAGATGCCTTTGCATTCCCTGCCTCTTCCACAGCATCATTCTATAGATATTTACTGAGCAGAGCACACCGTGATTTTTGCATACAGAGCTCCACTGGGGATGGCCCAGAGCGATGAATGAACCCTGCCAAGCTGGGAGTCTCTTGCCATGGAAATTTGTCTGATTCATTATCTTTGCAGTATTACGGCCGAATACAGCCACGTTTCCCTCAGAACTTCATCTAGTTTGCATTGGAGGCCCCCAGGGGAAGCCCTAAGGGCAAGAGGCCCAACTGCAGCATTGCGCAAGATGCTTTGCTCTAGCAACATGCGGCAAATGCACACAGCCAAGGTGTCTTGCATTTTTGTCATCCCCTGTTGACGGGGGTGGGTGGGTGCCTCATATTCCTCAGCCCTCCAGACTCACAGTTTCTGCTGATTTGAGGGACATTCTTTTACATGAAGACAAACAGCTCCAAGCATGCAGCAAGGTGGTCCAACTCATCTAATCAGCCTGAGCAAAATCACACAAGCCAGTTTGCTAATGAAGCTGCATCGCCACACAGGGGGACACCGGGCCTTTTACGCAGCAGGGCATAACCTTCCTGCCTGAGTGTGGCTTCATGAGAGGAAAAACCATGTTGATCTTTCCCAGTCCTGCCTTAAAAGTCACGTCTTCTAGGTCCAAGACAGATCGTTGAGTCTCTCAACCCCTTCAGTCCTGATAATCAGACGCTCTGTGAAAGGCAGAGCAATGTAAACAGGGTTTCCCTTTTGCAGGAACCAGCTCACCTTGTATGGAACTGTGGAGATGTTATGTGGTACAAAGCAGCGCCTCCCAGTATCAGCACAGCCCTTGCAGATGAAAGTGCTCGGTACAGGTCAGGCCAGCGGTCCATTTCATCCGGTATTGTCTCCCCTGACCGAGAGTAGCTCTCTGGGGTCTAGGGCAGCCAGGCCTTTCCCAGCTCACCCACCCAAGATCCTTCCGCTGGAGGTGCCAGGCGCTGACCCTTGGGCCCTATGCTCTGCCACAAGCCATGGCCCTTCCCCAGCCACACAGAACTGCCTCGCGCCGCTTCAGACCACGGCGGTTAGGCAATTCTCAGGAAAGATGACCAGCCTGGCAACCAGAGAGCCTTTTAACTAGAGATGCTGCCTGGGATCACATCTGCTACCATCGAGTAGGAGGGACCAGGGCTCTGCGTTGCATGCAGAAGGTCCCAGGTTCAATCCCCAGCTTCTCCAGCTAGGGACGGAAAAAGTACGGGTGTTGCAGCCCAACATGTCTGGAGGGCAGCTGATTGGGGAAGGTGGGCTCAGCCCCCTTCCCGCCTGGATGCGGCACTGGCTGGGAAACCACTCTGGCCCATCTCTGGGAAGTGCACCAACAAGCCAGGTTGGAGTCCTTCTATCCAGACAAGACCTTTCTTCCCAAGCTGCTTTTTAATCTACTTTGAATCAAGTCAAGTCTAAGCATGTGTAACTGCAGCAATTGCACAGTGCATGTTACTCATTTGTGTTCACTGCTGCCTTCAGTTCCCTCCCCCTCCTCTGCCAAATTTGTGTCTAATAATAATAATAATAATAATAATAATAATAATAATAATAATAATAATAATAATAATATGGTGGTGGTGATGGTGATGCTAATAATTTTTAAAGAGATGGGAGACATTCATGACTGAATGTACAAGGAAAGTAACTTACACTTGAAGAACACTGAATTTTGATGGGAAATGTTTCTGACGGGTCTGTTGTGATATGTATCACATTCACAAGCTGGAGCACATTGTTGACAACATGGAAGGAACAGAATGGCGGTAAACAAGTTTGTTGTGTCTTTCTAGAATCTCGTGCTCTCGCAGGGGTTACTAGCGTGTATGGGAAACAGTATGAGCCTGTCACATGGTTTATGCTTTCTGGTGACGTACTGACTTGTTTTTCTGTCTGGAACCATTTTAGAGAGAAGCAGAACTGTTCTCTCTCTTCACTCTTTTCTTCTGACTTTTGCTTGCTGGACTTATGCAACCATGTAACGTCTTTGCTGAGGTGGAGTAAAGCCAACCTTGCTCCACTGGAATAAATGCTTGCTATGCATTGTACTCTGCACATGGACTGTAACTAGGAATGTATACTCTGTAGAATATTACTTGCTAAAGTAAATAAACAGGTAGAATAGACCTGTGGAGTTACAGCGTTATTTCCTTACTACATGGAATCTACAAACCGGGGGAGCTGGCAGCTGGAATCAGATTACAGGAGCTGGCTGGCTGTTTGCAACCGAAACGCTGCACGCTGCGCAGAGAGAGAGGGAGAGAAAGATCTGAACTTCTGTGTGTGGATTTATGGGCATCTACACACGGGAACAGGATTTTTTAATCTCCCATCTCGCACACACGGGGCTTTGCTGTCATTCCCGCCCCATCAGGGTCACCCATAGATGGAGTTTGACTTTTAATAATAAAACCCGTAGCTTATATGTCCCATTATCCCCATTTTGCAGATGGGGTGGGAGGCTTTGAGAAAGTGTCTTGCCTAAGTGAGACTGTGGTTGAGGCAAGATGAACCCAGGAGCTTTTGAGAGGGATAAAGTGATAGAGCCATAGAGGAACACTTTGCCTTTGAACTCTCTCTCTGCGCAGTGGAAGGGCCAGCACCACATTCTTTTGCTCCTCCTTTGCACCACAGTGTCTTTGCAGTTGCAATTAAGGCCCATTAGCAGCTATTTATAGCGCCTCAGGGATGCTGCTTTCCAGGCCTATTTCTCTGGAGACTTTGGAGTGGGGGGGAGCTTAGATAGCAATGAAGAGCTGCAGGAAACACTCCCCAGCTCCTTGCAAAGTGCACTAGAGTCGATTGTATAGCATTCGTGTCCATGAAACAACATCCTGCGATTATCTCTTTAACTAACAGCAGGCGATGCAAGCCCTGGGTTATAAAAGCACAGCCACGTTGCTATTAGGGTTGTTCTGGAGCGCACTCTAGAAGCAGATGAAAACAGGCCTGTGGCTTATGCTGGCTCAGCTTGTCTGAGTGTGGAAAGCTAAGCAGGGTCAAGCCTGGTTATTACTTGGATGGGAGACCCCTCCTCTAGTTTCCTGCATTAAGCAGGGGGTTGGACTCGATAGCCTTGTAGGCTCCTTCCAACTCTTATGATCTATGAAATCTATGAAACTCTGCCCGTATCACAGGAGGGAATGTTCAGCGTGTTTAGGAGTGGTTTTGACAAAGGTCATAATTACCTGGTTCAGAAGACCAATTTGTCCAACTGCTCGTAAGGCTCAGCAGAGGCGTATTCCTGGCCATGGCTGGAAAGAGGGAGCTGGCCAGATGGGCTCCCCTTGGCCTGGTCCAGCTCCTTCTATGTTCTCAGGGTAGAGATTCTCAGTACATGACACTGGGCCTTGTTTCATCGTGAACCCAGGCAAGATATTTATTCCCAGGTCCATTTTACATTTACAGCGTACAATAACTGTGTTGTTGCTGCTGCTGTTTAAAATGACACAACAATTTGTCAAGGGCTTACTTGACATCTGGCATTCTCCAGGCCTGGGGGCTTGGCAGCATAATTCTGGGGATGGGTGGTGGTGGTGGCTATTTCCTTAGGAACGTAAGAAAAGCCCTGTGGCTGGATCAGACCAAATGCCTCTCCATCCCCGCATCCTGTTTTCCAAAGTGGCCAACAAGCAGGGCATGATGGACCTTTTGGCTGCTGTGAGCAAGGTGAGACAGGAATAAGAGAAAGAGGGCTGGAGACATCTTCATACGTCATGGTGTAATTGTGTGTCTCCTCTACACACACACACACACACACACACACCTTCCAGCAGACACCACTGCCATGTTAGGCAGACATTCCAGGAACAATTGATACAATTGGCCCACCCAGTAAGCCCTACAAGATTCAAGAAATATTCTGTTCAAGTTCATTTGCAGACATCGCAGTTCCTTGTGGGGGTGGATAACACCTCCTAAGAACATAAGAAGAGCCCTGCTGGGTCAGACCAAGGTCCATCTAGTCTAGCATTCTGTCCACACAGTGGCCAACCAGCTGCCCACGGGAAACCCACAAGTAGGACATTAGCGCAGCAGCACCTTCCCACCCATGTTCCTCAGCAACTGGTGTACAGAGGCATGCTGCCTGTGTTACTGGGGGTAGCATCTAGCCATCAGGACTAGTATTTTATTTATTTATTTATTTATTTATTTATTTAGTTATTATATTTATACCCCACCTTTTTTCCTGCAAGGAACCCAAGGCGGCTTACATATTCCTCCTCCTCCTCTCCATGTTATCCTCACGACAACCCTGTGAGGTAGGTTAGGCTGAGAGTTAGTGACTGGCCCAAAGTCACCCAGTGAGTTTCATGGCCGAGCGGGGACTAGAACCCGGATCTCCCGAGTCCCAGTCCAACACTCTAACCACTGGCTCTCCAGTTTATTGATACTCTCAAAGAACTCTAAAAGGTTTGTGAGACAGGACTTACCTTTGCGGAAGCCACGTTGATTCTTTTTCAGCAGGGCTTGTCCTTCTATATGCTTACTGATTTTATCTTTAATAACTCTTTCAACCAATTTACCCAGAACAGACGTTAAGCTAACCAGCCTGTAATTTCCTGGATCCTGAAACAGGCCTTTGGCTTATGCTGGCTCAGCTTGTCTGAGTGTGGAAAGCTAAGCAGGGTCAAGCCTGGTTATTACTTGGATGGGAGACCCCTCCTCTAGTTTCCTGCATTGAGCAGGGGGTTGGACTTGAGGTGGGCAATTAAAAAAATGTAATAAATAAATAAATCTATGAAATCATAGAATCATAGAATCATAGAAAAGTAGAGTTGGAAGGGGCCTACAAGGCCATCGAGTCCAACCCCCTGCTCAATGCAGGAATCCAGGTCAAAGCATCTCTGACAGATGTCTGTCCAGCTGCACCTTGAATGCCTCCAGACTGGGAGAGCCCACCACCTCCCTAGGTAGTTGATTCCATTGTCTTATTGCTCTGACAGTCAGGAAATTTTTCCTGATGTTTAGGTGGAATCTAGGTTCCTGTAACTTGAGCCCATTATTCCGTGTCCTGCAAACTGGGATGAACGAGAAGAGATCTTTGCCCTCCTCTGTGTGACATCCCTTCAAATACTGGAAGAGTGCGATCATATCTCCCCTCAGTCTCCTCTTCTGAAGGCTAAACATGCCCAGTTCTTTCAGTCTCTCCTCATAGGGCCTTGTTTCCAGTCCCTTTATCATCCTTGTTGCCCTCCTCTGAACCCTCTCCAGTTTGTCTATGTCCTTCTTAAAGTGAGGTGCCCAGAACTGGACGCAGTACTCAATATGAGGCCTAACCAGTGCCGAGTAAAGGGGAATTATCACTTCCCGCGATTTGGAAGCTATACTTCTATTAATACAGCCCAAAATTGCATTTGCCTTCTTTGCAGCCACATCGCATTGCTGGCTCATATTCAGTTTGTGATCTACCACAATTCCAAGATCCTTCTCACTTGTAGTATTGTTGAGCCAAGTGTCCCCCATTCTGTAACTCTGCATTTGGTTTCCTCTCCCTAGGTGCAGCACTTGGCATTTATCCCTATTAAATTTCATTCTGTTGTTTTCGGCCCAGCGCTCCAGCCTATCGAGGTCACTTTGAATTTTGTTTCTGTCTTCCAGAGTATTAGCTGTTCCACCCAACTTTGTGTCATCTGCAAATTTGATAAGCATTCCCCGTACCTCCTGATCCAAGTCATTAATAAAAATGTTGAAGAGCACCGGGCCCAGGACCGAGCCCTGTGGTACCCCGCTCGTTACCTCTCCCCAGTTTGAGAAGGAACCATTGATAAGCACTCTTTGAGTCCGATTCTGTAGCCAATTGTGGATCCACCTGATAGTTGTTCCATCTAGCCCACTCTTAGCTAGCTTACTAATCAGGATATCATGAGGCACTTTGTCGAAAGCTTTGCTGAAGTCCAGATATATAATGTCCACAGCATTCCCACAGTCCACAAGGGAGGTTACCCGATCAAAAAATGAGATCAGATTAGTCTGACAGGATTTGTTCTTGACAAATCCATGCTGGCTTCTAGTAATCACTGCATTGTTTTCAAGGTGCTTGCAGACTGACTTCTTTATAATCTGCTCAAAAATCTTCCCAGGGATTGATGTCAGACTGACTGGCCTATAGTTCCCAGGTTCCTCCTTCTTGCCCTTTTTGAAGATGGGAACAACATTTGCCCTCCTCCAGTCGTCTGGCACTTCACCTGTCCTCCATGATTTCTCAAAGATAATAGACAGTGGTTCTGAGAGTTCTTCTGCCAGTTCCTTTATTACTCTAGGATGCAGCTCATCAGGCCCTGGAGATTTAAACTCGTTCAGAGTAATCAGGTGCTCCTTGACCATTTGCCTATCAATCTCAAGCTGCAATTCTGCCCCTTCAGTCTGCACTTCAGGTTTGCCAGGGGGGTCATAGACCCTCTTTTGGGAGAAGACCGAGCCGAAGTAGGAATTGAACACTTCTGCCTTTTCTTTGTCTTCTGTTATCAATTTGCCATCCTCATTGCGTAGTTGAACCACCAGTTCTTTCTTCTGTCTTTTACTGTGCATGTATCTGAAGAAAGCTTTTTTGTTGCTTTTAGCATTCCTCGCTAACCTTAGCTCATTCTCAGCTTTAGCCTTCCTGACACTATTCCTGCAGTTCTGTGCTACCTGCCTGTACTCTTCCCCTGTAGCCTGTCCTTCCTTCCACTTCCTATACGTGTCCTTTTTTGTTTTCAGGTCATCTTTGAGTTTATTGTGAAGCCACATTGGCTTTTTCTGTTGCCCTCTGCCTTTTTTCCTTGTGGGAATTGTTTGCAATTGTGCCTTTAAAATTTTCTTCTTTAAAAACTCCCACCCCTCCTGGGCTCCCTTTCTCGTGAGAGTCACTTGCCATGGGATCTTACTAATCATTGTTCTGAGTTTGTTAAAATTGGCTTTCCTAAAATCCAGGGTACGTGTTTGGCTACACTCAGCTTTTGCTTCTGTTAGAATCAAGAACTCTAGTATAACATGGTCACTTTCCCCCAGAGTTCCCGAAACTGCCACTTTATCCACTAACTCGTCTCTGTTGGTTAGAATCAGGTCAAGGATAGCCGATCCTCTAGTTCCTTCCTCCACTTTCTGTAGGAGGAAGTTATCAGCAACACAGGTCAGGAATTTCTTGGAGGGGCCATGTTTGGCTGAATAAGTCTCCCAACAGATATCAGGGAAATTGAAGTCTCCCATTACTACCACATCGTGCCTCCTTGAAACAATGGCAATTTGCTTTTCAAAAGTTCCATCCTCATCTTCTCCTTGATTGGGTGGTCGGTAGTAGACTCCAACCGCCATGTTCGTTTTATTCTTTGCCCCCTTTATTTTAACCCAGATGCTCTCAATGGGGCTGCCAAGCTCCTCTTCCTGTATCTCTGTGCAGAGATACGTATTTTTAACATACAGTGCAACTCCACCTCCCTTTCTGTTGCTTCTGTTCCTTTTGAACAAGTTATACCCTTCAATTGCTGTATTCCAGTCAGGAACAAATCTATGATCCCCTCCTGGATCCTTTCTTAAAAATTGGTGTTACACTGGCCATTCCCAAGTCCTCTGGTACAGAGGCTGATCTTAGGGACATGTTACATATTTTTTGTTAGAATACCAGCAGTTTCATATTTGACTCCTTTAAGAACTCTAGGATGGATACCATCTGGGCCCAGTGAT
This sequence comes from Shinisaurus crocodilurus, assembly GCA_021292165.1. Lineage (NCBI taxonomy): Eukaryota > Metazoa > Chordata > Lepidosauria > Squamata > Shinisauridae > Shinisaurus > Shinisaurus crocodilurus. Next base: position 320,467,159 of record CM037876.1, on the reverse strand, counting down.
TTATGACAGTCTGGTCATGCAATAGGGACATCGTATTATGCTTGACACATGTGATAAAAGCATGACACCGCCACAAATATGGAGTGGTTGCTATTATTTTTTATTTGTTTTAATAACTTCTAAACTGCCCTTCATCCACAAGGGATCCCAGGGTGGGGCACATACTTTTAAAAAAGTATATTACAAAAACCCATAACAGTTCATACAATAACATTTAGAGGCATAAGTCAATTTTAAAGTATGCTTAACGGTAAAATTCCTAAGTTTGTGTGCCTTAAGGACTCTTATCTCAAAGATGCAGAAGCTGTTTACCACAAGGATGGTCATCTCAAGATGCAGATGGCCATTAGGTCACCTTGGGCTTGAGACCAGTGGGTGTAAATACAAAGAAACACACACACACACAACCCCCCCCCCCCTTGGTCCTGAGTGCTTCAGGGGCTGATGGAAGAAAAGAAGAAGGTGACTATCGAAAGATGGATGTGTTGCTGCCACTGACCACCACCTCCCGCTGCCCTGTTGGAAACCTGTCTGGCTCTGGGGGGTAAAGACAGAGGGCTGATGAGAAAGACTTAGCTGAGCTATTGAGCTGCCGCAGCCAGGTTGGCCTGGCTTCCTTCACTGAGTGTGTCCTTGAATGTCTGTCCGTTTATGCTGGGAGTGCTGGATTTCCAACCAAGCTGGTCTGTACGATTCCAAAATAAAGACAAAGCCATTGCATTACACTTTGTCTGCTTGTCTTGGGTCTCCTGCACACAAAAATGAAAGGTCCCATGGTGATCATTTCTTACCGGGGGAGTTCTTTTCGGGAGAGTTCCAGGGGGAATCTGAACAACCAGTTTGGCCCATTGATCACTACAGTGCAGTGTGTACCTGGACTGGCCGGGGCTCTAGTGAGTGACCTGTCCTGATCCCAGTGCTTTTTTTCTGGAGAAAAAGGTACCGGAACTCTTGGATTACATTTCCTCGGGAGTAGATGGCGATTAAATTGTAATGCAATTAATAGAAGAAAAGGTGCTGGAACTCAGTTCCGGTGAGTTCCACCAGAAAAAAAGCCCTGCCTGATCCTACAAATAAGTTTACAGCCTACAAGGCAAGTGAAAGTGCCACACCCACCCCTATTTCCTCCCCTACATGGTTCCAGGAAGCAGGTTAATCTCTATATAAGTTTAGCAGTAGATTTAACTCAGTTACGCTGCCATCACGTTTCACCTATGGGAAACATCGGGGCTTCCTGCTCATGAGGAATTTTGAGGGAGCATGAAACATATGAAGCTGCGTTATGCCAGGTCAGTCTAGTTGTCTCTTGCCTGTTTGCCTGGTGACTGGCAGCAGTTTTCCAGGGTCTCAGGCAGAGCCAGCTGCTTCCCATCAGCCGCCACCTCAGAGCCCCTTTTAATTGGAGATATACGGGCCCGGACCTGGGGCCTTCTGCATGCAAAGGAGGTGCTCCACCATTGAGCCCCCAATCTCCCCCAGAGGAAGCGAGCAGGGCAAGACTTATGTACATCGCCCAGGGTGGCCGGTTTGCGGGCCAGATGGGCGATAATGATAAATAAATGCAAATAATACATTTATTATTATTATTATTATTATTATTATTATTATTATTATTATTATTTACATTTATTAATCGCCCATCTGGCCGGCAACCAGCCACCCAAATAAATAAATAAATAAATAAATAAATAAATAAATAAATAAGACTCCCTAACTGTCTCAGGCTGCTTCTAAAGGCTTCTAAATGGCCTCTAGTAGTCATGTTGTCCTCCTCTCTACTCGGCACTGGTTAGGCCCCATCTTGAGTACTGCGTCCAGTTCTGGGCACCTCACTTTAAGAAGGACATAGACAAACTGGAGAGGGTTCAGAGGAGGGCAACAAGGATGATAAAGGGACTGGAAACAAGGCCCTACAAGGAGAGACTGAAAGAACTGGGCATGTTTAGTCTTCAGAAGAGGAGACTGAGGGGAGATATGATCGCACTCTTCCAGTACTTGAAGTGATGTCACACAGAGGAGGGCCAGAATCTCTTCTCGATCGTCCCAGTTTGCAGGACATGGAATAATGGGCTCAAGTTACAGGAACCCGGATTCCACCTAAACATCAGGAAAAAATTCTTGACTGTCAGAGCAAGAAGACAATGGAACCGACTACCTAGGGAGGTGGTGGGCTCTCCCACTCTGGAGGCATTCAAGGTGCGGCTGGACGGCCATCTGTCAGGGATGCTTTGACCTGGATTCCTGCATTGAGCAGGGGGTTGGACTCGATGGCCTGGTAAGCCCCTTCCGACTCTACTTTTCTATGATTCTGTGATTCCTTTTCCCATGCAGGTGCTTTCCTCACTTTCCTCTTCCCTTTCCTGACACCTTTTGCACTGCAAAAAAAAGAAAAAGAAAGCCAAGTGGCCTCGTCGGTACATTATGCTTGCATTTCCAGGCACACGAGCTCCCTGCTTGCCAGAGATATGGCTTTCCGCCTTGATGGATGATCCGCCGATGGTGGAGGAGGAACTCCATATGCCATTTAAATCAAGCTCTCCTGTCTTCCCATCTTGTTTTTCACCATAAATAACCTCTGATGGCAGTGGGAGGGGGGGCGTGTATCTGGGAAAATATCACACGGGCCAGAGATATTTTCACATGATGAAGCATCCACAAAAGAAAAGCTGGCCCTTTCATTGCTCAACAGCCCGGACAGGGTTCCTGCCCAACACAGACATTGTTGTTGCCCACAGTTGATGTTTTATTAAGTGTGGAAGAAAACTGAGAGAACTCTGGGCAGAGGGGCTTTCTTTAAACATTGGCCAAACCGTAACATTCTGGCAATAAGACAGGGGGTGCTGAGGTGGGCTAGGGTGGGCTGCTTCAGCAACTCCAGTCCCGTCCCCCCCGCAGCTTCTAAATGTGGCGTGACTGAACTCTGTAGCCACAAATCCTCAGCAGGGGAAATCTCGTAGAGGTGGAGATGGGAGAACCAGGGACGCTCGGCTTGAGCTCCCTGACATTCCCTGAACTTCACCTCAAAGCTCGGTTTGGCTCACTCCCGTTCTAGTTTGTGACCTGCTTTTTGGTGTGTTCAAATGGGGAAAGTTGCACATTTTTTTCAAAAGTTGTGCATTTTGAGAAAGTTACACATTTTGAGAAAGTTGCGCAAGTTGTGCATTTTGAGAAAGCAGTCCATTTTTCAAGTACATATTTTGTGAATATGAACACAAGTTTGGGAATTTGGGAACATTTCCAGAGAACACGCACTCCCGTTCACATAATTCAGGGTTGTGAAGGGGGCATTGTCGAGTGATTTGAGAGCGGAGATGAAATTTTCATACATCTCTTGGTGTGGAAGACGTGGCAGCTTTTGAAGAGGGAGAAACAGAGGAGCAGCAGCTTCTTCCTCCAAGCATTCAGAGGATGAGAATAGTGGCATCTGGATATATTGGCAAGGACGGATCTGCACGGACGTAAGGCCATCCAAGTGAAGGCTGGTCTGAAGATGGACTGAATATGTTTTGGACTGAAAATGGCACCAGTGAAGAAGACTTGTGAAGATTTTCCTTTGCTGGGTTAAAGCTGAACTTCTGCTTGGGTTGAAGTTCTTCCTACCCTTTGGATTAAGGGGATGGCTCCTGGCTTACTGATGGAGCACCTGCTTTGCATGCAGGAGATGCTTGGTTAAAATAAAAATAAAAATGCCCCTGTCTGAGACCCTGGAGAGCTACTGCTAGTCAGAGTTGGATAAATCTATGAAATCTATGAAATCATACTCAGTTAGATGGACCAATGGCCTGACCCTGAGTCCAAACCGGATCCAAGTGGGCTTCCTCATTAAATGGTGCTTCAGAGCATCTGTTTTCTTCCAATGCGAATGCTAAAGGGTCCTTGTTAATTTCCCCATAAACAAGGCCATTTGTCAAAGGAGAATCCGGTGCAGCCAGCCAGCCAGCCAGCTAGGGTAGAAAGAAATATTTTTCTCAGCCTAATTTGAACAAATCCTGCCACGTTTTACACTTGCTCTGTGCATGGGGGATAGTCACAAAGAACAGTTTTAGATCTAATTGGCAAACTTTTTTTTGCCAAAATATAGCTCGGGAATTGTGCATTCAATTCAATTGCGGAGGCAAGGGAAAATAACGTAGGGGGAACTCCCTGGAAAAGGGTGACTGTTAGGAGCAGAAGAACTAGAAGACATTCTGCGCCTGTGGAAGTAGTGGAGCTATGGAACCGCTTCCATGTACTTGGGGACGAGAGCAGAGGACAGCCTGCAGAGGACGAATTACCAGGCACCCAACGTGACAGCGAGCAAGAGGCTGAAGGTCAGTCCAGTGGAGGCAATCAAACCAAGGCCTACAGCAAGAGGAAGAGAAGAGTACTCGTAGTGGGAGACTCCCTCCTGCGGGGGATCGAAGCCAAAGTATGTCGCGAAGACCCATGGATTCGCCAGGTGTGCTGTCCCCCCGGGGCACGGATTAAGGATGTGACAGAGCAGCTGCCGAGGCTCATACAGCCCACCGACACATACCCCTTTCTTCTCTTCCACGTGGGTACAAATGATACTGCCAAGCGGAGTTACAAAGAAATCACGGCAGACTTTGAAGAGTTGGGAAGGGAACTCAAGAACTTTGGGGCCCAGATAGTCTTCTCATCCATCCTTCCAGTACTTGGAAGAGGAATAGAAAGGGAAAGAAAAATACTTCGAGTGAATGACTGGCTACGAAGGTGGTGCCGATGTGAGAGATTTGGATTCTGGGACCACGGGCTACACTTCCTAGAAGATGGACTTCTGGCAAAGGATGGGTTGCACCTCACAAGGACTGGGAAGAATGTGTTTGGCCACAGCATGAGGAACTTAATCAAGAGGGCTTTAAACTGAATCCAACAGGGGAGGGAGACATAAACTCGGGGGTTTCAATGGAGGAAGGCCTCTGTGCCACAATGGAGAGAACAGCTCCAGCGGTGCCCAATGATCGTCTACCACAAAATGTAGGGGAAAAGTCGGAGTATAAAGCACATAGTCTTCGATGCCTCTATATTAATGCCCAGAGTATGGGCAACAAACAAGACGAACTTGAAGTCTTTTTTTTTTTTTTTTATTCATAATAAAACAAACAAACAAACACAAACACAATAATGGACTTCCAATCTTCTCCACAGCTTAATCAACCACAGTTACTCTTAAAATCTTTTCTGTTAACAAAAAATCACTTCCAGTTATGGCAAAAAAGAACCCTAAAAGGAACAAACACCAGAGGTCTCCACTCTCCCCCAATAAACATCAACTATTTAATCTATTAAATTCAACATTTATAGATACTCCAAAAAAGAAAACCTATAGTTTCATTAAATAGTGTTTTCAATTCCAAAATACAGTATATTAAGAATCCCAAAAGTAAAAAGTAACTATAAACTAATTAGCAAATGACCACATACCAAAAGCATTTTGTATTTCCATCGCTCCCGCACTCTCTAGTACCTAACCATCGAATCAATACATTTGTATTATTACAATTACTCATTATTCCTTTCTATCTAAGCAGAAATTCCTTCACTTTTAATCTCCAAGATATTTTTTTTTAAAGGAAAGAAAAGAAAGATAAGTCTAAAAAATTAAGAAATAAGTGACGTCTGACAGAACAGCAGAAGCACATAAGCCATCATGCTACTTATAGAACCAAAAAAAACAAAAGACCTTCCCCTTTAATACTTCAAAAAGACGAACTTGAACTCTTGATACATGAGGGCAAGTACGACTTGATAGGGATAACTGAAACCTGGTGGGATGACTCCCATGGCTGGAATACAGCAATTGAAGGGTATAACTTGATCAAAAGGAACAGAAGCAACAGAAAGGGAGGTGGAGTTGCGCTGTATGTTAAAGATACGTTTCTCTGCACAGAAATACAGGAAGAGGAGCTTCGCAGCCCCATTGAGGGCATCTGGGTTAAAATAAAGGGGGCAAAGAATAAAACGAACATGGCAGTTGGAGTCGACCACCCAATCAAGGAGAAGACGAGCATGGCCCCTCCAAGAAATTCCTGAGTTGTGCTGCTGATAACTTCCTCCTACAGAAAGCGGAGGAAGGAACTAAAGGATCGGCTATCCTTGACCTGATTCTAACCAACAGAGACGAGTTAGTGGATAAAGTGGCAGTTTTGGGAACTCTGGGGAAAAGTGACCATGTTATACTTGAGTTCTTGATTCTAAGGGGAGCAAAAGCTGAGTGTAGCCAAACACATACCCTGGATTTTAGGAAAGCCAATTTTAACAAACTCAGAACAATGATAAGTGAGGTCCCATGGCAAGCGACCCTAATGAGTAAAGGAGCCCAGGAGGGGTGGGAGTTTTTAAAAAAGGAAATTTTAAAGGCACAATTGCAAACAATTCCCACAAGGAGAAAAGGCAGAGGGCAACAGAAGAAGCCAATGTGGCTTCACAATAAACTCAAAGATGACCTGAAAACAAAAAAGGACACATATAGGAAGTGGAAGGAAGGACAGGCTACAAGGGAAGAGTACAGGCAGGTGGCACAGAACTGCAGGAATAGTGTCAGGAAGGCTAAAGCTGAGAATGAGCTAAGGTTAGCGAGGGATGCTAAAAACAACAAGAAAGCTTTCTTCAGATACGTGCATAGTAAAAGACAGAGGAAAGAAATGGTGGTTCAACTACGTGATGAGGATGGCAAATTGATAACAGAAGACAAGGAAAAGGCAGAAGTGTTCAATTCCTACTTCGGCTCGGTCTTCTCCCAAAAGAGGGTCTATGACCCCCCTGGCAAACCTGAAGAGCAGATGGAAGGGGCAGGATTGCAGCTTGAGATTGATAGGCAAATGGTCAAGGAGCACCTGATTACTCTGAACGAGTTTAAATCTCCAGGGCCTGACGAGCTGCATCCTAGAGTAATAAAGGAACTGGCTGAAGAACTCTCAGAACCACTGTCTATTATCTTTGAGAAATCATGGAGGACAGGTGAAGTGCCAGATGACTGGAGGAGGGCAAATGTTGTTCCCATCTTCAAAAAGGGCAAGAAGGAGGAACCTGGGAACTATAGGCCAGTCAGTCTGACATCAATCCCTGGGAAGATTTTGGAGCAGATTATAAAGAAGTCAGTCTGCAAGCACCTTGAAAGCAATGCAGTGATTACTAGAAGCCAGCATGGATTTGTCAAGAACAAATCCTGCCAGACTAATCTGATCTCATTTTTTGACCAGGTAACCTCCCTTGTGGACTGTGGGAATGCTGTGAACATTATATACCTGGACTTCAGCAAAGCTTTCGACAAAGTGCCTCATGATATCCTGATTAGCAAGCTAGCTAAAAGTGGGCTAGATGGAACAACTATCAGGTGGATCCACAATTGGCTACAGAATCAGACTCAAAGAGTGCTTATCAATGGTTCCTTCTCAAACTGGGGAGAGGTAACGAGCGGGGTACCACAGGGCTCGGTCCTGGGCCCGGTGCTCTTCAACATTTTTATTAATGACTTGGATCAGGAGGTGCAGGGAATGCTTATCAAATTTGCAGATGACACAAAGTTGGGTGGAACAGCTAATACTCTGGAAGAAAGAAACAAAATTCAAGGAGATCTCGATAGGCTGGAGCGCTGGGCCGAAAACAACAGAATGAAATTTAACAGGGATAAATGCCAAGTGCTGCACCTAGGGAGAGGAAACCAAATGCAGAGTTACAGAATGGGGGACACTTGGCTCAACAATACTACAAGTGAGAAGGATCTTGGAATTGTTGTAGATCACAAACTGAATATGAGCCAGCAATGCGATGTGGCTGCAAAGAAGGCAAATGCTATTTTGGGCTGCATTAATAGAAGTATTGCTTCCAAATCACGGGAAGTGATAATTCCCCTTTACTCGGCACTAGTTAGGCCTCATCTTGAGTATTGCGTCCAGTTCTGGGCACCACACTTTAAGAAGGACGTAGACAAACTGGAGAGGGTTCAGAGGAGGGCAACAAGGATGATAAGGGGACTGGAAACAAGGCCCTATGAGGAGAGACTGAAAGAACTGGGCCTGTTTAGCCTTCAGAATAGGAGACTGAGGGGAGATATGATCGCACTCTTCCAGTATTCGAAGGGTTGTCACACAGAGGAGGGCCAGGATCTCTTCTCGATCATCCCAGTTTGCAGGACACGGAATAATGGGCTCAAGTTACAGGAACCCAGATTCCACCTAAATATCAGGAAAAATTTCCTGACTGTCAGAGCAATAAGACAATGGAACCAACTACCTAGGGAGGTGGTGGCTCTCCCACTCTGGAGGCATTCAAGGTGCAGCTGGGCAGCCATCTGTCAGGGATGCTTTGACCTGGATTCCTGCACTGAGCAGGGGGTTGGACTCGATGGCCTGGTAGGCCCCTTCCAACTCTACTTTTCTACGATTCTATGATTATATGATCATTTCGCTGTGCAGCTCAGTCCCTGCAATTTCCTGAGAGGTGTATGAACCCAGCCCCACGGGCATTCCACATTGGGGCGGGGGGGAGGAGAGACCATAAAACTGCAAAGGTTTCTATAAAGTTGACTACTTATGATTGGGGATGGAATCTGGAACTTGCATATTTAGTTCTCATTAAGAGAGCCAGCACTGAGACTAGGGAAGGAGACATCTGGTTTTAACTGTGGGACGCTGAGTTCGAGCCCCACCATGTGTGTTTGGCCTTCGGCGACTGACAGCCTCCTCCAAATTTCTCCAGATTCTTCTTCCATTTCTGCCTATGCCTGCCCCTTGCGTAGCTGTGTCCCACAGGCACACAAGAAAAATCACTAATTTTGTGAGAACCCAAACATTTCTACCAGAATAGTCTTGTTCCATTAATGACCTAATTTTTCTGGAATATTTTCTGCATACTTAATCTGCACTCACACTTGAGTTTCATGGGCTGCAGTGCTCGGCCCTTCAGATGCAGTGCTCGGCCCTCCATGGAAAGAACACAGGCTCTGTTCCAAGGGAAGGGGGTTAGATCCGGATGCTGGGTACAGATGTGTGTGTTTCCCCCCTTTTGGCCCACAAGCTGTATGAAGTTTTATTGTGGTACAAAGCCCGCTTAGAAGCCCACTTCCAGCCCTGGGGTTACACAGGCTGGACATGTACAGTGCAATCCCATGCACGTCCATTCAAAGTGAGTTCAATGTGCACAGCGTTGCAGCCTTCATGCATCAGCTGAGCTTGTGCCTTCACTCCATCGGCCCTTGGGCATTCCCTTGCCTCTTGAGGTGGGGACGATCCAGCTGGAGCAGGGCGCCTCCGCCCCTGCGAATCCATCGGCTGAGAATTTGCCTCAGGAGCAGCTCAGCCTGTGTCCCCCGTTTGCTTGACCCCAGGAGAGGCTGGCCACCCACTCGGGGCAGAGGACGGTCCCACAGGAGGCCAGCAGTCAGCAGCACCGGCCTCGCAGATCCATCTCCGTCAGTGCATAAAACATCCTTGGTGTGACATTTTAAAGAAGGGTTTCCCCAGGGCCAGGATGATGAACACGTTTCCACGAAAGCTGGTGCTGCTGCCTGTGACCTGCTTCCTGTCTGTGGCAGTTCAGCGTGGGAGCTGAGCATTTCGGGATGCCTCTACTCTGTCTTCCGTCACTATGCCTACGAGCAGGTGTTTACTGTATTGTGTTGGGTTTTCAAAATGTGCATCCCACTTTGTTTATCCAGCAAAAGGTCCAGGTCAGCTTCGGAGGGAAGAAGAAAAGAAGCAAATCCAAGCAACATGACTACTGTGTGAGACAGTTCTAAGTGGGTTGGGGAGGAGCCCTGATCACCAGCAGCAAAATTATCACGGCAGAATCGAAACATGACCACCCCCCGTCCACCACCGGATGTCTCCTGGAGCAGCTATTTATTTATTTACATTTATTAATCGCCCATCTGGCCGGCAACCGGCCACCCTGGGCGATGTACAAAATAAAATACATTTAACAAGATAAAATACATTTAAAACAAGATAAAATACATTTAAAACAGTATTAAAATTTTAAAAAATCTTAACCCACCCCATATTCCCGCCTGAACAGCCAGGTTTTTAATGAGTGGTGGAAGCTCAGCAGAGAGGGGGCATGGCGGAGGTCACTCGGGAGAGAGTTCCATAGTACGGGGGCCGCCACAGAAAAGGCCCTCTTCCTCGTCCCCACCAGTCTAGCTGCTCTGGCTGAAGGGACAAGGAGAAGGCCGTCTGTGGCAGATCTTGTTGAGCGGCTACTTGGTGTTGCTGGAGACGCTCCTTGAGATAAACTGGACCGGAGCCGTATAGGGTTTTAAAGGTCAAAGCCAACACCTTGAATTCGGCTCGGCAAGCAACTGGTAGCCAGTGCAGCTCCTTGAGCACTGGCGTGATGTGATCCCGCCGGCGGCTGCCTTTAACCAGGCGAGCCGCCGCGTTCTGTACCAGCTGTAGCTTCCGAACTGTCTTCAAGGGTAACCCCACGTAGAGCGCATTACAGTAGTCTAGGCGAGAGGAGACCAAGGCATGAACCACTGATGGGAGCAAGTGATTAGGAAGGTAGGGGCGCAGCTGCCATATCAGATGGAGTTGATACAGTGCTGCCTGGCTCACAGCTGACACCTGAGCCTCCATGGACAGCTGGGAGTCTAGAATGACCCCCAAGCTGTGGACCTGGTCCTTCAGGGGTAGATGTACCCCATTCAGCACCAGGTCAACATCCCCTAACCTCCCCTTGTCTCCCACCAGAAGTACCTCGATCTTGTCGGGATTCAGCTTCAGCATGTTCCTTCCCATCCAGCCAGCCACTGACTCCAGGCACTTGGAAAGCTAATGTGCTTTCCCCAAATGGTGGGACATTGATGGGGTGGGGCGTCCCGGGGGAGGGCGTTCAACAGCAGTGGCACCGTGAGGATGGGAGAGGTCCTGTGTCAGCTGAAGGGGGAACGTGGCGGAACAGCAGGGCATCTGATGTTGATCGGAGCATGTGGACGGCCGGCCCATACAAGAAGAGGTGTGCAGGTGGGGCGCCGGGTGTGGTTGGAATGTCGCTACCCTTAGCAAAGCCCCTTTTCCTTCCAGCAACATTCTTTGAATGTTCCTGCCAAGCAGGAACCTCCAAATCTCACTTGAAATGTGAAATTAGGCAAAATTTGGTAGCTAGATCTTATCCACTTTTTTTCACGGCACGGCTAATTCCTTCACCAACCCAGGACCCCTAGCGGGGCATGAAGTGTGCTGGGGAGCAGCGGGTGGGTTACCCACAGCTTGACCAACAACTTGCATTAATACAATGCGTCTTGTGGTACCCTAAAGGCTAACCATATATATATATATATATATTCATAGAATTAATTACATGCTTTTCATTGCAAGATAATCCGAAAGGTACACAGTGCCCAGTGGGCAGAGGGGTGTTTCATAAATATATCAAATAAATAATAAATAATAAATATTTAACTTAAAAAACAATTTTAACAAATTTTGCCCAAGTTTGCTTGTTTTCCTTTTCCTTCCTCATCCCTTTTTCCTTTTGTGCCATGTCTTTTAGGCTGGGAGCCTGTGGGCAGGACCCATCTTGTTAGTTATTGATAGCATGTAAGCTGGTTTGGAAGCTTTTTCAGCTGAAGAACAGGGTTAAAAAATGCTTTAAATAAATAAATTGGGGAAAACCCAAAAAGCAACCTCAAACATCTCTTAGATATTTGAGAAAGTAGCCTGTTCTGTTCACAAACCTTCTGGGCATAGAAATAGCGGTTCCATTCGCCACCAGGCCCTTGCACTGCCCAAGGATGAGCACGCCTTGCATGTGATGCTGCATTGCCTTATATCTGCATCTCCTGGTTCTTGTTAATTTCCAGCCCTGCCTTTTTAAAAAGGTGATGCAGGCTGGCAAGTCTATGTGTGAAAGGATGGCCAGCTCATTACCGGTGATGGGAAGAAACATGATAATTAGCACAAAGTGTATGCAACAGGTTGTGAATTTCCCTTGCAACACATCTGACAGGGTTCAGGAGCATCGGGTGGCTTAGACCATACCGTGTGCCAAAGGCTGGGTTGCCTTGGTAATCTCTTGGCACAGGTCAGTCAGTCAGTCAGGCAATCACTCGTGACCGAGTAAGATTGTCTTCCAGGATAAAAATGTACAAAAAGGTGATTTTAAAAGGAGGAAAATTCTAAAGAAAATTGTGTAGATTCTAGCGATGGGTCCATAACTGACTGTGGAGGCCAATTCTAGATCCACACAGCTTCCCACAGTGAGGACACAGGTTACCAGATGGAAGATGGTCCTGTAAAGGATTCATTTGACGTGCTTTTCGCTTAGCACGTTTCTCCCTTTCACCTTGCACTCGGGCTTCTTCAAAGTCCATGGAACCTTTGTGAAAGGCCAACCTCCATTTAGATCGTTCATGGGCAAGAGCTTCCCAGTTTTCGATGTTTATATGTAGGGGGCATACGCGAAGAGGTGTGGGGAGGGGTTTACAGCAGGCAAAGGACGAGTGTGTGAGATGCCTTGGCTCCAGGAGCCCTTCCGAAACAACAGGACTTCTGTTTCCAGGGGAAATTGTAGCCACAGCACAGACGAAGGATGCCGGCACGAATGGCCCTTTCGACCTCTACAGCCACTGCCTCCTCCTCTCTGTCTGCTGTGCCTGTCAGTGGCTGTCCAAGGGTGTCAGTGGAGGGACGTTTTCCTGGCACCTGAGGCTTTGGGATCCTTAAGCTGGCGAGACCAGCAGCGATTGACCCGGGGGCCGTCCGCATCCAGAGCGTGTGCTTTGATACTGAGCTCCAGCCCCTCCCGCCAGAACAGGAGTCTCCAGCCAATAGGAGGTGAGGAAGGAATGCATCCTCTTTGGCTAATTTATTGTTCTTTCAAAGTATTTTTTTTTTTTATCCTGCTCCTCAGCCAAACAAGGATGACAAGACAGTCCCTCCCCACAGGCTAACATTCTAAAAAGACAGGACACCAAGGAAGAAGAGGTGGGGAGGGGAGAGGAAAAAATTAGTAGGCTGTCAGTAGGGCTGGTGGAAGGACCCTGCTTCCCTTCTCTCATCTCCTGAGGGGGGGGCAGTCCAGCTGGAGCAGGCCTGATGTTCCCTCTCCAGCTCCTGTCTTCCTCGCTCCTCAGATCCCATCCTGAGGATTGCTGGCTGAGAGGAGCTGGCTGACCGCTGGACTGATCCCCCCCTGGCAACTATGTAAGCACAGACTCCAGCAAGAGGGCCAGCTGTTTCATAATATCCTCCCAGATGCCTGGATCCATAGAGTTCAGGGGAATGCTAATCCAGGTGGATGCCTGTTCTATTTTGTGTGATTAAGTATTTCAGGCTTCGCAGACACAGCAGAGGAGTCTCTGCCCTAAAGTGGCCCACTGCAGGGTTGGGAATGGGTCGCCTCACATCTCCACCCTCGTTGACATAGCTGTCCCAGCCCTTCTGGGGTGCGAGGGCCCTCCAATGACACAGCCAGACCCTAGGAATAGGACACACAAAGCCATGCACACAGACACACAAGCTTGCCTTGAACTTTAGAATAACAAGGGCCTCTCCGTTCATTCCTCCCTGAGCAGGATGCTTTGCAGGAGGCAAGTTCCTGCACTTCACAGGGCTGGTCCTTGTTGCAAAACATCACTGGCTTATAAGGAAGAGGAGAAGGGACTTCTTCACATTCTGTTCCCTATTTAATTAAACAAAAAAACCCCAAGCTGATCTCTGGTGATATTTGCCTTTTATCAGTCTTCTTAGGTGTGATTATCCAGTCCAATAAAACAGCATCTTCTCAGGTAATTATGGCTGAAAAACAATTAGCCCTCCTGTCTCTTGCCACATGCTCCATCACAGCTTTTTGAAAAGAGTGACCTGGAATCACCTCCCATCCTTCAACTTTGCCAAGGAGGCAAAGCGAGGGCCCAGTCGGCTGAGGCTGCTGCGCCAACTGCGCCCGTCCCTAGGACATCTGAGCTGGCCGTGCTCACACATGCCTTAGTTACATCCTGTTTGGACTATTGTGATGTGCTCTATGTGGGGCTGCCTTCAAACACTGTTCAGAAACTTCAGCTGGTCCAGGATGCTGCAGCCAGGCTGTTGACCGGGGCCAGTTACAGGGAGCACATGACTCCCTTATTACAACAGCTTCACTGGCTGCCGGTCTGTTTCTGGGCAGAATTTAAAGGGCTGGCTATGAACTATAAAGTCCTATATGGCTTGGGACCAGGCTACCTGAAAGACTGCCGTCCCCCATACGAGCCTGCCTGGTTCTTAAGAACTTCAGGAGAAGCCCTTCTTTCGAGACTGCCACTTTCAGAGGTGCATTTGGTGGGAACACGAAAGAGGGCCTTCTTGGTGGCCGCTCCCTGGCTGTGGAACTCCCTCCCAAGGGAGGCCGGGTTTGCTCCCTCTCTGCTGTCCTTCCGCCAGCAGGCAAAGACTGCTTTATTCAAAGAGGCCTTTGGCATGTAAGCAGGTCTGTTGGGTTGGATGGTTTTTTTAAAATTATGTTATTGGCGTGCTTTTAATTGTGTTTCAATGCGTTTCTTTTATTATTGTTTTAATCAAGTTTTATTTATGGTTGTAAGCCACCTTGAGTGCCATACCAATCCAATCCAATCAAGTCAATCCATAAAATAAACCAGCTCCGGGGCACGTGGGTAGCTACACGGTAGCCGCAAGTCTGCGCAGTGGCTCTCTGTCCACGACTCCACAGGCAGGATAGTTCCCAGCTCACAGCAGCAAAGGGTTGGAACACGACGGCCTTTGCGGCGTGCCCCATACGCAGCGCCCTGCGCACGATGGACGGCAGAGGCGCTCAGGCGGCTGCCTGCCCACGTGCCGTTGGGGGTCTGCAGTATGAGCTAGTGAGCTGGGTCTGGTGGAGCTGTGATGCCAGGGCCGGATTAACATAGGGGCGATTGGAGCGGCCGCTCCAGGCCCAAAGCAGACAATAGGCCCACAATATAGGGACACGCGGCACGATTTGAGTTAGCTCTGATCGTTATCATTCAGCATAATTAATGATTTTTTCAAGATTAGAAAGGTGTTCTAAGCACATCTGCATTACAGGCTTGAGGCAAGACCTAGCAAGAACTGTTGTTCTCAAATTAGCATTTCGGTAGGTTTTTGCATTTCAATCACTGTTACTACATTTCTTTGAAGCACATGGGGGGCTTGCTAGGGTCTGTAATATTCAGATTTAGAAGGGACCTCTCTCTCCAGCCTCGAGCAAAAGATCTTTCTGATTCGCAGCTCAATTATTCAAATGCTAGTTTAACAAAAAAACAAAAACGAAAACGAAACAGAGCAACAAGAACAACACAATTATTCTTGGTCAAGCAAAGCTTCCTGGCTTTTTGTTGTGGCTGCTTTTTCTTTTTTAATAAATAAATTTGGGGGAAATTGGGAAGACCCTTACTGATGAGCTGCAGGAGTTTTTGAGTTTTGGCACTTTAATGGTAATTAAAATATTTAATTTGTTTTAATATAAAATTGCGTCTTCATTTTATTTATTTCCATAAAAAGGCCCACCAAAATCCTCAGCACCAGGCCCATAATGCTCTTAATCCGGCCCTGTGTGATGCCCCCCCCCCCAAGTGGCCCCCCAGCCCTGCCTTCAGTGCAGCTGCCAGGACAGACCGGATGCAGTTGCCTGCACGGAAGCGGGTGCTGCTCGGCCGCTGAGCCCTGGGCCCTCTCAGGGCACCCCTCCTTCACCACGCGGGTCGCCTTGCTCAGTGAATGCAGCATCGAATGAAGGAGGATGATGCGGGTGTTGCTGATGATAATATTTATTCATAACCAGTGCTTTTTTTCTGGAGAAAAAGGTACCGGAACTCTTGGATTACATTTCCTCGGGAGTAGATGGCGATTAAATTGTAATGCAATTAATAGAAGAAAAGGTGCTGGAACTCAGTTCCGGTGAGTTCCACCAGAAAAAAAGCCCTGTTCATAACCCGCCTTTCCCCCAGTACTGGGACTCAAGGCGGCTTTACAACATTAAAATTTGTACAGTTAAAACATATAAATGGAAAAATACAAAATGACTTGCGTGTCTAGATGAATCATCACAAGCGAGTGATGAGGCAATGCCCCCTGGGCCTGGAAAACTCTACTATTATCCTCAGTCATCAGGAAATGGGTGGGTGGGTTTATCCTGGGCCCAATTTGGATGCCTTCACACCCTTGGTGGTGGTGTGGTCTGATTTCTCCCCCCCCCACCCCGTGAAGGTCCGCCCTTCCACCCACCCCACCGGCCTGCCCCCCACCCTGCCAGCCACCCACTGACCCGGTGTGCATGCCAGCTACCAGCAGGGGGAGGGGGTCTCACTCACCCCTTCCCGCCCTCCCATCACTGCCTCCTTGCCTTTGAGGCAAGCATTCCAGGCTGCTGAAACGATTCCTGCTGTGTCTGCAGGACCGGTGCAGGGCAGTTTGGCGCCCCAGGCGAAAAAATATTTAGCGCCCCCCCCTCTCCAAAGCAGGAAAAAAAAAAAAACCTGCGCCGCCACCACCAACCTACCTTCCCCCCCGCCCTGGCTGCGGCTGCGGTGGCGGCGGCGGCGGCTGCTGCTGCTGCTGCTGCCTCCTCCTCCTCCTCCTGAAGCGACGCGACGGGACCCCCGCGCTGTTTTTTGCCGGGGGAAACCATGGCAACAGGGCTGTTTAAGCCCTTCTGCCCTGGTTCCTCCCACCAAAACAACGCGGGCGGGGCTCCGGAAGCGACGCGACAAAGGTAGGTGATGGGGGGGGTTGGGGGGGGTGACGGGGGGTGGGCGATGGCGTGGGAGGCGCAGCGGCAGCGAGCGGGTGGGCGGGGGGGAGGCGCAGCGGCGAGCGAGCGAGCGGGTGGGCGGGGGGAGGCGCAGCGGCGAGCGAGCGAGCGGGTGGGCGGGGGAGGCGCAGCGGCGAGCGAGCGAGCGGGTGGCGGGGGGAGGCGCAGCGGCGAGCGAGCGAGCGGGTGGGCGGGGGGAGGCGCAGCGGCGAGCGAGCGAGCGGGTGGGCGGGGGGAGGCGCAGCGGCGAGCGAGCGAGCGGGTGGGCGGGGGAGGCGCAGCGGCGAGCGAGCGAGCGGGCAGGCGGGGGAGGCGCAGCGGCGGCGGCAGGCAGGAGGGTGGGGAGGCGGAGGCCTGGTGGGGGCGGCGCAGCGGCGGCGGAGAGGAGCGCAGCGTTTCCGCGCCCTCTTCAGCCGCGCGCCCTAGGCAACCGCCTAGTTGGCCTAGCGGTAGCGCCGGCCCTGTGTGTCTGAGATGGTAAACACAACTTGGGCGTCATCAGGATTGCGCATTTCACATGGCAGGCTGGACCAGTCACCTCAAACGCCGCATGCCTCTCCACGGGCCCCATGCAGCTTTGCCCCATCAAAATCTGAATTGACATTAAGAGTGCATTTGGCCGCATGCACACACGAGGTGCGTCAGAATATTGGAAGGGGCTGCACAGTCCACACACACACACACCCCATGCACACTTGTGCTGCGGAGGGGTCCAGCCCATCGCGGCTCCCTGCAAGGTGTACAGGTGGAGGCGGAGGGCCCCGCCCTGCCCGCGTGTCAGGGGGGGCCGCAGTGCACGCGGAGCGGCGCAGTGCTCGTGAATGGTGCGCGAAGGGCCCTTCCATCCGCCGACATCTCGGGAAGTGTTTCTGGGTCACGTGTCAGCCCACTGGCCTCCGGCGCTCTGCCGTTTTTAGCACCACTGCCTTAGAAGCAAAGGCCCGGGCGGGGGGGCGGGGGGGCTGTGAATCGCTGGGGGGGGAGAGCAGCTGCTACAGCTGAGCAGCATCTGTGCCGGGCCCATTCCCCGCTGACCGTCCGACCGCAGCCGCCGTCACCAAGCAGCCGTTGCTGGGAAGACAGACACCCCCGCCTCCTGTAGCCCGCCCACTTGCCTGAAGTCGCCGTGCCCCACTCCTCAGCCCCACTTTGAACCTCCGGTAGCCAAAATGGCCTCGATTGCCACCCGCTCCCCAACACATGCGCCGTGTGCGCCTCCCCGCTCTCCTGCGCGGAAGGAGGTCGCTGCGCTGCGGCAGGGCATGCATTGCAAGCTCGGGGCGGCCCTTTCAGCACCGAGGACAGCGGACCAGGATCCTGCGGGAAAGGGGAGGAGGGGGAAGGAGCCCTGAGTGCGAGCAGGGGGCAAGGAGGCGCAGGAACGGGGGGCGGGGGGGCTGAGCCCCACAGAGGATGCGCTGGGGGCCCGGAGCTGCAAGAGAGTTGGAGGCGGGTAAGTTCCCCTGAGCTGGATCCAGATTTGGCAGGAGCAAAAGAGGAGGGACCTGGGGTGGGGGAACTTGCACCCCGGGAGTGCTAAATTCTATTGTAGCTTTTGGCCCAACAGAATCCCCCCCCCCCCGCATAGGCTCACTAGGGCTGCCTTACAGAGCAGGGAGGCCAAAGGCGAATTCCAACCTGAATTTGTGGGGGGGGGAGCCAGTTTCACATGCCAGGAAGGGGGGGAGCAACGCCTTCCATCACGGGCTTAACGCGTCACTGAGAACAGTTCCCCGGCCCGCAATGACTTGCTTTCGGCGTCTGGTACATCTGCGACTCTAAGCCTTCCATCATCTTCGGCATCACAGTCTGAAGGACCAAGAAGAGTTTATCTGCCTTGGTGGAGTTCCCCCCCCCCCCCGCTCCCTGAATCAGTTCTGAGTGTGCTGGAAAAGTCCTTGTGTCAGCATTCCCTTCCTCAGAAATAGGTTAGATATTAGCTGGATTTAGCAAAAATCACCCCCTCCTTTCAGTGTGCCGTTCGTTCCCCAGATACTGCAGACGGTATGCAATGTCGCTCACATAAATGACACGGTTTTTTCCCCCCTAGACTAAAGCTTATTTCTTTTCTCAGTTTTTAAAAATAGATGCACATCTGGCCTGCTGAGTACAGGATACGGTAGGAAAGCACTGTAAGGAGAGTTTCTGGAGCTTCCTGAAAACCCCCCCTCCTCTCCCTGCCCCCCTCCCCCTTCTTAACAACTGTATTTGGGCTGCAGTTGAAACAAAGAGATGCCAGCGAGGGAGGCTGGGGTTTGAACGAGGAGCCTCCTCGGCACCTGGGGTTGGATCCAGCTACTGAGCTACCCCGGGGTCATGTCTGAACATCTGAAGCCGTCTGACGCTGCGTCAGATCACAGACCAGCCTTGCCTTGCCCTGCGCTGTCTGCAAGTGGAGAAAGGCCTTTTCCAGCCTGGCTGTCTGAGATGCTTCGACTGGAAGTGTCAGTGATTGAAGCTGAACACTGCGCATGATGGGAGGCAGAGTCACATCCTTTGCCATGGAGCTCTGAGTCCTGGAAGGGGCAGGCTGCACCATCCTCTTCAGGCACCCAAGAGAAAAGGGTGTGCAACATCAGCTGCTGTGACTGGCAGGCAGCATGGCGCCTCTGGGTTGGCCAGTCCTGGTATACATACTTGGAGCGTGGCCTTCTGCCCAAAGGCAGAGACTCCCCCACCTGCAGGCCTTCTGCTCAGCTCACCCCCTCTCCCGTTCTGGCTCAAGCAAGCCAGGGCTCTGCTTCTGGTTTCCAGCCGTGCCTGCAGCTCCAGCAGCTCACCCCAGGGATCCTGGGTGAAAGATGGAGAAACCCGGCACCCCCGGAATGGGTTTCAGCACAGCCATCCCGGGCTCCACACTGACGACAGAGAGGGTGTTTCACAGCTGCATCATTCGGATGGGCCTGTTTTCATAGCACTTGTGAACTCCCACATTCAATGTTTGCATGTTTATATCCCACCTTTCTACTACAAATGGAGCTCAACACTAAAACAAAAGATAAAATACAAAATTATAATCAAAAGATAAAAGTCAACGGATTAAAAACACATCGATAAAAACAATAAACAGCACCCACCAGTTAAAACCTATTTCAGCAACAGCAACTAACAAGTCAGCTCAAAGGCCTGCCTACATGTGGCGGTCTGCCTCCTGAGGGAAGGACATGAAAGGTGGAACTCCTCTGGCCTCTCTTGGCCGGGAGTTCCAGAGACGTTGGAGGAGGCACCAAAAAGGCCTCCTTATGCATCCCCACCAAATCTACTTCTACTGATGGCAGGACTGAGGGAAGGGTATTTCCTGAAGGCCTTAAAGCAGGGCTCTCCAACCTTGGGTTCCCAGATGTTGCTGGCCTACAGCTCGCAGCATCCCTTGCCATTAGCCATGCTGGCTGGGTATGCTGGGAGCTGTAGGCCAGCAACATCCAAATGTGGGACTCCCTAAACTTCTTCATGACACTTCTTGGTGTATGGAGAGATGGTTTGCCTCTGCTTTGCCCCATGCAGAGAAGGTATGGTATCAGTGGGACCTTGTTTTCTAAGCCCTATAACCATGTGGGAAAGAAAGTGGTAAACCTCCCTGAGCACTGTGGTCCTGATAAAATGTGTGTGTGGGGGCACCTATTATTAAATAAAGTTTAAAATCTGTCATATTTCCTTTCTAACAAAATGCGATTGATGTCACGGGGGGCGGGGGGGGGGAGATTTCCCTTACTGGAAGACTCCCCTTTTCTAAGGGTTCTTCCAAAAAGAAGTCTGAAAGATGGCCGTAAGAACATAAACCCAGTCACAAAATTTATCTTGGAGACATAGCTTTTTAGAGATCTCTGTAGGCCAATTTCTTTCTTTTCTTTCTTTTTTAACTTAACCCCTGAAGAAAACCCAAATATATGATACGAGGCCAAAATGCATTGGGCTACTCCAAGGAATATAACAACAGGAGGCCCTTGGGCAGCCGGACCGAGAAGGTGAGGTGCCTGCGAGGACCAGGCTTCTTGCCATGAGCGGCGCAAGGGAAGCTGTGGAGATGAGCAGGGATCAGGAGCATGGGCGTACAGCCTTCATCAAATCTGTCCTGTCTGCATTTTGTGGATTTTCAGGCACCTTTCGTGCTGTTGTCCACTAATTGAGAGGATCGGATTTTGCACGAATGTGTTCATACACGTTTGCACAACTTTGCACTTCTGAAAATGTGCAAATTCCCCCCCTACACAAATCCTCCAAAAATGCGTATTTTCATGCTTTAGGCTATTAATCCCCCCCCCCTCATATTTTTCTACAACTAAATTTGTGTAAAATTATGGAGGGAGAACCACTTGAAAGAATTTGGAGAAATAACTGGGCTTCAGATGAATTGGGGTAAATCCAAGATTTTGCTGTTTAATTATAGTAAAAAAGAGGAGAGTGAAATGTTAAAGAAAAAATATAACATTAAAATTACAAATGTAATTAAATATTTAGGAATAGAAATTACACAAGATATTGATAAAGTAGGAGAACAAAATTTTAGAAAGTTAAAGATAGAGGTTAAAAATAAAATAGAGGAGTATAAAAAAATTGGACTTTCTTGGTTTGGTGGAATTGCGCTGGTAAAAATGAAGATATTGCCTAAAATAAACTTTTTGTTTAGGATGTTACCAGTAAAGATTACAGAAAAAGAAATTAAAGATTGGCAATCAATTATTAATGAATATTGTAATGGAAGGAAAAGATCAAGGATTAATAAATATAGTTGGTACAAAGCGCAAAAAATAGGTGGTTTAGGTCTTCTTAATATAAAGTGGTATTATTTAGCCAACCAAGTAAGACATATTTTGGACATTATAGCAGGGAAAGACAAAATGTGGTTGGAATTAGAATCACGAGAATTAGGAAACATGATGGTGAATATATTATTTAAGAAAAATATAAATAATATTATAAAAGGACTAGAAAATCCCTTTTTGAGGAGTATGTTAGAGAGTTGGAATAGCACAAGGAAAATTTTACACCAGAGGTATCCCCGTTAACTCCGGTAGTGGTCATGGAGGACTTTCCAGAAATGTAAGACATCTAGAAGCTATATTAAGGAGAAAAAAGGTGATTAAATTAATGGATTGGGTGGAAAAATTGAAGACTAGAGAACATATAATAGAAATAGTAGGAAGAGAGAGAATATCATGGTTAAATTCAATGCAATTGGAACTGTGGTTAAAGAAGTGGAGGACAAGATTTGACAGCGAAAGAGAACTAACAAATTTTGAAAAGATAGTTTTGACTAGAGAAGCTATAGAAGGTAATGTTTCAACAAGAGGCACAACAAAGGCTTTATATACGATGTTACAAAAAGAAGAAGAGCATAAAGATTCTCAGTGTTATGGGATAATGAATTTGATGAGGAAATATCGAAACAAAGTTGGAAAAATATTTGGGATAGACGTATTATAAGAGTTATGTCAACTAGGATAAAAGAGAACTTTTATAAAGTGGTATGGAGATGGTATTTAACTCCAGTAAGATTAAATCGGATAGATAAAAATTGCTCCGCATTGTGTTGGAGAGGATGTAATGTAAAAGGTACGTATGTCCACATGTGGTGGAGCTGTAAAAATGTTCTGGAATTTTGGCAGAAAATATTTGAAGAAATATCAGAAATAATTGGAATGGAATTAGAAGTCTGCCCAAAATTAGCATTGTTAACAATTACAGAATCATAGAATCATAGAAAAGTAGAGTTGGAAGGGGCCTACAAGGCCATCGAGTCCAACCCCCTGCTCAATGCAGGAATCTAGGTCAAAGCATCTCTGACAGATGTCTGTCCAGCTGCACCTTGAATGCCTCCAGAGTGGGAGAGCCCACGAGCTCCCTAGGTAGTTGATTCCATTGTCTTATTGCTCTGACAGTCAGGAAATTTTTCCTGATGTTTAGGTGGAATCTAGGTTCCTGTAACTTGAGCCCATTATTCCGTGTCCTGCAAACTGGGATGATCGAGAAGAGATCTTTGCCCTCCTCTGTGTGACATCCCTTCAAATACTGGAAGAGTGCGATCATATCTCCCCTCAGTCTCCTCTTCTGAAGGCTAAACATGCCCAGTTCTTTCAGTCTCTCCTCATAGGGCCTTGTTTCCAGTCCCTTTATCATCCTTGTTGCCCTCCTCTGAACCCTCTCCAGTTTGTCTATGTACTTCTTAAAGTGAGGTGCCCAGAACTGGACGCAGTACTCAAGATGAGGCCTAACCAGTGCCAAGTAAAGGGGAATTATCACTTCCCGCGATTTGGAAGCTATACTTCTATTAATACAGCCCAAAATAGCATTTGCCTTCTTTGCAGCCACATCGCATTGCTGGCTCATATTCAGTTTGTGATCTACCACAATTCCAAGATCCTTCTCACTTGTAGTATTGTTGAGCCAAGTGTCCCCCATTCTGTAACTCTGCATTTGGTTTCCTCTCCCTAGGTGCAGCACTTGGCATTTATCCCTATTAAATTTCATTCTGTTGTTTTCGGCCCAGCGCTCCAGCCTATCGAGGTCACTTTGAATTTTGTTTCTGTCTTCCAGAGTATTAGCTGTTCCACCCAACTTTGTGTCATCTGCAAATTTGATAAGCATTCCCTGTACCTCCTGATCCAAGTCATTAATAAAAATGTTGAAGAGCACTGGGCCCAGGACCGAGCCCTGTGGTACCCCGCTCGTTACCTCTCCCCAGTTTGAGAAGGAAAAGTTAGTTTGTTTAAAAAATACAAAAGAATTGATTGTGAATTTGTTAACAGCAGCAAAATTAATGATAGCTAGGAATTGGAAGGTTCAACATGTGTTTTTAATTACTGAATGGTATAAAGAGGTATGGGATATTGCGTTAAATGATAAATTAACTTGTAATATTAAGTGTCAAAAAGGACAATTGGAGAAAGACACCTTTGTGAACATTTGGGGTAAATTTTTGGATTATGTGTTGGTAAAGGGGAGGGGGAACAAACCTTGTCAAGATTTGTTATATTTTTGGAATATAGAATAATATCTTGTATATAAACATAAAAAATAAAAAATAAAATTGGGGGGGAGAAATATAACTTGGTCCCAAGAGGTGGGGGGGGGGGTTGCACAATGTTTATGTTGTATCTTTTGTTGTTGTATTCATTTAAAATGAAATTAAATTTTTTTAATAAAAAATAAAAATAAAATAAAATTATGGAGGGAGGGAAAGGTCTGCATGTCCACGGAATCTGTGCAACTCAGGAAAAGCCGGTTTCCCATGGGATCTGTGGGCCAGACTCACAGACACCGGAACTCACTTGGATCGGCTGCGGATTTCTCCGACATCACACTCACCCAGTGCATTTACGTAGGTATGTTGCAGATTTTGGCTTTCGTTGACACAGCCTTTCAGGGTTTTATGGTACACAAAGTGCTTTGAAACTGTGCCTATTCCTAAGAGCAGGATTATATACCAAACCAAATTGATGATACTAACTAAGCACTCACATTGTTAGGGACTTCCATATGAATTAGAAGCAGCATTTTTTACATTCAATCACACTGCATTGTCCAGTTGCAAGCACAAAAGGGGGAAAAAAGGTGTTCTTAGTAGCATTGGTCACAGGAGTTAGGCCTCATCTTGAGTACTGCATCCAGTTCTGGGCACCTCACTTTAAGAAGGACATAGACAAACTGGAGAGGGTTCAGAGGAGGGCAACAAGGATGATAAAGGGACTGGAAACAAGGCTCTATGAGGAGAGACTGAAAGAACTGGGCATGTTTAGCCTTCAGAAGAGGAGACTGAGGGGAGATATGATCGCACTCTTCCAGTATTTGAAGGGATGTCACACAGAGGAGGGCAAAGATCTCTTCTCGTTCATCCCAGTTTGCAGGACACGGAATAATGGGCTCAAGTTACAGGAACCTAGATTCCACCTAAACATCAGGAAAAATTTCCTGACTGTCAGAGCAATAAGACAATGGAATCAACTACCTAGGGAGGTCGTGGGCTCTCCCACTCTGGAGGCATTCAAGGTGCGGCTGGACAGACATCTGTCAGAGATGCTTTGACCTGGATTCCTGCATTGAGCAGGGGGTTGGACTCGATGGCCTTGTAGGCCCCTTCCAACTCTACTTTTCTATGATTCTATGATTCTATGATACTTGTATTGCACCTTACTATAGCCAACTTCAGGGACACAATTATGCATCACACTGTATACCAAAGGTTAGGAAAGGCAGCACCAAGTCCAAGAGGTCACCAGCATGGCTAATGAGCAGGGTCAAGGAAGCTATTTGAGCAAAGAAGGCTTTCTTCAGAAAATGGAAGTCTTGCCCAAGTGAAAATACCAAAAGGGAGCACAAGCTTGCACAAAGGAGATGCAAGCAGACAATAAGATGCAAAAAAGCATTTTGAGGAGCGTATTGCTGACAACATCAAGGCCAACAATGCAGAATATTTAGGACTGCACCTTTAAGTATATGAGAAGCAGGAAATCAGCGAGGGAGGGCCACTGGAGGCAGCTGGATTAGAATGGATTTAAAGGAGTAATAAAGGAGATTGCAGAGAAGGTGAATGGATTCTGCTCATCTGTCTTCACTGCAGAAGGTTTAGGACAGATGCCTGTGTCTGAACTGGTGTTTTCAGGAAGGGGTTCTGTGGAACTGAGGCACGGTGGTGGCTAGATATCAAGTTCACGACCTTACTGACAAATTGAAAGCTAATAAACCACCGGGCCCAGATGGTATCCATCCTAGAGTTCTTAAAGAACTCAAATGTAAAATTGTTTATCTTCTAAAAAAAAAAAAAAGTAACATGTCCCTAAGGTCAAGCTCAGTACCAGAGGGCTTAGAGAATCGCCAATGTAACAGCATTTTTTCAAAAAGGGTCCAGGAGTTAGCTGGCTGGCGCTCGCTTTCGGCCCGGCCCGGCCAGCACAGCGGCATTGCTCGCTGAGTACCCAGGGGGTCGGGTGGTGGGCAGATCCCCCACCCATATTCCAAAGGGCTCTTTACAAAGTCTCCCACCAAATACTCGTGAAGAAGTACGACACATAGTTAAACTATGGAATTCACTTCCATAGTTTCCATAGGATGTAGTGATGGCCACCAGTTTGGATGGCTTTAAAAGAAGACTGGATAAGGCTATCAATGGCTACTAGTCCTGATGGCTATATGCTACCTCCAGCATCAGTCGAAGTACGCCTCTGTACACCGGGAACATGACCGGAAGGGTGCTGTTGCACTCATGTCCTACTTGTGGGCTTCTCATTGGGGCATCTGTTTTGCCACAGGATCCCCAAAAGGGATTGGCAAAGGTTCTTTGAATGATTTTCTGACCATAATAAATACTCCTCCAGGAAGTCAAAGCCAAACATGTTTATTGTAAAGTTGAGCCACAAGTACAACAATGCTCTCCTGCCCATTCCCTGGTGGAAATCCCCCCCCCCCTTAGCAGCACAGTCACTGTTCAACCAACCCGAATGCTAGGTCCAGCAGCTCTCCGCCTGGGTATTGTTTTTCCACGTTGGGCTTCTGCAAGGCTCTGCACAGGGTCCTCTGCTCCTCCTCGCTCCTTCCAGTTCTTCAGTACTTCACACGCCACCAACTAATGACCACCGCCAACCACCACCACCACCCTCTCCGTCTGCACTTGCTCTTCTTAAATAGCACCAAGTTTCTTGGATTGCGTATCTCGTGCTTCATTGCTAGCACCTGTGCTGTTTGCATTGTCATCCCTCTGGCCAGCAGCCAGATCACAGGTGAGTTGCTCTTGATTGCATCAGGCTGGCAAGCAGCCAAGTAGCCAAGGCCATGTGCTGATAACTTTCTTAAAGCAAACCTAGAGCATAGAGGCAGAACTCTGTACAACACTCCTGTACTCCTCGCCATCTTCCGTGACTCCCAGTACAGCATCTTGTTGGCCAGCCACTGTGTGAACAGAATGCTGGACTAGATGGACCCCCTTTGGTCTGATCCAGCATCAAGGCTCTTCTTATGTTCGTATGATGGATTCTAGAGTAGGCCAATTGTGGCTGTTTTAAAATGCACCCTTCCATCATTAGTGAGCTATTAAACACCTGTTCAGCTGTCCAACCTCTTTTTCTGTCCAAAATGTGTTTGTATTTTTGAAGAAGAGCCAAACTGCACACCTGGCACTCTGCGAGCTGAAGCCTATCCTCTCTGGATTGTGTGTGTGTGTGTGTGTGTGTGTGTAAGCGAGTGGCTAATAAGTAGCCTCCACAGCAAAATGCCAGCTGTGTGACATCATTACTGGGTGGTTCTGACTGGCTGTGCCGGTACCTCTGGAAGGCAGAAGTCTGAGTTGCAGATGCCGAGGAAAAAGAAGAGGCTCCCCCTGCCCCCCCCGCCCCCCCGCAGCCCATCATACTATTCCTGGGAGCGACGCCACAGTTCAAGTGGGTTTGGCTTTGAGAGGAATCTGGGACTTCAGGAGTGGAATTGCAGAATTATACAGAGAGAGAGAGAGAGAGAGAGAGAGAGAGACCCATGTACAAGCTGACTTGCTAGGTCCTGGGGAACCTCAGGTACAGTTCTGATGCTAAAGATAGTGCTGGGATGACTCAGAAATGCCTCTTGTGGTGAACACCACAACAGGATCCCTGCAAGAATTTTGTATCAGGCAAGGAGGCTCCCCACCCCTTTGCAGCCGTGTCTGAGACTTCAAGGGAGGCCCCTTGACCTTGACTGTATTTTCTGGGCTTACATTTGACTGCCCAGGGAGTTGGCAGAGAAATGGGAAACCCCCCACCCCACCCACTCTTTCACACACTGCTGCCTGAACTTCTAATGCCACCCTCAGTAAATCTTTACCAGCTGTTGGTTCTGTGCCCCTGTACTGACCACCAGCGTTCATTTTTCCATGGCTGAGGATGGCATTAGAATGTAGGTGCGTGTGTATGGGTGTGTGTGTGTGCGCGCGCGCGTGCATTTGTGAGAGAGAGAGACAGGAAGTGGGTGTGACTTCCTGTTTTCACACTTCTGTGTGAGCTCCAAAATAGGGCCATGTGCTTTCTGCAGCTGCTCTTTGACAGGGCGGAAGGAGCTCTGGTCGGCCCACTCAGCCCAGATCCTGCTTCACCACTGGCAGGCAGCAGTGCATTTATCAAACCAAGTTCTTCCGGCACCATTTTGACATCAGTCCATTTCAATGAAACATAAAGAAATATTGTTTAACCTGACAAGGTGCCGCAGAGGCTTATTTTTTGTTGCGCAAAACTGCCATGTTCACTCCAGCATCATTTAGAACTGAGCAAAATAGTGTTGGTGTTGGCTCAGATACAAATGGATGAGTTCAGTCAGAGAGAAATTGCCTTCTGTGGGGCTGCAAACAAAGAGGTGCTGGGGGGGGGATCAAATCTTTCAGCAGCCTGTTAATATTTTGCCTTTGATGGCATCTGAACTTGAAGGCCCCTCTTTTGGTGCTTCTTCCCAAACAGCATGCCCAGCAGATGCACCTGGAGCCTGGACTCCTTTCCCTCAAAGCTGTTTGATCAGTCAGGTAAATGGTCATCTTTATGCAAGACTAGTTCTGCCAATTTAAGATCAGGACATACACAAGGAGTGATGTATTGATCTGTTGCTTTATTTAAAGCTAGGCATACGGAAACACCCAGGAGTGCATTTTGCCTACAAAACGGGTAATAAGGCCCGAAACCTGGGATGATGATGATGATGATGATGATGATGATGATGATGATGATGATGATGATGGGAGAATCTAATGCTCTTCCCTTCCTTGGCACACACAGTCCTGCTCCTGAGCAAATTATTGCCTGTCACTCAGGAAACACTCCGGCCATCTTGCTCATCCGGGTTGAGAAAGTCTGCACGCAGCAGCACGCCCCTTTGCAGGCACAGATTTGCTCTCCTTGTTGAAAGGAACAGGGCAGATTCATGTTTTTGCATCAGAGTGGCAGGATGGATGTAGGGAAACTGAGTCAGTTGCTGCAACACGAGATCTTGAATCCATTTGTCTCCATTCAAAGCTTCAGTTCCAGAAGAATGTGTTGTTAGGGGTGGTAAGTCTAGTTTTAATGTGATTGCAGAGGAGCTGCCTTGCAACGTCCTTTGCTTTGATCGAGGAAGCTCAGCTCTCTGGTGAACCATGAACATTATTTCAGCTTCAAGGCAGGGTGAAACTACCAGGAAGAAAGAACAGGCTCAGAGAGCAGCTGTCTAGGGGACAAGAAAGACCATCTTCGAATGGACCTGCCTGGTGCCTCTCTGCAAGCAGGACCGGTGCAGGGCAGTTTGGCGCCCTAGGCTAAATTATATTTAGCGCCCCCCCTCTCGTGCCATGGGGGGGGGCTCCGGAAAACAGCCCTGCTCTGCAACCTCCTGTTGTGGAAAAATGAACCACTGCGTTGTGTTTTGAAGAGGTTCTTAGAGAGGAAAGTTTATTAGTGAATTCACGGATGGCATCTGAGCGCAGTCAGGAATGCCAACCACAATGCAAGGGAGACACTTCCATTTATACTAAATAGCATCATGTAGAGGTCAGGTGACAATTGAGTCAGTACAGGAAACAGAGACAATTCAAAAGGAGACATTTAAACTAAAACAAAAGAACAGGTATTGCCCATCTTCCAGCCATTATGCTAATCAGTAGTCTTTCCCAAGGTGATAATCCCAAGGTGATAATCCCAAGGTGATACTGGCTCACTGTACTTTTAGCATAAGCAGGAAGGAGGCTTAGGCAAATCAATAGATGGGGTGATTTGCCCCCAGGGTTGTTCTGTGAAAGGTCAAGGAAAGGGTCTGACTTGTCAGGACATGTTCCTGGAAGGAACAAGAGGAATGGTCTGACTTTTCTGTTTAAAGAGAAGTCTGGACAAATTTTACTTCTACACTCCCGCCGCCGCCGCTGCCACCGGACCCCCCCCGCACGCTGCCGCCCCCCACCTACCTTCCCACGCCTCCTCCGAAAAGGGACCCCCGCGCTCTGTTTTTGGCCGGGGGAAACCAGAGCAACAGGGCTGTTTAAGCCCTGTTGCCCTGGTTCCTCCTGCCAAAACAGAACGCGGGCGGGGCTCCGGAAACAGCGCGGAGAAGGTAGGTGTCGGGGGGGGGGAGGCGGCGCGGAGGAGAGGCAAAGCGAGGCGAGGTGGGGGGGAGGCGGCGCGTAGGTGAGGCAAGGTGGGGAGGAGGCGCCCAGGCTCGGCCCCACCACTACTCCGGGCGCAATCCCCCGCACTGACCTGGCTTTCTCGGTGAGGTGGGCGGGCGGGCAAGGCAGGAGCGCGCCGGCAGCGAAGAGGAGCGCAGCGTTCTGCGTCCTCTTCCGCTACGCGCCCTGGGCAACAGCCTAGTTGGCCTAGCGGTAGCGCCGGCCCTGTCTGCAGGGCATCTCAGTGGGAAGCTGGTAAGTGACACACCTGAGAGGACGGTCGGTGGCACTCAGAGCTGGCCAGCAGGCGAGTGTCGTCAGCTGAGCTGCATCGCACCCTCCCCCACCCGCGGGGGCTTCTCCTCCTACTTCGCAGCCCGCCCCACCTTCTGCTCTCCCTTTCTTGCGGCGGCGTTATCAAGGAGAGGCAGCGCCATCCACATTTCTGATGCTGATTGCCTTTCTCTCCCCTCAATTCTAAAGACAAATTATCTTCCCCTTGCCAGCCTGTCAGAAAGATGTTTTCAAACAGCACATTATCGCCGAGCGCTGGGTCTACATGTGGGCAGCCGAAGTCGAGGAGAGACGTTTCTCTTTATTATCCGCCTTCCATCTTGACGGGGCTCTTCATTCTCCCGCTCTTCATTAACATACAAATATCTTCATGTTCCAAGGATAGATGGTGTCATTTCTTGTGAGGCTTCACATTAATCTTATCCTTGGCCTCTGCCCAGGATCTGTCCACCCTGTGGCTGCCTCTGAGCTTTCCTGATATCCTGCTAATCAGGTCAGACTTATTACTTCGACACTGGGTGGGGGTGGGGGTGGGGAGTCCAAACAAAGGGCTAGAAATAGTCCATGGTGCTGCTTCAAATCCCATGGGAGAAACCCATGACTAGTTCCATTCATCTAAACTGCCTCCACGTTTGTGGGTTTGGGTCAAGATGAATCATGTTAATCATATACATGGGCAGTTTCACACATTGGGGCTGCACTGCAACGTGGGACTTGGATTCCCAGCAATGCTGCCCTGTGGCGCTCATGCGTCTGGCGCACTGTGCAGCCCTTGTGTAGTATCTACAATTCCACTACACCCCCCCCCCTGCAGCCTCGGTAGTGGGCGGCTTCACATCCAGGGATGAGGAAGAGGAAGGTCAGGGATGGTCCAGGATTTCCTTTGGGAATGGAATGTCCTGAACAATTGTGCAGATTGGAATGCAGCAGCTATCCTTCCAATTCCATACTTCCAATGCAGTTTTCAGCTTTAAAAAAATATACCAGAGATGAACATAAAAATAAATGCATATAAAATGTGTACGCATTTTTGTGCTGATGATTTTCACCTCCCCTGATATGCGGTTATATCAATGTAGTCTAAAATTGCATTAGCCATTTTTGCAGCCACATCACGCTGCTGGCTCATGCTTGGCTCATCATCAACTACAGCCCCAAGATCCGTTTCCCTGGACTACTCTACATCCTACACCTGTGCAGCACTTTGGCTATTGGGCAGTACAGAAATGAACTGAACTGAATAAAATAATAATAATAATAATAATAATAATAATAATAATAATTTGATTTCTCTCTCTAAATGCAGAACTTTGCCCTTCTCTCTCTTGAATTTCATTTTCTAACTTTTAGCCGAGTTTTCCATTCTATCACAGTAATTTTGAATTTCATTCATGTATTCTATTTATTTATATATTATATTTCTAATAGCACCCAATAGCTGAAGCTCTCTGGGCAGTTTACAACAGTACCTAAAACAAGGCCAAGATACAATATCTTGTATGCTGCCTAGGGTATTTGTATATAGGCGGGATATAAATTGAATAAATAAATAAAATAATAATATTAGCCTGTCTGCCGCATTTTGCACAAGCTGCAGCTTCTGAATCGTCTTCAAAGGCAGCCCCACGGAGAGTGCATTGCAGTAATTTAATTTAGAGATCACCAGAAGGGCTTTATTTATGTTTATTTATTTAAAAGACTTGTAACCTACCTTTAATGGGGCACTGCCATTACAAGGCAGCTTACAATATTACAAAACACTTGAAAATACAGTTATAATTTAAACACACACACACACACACACACACACAGAGCAGCAGCAGCAGCAGCAGCTAAAACTATTTTAAGTATCAAATGCAAACCAGAATAAATTAATCCCTTTGTTTGTTGGTTAATAGCCTAAAGCATGAAAATATGCATTTTTGGAGGATTTGTGTAGGGGGGGGGGATTTGCACATTTTCAGAAGTGCAAAGTTGTGCAAACATGTATGAACACATTCGTGCAAAATCCGATCCTCTCAATGAGTGGACAACAGCACGAAAGGTGCCTGAAAATCCACAAAATGCAGACGGGACAGATTTGATGAAGGCTGTACGCCCATGCTCCTGATCCCTGCTCATCTCCACAGCTTCCCTTGCGCCGCTCACGGCAAGAAGCCTGGTCCTCGCAGGCACCTCACCTTCTCGGTCCGGCTGCCCTGGCTCCTGTGCTGGCTTTTAAAGCCAGTAGTGATGAGGCCATGCCTATCTCTCTGAGGAGGGGGTTCCAAAGGTGTGGGGCCAGCACTGAGAAAGTACTCGCCAGCCTAATGGGTCCTTGCTGGAGGGCCAGAAAGTCAGGCCTCCTCTGACACAGATCTTAGCGCACCGGCAGGCTCATGCAGGTGTCTGCGGCCCTTCAGATAATGTGGTCCCAAACCATTTAGTACTTTAAAGGCCAAAACCAGCACCATGAATTGGGCCCGGAAACTAACAGGCAGCCAATGTAACCGATACTGAACAGGTGTCATAGAATCATAGAATCATAGAAAAGTAGAGTTGGAAGGGGCCCACAAGGCCATCGAGTCCAACCCCCTGCTCAATGCAGGAATCCAGGTCAAAGCATCTCTGACAGATGTCTGTCCAGCTGCACCTTAAACATATGATCTGAGCCCTGATTCTGTACCAGCCAAACCATATTCAAGGGCAGCCCCATGCAGAGTGCATTGTAGTAACCCAACATGGACTTCACCGAGGCATGTGGTGGTGTCACTGCAGCTCCGTCACCTTCCTCTCGATAGGGTGTAGTTGTTGAGCCAGCCCAAGGTGATGACGACCAACACTGCTGGCACCTCCATGGACGGCACCGGGTTCAGGAGCACTCCAGAGTGCGTACCTGGCCCTTCCGGGGGAGCCTGACCGCATCCAGCATCAGGACTAAAATTCCGCCCGGGTGAGCGGTTCTCCCAGCCCACAGCACTCCCATCGTATCTGTATTAAGCCCCAGCATTTTAGCCTCCCATTGCCCCAAGGCAGGTAATCCTCTACCGGATGGATCCTCAATAGCTGCTCTTTTCCTAAAAATCTCCAGGAAGGACATGGGCCAGCAACGTAAGGATAGTTCTGCAGATGCGGCCCTGTTTGTGACTTGCTCTGACATTTATGAAGTTCTCCCTAATGATAAACCAAAATCTTCTTTTCAGAAGGGCAGTGCAAGGTTTGTTTTGAACCATGCAAGGCTCATACCTCTGTAGGGCAGGGTTGGATTCCCCCCCACACACACACACCAAGCCCGGTGGGGCAGATGCTCTCAGGGGGCCCTCCCCAAAGGCCCACCTTCTCCCATGACGTCATCAGGCGCAACCCCAGCCGCCGTGATTTCCCCATGCAGGGAGAAGCACAGAGCCCTGAGCTTCCTGCTGCACGGAGACAGCAACTCAGCCGCGCTTGCATGGGCCGGATCCAGCGAGCGCGACCGAGTTAGGTGCTTCCTTCCTGTGAAGGAGGCTGATCTTACGCCAACCCTGCAGGGCAGGCCACAGTCCCAAAGTTCCCTGGACTGGCACACACCTCCCAAGGTCCCATACACCAAACTGGTGTAGCAGCCCCAACCTTTCAAAAAGGAACACACACCAAGATTAAGTTGGAGACTTTATTAAAAGTAAGAATAACAAATTAGTCAGTGTAGGGTCTCCAAGTGTCCAATATAAGTAAAATAATCCCTTATAAGAAAGGGCTAAAAGAAGGTAAAGGGGAAAAGGGGGTGAGGTAGTTGTTGTGAGGAAAAGGGAATGGGAATAAAAAGGGACTCTAAAAGAACATAAAAACAAACCCCAAGAGTCTGCAGGAACAAAGTAAGTCAAACCAGGCCTAGCTTTTCCTAGCTACCCTGTCAGAGTGGCATACCTGCCCAGATGGAACTTCCCAGCATCCACGCCCCAATGGAAGAACCCCGAAGCCTTTTCCCCTAGCTCCTTTATTGTCACCAGGGTCCAGTTTCCCGCCCAGCGTTCACCAATCCTGTCTCCCTAACTGTCGAAGGAGGGGCCCCCGCCCTTTCTCAGCTGTAGACACTTTCTCATGACTTCATCCCAATTAACGCCTGACCTTGCTTCCCAGCTCTGCAGCTCACCCTTATCTCCCAGGTGCTCCCAAACAGCCTCCCAGTACATTCCAAAGACTACAGTAAAAATCCGTTAGCTAAACAGCAATGGGGGGGGGGAGGAAGGGACGTCTAACAGGGTTTCTTCTAAAGTCTCAGCTACTACAAGTCCCATCTTCACATCCCCCCTTTTAAGGAGATGAGACTGGGAGGGAATTCCTGCCAGACCTCATCTTCTACTTATTCTTCAGTGTGAATCCGAGACAAGCTATCAGCCAATACATTTTCCCTCCCCTTAATATGAACTACGGAAAATGTATAATCTTGTAAGGCCAGACTCCACCGTAACAATTTCTCATTCGAATTTTTCATTTTGTTCAGCCAACACAAAGGAGAGTGATCCGTTTGTAATTGAAACGACCTCCCCCAAAGGTAAGGCCGTAATTTCCCCAAAGCCCACACAATGGCTAAACATTCTTTTTCAATGGTGGACAAATTTCTTTCTCGAGGGATCAACTTTTTACTTAAATAGGCCACTGGCAGCAGTTGCCGATCTGGTCCCTCCTGTAACAGCACACCCCCAACCCTAGTTGCCGATGCATCTGTTTGTAACACAAAAGGAGAGGAAAAGTCAGGGGCTCTCAAGATGGGTGCTGCCGTTAATTTGTCTTTAAGAAGGTCAAAGGCCTGCTGACACCTTTCTGTCCAAATTACTCGCACCGGGTTTCTTTTCTGACACAAGTCCGTCAAAGGCGCGGCAATAGTACTGTAATGTGGTACAAATCTCCGATAGTAGCCAGCTAGCCCCAGAAAAGATTGAACTTGTCTCTTAGTTTGGGGCACAGGCCAATCTCGGATGGCTTCTAACTTTGCTTCTAAAGGCTTAATATTTCCACTCCCCACCCTATGGCCAAGGTACACCACCTCCCCCAAACCAAATTGACATTTTTGAGCTTTTATTGTTAACCCAGCTTCTGTAAGCCGCTCGAACACTTGTCGAAGATGATCCAGATGCTCTTCTCAAGTCTGCGAAAAAATGGCTAAATCATCTAAATAAGCACAGGCAAAGGCCCCCAGCCCATTCAACAGTTTATCCATTAGACGCATGAAGGTTAATGGTGCCGATTGGAGCCCAAACGGAAGGACGGTGAACTCGAATAGCCCTTTATGGGTAACAAAAACAGTTTTATGGGCATCCTCTTCCGCCAGAGGCACCTGCCAATATCCCTTAGTCAAGTCCAAAGTGGTAATGTATTTGGCTGTTCCCAGTTGTTCTATCAGATGGTCTGCTCTGGGCATGGGGTAGGGGTCTAGATGTGTCAATTCATTAATTTTCCTAAAATCTATACAAAATCTCACTTCTTGGGACTGCTTCTTGCTCACCAGTACAATAGGAGAAGACCACATGCTCTGGGACGGTCTAATAACACCCAGATCTAACATAGACTGTAATTCCTGTTCAATAATTTCTGCATGTCGGCCGGTTGCTCGATAGGGATAGGAGCGCACGGGGGCATGTTCCCCTGTCGGAATGGCATGTTGTACTAACGTCGTTCTCCCTGGAATGAGAATTGTAGCTGGCTCCACTTGACTTGTCCCGGTTGAACCAAAGCCATCGCCGGCTCCTTTCTCTTCTGTGACGGTGAATGCCGGGCCGCTACTCCATTTCCCGGGATACGTGGGGCTGGATCTTCTCCCTCTCCCTCGCTGGCCTCACTCCAATCTGAGGCTTCTCCGGGGGAGTCATCGAGAGGCACCGGTCTCACAGCACCCACTTTAGCAGCTGTTTCTTTTTGCAACTTGGCCTTTAATCTGGGGCAGTCCCGACGCAGATGCCCTTCCAATTTACAATAGAAGCACCCGGTCATCGTCGGGGTTGAAGTAGCTTTGGGCCCGATTCCTCCTCCAGTTGGATTGGATGTTTCACTCTTCCCGCCGCCTCCCGCCGGCTTGGCTGGGGTGGTTCGATTGCTGCTTCCCCCCTTCCTATAAACTCCCATCTGGTCCGCAAGCAGCGCCGCTTGCCGGAGATTGGTGGGCCGCTGGTCACTCACCAGCGCTGCCCTTCCTTCGGGGAGAACGGCATAAAACTGTTCTAAGGCCACCAGCTCTCGCAAATCTCGAAAGGAGACAGCTTGAGCCGTCTCCAGCCATAAATCCAGGGACCTCCGCAGCCTCGTTGCCGTGGAGACAAAACCCTCACCGGGCTCAGCTTTAATCTCTCTGAAACGTTGCCGACACCTCTCGGCCGAAAGGCAAAAAGTTTGTCTGACCAGTTCTTTAAACTGTCCATAATTATGCGTATCCTCACGCGGGACGCTGTACAACAGTTGAGCCAGACAGCCTGAGGCTCGTGATCGAAGGGCCGACATCCAGCTGCCACGGGGAATACGCTCATCTCCGCAGGCAATTTCAAACAAGCCCAAATATTCCAACGGATCCTGCCCCTCATGGAAACGAGGCAGGTCCTTGAAGTTTGGCTTCTCAGGACGAACAGTTCCAGTGTGTTTTGCCAACTGGTTCTGCAGAAGGTCAACTTGCTTTTGTAATTCTCTTTCTCTGGATGTAGGCCTGGGGCGAGACAGGTCATTTCGTCTCTCTCTCTCCTTGGAAGTAGATCTGGGACGAGACAGATTCGGGATCCTCCGGGTCCGCCGGAGGAGAACCGCTGTCGCTCCCTCCTCCTCTCCCTGGTCACTGCCACTGCCCGTGCTCCACCTCCGAGACCTGGGAATCTCCTCTCGACCCCTAGGTTCCACCATCCAGTCTGCCAAGCGAGATGGGATCGACACCCTTCTCTCTTCGCCCTCCGCGCCTTCCCAATCGACAGTCACTTCAATAGGAGGGGCAACTCGAGGAGCCTCAACTGGTAAAATGTCCTCCCGGTCCAACACCGGGAGATCGTCTGCCGCCTCTGCTCCCAGCAGGGGTCGGTCCTGATCCAACAGAGCAGACTCCATTTCTGCCCTAACAACTTTTCCCTATCTGGAAAATAACAAACATTTGCCTGGTTTGACAAACAAATGTTCCTCAGGTGGGCTGCAAAATCCCACCGCTGCCACCATGTGAAGGAGGCTGATCTTACGCCAACCCTGCAGGGCAGGCCACAGTCCCAAAGTTCCCTGGACTGGCACACACCTCCCAAGGTCCCATACACCAAACTGGTGTAGCAGCCCCAACCTTTCAAAAAGGAACACACACCAAGATTAAGTTGGAGACTTTATTAAAAGTAAGAATAACAAATTAGTCAGTGTAGGGTCTCCAAGTGTCCAATATAAGTAAAATAATCCCTTATAAGAAAGGGCTAAAAGAAGGTAACGGGGAAAAGGGAGTGAGGTAGTTGTTGTGAGGAAAAGGGAATGGGAATAAAAAGGGACTCTAAAAGAACATAAAAACAAACCCCAAGAGTCTGCAGGAACAAAGTAAGTCAAACCAGGCCTAGCTTTTCCTAGCTACCCTGTCAGAGTGGCATACCTGCCCAGATGGAACTTCCCAGCATCCACGCCCCAATGGAAGAACCCCGAAGCCTTTTCCCCTAGCTCCTTTATTGTCACCAGGGTCCAGTTTCCCGCCCAGCGCTCACCAATCCTGTCTCCCTAACTGTCGAAGGAGGGGCCCCCGCCCTTTCTCAGCTGTAGACACTTTCTCATGACTTCATCCCAATTAACGCCTGACCTTGCTTCTCAGCTCTGCGGCTCACCCTTATCTCCCAGGTGCTCCCAAACAGCCTCCCAGTACATTCCAAAGACTACAGTAAAAATCCGTTAGCTAAACAGCAATGGGGGGGGAGGAAGGGACGTCTAACAGGGTTTCTTCTAAAGTCTCAGCTACTACAAGTCCCATCTTCACACTTCCCACTTGGGGTGTGAGAGGTGCAGGAAGGGGCTCGGCCGGGCTCGCAGGACCCACTGGGGATGAAAGTGACCCAGAGGGGAATCCTTCCGGTCAGAGATCGGGGAGAACATGGGAATCCTCTTCCCTGGCCAGGGTTTGGGTCTTGGGGAGGGTCCCACAGAGGGCACCCAGACCTGCACAGCCCAGATTGTCCCCTCTGTGGGCTGGATTAGGCCCATGGGCGGGATGGTGCAGGGAGAGGTTTAAGTGTGGATAGCAAGGGGGCAGGGAAGGAATGACACCCGGCCGGAGACTTGGATTGTGTTTTCTTAAAACTTCAGTAAAACTGGGTCACTAGTTCAGGGCCAGCACAAATATACAAGCCCATCTCTTCATCATCCATGGAAGGCAATTCATTGGCAGTACAATGAATGCAAAAGTTTGTGTCAACTCTCAATCTGAACCTCGAAGCAGAAGCTACATTCAAATCCTGGAAATGATTGTTTGCAAAATAGCACTATCAGGAGCTATTTGGCACTCGTGAAATATTATAAGCTCATAAAACACCCGTGCTATGGCTGTCCTCCAGCTGAAATCGTTCTTCTTCGTTTCCTGCTGTGTCCTGAATGATCCGGCTAGATCAGAGTAAGGGTGGATTCACATGAGCGGCTGCAGCGGCGAAACCACTGCAGGACGATGGCTTTGAGCAGTGTGGTGATCATTTGTGCAAATGCTCTGACTGGGAGGGACAACAGCGCACTCACAGCACACTCCCTCATGCTCATGGAGCACGTCGCAGTTCAGCGGGAATTCCGGGAAGGCCGGTTGCTTGACCTCGCCCGGTCCGTGACACTTGGAGCAGGAGTGCCGGACCTCTCTCAGCCCATCATGGGCTGGACTCCGTTTTGGAGACGCTCTCGGGGGGGGGGGTGCATTCCTGTGGTGGGTGAAGGCAAAAGCGGGCAGAGCCAAGGGCAAAAGGGCTGCAGCCAAACGCCCCAAAACACCGGCCTGTCTTGGCTTGAAGCTCCTCCTGCAACAGCCAGGAATGCTCTTGGCAGGAAGGGAAAAGGGAGCCAGCAATGGGAGGGGTGTGTGGCCACCCGGGGTCCCCCAACTGGACTGGGACCCAAGTTGGGATGGATTTGGCCCATGGGCCTGAGACTCACACACTCGGGTTAGAGCATTCACATGAACAGCCACTAAATCCCGTCGTGTGGTGACCCTTCGCTCCCCACTTCAGCTGTTGGTCTAACCGGCCGCAATCCCTTGGCCAATTGTAATGTTGCCACCTTGATCAAGGCTGTGAATGTGAGAAGGGCTGTAGCTCAGAGCTCTTGCTTTGCATGCAGAAGGTCCGAGGTCCGATCCATGGCTTCTCCGGGTAGAGCTAGGAAAGACCCTTGTCTGAAACCACGGAGGCCGCTGCCAGTCAGGGCAGACAATTCTGAGTGAAATGGACCAGTTGCCTGACTCCGTATAAGGCACTTTCCTATTTCCTCATGACAGTCCTTAATGGATCTGGCTCAGCCCTTTGATGTCTCTGTACAAAAATGTAACATGGAAATCAGCTCAATGGAAAGTATGTCATGAATCCAGCTCAGCTCTTGGGTAGCTGGGTGGGCATCCAACCTGGCCAGGGATGCTTTTCAGAGTGATTCTCCTGCGGTGCCCGCTCCTGGGAAACGCCGGCCTTGCCACTGTAGCATGCCTTGCTGACCTCCAGGTTAGGTTATTGTAATGTGCTCTACACGGGCTACCCTTGAAACCCGTTTAGAAGCTAGAGTTGCTCAGCATGCAGTAGCAAGGTTATGGACCGGTTCCACTCGCGTGGAGCAAATAACAGTTTTCCTTTGACTCCCAATCGGTTTCCATGCACAGCTAGAGATGCTGGCTTTGACCGTTAAACTCAGTCAGCTTTAGAAATGGAGGACTGCCTTCATCCATATGAACCTGCCCATGCAGGTACTCTGCATTCTGCCTCTGAGCCCAAATTAGTGCTCCAGTGCTAGTCCTACTTAGAGTAGACCCTTTGAAATGAATGGGACTTAAGCTGGGTAATCTAACAGAAAGGTTTTGATAGCAATGAGGTTGAATGTCTTCTGTTTTTTAAATGTTGGATTAGATATATTTTGTTTTATCTTGTTTTGTATTTTCACAATTTTATGGATTGTTATCCACCTTTTGGAGGCAGAAGATCAGAGTATTAATACTTTAAATAAATAAACAGGACCATATTAACAAGATTCTCTTTGTGCACAAAGAAGACCACAGCATCGGGGAGAAAAGGTCCTGGCTAAGGAAGTCATACAAAGATGTATCACCCGCCTTCTTTCTCTCTCCACAGGCCCCCATCTTTCATGGATCTCTCTTTGCTTAATAGTTGTTTTGCTTGTTCTGTCCGCCTGTTTTTGTTTCGTTCCACATCTTTTGTGTCGTGGATGCATAATCATATTTTTGGCATGTGCCCTCAATAACTGTGTGTATAATTATGATCTGGTTCTGCTGAGTACAGTTTATGGGATAATTGCTACAAGTCAGCACAGAAAATAACCTTATACATAAATTACAGAACCGGCGAAAGGAAACCATTAGCATTTACACTGTGGAGAAAATGCAGCCCCTCCTTTCCAAAATCCAAGAGCTGCACTGCTGGAGGGGTCCTCGGGTATCTTCTGACATGCTTCCGTGATGTCCTTGTGAGCACTGAAGGACTCTCCTGCCACCAACCCATGCCAAGGGATGCAGTGGGGCTCGTGGGTCTGCCCAGTTCCAACAGCCCCACCCCCTTCCCATTCTCCTTTCCCTCAAAACTAACTTTTTGCTGTTGGCAGCAACAAAAAGAACAGCTATTACAGCTGCCATCAGACGGCACGTGAGCAGCTTCTGCGGCATGCATGCAACTCCTGGGAAATGCGGTTTCCAAGGGCTTTTGCAGTCGTGAAAAAGGGGCACCCAGACCTCTCGAAACCATGGTTTCTCTGGGTCCTTAATAAAAACTCAGGAGCCCTAGGAGTTTATTATCTCTGTGGATCCTAGCATCCAGAATGCTTCTGTCATCATGCAGAGCCCCCATTGTGGGTGCCAAGATCCCTGGAATTCCCAGGGCTCTGGCCCATGAACGATCTAACTGGAGGTTGGCCTTTCACAAAGGTTCCATGGACTTTGAAGAAGCCCGAGTGCAAGGTGAAAGGGAGAAACGTGCTAAGCGAAAAGCACGTCAAATGAATCCTTTACAGGACCATCTTCTATCTGGTAACCTGTGTCCTCACTGTGGGAAGCTGTGTGGATCTAGAATTGGCCTCCACAGTCACTTACGGACCCATCGCTAAAGTCTACACAATCTTCTTTAGAATTTCCTCCTTTTATCCCCGGAAGACAATCTTACTCGGTCACGAGTGATCGCCTGATGATGATGATGATGATTGTGGGTGCCAAGATCCCTGGAATTCCCAGGGCTCCTGAGTGTGTATTAAGGACCC
The DNA here is from genome assembly GCA_021292165.1 of Shinisaurus crocodilurus. Taxonomy (NCBI): domain Eukaryota; kingdom Metazoa; phylum Chordata; class Lepidosauria; order Squamata; family Shinisauridae; genus Shinisaurus; species Shinisaurus crocodilurus. Next base: position 320,425,677 of record CM037876.1, on the reverse strand, counting down.
AGAAGCTTCAGAAAGCTCAATTTCCCAGAGGTCTTGCTGCTCACAAAGCTTCCTGCTGCTGCCTGATGAAGCCCATAGCAGCAGTCACCCTTCTAGGGACACGGGAAGCCGCCTCCCGCTGAGTCTGGCCGGCCTTGGTCCATCTAGCCCAGGAGTGGCAGCAACGGCTCTCCAGGTTTTCAGGCAGGGCTCTTCCCAGCTGAGGACTGCGCCTGGGACGTCCTGCACGAAAAGCAGGCGCCTCACCACAGAGCCACGGCCCGCCCCTGCTCGCCCTGCCCGCAGGCAAGTTTCAGTGGGGGAGAGTGAGGTGCTGTGGCTAACTAGGAAATGAGCTGAAAGCCCGGAGTTCCACGCCTGGAGCGTTCCAACTACCAACTCCCAATTTCTGGGTGGCAGCTGCATCGCTGACTGCGATGGCTTCCACAGCGCCATGGCCTGTTTGGCGCATGTGAAGTGGAGCTGCTCTAGGAAGCCACCTCGGATGCTCCTCCGTCCAGCACGGCTGGTGGTTAGTGGAAATGCTGCATGCTGGTCATGACGGACAGGAGGGCCTGTGAGTGTGAGCAAGGCTCCTTGAGTGCCAGAAACAGGGTCCCCTGCGTATGCTGGCTCAGCTTGTCCGAGCGTGGAAAGCTAAGCAGGGTCAGGCCTGGTTGTTACTTGGGTGGGAGACCCCCTCCTCTGGTTTCCTGCATTGAGCAGGGGGCTGGACTCGATGGCCTTGCAGGCCCCTTCCAGCTCTATGATCTATGAAATCTATGGAATCCGGGAAGGCTTTCTTGCATGCTCGCTGAAGTGGTGAGGAGGCTGTTCCCTAACCGCAGCAGATCCACAGAGCCCTGCTTCAGAACGGCTTTCGCCCCAGCCGGCACCCGGTCTTCCTTCCTGCGTTGCAGCCGGAGCAAAACTCAGGAGCAGCCCCAAGCCAAGAGAACTCTCTCTGGTTTCCGGCGTGACCGAAGGCAAGGACGCGGGGCCACCAGTTGCCTCTGAGGTTGCCTGCTAAGAGGGCTGTGAAAGGCTGGCTTTCTCACCTTGGATCGTTTCCTGAATTTGTATTTCCACATCTATTTATTTATTTATTTTATTTATTATATTTATCAATCGCCCATCTGGCCGGTCACCCGGCCACCCTGGGCGATGTACAATTAAAATACAACAAAACAACACAACAAAATACAATAATTAAAACAATATAAAAAATTCTCATTAAAAACCTAACCCACCCCATATTCCCGCCTGAACAGCCATGTTTTTAATGCACGCCGGAAGCTCATCACGGAGGGGGCATGGCGAAGGTCACTAGGGAGGGAGTTCCATAATGTGGGGGCCGCCACAGAGAAGGCCCTCTTCCTAGTCCCCACCTACATGCAGCCTCTGGCTTTTTTGTTTTCTTACAAAGGTTCTTCTGCTTGTTGTTTCATAGCACTGATGTGGCACAGAAGCGGATGTGCAGTAGCACTGGCACTCCAGGAAATAATATAACTGGAGAGCGGCAGGCTGGGCTGCACATTTGCCCGGCAAGAGGAGGAATTGATTCCAAAAGCCGCAAGAGCGACATTTGAAGCCACCGGAGGAGGAGAAGAAGAAGAATGCAAGGTTCAGGCTCATCTTCGGAGGATGCATCGTGCCGTGCAAAGCACAGGGGAAGCCAGCCATGATTTGAATGCCCCCCCCCCCTCAGCAGGCTAGAACTGGGCAGGAACAGCCCCCACTTCCAGCCTCTCCCATAAGGCCGGTTCACCTCGCAGCCCCTCCCTCCCCAAGGCCTAAAGGGAAAGGCCCTGAGTGTGCCTAGTCCTCTGTGAGCTTCTTGGGAAAGGCCCTCTGTCCCAGGATGATAAAGACCCGGGCGTGCGAGTGGGCCTGCCGAGCACTGGGCCCGGCATTGGTCTGTCTGGGCCAGAGATCCATTCTGACCGGCAGGAGCACTTCAAGCTCTGACAAGGTGGGCTCCACCCCTCCTGCCCCCCCCTCCCGGTCCTTGCAGCCTGAGAGCCATATATATACAGTAACACCTTGGATTGCAAGTGACTTGGTTTGAGAGCGTTTTGCAAGACAAGCAAATTTTTAAATATTTATTTATTTATTTTTTACTTGATATACAAGCGACGTCTTGCAATACAAATACCGTACTGTAGTACGGCTTAAATTAAAAATCTCTGTACACATTTTTTTGGGGGGATTTCGTTTTGATATAAGAGTGTTCTGGATTACAAGCACGTTTCCGGAACGAATTATGCTCTCAATCCAAGGCATGACTGTATATATATGCTAAAGTCTCACCCAGGTTAAAGTGCTGCAAGGTACTACTTTTGCATAAGGAAGGCTGCGATCCTATGCACGCTTACCTGGGAGTAGCTCTCACTGAACTCAGTGGGACTTCCTTCTGAGGACGATCTGTAGGTAGGGTTCATTTAGAACGGTCAGAGTATCTGTTGCAGGAAAAGGGCTTTCCAGCTGGGGTATGCTTTTAATTCAGAAGAATCCTGAATCCCACAACCCCCTGCTCAGTTGTTGGATGGTCAAATCTGCCAGTTTTGTTTTCTCACAGTCCTCCTCCTCCTCCTCCTCCTCCTCCTCCTCCTCCTCCTCCTCCTCCTTTTAATGAATCACATTTTAAAATCTCATGTTCATTCTGCCCCATTTATGGAGAGATTTGCCAATTTTGGTAAATTCTTATCAAAACCCCGAGCCAAACAAAATGCTCAGTCATTTTGAGCATTTTGTTTGGAGGAGGGTGTCTGTCCAGTTTGGATCTTGGTCCCGTCCACACAGCTCTGGTCCAAGTCGCGAGCACTGTGGGGTTAATTTGGCGGCACAAGCCTCGAACCCCCTCTGCCGCATCATCACTGCGCCTGAGACCCATAGAAGGTTTCAAGTGAGGCCATTAACTGAGACGGGAAGGTGAGAGCGAAGGAGGCTGGGCATGATGATGGGCGCTTTATCGCATCCTTCTCGGGGAGCTGATGGCGATTGGGAAGGATGGCTGGTTTCGAGGGCCGGGGACAGGCAGACGTTTCAGGTCTGCTAACTTCACGACAAGGTCAGGGCCAACAAAGAGCAGCCGGAGCGCAGAGTGGGTCACGTCCCCCGGGCTTGCCATGTAAATCTGCTTCTGCGCCCCGGGGTCTGAAACATCGCTGCCGACTCACAGGCGGTCTTCTGACACGGGGCCTGCTGGCGGCAGCGGCAGGGGGGAAATAAGCAGAAGAGGGCCCCCCCCCCCGAGCCCTGCCGCTGTCCGCTGGCGCACACGCCCTGGGCTTCCCGCTTGGGGCCACTCAGGCTGCAGTGCCGGGGCTGGAATAGAGGCGTGGGGCCTTTTCAGAGCCCCCCAAGCTCCCTTTCGGGGCAATGCCGGTTTGTGGGCCTGCAAAAGGCGACACGTGTTCTTCTTCTTCCTCCTCCTCCTCCTCCTCCTCCTCTTCCTGTTATAAGTAGCCCCGCGGCTCCAGGCACGGCGCAACAGTCTTAACACATTCCTGTCAGGACAGAGGATTATGCCAGAGTGTATTCAAGCTGTGTGCATTTGGACTGAGGGCTCCCTCGTGAGGGTGTTTGCCATGCCGGGGCAACCATGACAAGCAAACGTCTGCCCCTCCGGTGTAGCAGTCAGCCTTTCCCCAGGGGTGGGGGTGGGTGTGGCGGCCGTGGCTTTTCTTTCTGGTCTTGCTGCCACTGGGTGGTAACCGGTCAAACCCTCTGGGGAGGAGAGGGATGCCTTGCTGTACTAGGGAGTGTGGGGGGGGGAAACTGCACACCCCTTCATCTCTCCCCAGATAGGTGCTGGGCATTCCAGCGAGTAGACTGGAGACTGGCGGAAAGGAGGGGAAATGTTGATGTCATGGACGCTGCCCAGTCAGGTGCTGTGACCATCGCTCAGACAGCACTGGGGCGCTCTCTGCAGGAGGCATCCTCGTCGTGCCTCTGATGGAGAAGCAGCGACAGGTGCAGGGGGCCGTCCCCTGCCGCCCACGCACCTGCCCCCCGGAAAGCAGCCGGAATGAGAGCCGCATGCAAACGGCCTCTCAAAATTCTCTACCCTATTTGTGGCCAGAGAAATGGGGAGGAGAAATTCTCAGCGGTTTCTCACAGGTAGGGCTCACCGTCAGCAGAGGTTTGTTTGTTTGTTTATTACATTTCTATACCCCCTTTCTGCTAAGGCACCCAAAGCGGTTTACAATGCTTAAATACGCAAACAAACACACGTTACCCCCCCCCCCCCAAACCAAACATACACCGGTTCTCTCAGGCCAACTGAAGGTTCCTTCTGGAGCTGCCGGCACAATCTCCCCTCCCTGGCTGGCCGGCCGGGGCTTCTCTCCCGCCTTCCCTCTGTAGCCCGAGGGAAGGCGGGGGAGGGGCTGCCCCAACAGCCCTCTCAGGCTGTTTAATTAAGAATAGTTTAATTCTTTAAACTATTTTGTATGTTTTTATTGTTGTTTTTATGCATAAAGTATTGTGAACCGCCCAGAGAGCTTCGGCTGTGGGGCGGTATATAAAGGAAATAAATGAAATGAAATGAAATGAAATGATGGTCCTTTCAGGGGCTGATGGCAGTTGCTCCCTGGCCTGGGCGTCTCTTCCGCCTTCCCTCGGGGCACACAGGTCTTAAACAGCCCCAGCGAAGGTGGGGGAGGTTGTAGCGTCCTCCCTTTTGTAGCGTCCTCCCTTTTCCGAAGGGCTTTTGGGGTGTTTTGTGCTGCCACTACGAGGAGTGCATCGACTGTGCAGGCAGCCTGGGCCCTGCTCCGCGTCTTAGTTCTCCAAGGCACGAGTGGGGCAGTGGGGCATCCAGCTCCAAGGAAGAGGTGGAGCCGGCCAAGGTCGTCTGTCCTCCAGTTTCCTGAAAGTTTTCTTCCACCGTGAAAGAGGCTTCCATTTTTCTGTGTCATTCTCAGGGCATTTGGTGGTGTTTTGGAGCTTGCATAATCACCGTGAGGGTGCTGTGGCCGAGGGAGCTGTGTGTGTGTGTTTTCTTTCTCTTACACATCTCTCCATTGCTCTGCAGACTCCTGGGCTGCCTGCGCTTGCTGATCTGAAAAAGCCCTGGGGGAGGAATTATTACCTTGTGACGTCTTCCCCTAGGACAGTGTTCTCCAACCGTGGGTCCCCAGATGTTTTTGGCCTACAACTCCCAGCATGCCCCAGTCAGTGTAGCTGGCTGGGGCATGCTGGGAGTTGTAGGCCAAAAACATCTGGGGACCCACGGTTGGAGAACACTGCCCTAGGATGTAAGTGAAGTAGGGAAGCCACGGAAGATCTCACAGTGCAAGGCAGGACCACTCCCCGGCCAACTCATCAGTAATGCGAGCACAAGAATCCAGGAACCAACCCATGAGAAGTTCTCCACAATTTTCTTCTCCTACGGATTTCTTTTCAAAAGCAATTTCTTTTCTGTCATATGGAAGGAGAGTGGTTGAAAAACATGGGGAAGAAATCTCCAGCACAGCACTAGCGGGGCAGGGATCATTTTCTATTGCAGAGGGATCTGGGGAAGCTTCCCTATTGTTTAGGATGATTTGTCATTGGAAAACAGGAAGCTGTCTTATAGCAGGGTCGGCGGATTGGTCCAGCTAGCCTAGTATCGTCTGTTCTGATTGGCAGCAGCTCTGCAGGGTCTCAGGAAGAGGAGGGGTATTTCCCATCAGCTGCTCCCTAACCTGGGCTGTTTTTAACTGGAGGTGCCGGAGACTTCTGCAGGGAATGCAGGAGGCTGTTCACCGACCTCTTGGCCCCTCGCCAATAATATCCAGCTGAAATGGGCAAAATTCTCTGAAGCCGCCCACATCTCTGAGGAAATTTAGAGGCACTCACAGAACAAGCGATTATGTGTTGCTGTGCAGAGGAAGCTCAGTTAAGGCACTGCACAGCTAAAGAGTTAGGGCATGTAAGGCAATTCCAGCTCCAAGGAAGAGGTGGAGCCGGCCAAGGTCGTCTATCCTCCAGTTTCCTGAAAGTTTTCTTCCACCGTGAAAGAGGCTTCCATTTTTCTATGTCATTCTCAGGGCATTTGGTGGTGTTTTGGAGCTTGCATAATCACCGTGAGGGTGCTGTGGCCGAGGGAGCTGTGTGTGTGTGTTTTCTTTCTCTTACACATCTCTCCATTGCTCTGCAGACTCCTGGGCTGCCTGCGCTTGCTGATCTGAAAAAGCCCTGGGGGAGGAATTATTACCTTGTGACGTCTTCCCCTAGGACAGTGTTCTCCAACCGTGGGTCCCCAGATGTTTTTGGCCTACAACTCCCAGCATGCCCCAGCCAGCGTAGCTGGCTGGGGCATGCTGGGAGTTGTAGGCCAAAAACATCTGGGGACCCACGGTTGGAGAACACTGCCCTAGGATGTAAGTGAAGTAGGGAAGCCACGGAAGATCTCACAGTGCAAGGCAGGACCACTCCCCGGCCAACTCATCAGTAATGCGAGCACAAGAATCCAGGAACCAACCCATGAGAAGTTCTCCACAATTTTCTTCTCCTACGGATTTCTTTTCAAAAGCAATTTCTTTTCTGTCATATGGAAGGAGAGTGGTTGAAAAACATGGGGAAGAAATCTCCAGCACAGCACTAGCGGGGCAGGGATCATTTTCTCTTGCAGAGGGATCTGGGGAAGCTTCCCTATTGTTTAGGATGATTTGTCATTGGAAAACAGGAAGCTGTCTTATAGCAGGGTCGGCGGATTGGTCCAGCTAGCCTAGTATCGTCTGTTCTGATTGGCAGCAGCTCTGCAGGGTCTCAGGAAGAGGAGGGGTATTTCCCATCAGCTGCTCCCTAACCTGGGCTGTTTTTAACTGGAGGCGCCGGAGACTTCTGCTGGGAATGCAGGAGGCTGGTCACCGACCTCTTGGCCCCTCGCCAATAATATCCAGCTGAAATGGGCAAAATTCTCTGAAGCCGCCCACATCTCTGAGGAAATTTGGAGGCACTCACAGAACAAGCGATTACCGTATTTTTCCGTCTATAAGACGCCCCCCACTGGGCAGTTTCGCAACTGTGCGGTTCTCATCGAAAACTGGGAAGCTCTGGCCCATGAACGATCTAACTGGAGGTTGGCCTTTCACAAAGGTTCCATGGACTTTGAAGAAGCCCGAGTGCAAGGTGAAAGGGAGAAACGTGCTAAGCGAAAAGCACGTCAAACGAATCCTTGACAGGACCATCTTCCATCTGGTAACCTGTGTCCTCACTGTGGGAAGCTGTGTGGAACTAGAAATCGCCTCCACAGTCACTTACGGACCCATCGCTAGAGTCTACACTCTATTTTCTTTAGAATTTCCTCCTTTTATCCCGGCTCGGTCACGAGTGATCGCCTGATGATGATGATGATGATGATGACTTCCGTGTATAAGACGACCCTCAATTTTTAGTCTAACAATTTTAGGAAAAAGTATAGTCTTATACATGGAAAAATACTGTATGTGTTGCTGTGCAAAGGAAGCTCATTTAAGGCACTGCACAGCTAAAGAGTTAGGGCATATGGCACCAAACTCTTAAAAGACAAAGAGTCTATTGCACTGCGTTGGAAAGAGCATTATTATGACCTTTTAAATCGTAAATCTAAGGTGGATAATGAGATTTTTTCGCAAATCCCGCAAAAACAAATTAAAGAGGAACTTGCAATACTCCCCACTTTGGATGAAGTAAAAAAAGCCATTAATCAAATGAAGAACAACAAAGCTAGTGGACCAGATGGGATTCCTGCTGAAATCTTTAAAGAAGGGGCCCCCGAACTTGTACAACATCTTCATAAACTCATCGAAAAAATCTGGATAAGAGAAGAGATCCCAGAAGACTTCAGGGATGCCATAATTATCACCCTCTTTAAGAAGGGTGATAGAACAGACTGTGGAAACTATCGGGGCATTTCTCTCTTGGCAACCGCAGGTAAAATATTTGCTAGGATTCTCGCAAACCGTCTTCTATCTATTTCAGAAGACATCCTCCCTGAAACTCAATATGGTTTCCGCCCCTCTAGAGGGACAGTAGACATGATTTTTACTGCACGTCAGCTCCAAGAAAAATGCCGGGAGCAAAATCAACCCCTTTATATGGCATTTATCGATCTGGCTAAGGCCTTTGATACTGTAGACCGTACAGCTCTCTGGACTATCCTTATGAAAATTGGATGCCCCAATAAATTTGTGAATATCTTGCGACTTCTCCATGACAACATGACGGCAACGGTTTTGGACAACAACGGCTCTCATGGTGCTCCATTTAAAGTGGGATCAGGTGTTAAACAGGGATGTGTTATCGCCCCAACATTATTTGCCATTTTCATCGCCATGGTTTTACATCTTGTCAAGGGGAAACTTCCCACCGGTGTGGGAATTATATATCGAACAGATGGAAAGCTTTTTAATCTCAGCAGGCTGAAAGCAAAAAGTAAGGTAATTACAACCTCCGTTGTGGAACTTCAGTATGCTGATGATAATGTGGTCTCCGCACATTCAGAGGATGATCTCCAAACTATCCTAAATGCTTTTGCAGAAGCATACGAAAAACTTGGTCTCTCACTTAACATCAAAAAAACCAAAGTGCTTCATCAGCAAGTGCAAGCCAACCCTTTGGTGATGCCATCTATCCAGCTTGGCGGGACAATACTGGAAAATGTCGATCATTTTCTCTATCTTGGCAGCTATCTTTCTGTTACAGCTAACATCGACAGTGAAATCCAGCATCGTCTGAGCTCCGCAAGTGCCGCATTTTCTCGAATGAAACATAGAGTGTTCGAGGATCGGGATATTTGTAAGAAGACCAAAACACTGGTCTATGAAGCCATTGTATTACCAACTTTATTGTATGCCTGCGAAACATGGACTATCTATAAACGTCACTTCCACCTCCTTGAAAGGTTTCATCAACGTTGCCTCCGGAAAATCCTGCAAATTACTTGGGAAGATAGGCGAACAAATGTCAGTGTACTGGAAGAAGCAAAGACTACTAGCATTGAAAAAATGATCCTTCAACGCCAACTTCAGTGGACCGGTCATGTTGTTCGAATGCCTGACTGCCGTCTCCCAAAGCAGTTACTTTACTCCCAACTCAAGGATGGAAAGCGGAATATCGGTGGTCAATATAAGAGGTTTAAAGATGTTCATAAGGCTAATCTAAAAAAATGCAATATAACCATCGAAAACTGGGAAGCTCTGGCCCATGAACGATCTAACTGGAGGTTGGCCTTTCACAAAGGTTCCATGGACTTTGAAGAAGCCCGAGTGCAAGGTGAAAGGGAGAAACGTGCTAAGCGAAAAGCACGTCAAATGAATCCTTTACAGGACCATCTTCTATCTGGTAACCTGTGTCCTCACTGTGGGAAGCTGTGTGGATCTAGAATTGGCCTCCACAGTCACTTACGGACCCATCGCTAGAGTCTACACAATCTTCTTTAGAATTTCCTCCTTTTATCCCGGAAGACAATCTTACTCGGTCACGAGTGATCGCCTGATAAGATAAGGCCATTTTGGCCCCAAGGAAATTGCCTCCCTGCCGTCAGGTGTTCAGAGAGGACTGGACTGGTGTTTGGCTTATGGGAGAGGCCAGGATGCAGCGACACTGCCGCCCGCCCGCACCCCCCACCGCCCGCAAGTCCCACTCCTCTGATCTTTGTGTCTTCTTGCAGGCGGTCCCTTCCTTGAGTGCTGTTCTTCACACCGCTTGGCTGAAAACCAAGTTGATCTTGCAGGACAGTAAGAAGAGTCGACATCCCATGACAGGATTAGGGTCCTGCTTCACATGATGTGGAATGAATACACTGATCTGGAACCTGCTGGGATTCCTCGTGCTAGCTCTTCTTAGGCAGAGGCGCGGCAATTTTTTTTTTTATTAACTGCAGACTGGAACAAGAGCCGTGTGCTGCATATTCCCCAAAGAGGCCGCTCTGTGTTATTAGAGAGATCCAGCTGTCACTATAAGAGAAATGGCTCCATCACAGCGGATAAGCCAGCAATCTGTGTGAGTCACATCCTCTATTTTAAGTGCTGCCCTGGTGCGCTTAAACAGGCGGAACACTTAATAAAGGCAAGGACAGTTAACTGAGATGCCCCCACAAAAACCAGGCCTTCCCTGTGCTGCTTCATATGTCAGAGGCGTGCAGCACGCCCTCAGCAACAGCCCTTTCTGCCTAGATGTGCAAAAACGAAAACAAAAATGGGTGCGGCAGCAGCGGGGGGGGGGAGATCTTCTCATGCCGATGCGAAACCAGCAGCAAAGGCAGAGGGAGCGGAAGCAGCACTTAGTCCGAGGCCGGGAGTGTTAGACGGGCGTGATCCCTGCGGGGTTCCCCTGCGTCTTCGGAGACACAGCAAGGGATGCCGGGGCAGAGCTCGGTGGCTGTGCAGCGCAGCTGGTTGGGGTGGCAAAATGGCGCAGGCCAGCCTCGGGTGACATGGAAGCTCCATCTGGGACATGTGATCCCCGGACGAGCAGTTTTCGCCCACTCCCCACTTTTACTGTGCCCCGTGGGTTTGCTCTCCCCTCCATGCCTCTCTCCCGGAGCTGCAGGGGAACCTTCTAAAATTAATGTTGGGACTGGGCGTGGTCAGTGTGACCAATGTGCATGGATAAAACCACACCAGAGCAGCAAAAATGGCCGCCTTGATGTGGAAGCTTCCATTTCTTGTGGCATGAGCTTGCATGGGCCACGGGCAACTTCATCGCATGAGGAGTTAGTTATCCTGATATGTATGATGACACTTTGTTTGCCTGGTGCTGGGAAGACATCAGAGCGAGTGGGTACCAGGAAAGCCTCTCAGAGTGGAGCACCACCACTGAAAGGCCCTGCCCTGGGAGGGTGGGGAACTTGGGAAGGACCCCGGAAGGCGGCCTCAACGGCCAGACAAGCACACGTGGGGACAGGCCATTTCACCCATCCCTGAAAGAAAGAGGCGAGGTGGGGTAACACGGGCCACAGCTCCACTAATGTACAGAAGAGATCTACACCATGACTCCATGCTGTGCGGGATGGATCTGGCTGAGGCAGAAGCTACGCGGCAGCCTCCACCTCGATGGCTACTGTACCTGGATGAGCCTACTGTGGCCCGGACTGAGCTCTTCAGTGCGCCCCGGCTCCTGCCCTGCTGGCCACACGTCTAGGTGCTGAGAGAGGCCATAAGGCAGTACAGGACCAAGACAATGGGGGGCATCTTTGCTGGTCCCAGGGACTCCATGCTCCCCATCAGGATTTGGGGAGGCCTGAAAGACCAAGGGAAAGTGTGGTGCATGGGGGGGGGGGTTTAAACAAAACCCGTGACCTTGCACAGCATCACCACTGATCACAGGGCACTTCAGTGAAGGCATCAGCCTTCGCTTCCAGTTTCCTGGCTTTTTGGAGTTTGGAATAACATGAGCTAGCCTTAACTCTGGTCTTTTAAACCAGCAGGATTTTTAATCATTGAGTTTCCTTGGTTTTTGAAAAGAAAATATCTCCCCAGTGTACTTGCTTTAAGATTTGCCAGCACTCTGAGCACTCTGTGAACCACTGTACCTCACTGACTGTAAGAGGTCAAATGGCTTCTAATCATGAATGTCCATATAGCCAGGTCCTTCTGGTTTCTTTTCCAGTCCTAGCATTCATTCTGCTCCATAAATAATCCAAACAAAGTCATAGGCAAAGCCGGGCACTCTTCTTTCTCGACTCAAGGTGTCCTCATCATCCTTAAAAAAAAAAAAAAAAAATCTTACCTAAGCTCCGGTCAATTAGATCTTGCATTCCTGCTGTTGTCCACTTAATTTCAAGACATTCATCCTATTTCAAAAGGCCTTGCAAGGCAATATTGTCAAGTTAAAAGCTACACAGTGATAGCAGTAATTGACTGCTCAAATGCTTTAAGCACCTGCTTTTAAAATCAGTTGCTGTATAATCTGCAAGTACCAAAACCTTAACATATTGTTACCACTGCTTGGCCCCGGTTCTCTGCACACTGAGAATTCTGGGGCTGCAAGGTGTTTTTGTTGTGACATGTAACAAAACAACAGCTGTGAAAACATTGTTTATATTTGGAAAGGAACAGAAGGCTGAATAACAAGTCATGTTTTGTCTGCTACTTCCTGTCCTGTTCTCATGGGAAAAGTAGGTGTGAGAGAAATACGAGCTGGTCACATGGTTTGTATGTTTTGGTGACGTAGAATTGATTTGTTAGCTTTCGTTTCTCTAGCCATTTTTAGTAGAGAGATGGATTGCTTCTTTTTCTCTCTGTTGCTCTGACTAATGCTTGCTGGACTTGCAATCATGTAACGTCAAATGCTGAGGTGGACTTGCTCCACTGGATTAATGCTTGTAATGCATTATACTCTGCAATATGGACTGTAATGTAGGAGATGTAAACTCTGTAGTAAATACTGGCTATAGTAATAAACAGGTAGAGAAAATAACCTGTGAAGTCTACGGAGTTATTTCCTTATTACTGGAAGCTGCAGGAGGAGCTGGTTGGGCTGGCTGAAATCCGACACGCTTGGAATGTTGCAAGCAGGGAGAGACAGGTCTGGACTTCTGTGTGTAGATTTATGGGCAGCTACATACAGACACAGGATCTTAAATCTTCCATCTCACAGAAGTGAAGCGCTCTGCTTTTCCATGAGGCCGGCGGGCCTACCGGGTGGATTGGTTGTAAAACCTTTAGGGCTGAGTCATCGCCCTTTCAGTTTTTACCCAGGGTTTGGTTTCCTTTGCATGAGGTTGGTGGAGGCTTGTGGCATTTTTGTGAGGTATCAGGCATTTCATTTGTGTACATGTACAGGCTGAGCATAAGTGGAGGCTCACACAGCATTAACCACAGCAACAGACAGATACTCTCCCTGTCAGATGTCTAAAGGAACCAACATCACTGTAGGATTCTTTCAGGCCTGTGTGCCTCTCTCTGTGCTCCCCCAGTGCTCAGCTTGCCTTATTGCTTCCTGCTGCACAGAGACCTGGCTTGCCCACTCCCCTTGGGCTTCTAGGGAGAATAAGGGTGAATCATCTCTGCCCATCACCTATAATCAGGGAGATTTCCCAAGTTTTGAGGCTATTAGAGGGGAATTTGTTTCACTGTTTTAATGGTTTTTGACTTCCTGAGTCCAAATCTTTCTGTACCTAAGACTTGGATCTTAAAGTGATACAGTTTGACAATGACCCCAAAGCCAAGGTTTGCTTTTTCTCAGCATCACAGTCTTAGAAGGCTGGTTTATTCACCAAACCATGGCCATTTCGAACTCCACAACTAACACGTTTAGTTTTGTAACACATTTTGTATACATTTTGCATTGTTGCAAAAAGTAAATTTCAATTGGCAACCATTTTGTAGCTTTTCTAAGGCTTCTAGAAAACTTTGGGATAAAAAAATGGTCCTAATATTAGCTGTTCCTCAAAATTAGTGGAACAGTGTGGCTCCAAGGGCACACTTATGCTGCTAAGCAGGTGGCAGCCGGGTCTGTGCTGAAGTGGATCATTTAAGCACAGGCAGGTTTGGACTGACCAGGTAACAACACTGTAGCGTCCTCACTACTTGTCTAAACAGAGGACCAGGAGGCAAGCTTAGAGTTGCTCATAACACGTCTTTAATTGAAGGCTTCCAGAACAAACTGAACAAACACGCAAAACAAACGCTTGCCTGGGTCTGCCTGTTGGCAGCCCCAAGCAAACAAACAGGAGCAACAGATGGCAGGCAAGCCAATCAGTCAGCAACCATAACCCATACACTACAAACACACACATCAAAAACAGTCACACAAACAAATTTCTCTCAGAGAGCCTCAAACTATGGTACATCTCGGTGACTGGCGCAGCTTCTTGAGCAGTGTTCTCCAACCTTGGGTCCCCAGATGTTTTTGGCCTACAACTCCCAGCATGCCCCAGCCAAAAACATCTGGGGACCCAAGGTTGGAGAACACTGCTCTTGAGCCACTGCAGCTCCTATGGAGAGACTTCTTTTATTAGCTACCAGCAAACCTGTGCTGGGTCATGGGATTCCTGGCCTCAGGACAAGCCACGCTGATTGCTCCACTCACCGAAATCCTAGAATCAAGAACCCATGAGCTGGGAAGGAAACTGAAAAGGTAACTTAGACCAAATCCCAATCCCATTACCATATATAGATCCCTTTGGGGGATGGTGAAAGAAGTGTGACAAAGCTTATAATTCAGTAAACAAAAGCTACTAGCCATTGTTAGAAGGAAATGCTGCCGTTAATCATTTCTTACCCAACTCCCTGTACCTATATGCCTATTGGCATATAAGTCCATGGATCTGTTAAATAGCATTTTGCCAAATGCTCTGCAGGACAAAATGCTGGACGTGTGACCTGTGATTTCCTAGGCCTGAGATGATTCAGCAGCGTTGGCTTAGAATGCATGAGAAGTTCATTTCAATTTGTTTTTGACCTGAATGCAATATGAGGGGAAAGTCCTTACATTTCCAACCTTGCGATGTGATTTGCAGGAGAAAAAAGCATGCATTCAAAAATTAGCATGTTTGAAAAATGTGTACTTTTGAACAATGCACTCAAATATGCTGTAATCAATTGGAAGAAATGTCCACAACTGATGCATATGTTAGGAAAATGCATACAAAAATACGCATAAATTTTCATGCAAGAAAAAAATAAGCTAACAATCTGATGTGGACAAAAGTCGGAATGAGCTTTGAGGTGGAATTCAGAGGACCTCCGTGAGCTTGCACTTTGCGGAGTCATGTATCTCTTGTGCTGGTTATTTACTGGAAAAAACAACTGTGAGCTTTTGCCAGGAATCAAAGAGTTAATTTAACTTGTTTAGCAACTCTTAACACAGAAGACCTTCACGTATTCAGTCTTTTGCACTTAAAATTCTCTTTCTCTTCCACACAAGCTGTTCCCTATGGAAAAGGGGAGGAAATTCCAGCTTCTTGCTAGATGAGGGAAAGACACCTGTCAGCAACATGCAGTTAGATGCATAAACGCAGCACTGGAAACCCCTGGGCTGATGTTGCTTTCTTGGCTGTACAATGCTGCTCTGAACATACACTTCAGTCCCCCTCCACTGCTGGAGGATGCCAACGTCTAAATGAGATCCTGGTTCTAGTGAACACGGCAGCACTTTATGCTTTGCCGCTCTGCTTTGCCTGCCTCTCTCTGTTGTTTTGGTATCCTGGAAGCATTTAGAGCTGGTGCCTTGAGATTCTGGGAGCAGAGAATGAGCCAGGTAGATCTCACCTGTACCAAGTCGGATTTGACTGGAATGACTAAAACTTGCCACCACCATCAGATACAACTTTAGTTGATTCGTCTGTTGAATAAAGTGGGTTAAAAGGTTTGGAGGAAGGAAATAGCACCCTGTAGCAGCCTTCCTCTAATAAGGTACGGTGCCCAGATTTCTCCTGTATGATTGTGTCAAGTATCCAGGAAATGTTTCACTTGAGCACATCAATTATAAAACAGAAGTTCAGTGGCTCAAGTGTTTGTTCGCTTACTTGTTTTTCTGTTGGACTCCCTGGGAGTTTGTGCCTCTGCCATGAATGAAGGATAACTTTTCCCTCAGCCTTTTGCTCCTAAAAAGCCATGCTGAGGACTGTCCTGGGGTGACAGCTGCTTTCTTTTTCTCCTTGACAGACTGCTGGGATAATGTAGTGGGAAAACTGTATTTACTGAGTTCAATCAAATGCCATTGTACTGAACGCACCAATTGTAATGCACCGTGTAATGTATATAACATTGTTTGTGATACATCGTTCAATCTGTAAGTAAGGGAATATATACGCATTATCAATTGGTGTATTTTTTTTTTCTCCCATTAATGGCAAAATATAGCAGAAATACACAACGGTGAATAATCTTTGACTGACATATTACATCTAACCCCTAATGTAAATATGCAAACCTTGCCAGACAGATTTGTAAAATCTCTGTGAGCTTGCAAAAAATACAGAAGGCTGGTGATTAAAGAAATGGCGGATGGTTCAGCGGCAGTCTGCAGAAGCGCATCATTGAGGGAGGGGGTAGCTTGAAGAATATGGCAAGAGCTGTTTGGCCCGAGCACAGCAAGGTCCAGGCACCCAGGCCAGCATTCTCTTACCAAAAACCGCCAGCCCCCCCCCGGCGCCTCCAGGAATCACACAAGCAGGGCGTGAAGTCGGTGGCCGCCTGCCCTTTCCTGCCCCAGCACCTGGCATGCGGGGGGCCGCCGGATTACGAACATTTAGCTACTGTGCGGGTGGGGCAAGTTCTGGGGTTTCACAAACTGAAACAAAGGACAACTTGCCACAGAGAGACAGAGATCGTTTGGCTGGGAGCTCCACTGGCTCTTCTGGGAAATGTGCCTCAAGTCAAAGCCCCACTTTGTGCAGCAGCTGACCGGGATCAGCCCAGCCCCGGCACTTGTTGAAAACCCAGGACAAAGAGCCACCCGGGAGTCTGCGTGGGCTGGGGAGTGGAGACTGCAGACCCATTTGGAATGAGGAATACCTATGACCGCTAAGCAATGAGGTCCTCCGCGTGCCTGTGGAAAAAATGTAGCAAGGTGCCGAAGTCTGTCCTCAAATTTGCCAAACATTTTCTTCCTCCTGGAAAGAGGATTCCATTTTTCTGTCTCATTCCCAGGGCATTTTCTTTTGGTGGGATTTATTTTTCAGCCTCCGTTATCACTGAGCGGCAGCTGAGGCTGCTGGGTGTTTGTTTTTCCTGCCTTTCTCTCTATCGGGCAGCCCCCCCCCCTCCCAGCACCCTGCAGCCTCCTGGGCTGCCTGCACTTCCCGATCTGAAACAGTCGCATGGGAGGAGGTAGTTCATGATGCCTTCCCCTGGGATTTAATTGAAATTAGGGAAGCCGGGAATGATGCAAATCACCAGAAAGATGATTGCACGATTTAGGATGGTTGCATGATTGTGTGTGCATGCGCGCATGTACACACATGCACACACACACACACACACACACGGTGGTCACATTGTAATATCCCATCCATGGGAATTTCACCAGAATGTTATTCTCCTTTGAATTTTTTTAAAAGAAATGTCTTTTCTGTCAAATGGGATGAGAATGGTTGAAAAAATGTGGCAGAAATTTTCACTACAGCACTCCTGGCAGGGGTAGCTCGTGCTTCTGAGAACAAAGTCAGAGAGCTCTGATTCGGCTCTGGAAGTCTCTTTCCAGTGTTTCCCACATGGCTTGATCACTTTAGAATCGATCTCATTCTTCTTACAATCCTTCCTGGCAGTGGTCCGCTCTCTCTGGCTCTGAGAGGTGCCCACGAGAGGTGTGGGTTGCTGATGTTGCCATCACACTCATCTCAGCAAAGTAGTCCCCAAGAGCCTCCAGGGCCCGCATGAAGGGCTCTGAAGCACCAGAGGAAAATCACCTGTTTAATTCAAAGTGGTTTCCTTGAGATGAATCCTTTTAGGAGAGCAGAGCTGCAATGCCTTTTGTATTTGAAAGTGCTCCAACCAAAGTCCTTCAAATTGAGGTCATTAATGCACTTTCCTCTATTTAAATACATTTCTTTTACACGTAGTGACTCACAGAAGGAGAGGGAACTGATTCTCCTCCAAGAGGTCCTTGAAACTCTTGTTTCTGTATGCAGAATAGCAACGAGGGTTGACGGGGGAAACAGACAGACCTTCCAGCATGATAAGAGTACCTGAGCTGAACTCGGTCCATGCCAGGATTATTATTATTCACAAGTAAATTCTCCTAGTTTGCATTTTCTCCCAAAAATGTAAATATTTTTTTTTACTCTTTCCATATTTTCAACATGCTAGCTAAGCATGTTAGAAAAAGCACACACACACACACCCGCTGCCCAATCTAGAGTGCCAAACGTAACATGATTGCCATATCTGGTGTTCTTCTACCTCAAACCCTAAAGCACCTCAGTCAGAGGCCAAGCCAAGATCACTTGGATATGGAAACAAAATTCAAAGTATCCTCGATAGGCTGGACGACCGCTGGGCCGAAAACAACGGAATGAAATTTAATAAGGATAAATGCCAAGTGCTGCACCTAGGAAAAAGAAACCAAATGCAGAGTTACAGGATGGGGGATACTTGGCTCAACAATACTACAAGTGAGAAGGACCTTGGAATTGTGGTAGATCACAAACTGAATATGAGCCAGCAATGTGATGTGGCTGCAAAGAAGGCTAATGCTATTTTGTACTGCATCAATAGTAGTATAGCTTCCAAATCGCAGAATATACTCGTTCCCCTCTACTCAGCACTGGTTAGGCCTGATCTTGAGTACTGCATCCAGTTCTGGGCACCACACTTTAAGAAGGATACACACAAACTGGAAAGGGTTCAGAGGAGGGCAACAAAGATGATCAGGGGGCTAGAAACAAAGCCCTATGAGGAGAGACTGAAAGAACTGGGCATGTTTAGCCTTCAGAAGAGGAGACTGAGGGGAGATAATGATAGTGCTCTTCAAGTACTGGAAAGGTTGTCACACAGAGGAGGGCCAGGATCTCTTCTCGACCATCCCAGGGTGCAGAGCACAGAATGAAGCTTACCCACCCACCCCACACCCCCAAACATGGAGCTTCTGAGAGAAGGGGAAGTTTCTTGTATTTCCTTCTGACACTGTAAACTCACCAGTTAGAGGCAAAGAGTCAGCTCTGTTAGGAAATAAAATATTTGGCAATAGATAGGAATCATGTGATAAATCCCCCATTCACCTTTCTGTCGGTCCAGGCTTTCACCCAGCTAATCATATTGTCATCAATATGCGGATGACACGCAGCTCTACCTCTCTTTCAAGTCCTCACCAAGGTTGGCCGTTGAGACCCTGTCCAAGTGCCTGGAGGCAGTGGGTTGAAGCTGAACCTCGACAAGACCAAGGTACTTCTGGTGGAAGACAAGGGAAGGTTAGGGGGTGTTGACCTGGTGCTGAATGGGGTACATCTCCCCCAGGTCCGCAGCTTGGGGGTCATTCCATGATGGCTCAGGTGTCAGCTGTGAGCCGGGCAGCGCTGTATCAACTCCATCTGATGCGGCAGCTGCGCCCCTACCTTCCTAATCACCTGCTCCCATCAGTGGTTCATGCCTTGGTCTCCTCTCGCCTAGACTACTGTAATGCGCTCTACCTGGAAGACAGTTCGGAGGCTTCAGCTGGTACAGAACACGGCAGCTCGCCTGATTAAGGTCAGCCACCGGCGTGATCACATCACGCCAGTGCTTAAGGAGTTGCACTGGCTACCAGTTGCTTGCCAAGCCGAATTCAAGGTGCTGGTTTTGACCTTTAAAACCCTACACGGCTCCGGCCCATTTTATCTCAAGGAGCACCTCCAGCAACATCAAGTAGGCCGCTCAACAAGATCTGCCAGAGACGGCCTCCGCCTTATCCCATCAGCCAGAGCAGCCAGGCTGGTGGGGACTAGGAAGAGGGCCTTCTCTGTGGCCCCCACGTTATGGAACTCCCTCCCTAGTGACCTTCGCCATGCCCCCTCCCTGATGAGCTTCCACCATGCATTAAAAACATGGCTGTTCAGGCGGGAATATGGGGTGGGTTAGGATTTCAAAAGAAATTTTTATACTGTTTTAATTATCATATTTTATTGTATTGTTTTACTGTATTATTTTAATTGTACATCGCCCAGGGTGGCCGGGTGGCCGGCCAGATGGGTGATTAATAAATATAATAAATAAATAATAAATAATCCCCTTCCCACAGCAATGCAGCAATGTGCAGCAGAGGCAGCAGGTAGAGCATGCACGTGTGCACACACACACACACACACACACACACACCCTCGCTTGGCCCTCCCAGCTTAGCAGCGTCTGTTCCCTCCCTGCTTACTGCGGCTGTTCGAGCCTAAGCAGAGCTATCTTAAAGGGGCCATGGGCAAAATGGCAGCTAAGCTAAAACTGTAAGCTTACCTGCAATGTTGCCCAAGGCCCCTTTGCGTAGCTTGCAGTTGCGGGAGGCAGGGGAATTCGGGACTCCGCAGGACAAAGTGAGAAGCCCTGATGGCTTAAGGGTTTTCCTGAGGGTCCCCAGCATTTTCGGGGCAATTGGATGGAGACCATGCAGGGCCTGGGAGCATTCCCACCCACCCTTCCCCTCTTTTCCTCACCTGGCAGTTTTATTGTCATTCTTACTTTTCTTTTTAAATATGCTATAAAAACTATAGAACTGCTCTGCCGGCTGCCCTATGCTATTTTGTCAAATATAATTAAATGTCTTGTTTTTCTCACCTTTTTGCTATCAGACGGGGCCTACTCTTGAGTCTCTTACCGTATATACACAAATATGTTTAAATAGTTTGTGCCTCTGTTTCAGTCTATATGCATTCTTTACTACTGCCTGCGGAGAAGCTCTCTACTTTGGCTCAGTTGTATTTTTCAGTTACGATTGTTGTAAAGCGCAAACAGAGCCTTCTATTTTTATCCGAATTCTTTATGCCTATGATATTAGTGGGGAATTTGTCTCCCATATCTTATTTATTTATGTATTTATTCATTCAAGCTTTGCTTTCTGTCCCTCCATTGCCCAGTTTTGGAGGGTTTTAGCTTAGTTGCATTACCTTATTTTTAGTAACAGAGTTTTAAAGCTTAAAAAAAGAAGAAGCTACAATACAGATGACACAGACCTTGTTAAAATTGCTTCTCTCTTCATCTTTCCAGGTTTCTAAAATGTGGGTGTTGCCCATTACATGATGTTGCATGAACATTAAGTAGTAAATAGCTGGTGATGTTTATCCAATATTGCATAGAATCACCCAGCTGGAGAGGGCTGAGGCATCTGCCCCAAGCAAGGGGAGCTGAGCAAAGCCCTTTGCTGCCTAAAGTAGGAATGCCTGAGGAATTTGATCTCTGCAAATTTTCATGTGAACTGATGGTCTGATCTGCATCTTCCAAACTAATGAGTTGATTGGAACTCAATTATCCCCCAGCTCCTGCACTTCCTGAATGATCCTGAGTCAAAAAAAATGTCAAATATATCAAAATATTTTAAAATGTATATTTTGAGAGCGAAAATATATTTAGAATTGTGGATTTGAATAGTGTTTTGTGGCAATTAAAAAGTACTGGGGAATTAATCCAGAGACAGGACAGAGCTGACACATGGGTGAATGGGTCTGAAAGTGGTACAGGGGCTACCCATCAGCAGACCGAGGTGGCTCCACTGCACGCTCTGTGCCCCAGGACCTCTTGCAGTTTCAAAGGCAGCGGCAGAAATGGTCATACACAGAGAAATTAAACCTACGCGGCGGATGATGGCGTCAATTAAACGGGCATCTCTTAGTAGATCGATGAGTTAAGGCCGGTGTTGGCCGGTGGACGGGACTCTGGGCTCCGTCCTTGCCTTCCTCGGCCATTCACTCAGCTGCCTGCCTCCGTTCCCGCCCGGTGTGCAAACGCGAAGAATTGTGCAGGTGTGGAGGGCAGAGCGCCACGGAGCTGTGCTTTGCAACTTGAGAAGAGTTTCCAGAGCGATCGGTACTGGCCGCATTTTGCTGCCTTCGGATGGTACGGAGATGGGCCAGAGCAGCTGATGGTGGCGTGAGGCGCTTGTGCTCAGGGAGCGTCACTGCCGAGGGGGTGGCGGGGAGGGCGATTGCACGGTAGCTGTCCACGAAGCACTCTGCCGCTGCTTGGATTACACTGCGGAGCATAATTGAGGCCAGATGCTGTGCCGGGATAAGAGGGCCAGTTTTCTAGAGGCGCTTGGACAGGTGGCTGCTGGCCCCGGCTGCCATCAGCGGACATGAGCCAGAGCCTAAACTGCATCAGGTCACTGCTCCGGGCTCGCAGCGGCATCCAAGAATGTGGCTTCACGTTATCGACGGCACGTCCTTCTCCGGCAACGGCCCTCCTGTTGCGATGCTGTTGTGATGCTCCTGTGCCGGCCGGCCGGCGGCAGCTGCTGCTTCTTTGGCCCCGGTCCCGCAGCTCTTTCCCACCCTGTGCTTGAGAGCCAAGCGGCCTGCCTGGGATGCCACCACTCTCAGGGGCTGCGCGGACCAGAAGGGCGGGCACGTGGTCCACACTCTTCCTCGGCAGGTGCAACCGTTTGGGCCAGCTGCGTGCAAGATGCTCGGCCACGTGGCGCGACGATCACCACGTTCAGTCTGATGTTTACTCATTCATTGCTGTCGCGGGCAGCCTCTGCTCCCACAACTTTTTACTCAAACATGGATTTCCTCTCAAGGATGCAATTTAAAAAAACACACACAACCAAAAACATGATGTTTGCAAGGCTTCAAACCTTCTGTCTTTATGCAGACTGAATGGATCATGCCGTGACTTCTGTTAATGCCATGTTCAGCCTGGAAGACCCCATATTTACCTCCCTCAAACTACCCTGGGAAATCTCCAGACTACCCTGGGAGGGGGCTCTCAAGCACAGGGTGGGAAAACTGCTTGTGCATAGCAAACACATGTGCATTTCTGCACTTAGAGGCCAGTTGCACTGGTGGGTGGAAGAAAAGATAAGACAGCAACTTCAGAACACAGTTCCCCTCTCACAAGTGTCAAGAATGAGAGGGATTATTTTATCCCTATTAAATTTCATTCTGTTGTTTTCAGCCTGGAGCTCCAGCCTATCGAGATCACTTTGAATTTTGTTTCTGTCATCCAGGGTATTAGCTGTTCCACCCAACTTTGTGTCATCTGCAAATTTGATAAGCATTCCCTGCACCTCCTCATCCAGGTCATTAATAAAAATGTTGAAGAGCACTGGGATCAGGACCGAGCCCTGCGGTACCATAGAATCATAGAATCATAGAAAAGTAGAGTTGGAAGGGGCCTACAAGGCCATCGAGTCCAACCCCCTGCTCAATGCAGGTCAAAGCATCCCTGACAGATGTCTGTCCAGCTGCACCTTGAATGCCTCCAGAGTGGGAGAGCCCACCACCTCCCTAGGTCATTGGTTCCATTGTCTTATTGCTCTGACAGTCAGGAATTTTTTCCTGATGTTTAGGTGGAATCTGGGTTCCTGTAACTTGAGCCCATTATTCCGTGTCCTGCAAACTGGGATGATCGAGAAGAGATCCTGGCCCTCCTCTGTGTGACATCCCTTCAAGTACTGGAAGAGTGCGATCATATCTCCCCTCAGTCTCCTCTTCTGAAGGCTAAACATGCCCAGTTCTTTCAGTCTCTCCTCATAGGGCCTTGTTTCCAGTCCCTTTATCATCTTTGTTGCCCTCCTCTGAACCTTCTCCAGTTTGTCTACATCCTTCCTAAAGTGTGGTGCCCAGAACTGGACGCAGTACTCAAGTTGGGGCCTAACCAGTGCTGAGTAAAGGGGAATTACCGGTATCACTTCATGCAATTTGGAAGCTATACTTCTATTAATACAGCCCAAAATAGCATTTGCCTTCTTTGCAGCCACATCACATTGCTGGCTCATATTCATACCCCGCTTGTTACCTGTCCCCAGTTTGAGAAGGTACCATTGATAAGCACCTTTTGAGTCTGATTCTGTAGCCAATTGTGGATCCACCTGATAGTTGTTCCATCTAGCCCACTTTTAGCTAGCTTGCTAATCAGGATATCATGAGGCACTTTGTCAAAAGCTTTGCTGAAGTCCAGATATATGATGTCCACAGCATTCCCACAGTCCACAAGGGAGGTTACCCGATCTAAAAATGAGATCAGATTAGTCTGACAGGATTTGTTCTTGACAAATCCATGCTGGCTTCTAGTGATCACTGCATTGTTTTCAAGGTGCTTGCAGACTGACTTCTTTATAATCTGCTCCAAAATTTTCCCAGGGATTGATGTCAGACTGACTGGCCTATAGTTCCCAGATTCCTCCTTCTTGCCCTTTTTGAAGATGGGAACAACATTTGCCCTCCTCCAGTCATCTGGCACTTCACCTGTCCTCCATGATTTCTCAAAGATAATAGACAGTGGTTCTGAGAGTTCTGCCAGTTCCTTTATTACTCTAGGATGCAACTCGTCAGGCCCTGGAGATTTAAACTCGTTCAGAGTAATCAGGTGCTCCTTGACCATTTGCCTATCAATCTCAAGCTGCAATTCTGCCCCTTCAGTCTGCACTTCAGGTTTGCCAGGGGGGACAGAGACCCTCTTTTGGGAGAAGACCGAGCCAAAGGAGGAATTGAACACTTCTGTCTTTTCTTTGTCCTCTGTTATCATTTTCAGGGCTGGATTAAGATAGGGGCTATTGGAGCTGCAGCTCCAGGCCCCTACCACAAAATAGGCCCACAGGCCCGGCAGCGCCCACTCGCCCGAGCCGCGCCGCCGCCTGCTGCCGCTGCCGCACTTGCCCTTGAGTCTCAGCTACTGTCCGTCTGCAAACCTGCAAAGCCTAATTCTTGGCACCCTTGAAACCGCAGCGACACTTCCGGTTCCTCAGCGAACGCGGCCTCTTTGGAGAGCGCCCCGAGCAAAGAGATGGGACCAGGGCATCTATGGCTGTAGAGCAGCTCCTCTCGCTCTGCGCTAGGCAGCTGCCTGATGCTCAAAGGGAGCCGGAAGTCTAGGCTGTGGTGTTTCATTCAAACCCCCTTTCCTATCTCTATGGTCCATAGAGGGTGCGCTTGGAAATTGGCCTCCTTGCGAGTTTTCCCGGGCGAAGAGCTGAAGCGCGGCAGGGATTCCGGGTGCAGCACTTGGGTGAGAGCAGGAGCAAGGTTGGGGGGTGGGAGACGACCGCTTCCCGGAGGGGCTTCTCGGTGCAAGCTGCTGCAAAAGGCTCCCGGACCTGCAGTGTTTGCAGTGCCCGCCGCTCCTCCTGCCTTCCAAATTGAGGAATTTGCAAGTAAAAAAGGAAGAAAAGTTAATGTGTAATTTTATTTTAATCTACCAGCTTGATTCATTTAGTTTAAATGCAGGTTAGAGTTCAGTGAATAACCTGTTTGTGTGTTTAAAACTAGTGGTTGCTATTTATTTCAAGAGTTACTCTCTGCACCATAATCATAACGCAGGCTGTATTGATTATGATGCTTTAATAATAATAATAATAATAATAATAATAATAATAATACTTTAAGGAACAATTTTTTATGAGCCAAACATCATACACTTATATTTAAATTGTTTATATGGTTTATCTTTATTTAAAAATGCTTGTTGTGAATGTTCTATTTATAACGGTTTTATTGAGTTAACAAGCTTATTGTTTACAAAAAAAGAAATATTTTCAATATGTTTCTGTTTTGGCACTTTAATGGTAATTAAAATATTTAATTTGTTTTAATATAAAATTGCGTCTTCATTTTATTTATTTCCATAAAAAGGCTCACCAAAATCCTCAGCACCAGGCCCATAATGCTCTTAATCCAGCCCTGATCATTTTGCCATCCTCATTGCGTAGTTGAACCACCATTTTTTTCCTCTGTTGCCACGGGCTTCCACAGAACACCTTCACCCAATTTAGAAATGCCATGCTTCTTCCTGTCTCCTTCTTGTCCCAGTGGCATGTGTCAGGAGACCATGCCATGTGCAGACTGGCCTTATGCCCTTCACATCCGGTCAGGTTAAGCAAGCCAGGGAGAGCCAGAAGCCCGGCTTGACTCATGGGCTCCCTGCTGTTTCCAAGTCCCCAGAAAGAAGAGTCAGCTCCAGTGAAATGTGTCTCAGCCATTTGCATTTGCAAAAGTTTTAATTATACGAAATATTGCTTGTGGCTTGAACTGTAATGTGTGGGATTATTATTATTATTATTATTATTATTATTATTATTATTATTATTATTATTTGTTTTAACCCCAGTGAGACATTTGTTCCAGCTACAGTGAAAAGGCAAATGTACACTTTTAGATATTCTGTGAAATATTGAAATAATATAATAAGAACCTTAGAAACAAGCCCTAATTGTCATCTGGGTAACGAGCAAGGGGAAGGAACAAAACCGAGCTGGCTAGCTCTTTATTACAATCATGAAGGAAACGGGCCTGCAAGTGTGAGGCGGGTATTTTACAAGGGCTGCCTGAAGAGGCTCAGCTGAAAGTGGAACCCCAACGCATGGCCTCCAAAACGTGCTGGACTTGGGACTGGGAGAAAGCATAGAAAGGACCGGGGCAGGGGAAAGAAGGCAGACTCTCACCAAAGGAACCTCATAGTACCATAGAACAGTAGAGTCGGAAGGGGACTGCAAGTCCATCGAGCTCAACCCCCTGCTCAATGCAGGAATCCAGGTCAAAGCATCCCTGACAGATGGCCGTCCAGCTGCACCTTGAATGCCCCCAGTGCAGGAGAGCCCACAACCTCCCTAGGTAGTTGGTTCCATTGTCATATGACTCAAACAATCTGGTCGTTTTTCCTGATGTCCAGGCGGAATCTGGCTTCCTGTAACATAACCCCATTATTCCGTGTCCTGCACTCTGGGATGGTCGAGAAGAGATCCTGGTCCTCCTCTGTGTGACAACCTGTCAAGTACTTGAAGAGCGCTATCATTATCTCCCCTCAGTCTTCTCTCCTCAAGTAAGAAGTAAAGCAACCTCAGTAAACCAAGAAGGAAAGGCGGTTATGCTGGCTGGAAGAAAAAATGCACAATCTGTATTAGTCCAGCAGCCCAAAGGCCACAGAGGAGTAGGAAAAGTTTCCAGTTCTCCAGAACTCTTCCTCCTAATTTTAGATGATGTACTAGATTAAAAAGACATCAATAGAGGCCAACTTTGGTAGCTTTACCTAGTAGTTGGAGGGGATGTACTTTCCTAGAATAGCGTCCCGGCTTCAGGTGACATCACATCTTCCTCCTCCTCCGGTCTGGAATCCTGCTGCAGGATGGCCAAATGCCGTGTTCTCCAAGTCACACGCAAAGCCAAGGTCGCCATTGTTGTTGGCCATAAGAAAAGCCTGGCATCCATAGTAGGGCAATATCTTTAATTATCCCCAGCTTTATTAATATACAGATGGCCTAATTTCTCTGTAATTCTGTGCTCCACCTACCAAGGAACCTGTGCATTTCACCTAAGGATGGAGAAAGAGCTGGATGACAGCTGGATTTTATATTTTCAAAAGTGGGAATCATCCCACTTTTGAAAAATCAGGTGGCATCGAGAGCACAGCAATTACCAGAGTCTCACTGGAAGGCCTCCCACATTAAGACTGTCACTAAATGGCTTCCCCTGCCAGCCAGAGTTTTTTCCCCTATTCCCCAACCCCTTTTGCTTTGTTCATAACCTAGCCTGATGAAGAATTCTGGAGAATGCAAAAGCCTGCACAGTATTTTGTGCAACATGTTGTGACCTTTGGGTTGGCCTGATAAAGATATTGCCCTAATATGGATCAATAAAGCAGTAATGCCACCTGCTGGCACTGACAGGAATAACCGCAAGGTGCCCTTCAGTGCCCGTGAATAATGTTCACTCAGCTTTAATGTGCTCTGACATGCAAAGATACACCCGGAGGAAGGTGAGGAGGACCCATCGCTCTGAGCAGTTTGAGCTATAAAAAGTGTTGGGGTTTCCCTGGTCTCTATTAATGGCTGGGGCCCAGAGTTATTGAGTGTCAGTAAATAAAGCCTAGCAGAGCAAATGGGAAACTTGATTGCTCTTGAATGTGGAAGTTGCAGAGCAAAGCTAGCCCACCTGGGCTCCCAATTCAGCCCTCTGAAGGGCCCCAGAGCCTGCCAAGTGTATCTTGCCCCCCCCCACCCCGTGCAGCACACGAAAGCCACTATCCCGCAGGTCTCCTGCGTCTAAATGTGGGGAAAGGTCCCATTTTGTCCCTGGGCAAAATAGCCATTGAAGGCGGATGCTCTCTCTGACTATGTGTTCAAACTTCAAAGCCTGCTAAGCCCCTTTCAAAGCCTGCTAAGCGATTGGCCACCTCTGCAGCTTGCACCGTGGATTTTACTAGTGAAAGACATGCTGTGTGAACCGGAGGGCTTCCCTTTGTCTGTCCTGCCCATCAGTTTCACTGGGTGACCCCCGAGGATATTGAGTGTTGTAGCAAAGCAAAAGAAAGAAAGAAAGAAAGAAAGAAAAGGCTGCTCTCTAACCACTTTCTTGACAACCATAATTGAATTAAACTCTTTTGTTTCCCTTTTACACTGCAATCCTGTACATGTCTGCTCAGACATAAACCCCATTGGCCAGTAAGACTTGACTAAGTACAGTACTGAGTACAGTACAGGTTGAGCGCAGGGTTGATAAGAACACAAGGAGAGCCATGCTCCCTGGTCCAGCATTCTGTTCCCAAAGATGCAAGCCGGTTGCCCAAATGGGAAGTCCACAAGCAGGGCATGAGTGCAACAGCACCCTCCTGTTCATGTTCCCCAGCAAGGGGCAGACTGCCTCTGATATGGGAGGTAGCATATTGCCATCCAGACCAGTAGCCACTGATAGGTTTATTCTCCATGGATCCTCTTTTAAAGTCATCCAAGTTGGTGCCAAAACGACTTGTGGAAGTGAGTTCCACAGTTTAACTATGCGCTGTGTGAAGAAGTCCTTCCTTTTATCTTCCCTGAATCTCCCACCAATCAGCTTCATGGGATGATCCCTTTGGGTTCTAGTATTATGAGAGAGGGAGAAAAATGTCTGTCTCCCTGTCCACTTTCTCCACACCAGGCATAATTTTGTACACCTCTATCATGTCTCTCTCCCCCTCTCTTGCCTTTTCTCTAAGCTGAAAAGTTCCAGATGTTGTAACGTTTCCTCATATGGGAGCTGCTCTAGCCCCTCGGTCATTTTGGTCCCTCTTTTCTGCACTTTCCCCATCTCTACAACATCCCTTTTTTGGTGCACCCTAAAAAGGGATAGATTTAGGAATAATTTTTTCCTAAACTAAAAGGTGACCCCTCTCCTTCCATTAATATTCTTGTTATCTTCACCTGTGGGCAGAAAACATTTTGAAGGCAAGAGGATGCTTGTGGGATGCAAGTCTGAGATTGCAGCAGCAGCAGCATACAATAAGATACACACACACACACACACACACACATATGTATATAATTTTCAGAGCCCGCGACAAGTGATAAGGACTTGTAAAGCAGATGTGCATGGAAAATTACTTTGACAAATATATCTTTCCTGTACAGATTCACAGGGAATTCCTCTCAGTGTCTTCGGAGGGTTTTTTGTTTCTGCCTGTGAATTCAGTCCTTCATGTTCAGGTTGTTCCAGGCCTATCGGAATCTCTTCAGCTGTTTAACATGCAGCACCAGTCTTCACGCTGGGAACTCTGGGCTCATTGTGTGCTGACTTGAAATAGTACCAGGTTGGGGAGGGAGCGGGACCAGAGAGAAAAGTAGATTCTATTCCCTCTGGTTGCCTGAACCTTCTATGAGGCTGAAACTTTTCAACTATTAATTAATACTGAATATAATACATATTCATAGGGAGGCTTCTATTGCATGAGAGGAAAATGAACGCATCATAGCTATTTTGGTTGCAGTGCACTGAGAGAATCTGGGAAAGCCTGAGAAATGGGAGGGGGGCTGAAAAAAGAAAATAGGTTCACTCTCTGGAATAAGGTTTGCAGCATCTCTTTTTAAAAAATTCTATAAAGCCCTCGGTGCTGCAAAATATGTCTCCCCCTCACCCTATCATAGAATAATAGAAAAGTAGAGTTGGAAGGGGCCTACAAGGCCATCGAGTCCAACCCCCTGCTCAATGCAGGAATCCAGGTCAAAGCATCTCTGACAGATGTCTGTCCAGCTGCACCTTGAATGCCTCCAGAGTGGGAGAGCCCACCACCTCCCTAGGTAGTTGGTTCCATTGTCTTATTGCTCTGACAGTCAGGAAATTTTTCCTGATTTATTTATTTATTTATTATATTTATACCCCGCCTTTTTTCCTGCAAGGAACCCAAGGCGGCTTACATGACCATCCTCCTCCTCTCCATTTTATCCTCACAACAGCCCTGTGAGGTAGGTTAGGCTGAGAGTCAGTGACTGGCCCAAAGTCACCCAGTGAGTTTCATGGCCAAGCGGGGACTAGAACCCAGATCTCCCGAGTCCCAGTCTAGCACTCTCACCACTACGCCACGCTGGCATAGTGGTGAGATTTTAGGTGGAATTTAGGTGGATTTAGGTGGAATTTAGGTGGATTTAGATGGAATTTAGGTGGAATTTAGGTGAATTTAGGTGGAATTTAGGTGGGTTTTAGGTGGAATCTAGGTTCCTGTAACTTGAGCCCATTATTCTGTGTCCTGCAAACTGGGATGATCGAGAAGAGATCCTGGCCCTCCTCTGCGTGACATCCCTTCAAGTACTGGAAGAGTGCAATCATATCTCCCCTCAGTCTCCTCTTCTGAAGGCTAAACATGCCCAGTTCTTTCAGTCTCTCCTCATAGGGCCTTGTTTCCAGTCCCTTTATCATCCTTGTTGCCCTCCTCTGGACCCTCTCCAGTTTGTCTATGTCCTTCTTAAAGTGAGGTGCCCAGAAGTGGACGCAGTACTCAAGATGAGGCCTAACCAGTGCCGAGTAAAGGGGAATTATCACTTCCCGCGATTTGGAAGCTATACTTCTATTAATACAGCCCAAAATTGCATTTGCCTTCTTTGCACCACATTGCATTGCTGGCTCATATTCAGTTTGTGATCTACCACAATTCCAAGATCCTTCTCACTTGTAGTATTGTGGAAATACTGGGGCCCTCTCCCCCCCTCTCCAGGGCCAAGCTCTGGGGTGCTGCTCATGTCTGATAAAGATGGAGGCACAATGGGGAGATACAGCTTCATTCCCCCGGTAACCCTCTGCAAGCCTTAGGAACCTGGGGCCTTGTGTGACCTGACTCCATCCATCAGGCGCACAGTGTGGCAAGCCCTGTTGGCTATCCTCGCCCGTGTCACAGCCCAGCGAACTTGCCTTGAGACTGGCCAGGTGCCGACACAGAATCTAGCAAGTGCAACAGTGGCCCATCACAGCTTGCTACAGGCTAAACCAATCAAAGAAGCAATATTACCAGGGACTCCTGTGTATCCGTTATTAATTTATAGGCCACTTTTTCAACACTGAAAACAATACAATGCTTAGAAACTTCAGTGGAAGATAAAATCAGGTACAATCCTAAAAAAGAATTGCCATATTTTTCGCTCCATAAGACGCACCTGACCATAAGACACACTTAGGTTTTAGAGGAAGAAAACAAGAAAAAAAAATATTCATGTGCAAATTAATGGAGAACTAGTAACAAGAGAACAAAATAATATCTCCGTACATTTATTTATTAATTGCTTTTTTAACCCTGCAGTTCTTAAAAACAATCCAAAACAGGTTACAAAGAAGAATAAAACTCAAATTACAATATCGCTGCGGGGACGGGAGGGGGCAGCTGAGCGGGGCAGTGGCTCTGGCAGCTGCCGCCGCGCTGGATGGGATCCGGGGGGTCTCCAGTCTCTCTGGTTTTGCTTCCGATGTTCAGTTAAGCTTTTTTGTTCATATATTCTCAGCAAGGCCCCTTCCAACTCTACTTTTCTATGATTCTATGATTGATTCTATGATAATCCTAGATGTCCACAGATTAAAGTCCCGGTGATGGTCAGCAAACATTGCCCAACTTTCCTCTTCAGAGAAATATTTAGGAAAAACAGGAGCCCAGTTGAAGGCATCCTAATGACTCAAACCAAGTCATTAGTCAATAGCCAGACACCTGATACTTTCACGTGGGCCTACCTGCCTCCTCGCCGGCTCGTGCGCTCCACGGCGAGCCGGCTGCGCCGCCCGTGCTGGTCCCATCGCGTCACTTCCGGCGCAGCGTAAGTGACGCGATGGGACCCTGCTCTGACGCGCTGGACCCCCGTGCTATGTTTTTGGCAGGAGAAACCAGGGCAACAGGGCTGTTTAAGTCCTGTTGCCCTGTTTCCCCCCGCCAAAAACATAGCGTGCGGGTCCAGCATGCCGGAGCAGCCGGATGTGACGCGACGGGCAGCGGCGGCGGCTCCATTGGCTGTGGCTCCATCGGCGGCGGTGGCGGCTCCATCGTTTTTTTACAAAGTTTTTTTTTTACAATATTCGCTCCATAATAAGATGCACAGACATTTCCCCCTACTTGGGGGTGGGGGGGAGTGCGTCTTATGGAGCGAAAAATACGGTACTTATAGAAATAGCCCCAAAGCTACAGAATCAACCAAATGACAAATGCAGAGGACAATCCAAAGCTGCAGCTCGTTCCGCACTTCCATAGTTCTGACCCCTTGCAACGAGGGCCATCAAAGCATGCCACGAGCGCCTGGGCAGAGCTGGTGGCCTGTGGACAGATGTCGGGAGCAGCTTTCCCTCAGGTACGTGGATCCCAGGCTGTGAAGGGGCATGAATAGGTCAAAAGAAACCATGAATGGGGCCTGGAAGTAAACATGTAGCCAGTACAGAAGGACACTGGACACTGGTTGGATAACCTCACACCTTCACATGTCAGATGGGCAGCAGCATTTCCCACCAGCTGACCTTTCAAAGCGGACTTCAAGGGCAGCCCCATGTCAAGTGTACTGCATTTGTCACGCCTGGATATTAAAATAAGCTGCACAGGTGTGACAGTGTCTTCATGATCCAGGAAGGGCTGGCACCTGCATAACAGTGGGTGCTGCCGGTTTGCTCCGCTGGATCAGTCCGCCGCATGCCACCGCATCTGCAGCCAGCACGCTCTGCCTGTAGGTGACTTCCCACCGGTCCTCACGTGGCTGAACCACGAATAGGCCCAAGTCCTGGTAGGCTCATCAAATGGATCACAGAAGACGGTGTGTGTGTGTGTGTGCGGAACATAATGCCGGTCAGTAGAGAACCTGCATCTCCCTCCTTTCATGCCTTCATTTTACAAGGACTTGGGCTCTTAACTCACTTGGCTCTTGGCTTATGGGTCTTCCCAGCCCCCTGGCATGGCAGGAATGGGAGACGGACAGTAGTCTGGAGAAAGGAGCCAGAGCTGACTGTCAGAACTGAAGCGCAGTCAGGCTGAGGGGCAAACCAGAAGGCAGGACTGGAGAGCAACCTTGCAATCAGGACTGAAAAGCTAGACAAGACTCGTAGAGATGTGCAAATCAGCAAAACTCGATCTCACTGAGGTCCTCTGAATTCTACCTCAAAGCACATTAGTAGTATTAAGGGCATAACTTTTGTCAAATTGACAGGTGAGTGGGAGACACTGGGGCCCTGCAGGTTTCTCAGAGGCCCCTATGCCCCCCCCATTTCTGGGTCCCCTAGACAACTCCCAGGGACCCCCATTTCCTGGGGTTCCCATAGGGTCTCCTGCGGACCCTACAAGTCCCTTCACCTCCCAGAGCTCCACAGGGTCTCCCCTGATCCCAGGCCCAATGTACCTGACCAGCTGGAACCAGATTGGGCCCCCCAAGGTGCTGACTCATTGCTCAGCCCGCATTTTTGTAGGTAAACATCCGGGTTGTTTGGGGGGTAGAGTGTGATCCCTCTCTGAGCATGGCCCACTGCCCCCCGACCAATAGGAATGTGTTTTAGATTCCTCCAGATGCTGGCTCATCAGCCAGCCTATCTCCAAGCTCCACGTCCTTACCAAATGCCACGCCCAGGGGCCTGTTGGGTTTTGCATAGGCAGAACGAGATTACCACCTGACATCGAGATTATCACCTGACCTGGTGGGTGTCTCTTGAGTTCAAGAACACAAGGTCTCTGGTCATGAGACATGGTCTCGAGGTGATGTGACTCAGCAACCTTGGACAGGTTTTGGGATCAACATGTTGATGAATAGGTTATACAACTGGGGTGAGTAATATCCTATTTATAGGTGCAGGGTCTGCGGTATATAAGCTAACACACTTGCTGATAGCTTCACTTGCTTCTCTTCTTCTCCTTCTCTTCTCTGCTGCTTCTCGTCTCGACACGACATGTGTATTGTTCTGGACTTCACTTCATCTAGCCTTACCACTGGGGTATAGGATTTGAGTCTGCAATGATGTAGTGAGTAGAGATGCATTGCTTGCCTTAATCCCATGTAATTGGGTCTTACAAATAAACTCTTTAATCTTTATTAACTGCTGTTATCTCCTCCTTCCGCCTGCGTGACTGGGACTGAGGGTCACTGGCTAGGGAAGCTTTTGAACCAGGGTCAGTCCAGCTCTCACAGGGCCTAGGGGTATATGAGCCCGGAACAGTTATCAGCTTTTGTTTGTGCAAAGCCATGGTCCCATGGACTCCTGCAGAGACACCACCCCATCGAACCCTGTCTACCTTTTTGATGACAGAAACAGGAGGAGATAAGCATCCAAATGCAACGGAAAAAAGGAGAGAACTAGGTTCTCAGGATGCAAAAATCTTTATTAAAGGAGCCCGACGCGTTTCGGCCTGTGTATTTTTCCAGGCCTTCCTCAAGGGGCTGTGAATATTCAAAATACATACATTAAATTAACTTAACATGGTTGGGAATATTCACAGCCCCTTGAGGAAGGCCTGGAAAAATACACAGGCCGAAACGCGTCGGGCTCCTTTAATAAAGATTTTTGCATCCTGAGAACCTAGTTCTCTCCTTTTTTCCGTTACCTTTTTGATGAGCCACCATTAGTAGGATACAGGTCTTTCAGAAGAGGCTGCTGTAGTGACACAGCTGATGGAGATGAACCTTCTGCGGCTAAGAGGTTCTCTAGCCCTACCAAAGATGAACAACAATGCGGCATCACCACCACGGACATTGCGGTGGATGTTCTTTCTAAACCGCCCTTTACTCAAGTTGCTCAATGAAACGTTGGTGAAGCAGAAAGTGGCAGCTTACTAACAAAGGTGTGTGTATCGAACGCAGGCGCAGGAATGCTTTGAGAGGTGGGCGTTGAGGAATTGAGTTGTTTTATAGGGTTTTAAACTAAAAAAATGTTTCCCAGGAACCAGCAAGCTGCATAGTTACCAAGAATCAACAGGTGCTATTCAGGGCAAAAAAGGGTGCTCCATTTACTGAGAGCCTGAATGTCTGGCCCATATGCAGCTGAATAATTATTTGGGATAAGTGATAAAACTGGAGGATTATTCTGACCCAAGAAGGGGCGCTGTTTCCTCAATTGTATGTATCACAATGGAAGATATTTTGGGATACATCTGTAAAGAAACACTGTTTTACATGTGTGATGGGTACATTTTGAAGTGCCCAGGTCAGAATGCACAGATGATTGCCTGTACTGGGAGCAGTTTTATAAATTCTACTATAAAAAATGTTGCTTCAAAAATCTGCGTGGAAAGGTTTATCTGTGTTCTGAGCTTAGCCACGATTGGCTTGAAATGTATGTCTTTGAAAGTCTGTCATCTTCAAAATGCTATACGTGCGCGGCGGTACATGATGAAGGTGGACCATGCTGAAAATGCATTAAATACTGTGGTTAAACATACATGATGGTGATGCGCTCGTGGCTCTTCCCGCGCACCAGCATGCATTGCAGCAGGGGCGCAGGGAAGTTCCCCACTATCTGATGCTCCACAATGTCCATGTCCAGGTACAGCACACTGAAGCCTCCCGTGATGTCCACAGAGTATAGCATTTTTCCGACAGGCTCTTTTGGGGGTGCTCCCAATGTGCAAGCTAGATCCTCGCAGGATTTTATGGAATAAAATTTTATGGATGCGCGTGAGCATCTTGGTCTATAAGCCACTCTTTGATTTGATTTCTGGTTAGAGTCTTACTGTGCTTAGGAGGTTCTCAAAAGAGGGGTTCGTTCTACTACTCCACCGCGCCCACCCACTCCCCCAGAGTTATAATACATCTTTTTAAGTAAAGCATCCCGCGGAGCCATGTTGATGCGGTGCTACTGTGTTAATAAAGTCACAGGGTTATAACTCAACATTTTATTGACACATTTACAACAAAGAAATGCTTCTGTCGTTTTCCTCCACCAGCTCAGCTCACCCTCCTCTCCTTCTCCTGCCAACCCTCCTTCAGGTTTTGTCGGGTTCAGACAAATGCAGGCGAGGAAGCAGCTTGAATCCGCACTGTCACCCACGGTCACATTTTGCAAGCCCGTTCTCTGCCGAATGCAGCAGAAGTCATCATGGGCCGTAGCAGCACCCTGTCCACGTACAAGCACCACCGCTCCCCCCCAGCCCGCTACTCACTGGTGGTACAGGATCCAATTCTGCAGAAGTCAAGTCCTCATAGATCGGTTCCAGTAGCCTGTCTTCCACAAAGTCGCTTACTCTATTTCACCTCTAAGCAGGTGAAATCCTCAGGCACAGGCTTCTTATTAGTGGCGACTGCCTGGGCGACTAACATCTTCCAATGCACCAAAAACCTGCATCTCAACTGCCATCCCAGTCATCATTACAATAAATCTCATGAACGCCTTTGATGGGTACAGCCAGCTCAGCCGCACACACGGCCAGTGTACTTTGCAGGTTAGTGTCCATACAGTCTTCTGCCGACACGTCTGGTCCACTACCAGTAAGAGGCCGTAGACTCATGGCGGCAGCAACATCTCTGAAAGATTCCGTGGCTTTGCAGAAACAAAGTCTTTGCAATGGCTCTGGAGAAGGAGCTCATGTAGCCCCTGGGCGTGGCATTTGGTAAGGATGTGGAGGTCGGGGAAAGGTTGGCCGATGAGTCAGCAGCATCTGAAGGGTCCTAAGACACATTCCTATCTTGCGCGGGGTGTGTGTGTGTGAGCGCAGAGAGGGGTCACAATCTACCCCCCAAACAACCTGGATGTTTATCTGCAAAAATGTGGGCTGACCAATGAGTCAGCACCTTGGGGCCCCCAAACCAGTTCCAACTGGTCTGGTACATTGGGCCCACCATGTAGAGGGGTTACAGTCTACCCCCCCAAACAACTCTTTGGGTTGCACACAAAATGGCCACCCCTGCACAACATGGCTTCCTGGGGGCTGGGGAGGGGTACTATGGGGTCCCTGGGATCGGGGAAGAACCTGTGGGGCTCTGAGAGGGGGCCCTTTGAATGGGAAAAGTGCACATTCCACAAAAGTGTCGCTAGAGTCTACACAATCTTCTTTAGAATTTCCTCCTTTTATCCCGGAAGACAATCTTACTCGGTCACGAGTGATCGCCTGATGATGATGATGATGATGATGATGATGATGATGATGATGATGA
Source organism: Shinisaurus crocodilurus (assembly GCA_021292165.1). NCBI lineage: Eukaryota > Metazoa > Chordata > Lepidosauria > Squamata > Shinisauridae > Shinisaurus > Shinisaurus crocodilurus. The sequence continues at coordinate 320,388,831 of CM037876.1, read as the reverse complement.
TGATGGACTTTTCCCCCATTGACTAAACTGTGAAACCTTTTTTTAAATGTACATTTTAAAAAAAACACACATTTTTAAAAACCAGATTGCTAGTTCCAGAATGTATGAGCTTTCGCTGAAAAAAAAAAAAGGCACTTCCATTTGTGTTTGCATTTGGAGTTTTGAATGGGGCAACTTCTGATGATTTGTGAACTGAAAGAAAATTCTCACACATCCCTCCCCAGGAGGAGCCCACGGCCAGCCGGGGCAGAGTCAGTCCGGAAGGCTCTTCCCTGAGGGCGAAGCGGCACTGACACAGCCTGCCCCCTGCAGCGGTGGGCGTCCAAAGAGTGGGGTTCACTGGGAGCAGCCTTCCCTCACCAGGTGCTTTCCAGATGTTCCTAGCCAGCATGGCCGCTGGGGAAAGCTGTCAGGAGGCACCCATTCCACGGTGGACTCCAAGGACCTCCGGCTCTCTGCCCTGCAGCAGGTGACATGGGGAGAGCCATTCCGTCCACTGCGGCAGTCCGTCTTCCTTCCGCCAGAGGCCCTCTGGAACGGAGGGCCAAAGGTTGAGCCGGAGTGTGCTCCCGCCCACGCCCTGGCTGGCACGCTACCATTGCACGCAGCCTCAGGGGATCCGCTTAGTTCTTTAACATGGCTTCTGTGCCGTGTCCTGACCCTACGGGACCCTGGGGGAGGCACGCAGCAACATACTGATGAAGTGCCGCCATTTTAATGTTTGGTGGCAAAAGAGTTCCTGTTGTGGACTGGAACTCTTGCTTTTTGTGAGCCATGCCAAGACGGTGGCGTTTGAGTGGTGGGGGTGGCCCTGGCTTTGGGGTCAAGTTGGGCTGCTTTTTTTTTTTTTTTTTTTACCCCTTCCAGCTCCATAATTCCAGGTTGGAAAACAGACAGCTGGAAGCCAGAATGGTGAGGCTGTTAGCAAAGACGAGGTAGCCTCAGCAAGTCAGATGGGAGAGCAAAAAGGGGGAGGGGGAAGGAAAGACGGGAAGGAACAAAAAATTAGGAAATAAAAAACATCGCCTCGAGGGAAGCGATATGGGCAACCTAAGCAATGCCCGATTGTGATTTTTATTTCTTCTCTCCTGGGAGATATTCATATAGAACAATGATGGGTGAGGGAGAGATTGGCGTCTGCATCCTTCTCCTCGCTGCGCCGGGTGCCCTGGAGGAAGGAACAGCTGTCAGGATTCCTTGATGAGTGGCGATTGATTTCCCCCTCAGATCATTCTGATTCAATCTCTCCTTGGTCGGCTGGAGGGAGGCTGCATCTCTCTGGCAGCCGCATCTGCTGTAAAAACGTTGAAGTGGAATCCGAAGGAGGTGATTTTTTTAAAAAGTTTGTATAAATTTAAACAAGCAGTAAATCCAAGAGTCGGCAGAGAAAACATTGACTTCCACCCAAGGGGAAGACTCCTATTGGGTTTTATTTTTCACTCAGTTTTGTGTTTAGAAGGTTCAATGAGGAGATATATTCAGCTCTTTAAAGACAGCTTCGGCAGGAATATCAAACTGCATGAAGACGGCAAACCGGGAGGGCGATAAATGCTCAGAAGCAGAAGTCTGGGAATGAGGCACAAGGGGACCCAGTGGATCACTTAATCCAGCCTCCTATTATGGGATGTTCAATATCCCTGCCAGATGCAAGCCCAAACACACTTTGGCACCATCCATGGAAGGCCAAAGCCTGAGAGACTGACGGCAGTTCAGGTGATGGAGCTGTAGGGCTGTCGGAGACTCAAATGGATTTGGATTTCTGAGAATCTGAACCACGGATTCCGCAGCGGACTGACTTTTTCTGAGTCGCACGGACTCCACTGACCATTTAAAAAACAAACAAACAAATAAATATTTTTTCTCAAATTTAGTTTTAGAAAAATACATAAAATAATAAAAACAACACCAACCAAACTGTGCATTTCCCCCATCGGCTAACGTATGTAAATATGCATTTTGGGGGGATTTGCACATATTTGGGAGTGTGAATTTGTGCAACTAACTCTAAATTGCACAAATCTGTACAAATGCATTTGTGCGAAATCTGATTCTGTCAGTGAACGGATGACAGAAGGAAAGGCACCCGATAATCTGCGAAACTTAGATAGAGTGGATTTTATGGCATCCGTACATTCCGTTGGGGACCTGTATTTGACTGAGATGTTTCTGTATCATACCCCCTCAAGAGCCGTAGAATTGATGTGGGAGAAGAAGCTGAAGGCATCGTGCTACCAGCAGCAGGCAGAGTGTGGGAAGCCGGCTGGGTGCTGGGGGTGTGCCAGGAGCTTGCTGCGGTGACTGGCCAACCTGCAGACAAGCTCCATTTCAGGACCAAGTTCGAGGTGATGCTGCTGCTCTCACATCCTGCTTGTGGGGCCCCGTGGGCAGCTGGCCGGCCACTGTGTGAACAGAATGCTGGACTGGATGGACCCCCTTGGGTCTGATCCAGCATCAGGGCTCTTCTGATGTTCTTACGATGTGGTCGGCTTGGTCAGGCCATAGAAGATAGATCTGTGGACCCTGAGGCCATCAGGACCTTTCTGAGAGAGTTTGCCAGATTCATCCATAGTGCTTTTGCTCCCTTTAGCATTCTTCAGGGGTTTTTCATCAGCAGGGTTATTCATTTAGGGCACGATCCTATCGAGAGGAGCGTAAGCCTCCACACTGAGGGGCTCAGTCCAGCTCATCCAGCGCAGAGCAGGAGGAGTGGCTGGCTGAGGCAATCTTTGCCTCCCCGTGCCTCCTGCTCTGCGTTTTCGCTAGGCAGCCATTCTTGTATCCAGGCCACTCCAGTCTCCTCCCCTCCCTGCCCCCCCGAAACACCCCTTTTACCCCCTCCCCAAGGTTGCTTTCCCGACCTTGGAGAGCAGCCAGTGCGGTTCCTTCCGCGCCAGCTGCGAGGGGGACGGGGAGGGGGCTTGGAAGGAACTCCATTCCCAGCTCTGAGGTCAGGGCACTGTCTCCGAGCTGGGAATCTGAACTATCCATTCCACCGCCACCCCGACAATGTCCAGGGCCCTTTGGATCATTCCCTTATTTATTCATTTGTTTGTTACATTTCTATCCCGCCTTTTCTCCAAGGAGCCAGAGGGGGTGTGCACAATCCTCCTCCTCCTCCTCTCCATTTTACCCTCACAGCAACCCTGTCAGGTAGGTTAGATTGAGAGTCCGTAACTGGCCCAAAGGCACCCAGTGAGCTTCATGGACAAGCGGGAACTAGAGCCTGGGTCGCCTGAGTCCCAGCCCAACACTCTCACCACTGCACCACCCTGGCTCTCAAGGAGCCTTCAGGGGAACCTTGATGTTCTCCTTTTTGTGAAATTTGGTTCAACTTCATTCCAGGTCTTACCAGCTTTGCACTGTCTAGACATTTTCTTCATGGTGCCTGGATTTTTATTTTATTCATTTATTACATTTATACCCCACCTTTTTTCCTGCAAGGAACCCAAGGCGGCCTTCATAATCCTCCTCCTCCTCTCCATTTTATCCTCACAACAACCCTGTGAGGTAGGTTAGGCTGAGAGTCAGTGACTGGCCCAAAGTCACCCAGTGGGTTTCATGGCCAAGTGGGGACTAGAACCTGGATCTCCCGAGTCCCAGGCCAACACTCTCACCACTACGCCACACTGGCCTAGTAGACATCACAATCTGGTGAGAACATTCTCTTTCTGCTTCCAACTTTGCTTTCTGATGAAATCTGATAGCAACTCTAGACCATTCTCTGAGCTAACTCACCAGAATGGGACACGGCTGCAATGCTTGACAACTCTCCTTCAAGACCCTCACCCCATGGCAAGCAGATGCCAAACTCCAAGCCTTATGAATGAATAAATAAGAAGTTGGATACATTGATAAAAGAACATAATTCTTATCCGTTAGACCCAGTCCATCGGACTTCTGGCAGGGAGACTCCAAGCAGTCACTCGGGAGGATGGTGAGAGAATGAGGGTCCCATGGGTTGATTTCCAGGTCTGCATATGTGTTTTCAGTTGGGATGGGCCAATGATGGGCTGCTCTGGGGGAACAAAAAAATATGACAATTGGAGGACCAAGATAGGAACACGAAGAGGCCTTTGCTCTGCAGGCGAAGAAGGTGCTCTGTCACAGAGGGGTTGGCAGAATTCAAGGAATGGTGAAACAATCCCCACCAAATTCCACAAGCAAGTGAGCCGAGACAAGACAGAATGCCCCATGTGCTGCAGGACACAGGCAGAGCCCCCTTCGCCATCAAACCCCACCAAAGCTGACAGTAGGCTCACTCGGATGCAGCCCCGGCATTTCTGGCTCCAACTTTGATGCCTCACAATAAATGTTAGGGATGGAGAGCCAGTGTGGTGTAGTGGTTAGAGTGTTGGACTGGGACTCAGAAGATCCGGGTTCAAATCCCTGCTCGGCCATGAAACTCACTGGGTGACTTTGGGCCAGTCACTGACTCTCAGCCTAACCTACCTCACAGGGTTGTTGTGAGGGTAAAATGGAGAGGAGGAGGAGGAGGATTATGTAAGCCGCCTTGGGTTCCTTGCAGGAAAAAAGGCGGGGTATAAATATAATAAATAAATAAATAAATAAATAAAATTCATTCAATTCATATTTTTTTTTTTTGTAAGAATTTACCAAAATGTGCAAATCTCTTCATAAACAGGATGGAAAGAATGTGAGATTATTGTTATTTATTTATTTTGAATGAATGTAGGAGAAACCGAAACTGCCAGGTTTGTCCATCCAGGCAGACAGTTTTGTGTGCTTAGCACTACAATGAGTGAATCCCACCCGTGAATTAGGGTTGCTCCTCCTCTTTTTTGACAGGCTCCTCCTCGTCTTCAGCCGCTCTGTGTCCGGCAGGCACTCCGTGGTGTGGGGCCCCTCCCGGCTGGGAACCGCTGTTCCTATTGCATTGGCCGTTGCGGACGGCGGGTGAGAATTTTGTTCAGTTCATTTTCTGATAAGAGCTTACCAAAACGCGCAGATTTCATCATGAAACGGACAGAAAGAACTTGAGATTAAAAAGAAATGGTAATGACTGGGCAGAAAGGAAAACTGAGAGATTTGTGCAGGCCTGGTGCCTGTTCTCACCAGAGACAGAGCAGAGAAAGAGGATTTTAAGCATGCAAAAGAGCTGCTGCAGCGCAAGGCCTTTGTGTCGATATCGGCTCAGATGGGGGAAAGGCAGTGAGTGGGGCACCTGTGTTTATTACAGGACCGGTGCAGGGCAGTTTGGCGCCCTAGGCTAAATTATATTTAGCGCCCCCCCCTCTCGTGCCGTGGGGGGGGGCTCCGGAGCAAAGCAGCCCTGCTCTGCAAACCTCCCCCCGCACGCCGCCGCCGCCGCCACCGCCACCGGACCCCCCCACACGATGATGCCACCGGACCCCCCTGCACGCTGCCGCCGCCACCGGACCCCCCGCATGCATGCTGCCGCCACCGGACCCCCCCCCCCGCATGCCACCGCCGCTGCCACTGCCACTGGACCCCCCCGCACACCGCCGCCCCCCCACCTACCTTCCCCCGCCTCCTCCGAAAAGGAAGTGACGCGACGGGACCCCCACACTCTGTTTTTGGCCGGGGGAAACCAGGGCAACAGGGCTGTTTAAGCCCTGTTGCCCTGGTTCCTCCTGCCAAAACAGAGCACGGGCGGGGCTCTGGAAACGGCGCGGAGAAGGTAGGTGTCAGGGGGGGAGGTGGCGCGGGGCAGGGGGGAGGCGACGCGGGGTGGGGGGGAGGCGGCACAGGGTGGGGGCGAGGCGCCCAGGCTCGGCCCCACCACTACTCCGGGCGCAATCCCCCGCACTGACCTGGCTTTGTCGGCGAGGCGGACGGGCGGGGCAGGAGCGCGCCGGCAGCGAAGAGGAGCGCAGCGTTTCTGCGCCCTCTTCAGCTACGCGCCCTAGGCAACCGCCTAGTCTGCCTAGCGGTAGCGCCGGCCCTGGTTTATTATGTACTTTTCTCTTTCTTTTGCTGCTGCCGCTGCTGCTGCTGCTGCAAAACATAATTTCCAAATAACTGGATCTTTCATAAACACAAGCTGATTTCCAAAAAGTGGCTGCGTTGAATGCAACGGGCATAGCAGATGATACAGGAAACAGCCATCTGCTGCATTCATATATTGCAGTCTCCAGTGCAAAGGAACCCCCGTATCCTATTATACTGGCCTTTCTTCTCAGAGCCCTCCTTCCTCCCAAAGGATGAAATTATCACACACAGAGCAGCAGCATTTGTATTCTTTGATGATCGCTAAAGTGACAGCAGGTGAGCGCCAGGCTCTTTCAAGGTGCTGTGAAAGTCAAGCGGTTGGAGGTATGTAGAGAGGAGGCCGAAAGGGGCAGCAGTGGCTATTAGCGCCTGCTAGCAAGTCAACTTTTTAATAATGGAAATCCCAAACCAAACATAACCACAATATTTTGTGCAAAATGGTCACTTTGAAATGCAGACTTCCTCAGTCAGGACAAATTTAGCAATACAGTTTAATAAGGTTTAATAATCTTTGGGGTTTGATAGGCCAGTGAGATCTCCATGTTTGAATTGAAAAAAAAATCCCAAGAAATTTGAAGGGGCAAAAGAAGAAATCCCCTTTCCACAAAGATGAATCCAGATTTTCTTTGTGTGTATTTTTTTTTGGGGTGGTGGTGGTGGCAGAGTGAACTATTCAGAGGACAGACATGTCTGCTTATATTTTGGTTACCATCCAATCGTGGCAAATGCAGCATCCAGGCTTGCTTCTTGGCATCTGGCTTAGGGGAACTCACAGGAGAGACTGAGTGGCAAGCACCGCTATCCGTGGCAGGTGCTGCTGGTGGGCATCAAAACTCTCCTGCCACCGGGTGGCCTTGCTAGGCCGTTGCTGAAGCCTCAAGACACCGGGGCACTCGAACGATGGCACCGAGGACTGTGGCTGTCCATACTGGGGATTCGGGACCCGATCCGTGGCCCCTGCAGAGACACCTTTCATAGAACTGACTGAGTCCAGGGCGTGTAGCTCGCAGTCGTCCAGGCCTGCAATGGCTCTTTCTGTCTGGCCTTCTAGTGGCCTTCTAAGACCCCGTCCAGAGTGTAAGAGGGCAGGCAAGACATTGGCTTTGCTACGGAGGGCACCCAGTGCCCCACTGGGCTCTCCCACTGAGAATCCCCCTCTGCCATCTCTCGGACGGAGGGCTGCAGCCCATCCCGAAGGCTCGATATTAACAGAAGCTTCAAGGCCTGCGCAGGGCTGCCCAGCTGGAACAAGAGGTAACTGTGTGTTCTGCCTGTGTGTGATTGAAGTGGCACCAGCCTCACCAAAGTCCTTTCCAATTAGCAAAAGCATCACTGTTAAGAACAGCCCTGGAGGCTTCCGAAATGCTAGAGTTTGACAACTGAGCACACACAGCGTCCCAACTGGGGGTGGGGTGGGGTGGATCCGTGTTCTTGACATCTCCCCTTGCTTCTTTCTGCACGTGCTCCTCCTCCTTCTGAACCCCCTTCTCCTGAAGAACTGCTTGGTAGGTGGGTAGGTCTTCCCAGGATTTCCTCATGCAAGAAGACCTTGCCTTGAACTTGTTTCACTTTTCCACTGGTGAGCCTGGAACAGGAACCATCCTGAGTTTAGAGTGAGTGCATCAACCTTGAGAAAATATCAAGGACACCTTTTGTACATCTTTGTCTTGAGATTAGTGGATGTGGAAGCAAAAATACTTCTCTCTGGTGGGAGCAGCAAAGATCCTCATCGCACCTTAATCACAGACAAATGTATTCTGGCAGGAATAGGAAGTGCCTTTGTATACTCTTTCTGAGCTCTCCCCATACTCTTCTGTGCCTGCAGTTTGTTTGTTTGTTTGTTTCTTTGTTTAATATATCTTTATCCTGCACTTGTATATCTTTATCCTGCATTTAAGATAAAATATCTTCCAGGAGGTTCATAAATGAAAAACAAAAACAAATTACCCATGAAACTCACCGGGTGACTTTGGGCCAGTCACTGACTCTCAGCCTAACCTACCTCACAGGCTTGTTGTGAGGATAAAATGGAGAGGAGGAGGAAGATTATGTAAGCCGCCTTGGGTTCCTTGCAGGAAAAAAGGCGGGGTATAAATATAATAAATAAATAAATAAATAAATCTCAAAGTTACCAGGTAAGGACACAAAAATCACAAAGCCATAAATTCTTAAAAGCAGCAGGGTCAGCAGAAGTGGACCAATAAAAAGCTGAAAGCGGATAAAACCCAGAAAGCCCCCCATGAGCAAAAAGCCTGCGCAAGGCAGATGGTCTTCAGCTGGGCCACGGACCACGTCCTGGGTGTGGCTGCGGAGGGGCCCGGAGCCAAGTTACCAGCAGCCGCTCGGCCTCAGCAGGTTGTCCAGCTCAGAATCCAAAGAGGGGCATCTCCAGATGACCGTAGTGGAGAGGCAGCCTCATATCGGAGCACGTGGTCCTTTAAATCCTGCCGTCCAGCGGTGGGGGGCTTCCAGGCAGGGGGGAATCTAGCCAGGCTGCCCCCGCCGTGCCCCACATCCTGCGCTGCTAACAAGTGTTTGTTTTTTAAAAACTGCTATTGCTACCAATGGGCACTTTTTTAAAAGCCTAATTGCCATGCAGGGGTGGGGGTTCAGGGGTGGGTCACAGCTGGAGAGGGAAGGGTTAACCCTCCCCTCCCTGTATGCTGCCCCCCCCTCAAATTGCCGCCCCCCCAGTGCATCGATTATGCTTGAATGGGAAGGCTGGTTGTGGGAGACACTGCTTGGGTGGCCACTTCCAGAAGTGGGTGCTGAGAGATGCCTGTGGGGTCCACGGGGCCTTTCCTGTTTGACCTTTCTATGAAACCATGGCGGGAAGCCATCTGGAGACGTGGCCTGAGGAGACTTCGGCAGTGTGCGGACAACACCTAGCTTTCTCGCTCAGGTGAGGCTGTGGATGCCCTGAACTTTGGGGCCTGGTGCCGGGCTGGATGAGGATGGAGGAACTGGAACTCCATCCAGACAAGATGGAGGTTTTGTTGTTTGGCTGTTCATCCACCTGGGTAATGGGGGTCCAGCCTCTTCCAGACGTGGCCACCGTGGTGATGCCCATCTCCTGCGGCTAGTCCAGTCAGAGGCTCTGGCAATCAGAGGCCAGTGCTCCTGGTGATTTGATTTTGATTTTGATTTGATTTATTATGGTCATATGACCCAAATAAAAATAAAAACCAGCCACAACATTTGCAAGGCATACAGACAAATAGAGATGGAACAGTTCTCAATTATTACCCAACAGAAAGGCCCTCCTTTGCATGGCAGCTAAAAGGAATTTAGCAACTTGGGTGGTAACAATTGGTTTCTGGTCACACAAACAGTAGGAAACCAGCCACCTATCCGGAAAGCCTTGAAACGTCCTCAAAATGGGAAGAATTAGATCGTCCCTGAGCGCTGCATAGAAGTGCTCCTGGCGGCCATTCAGCATGACAGGCACTCTGGGGACCACATGGGTTGGGTGGCAGAGGGAAACCAGGTGGAGCACGTGAAGCCAGCCGCCCCTGCAGAGGCCTGTGCTCCTCCGCCGTGGGCCCTGATCCAACCTTCACCGCAGCACCGTCTCGGCGTGAGCAGCGGTGCCCTGGGCTCCATTTGGCCTTGGCTGGCAGCCAAGATTTAGACTGGTAAATTCCGGTTCAAGAGCCGTCCTTTCAGCGGCATGGCTCTGCAGCGGACAGTGAGCGGCTTCTTAAGGCTCCCCATCCCAGCAATGGTGGTGCAATTATTACGCAACGGAGCCAGGCACTGCACAAACTGCAGCGGCTTCTCTGGAATGGCCGCATCCAGCTTTCTTTCCTCTTTTAAATGTAGCAACCACAGATCAGGCCTGGCAGCCTCCCTCGGTCCTGTGTTTCACCTTCCACAAGCTGTTGTGCTTGGTGTGACTAACACGAAGATATACAAAATGGCCTGCTTCTGGGTCAGCCTCCCCAGGTCTCCCATTCACTGGGCAGCTCCTGAGAAAGCTATGAGGGACTGTGTCGTCGCATATTTGGTGGCAGCAGTGGGATTCGAACCTTCACACTAGGACCAGACGCATAAACCCTTCTCAGGCTAAGCACCAACACTTAAAAACCTGAGGGGAGGGTCAAATGAAACCTTTCCCCTACCAATGAGGGAAAAGATTAATACAGGTCATTAAGGATCTATTTTAAATTTATGATACTGTGGGTACAAAGGTGTGTGTGTGTGTGTAGATTTAACAGTAATGCAGGTTAATACCGCCAAGCTGACACATAGGATTTGGGTAGCAAACAAAATAAAAATAAGTTTATTTTAATCCTCAAAATCTTAGTTCCAGAAAATAACTTAAAACCTGCCTACCCCAAACACTTTGTAATTAACCTAAGTCCCTATAATTCTAAATACTTTCACTCTTCAGACAAGCACTAATTTCTCTCAAAACTCCTGACAGACAAGACACGAATAACCCAACTAACCCAACTCCCCAACTCCCAACTCTCCCCCCGCTCCAAACACTCTCCCATAACACAACTAACTCGACTCCCCTGACATCACTCAAACACTCCTTATACAGTCATGCCTTGGATTGCAAGCATAATTCGTTCCGGAAACGTGCTTGCAATCCAAAGCACTTGTATATCAAAGCGAAATTCCCCATAAGAAATTTGTACACATATTTTTAATTTAAGCTGCAATAAAGAATGATAGTGTAAAGTCTTCATTTTTCTTGACCGTACTACAGTACTTGTATTGCAAGACGTCGCTTGTTTATCAAGTTTAAATTTATTTTAAAAATTTGCTTGTCTTGCAATTAAAACACTCTCAGACCAAGTTACTTGCCATCCAAGGTTTTACTGTATCCTCCTCCTCCCCCCACCCTTTCCAAGACATCACAAACCACACCCACTCAGTTCAACATTCTATACTCACACTAAACATACTAATGTAGACATACACCGGGGAGCTGAATTGTGGGGTTACACCACACCTTCCAACTCTACTATTCTATGATTCTATGACTTGAAGCAAGCTGCCGATCCCTCCATGCAACACACTCCATTCAAGAGGCTTAGCTTCTAGAGACCGGGGCCCGCCCAAGACACCTTGCTTCCTGAGGCAAAGGACAAGATGGCGGCCCTCACGCCCATTCCATGTTCAGAATCTGGCTGGACTAGCAGGTAAATCTTACCTCTCCATGGGTGATGGGACAGCATCCTCCACTGCTCGGGGGCTCAGGGCAGGCTATGTGAGACACGTCCCTCTGCCCTCCAAGACCGTGTCAGCCGCCACTCCCTGCCCCGCAGCTCCTGCCACCTGAGGCAGCTGCCTCACTCAACCTCATGGTAGGGCCAGCCCTGCTAGAGACCCAAGGGAGACGGAAACCTCCAGGATGGCCACTGTAGCACCCTCATAACATTTTACAAGAAGGCATCTTTCACAAGGTGCACTGATTTACCAGGGATTGGGGAGTGAAAAGGGAGCGTGCCCCTCCCTGTCCAGCAGGGCCAGTCAGAACATGTGGAGATGGCTCATTGGGCCCCTTGGAAGCCTGGGATTCTGGAAAGACCTCCTGGCTACTGGCACAAAAGAGCCACATGTGCAGTGCCTGGACCGAAGGGGGAAAGGATGCAGAACTGGCGGAGCAAGCTCTGTGGAAATCGATGCCGCCGCCGCCACAGCTGAGGAGAACTTCTCCGGCACAGCTGAGTCTGCTTCTCGAGCGCGCGCTCGCCTCCTCTGCTTCTCAGGACAGCTAATTGCCTGATCTATAGGACCAAGTAAGAATCAATAAGAAAATATTACCACAGATTATTTTAATTCTCTTTTTTTAAAAAGGATCAGAAAGTGCTATTGAATATGACACTTCTAATTAGGTGACACAAATTAACTTTCTCCTGGAGCTCGAGAGCTGCTCGCAGATTCACTTGCCAAGGAAGTCAGCAGCACCATCTTGCATCCAACCAGGACCGGTGCAAGGCAGTTTGGTGCCCTAGGCAAGATCAGATATTTAGCGGGGGGGGGGGCCCTTCCCACTTGAGAGCGCTGTATTTTTTTCCCAAGGATTTCTGGCGCTCCCTTTAGCCCTGCGCCCTAGGCAGCTGCCTAGTTGGCCTAATGGTAGCACCGGCCCTGCATCCAACCCCCTCAGAGGCTTGGAGGGGAGCAGCCTGACGTGGGTGTTCCCAGGGAGTGAGCAAAGAGAAAGGCTCCTCATGTGCGCTCTGGACAGCTTTCATCAGAAGATTGCTTCCTGCTGTTCCACTCACACTTCCCTCTCAGGAACAGGGCAGCCTTTACAGGACCAGCCCCCTTCTGGGGCGGCGGGAGTGCAGAGGATGATACTGGGGACACTGGTTGAGCCGGGGTGGGGAAGGATACTTAGTTCATGGAGGGGGGGGCAGACTTAGCCGCCGCATTGGCCTCCACCCCCCCCCCAACAAACAGCTTGTGCCCCTTTTGGTTCTCCCAGCCTGCTTCTTCCAGTCAGCTGCAAAACTCCTACTCTTTCTCTGACTCTTGTCAGAGTAAAACAACAACAACAACCCTCTCTCTCCCTCTCCCTCTCTCTCCTCTCTGTGCACCCTCTGGGAGAGAACTGAACTCAGCCTCCTCTGGGGCAGACAGATGGGACCTCCACCCCTGACTCCAAGAATATCAAGCAAGCACCTTCAGGCCTCGAGAAATACAAAGAAGTCCTTCCTTTTATGTGTCCTGAATCTTTCACCAATCAGCTTCATGGGGTGACACCATTGGATTCTAGTATTATGGGAGAGGGAGAAAAACGTCTCCCTGTCCACTTTCCCCACACCAGGCATAATTCTGTACACTGTACACTTCTATCATGTCTACCCTTATTCACCTTTTTTCTAAGCTAAATAATGCCAAATGTTGTACCTTTCCTCCTAGGGGGGTTGCTCCAGCCCCTTGATCATTTTAGATCCTTTTCTGCACATTTTCCAATTCTACAATATCCTTTTTTAGGTACAGTGGGCCAGCCAGAACTGTAAACAGTATTCTAAATGTGGTGGCACCACAGATTTGTATAAGGGGAGCATGATCTTGGCAGTTTTATTTTCAATTCCTTTCCTAATTATGCCTAGCATGGAGCTTGCCTTTTTCACAGCAGTCGCACTCTGGGTCGACATCTTCATGAAGCTGTCCACCACAACCCCAAGATCACCTTCTTGGCCAGTCACTGCTAGCTCAGATCCTGTCAGCTTATATGTGAAGTTGGGAAATTTTGACCCAATGTGCATCACTTTACAGTTGCCTTCACTGAACCGCATTTGTCATTCTGATGCCCAATTTGGAAAGATCCTTTTGGGGCTCCTCACAATCCCTTTTTGTTTTCACCACCCGAAATAATTTGGTGTCATCAGCAAACTTGGCCACTTCACTGCTCACTCCTGATTCCAGATCATTTATGAATAAGTAGAAAAGCATTGGTCCCAATACAGATCCCTGTGGGGTCCCACTGTTTACAATTCTCCATTGGGAGAAGTTACCATTTATTCCTACCCTCTGCTTTCTGTTCTTTAACCACTTACTGATCCATGAGAGGACCTCCCCTCTCATTCCATGACTGCTAAGTTAGCTCGGCAGTCTTTGGTGAGGGACTTTGTCAAAAACCTTTTGGAAGTCCAAGTAAACAATGTCTACCGGATCACCCCTGTCCACATTTTTGTTGACGCTCTCAAAAAACTCTAACTAGACGGTTAGTGAGGCAGGACTTACCTTTGCGGAAGCCACGTTGCTTCTTTCTGACCAGGGCTTGTTCTTCTGGATGTGGCCTTTACACTGGACAATGTGCACATGGATTGGAGTGCACAGGGCCAGAGACAAAAGCTCAGGTCATCACTATCCATTACTGGCTCATATTACTAAGCACACACAGCTGGTTTCCAGGACTGAGGCCTTGGGGTTTAATTAGTACCTCAAGGCTGGATTTGATTCCAAGAATATTTTTTATCAGTTTTTAATCTCAACAAGCAAAAGAAAATCATTACTGACAAAATGGGAAATTTAAATCTTATTATATCTTTTGAAATTTTGTCCCCAAACCAACAAAAGGAATAACCAAGCAAGATACCTGAATTCCGGAAAATCATTTCAACCTCTTAAAAAAAATGTTTAAGGCATGTTGTTCAGCTGTGGAAAATAATCAGAAACAATGACCTCACTTTTCAAGCCAACGTTTCAGAACAAATGTAACTTGGCTATTTTTACAGCTCATTTCTCTGAATTTTGGAAAATTATATACACCGCATCATGGAGGTTCTCAGTATTGGTGGGGCATATTTCATTGATTTAATAAAGAATTGAATGTTTGTACTTCGTGATGGTAGAAGTTTAAAATCACGGCTCTGAAGCTTGTATGTGGAATTAATGAACCAAGGTCTTTCGGCAGCCATCGCTCAGTAGCATTCTAAGGGTTAATATCCGTGGAGGCTGTTCTGTGAGGCAATGCAGGCACATCGCTATAAGTCTTGCGCAAAGGTTTTCCCCTGTGCGCACGGGGCGAAGCTCCAGTTGGCTCTTGGCTTTCCAGCATATGACGTCCTCCTGTGCACACAGCGCATCACAGTCACATGTAAGTCTGCCATGCCAAATTGAAGATGTGGACGTTTTTGAAAGTGTAAATCCTCCCTAGCAGGCCACCTGTTCAAGCCTTGTGTGTGGACGGCTTGCTGCAGACCACCAGCCGTTCCTGCTTCCGGCACTCATCTACTATTTCTGGGCAGCCTTGTCTTTTATTTACAATTTGATCCTATGCACATTCACAGATTTCTCGTAGATCAGAGTGAAAGACGAGAGGCTATATTAATGCAGTCTTTGGCAATTGCAGTGAATCCTTCCAATGGGATGCGGATTAATCGTATCAGTAAATATTAGTAGTGCCTACCATCAGCTAGCTTTTTATATTGGGGGTTTTCATATAGATGGTCATATGATCAACTTGGCATTTAGTTAGCAAAGCCATTTTAATTTCAGCAGTGACTCTCTGAAATCCAGGGTTAGGCGTGCCAATCCCCCTGTTATTCTAGGCTCTGTGGCTCTGAGGGACCGCGGGAGTTGCAGAGCCAGCCACGGCACTCGGAACGTGGGCGGGGAGGGTTAGGCAGAGAGCCGGGACAGGCTGTGGGGCGGTGAGGAGGGTGGGTTGAGCGGGGAACTGGGAGACATCTAGAGAAGCGCTCAGAACCAGTAGAGGAGGCTAGAGGAGTTACCTCAGCCTGGAGTTGAAATCTTGTAATGGTTTTTAAGATAAGCAAGCACCTGAATGTAACTTAATTTCCATATGTAGAAATAAACTACTTTTGATTTACTGTTAACCCTTAGTGTGGGAGTGAGTGACTAAGGCAGTGTTCTCCAACCTTGGGTCCCCAGATGTTTTTGGCCAACATCTGGGCATAGCTGGCTGGGGCATTCTGGGAGTTGTAGGCCAAAATCATCTGGGGACCCAAGGTTGGAGAACACTGGACTAAAGGAAGGAACACACATCCAAGAGAGCCAATCTCAGGGGAGAAAGGTGGCAGCACGGGAAAGAACAGCATTCAGGTCATTACCCTAGTTAGCCGAGGCGGTTGGGGGCCAAAGGCTTGAGAGGGGAGGGGAGTGTCCCGGGCAACTGCTGGCGTGTCTCTGAGGGATTGGGAAGGGGCGTCTGAGTGGAAGAGGCTGAGCGACTTCTGTGAATCCCGGGTGGGAGACAAGCAGGATACCTGAGGGGAACCGAGTGACCTGGGTGCGAGGCCTGAGTACCAGGGGCCAGAGCTCGAGTGAGGGAGCTGCATAAAAGGAAAGACTGCGGTGGCTGAAACACCCAACAAAACCACTGTGATGGCTTCCACAAGTGAGGGGGCAGAAGCAGGTGCGTCACAGTAAAATAAAAAGGTTGTGCTGGCGTATATGCCACAGTGCCCTATGTCTTGGGCCGCAGGATTTTCCATAAGGTACGGACACATGCACTTCCTCAAGTTTTCTTTGAGCTTCTTGGGCACCGGGGAGCAGGAGAGGTCCTTTGAAGCCAGTTCAAAACGCCCATTTTTAAATATACAAGCTTTATTTTAGAAAATTGGTTATTGTCCTCATGCACTTGCCAATCAGCCCTGTATCATGCACATTTTGCAGACTGGGAAATGCAGATGAAAAAGAGTGACTCCTGGGCTCCCAGCAAGTCCATATGTGAGGTGAATGGAGATGTGGGCTCCTGGCGAAGCGCTGAGCTGGCCTCTTCTTCATCATCTCTTCCACATCCATTGTGCTCAAGGAACATCTGCACTCACTTGTGACAGCTGTTTCAGTTGCACAGACATTAGCCCTTGCCGCCATCTCAAAAGTGCAAAGGAAAGTGATAGGAAGTGGATGGTCCCCACATTCTGGGCTGGCCCTACATGCATGAAGCCCACTTCCTCTCTACACTTTCTCTAATATCTGTGATGGTGTTAGAGCAGAGCAGAGCAGCTACCAAACAGGAGCCAGGCAGTCAAGCCAGTAAAGACCATCATTCTCCTGGCAAAGCCCCAGTCCTATCGGGAAGTCTATGCAGTCCTTCGTGCCAATGGACAGTTTGGGTAGGCAGATTCAGTCCAGCACCCGGGAAACCTTTATTATGGGAGAAGTTCCGTCAAGTGCACTGGACTGTTTTGCGCACTTTTCCAAAGGGGGGGATGATCTGATTCTGTCAATGAGTGGATAATGGAATGAAAGACACCTGGCAAGCAGGGGGTTGGACTCGATGGCCGATGCAAAGAAGGCAAATGCTATTTTGGGCTGCATTAATAGAAGTATAGCTTCCAAATCACAGGAAGTGATAATTCCCCTTTACTCAGCACTGGTTAGGCCTCATCTTGAGTACTGCATCCAGTTCTGGGCACCACACTTTAAGAAGGATGTAGACAAACTGGAGAGGGTTCAGAGGCGGGCAACAAGGATGATAAAGGGACTGGAAACAAGGCCCTATGAGGAGAGACTGAAAGACCTGGGCATGTTTAGCCTTCAGAAGAGGAGACTGAGGGGAGAGATGATCGCACTCTTCCAGTACTTGAAGGGATGTCACGCAGAGGAGGGCCAGGATCTCTTCTCGATCATCCCAGTTTGCAGGACACGGAATAATGGGCTCAAGTTACAGGAACCCAGATTCCACCTAAACATCAGGAAAAAATTCCTGACTGTCAGAGCAATAAGACAATGGATCCAACTACCTAGGGAGGTGGTGGGCTCTCCCAATCTGGAGGCATTCAAGGTGCAGCTGGACAGCCATCTGTCAGGGATGCTTTGACCTGGATTCCTGCACTGAGCAGGGGGTTGGACTTGATGGCCTTGTAGGCCCCTCCCAACTCTACTTTTCTATGATTCTATGATCTATGAATCTATGAATCCATGGAACACACAGAGAATGGATTAAACAAAATCCATACATCCCTAGATCATAGAATCAGAGACATCTTTATGGAGTAATATGGGAGTAGGAATGAATGCATTTTTCCATTCCAGGTTTGATTTCTCCCATATTCAATTTTTTTAAATCAAATTCTTTTCATCCTGTTTCTTAAGAAACTTGCAAGTTTTGCTACGTTTTTATATTAAAAAAAAACCCCAAACCGATTGAAATTCTCACCTGTCTGCACTGGCTAGATTCAGCAGGTACAGCTATTCCCAGCATGGAGAGGACTGTGATGGAGCTGCCATTTAACTATTAAAGATGAGGAGCCCCTCAGGGGGAAAAAGGCGTGGCGATGCTAATACACGGGCCACGAACAAGGTTGAACAAACAGGGATCAAATACTTTTATGAGCTAAACACTCAAAGCTCCCTGCCTAGACGGAAAAATGTGTTGGTTTCGGTTTCTCCCAGATTTTCTGGCTGTTTGTTTTTTCAACTCAAGTTATTTCTGTCCTGTTTGTGAAGAAATATGTGATTTTTTTTTAAAAAATGAACCTACAAAAATTCTCACCCTTCTCGGTATGGGAGTAGGTAATCTACGTGGCAGGTTCTGTGCTCATGACTCAAAACTACTAGACTGCTCTTTGGTCTGGTCCAGAAATGTTTGTATAGCACCAGTTGCCAGGATTAGTGTGTGTGTGTGTGTGTGTGTCCACTGGAGAGAAATTGCTGACAACCTTACCAGAGGCTCTACAATTCTCCTTAAAGTGTTAGGGTTAGGGAATATTCTTCATCAGTACTAATCCCCTTTTGCATTGTTGGCAATTTATTTAATTAATTAATTAATTCCCTGCCTTTCAACCAGGGAATGGCACTCAAGGTGGCTAACAACAGGAAAAGCCAGAAATTAAGACAAAAAGCATAATCACAAAACAAATACATTAAAAACACAATAAGACACACAACAATAAGAGAATGGAAACAGCACACAACCTGTCAGACCCACTCACACACCAATGGGCTGCTTGAATAAAGACATCTTCGCCTGCCAGTGGAAGGACAGCAGAGAGGGAGCCAGCTGAACCAGGCCTCCCACAGGAGGGAATTCCAGAGCTTGGGAGCGGCCACCAAAAGGCCTCTCTCATGTTCCCACCCCATGCGCCTCGCATGGCGACAGTACCGGGAGAAGGGCCTCCCCCGATGACGATGCCTCTAACAGAAGAGTTCGACAACCAGTCCTGTTCCAGAATGAAAACAGCACTTTGGTAGGCTGCTCCCAGTTTCTGCATGCTGCCTTCACACAGTCACTGCTGGAAGTGATGGGTGGGGGGAAGCAAGCATATGTTTTGCATGCAGAAGGTCCTGAGTGCAGCCCCCAGCACCTCCAGTTAAAAGGATATCAGGTGGCAGGGCTAGGAAAGGCCTCTCTCTGAGGTGTTCCCACTTGCTAGTCAACAGTTTTTTTCTCCAGGAACAGAAGGAGAGAAAAGCAGAGAATCAATGGAAGGATCTTTGCTCTTCCCTCTTCTATCAAGTCAAGGCAGTCCCAATCTTCCAGGTGAGAAAATTCTGCTGCCAATTAGATGCCTTGAACACTTAATAGCACTCCCTAAACATACAATAATGCCCATCTGTGTGCCGTCCGAGACATTCGGCTGATCAAATTGCCTAGTTTGTCAGTGTCAAATGGCAGATATGCAATTCACCAGAGGACATCATCAATAAACGGAGGGGAGCTGAACGTGTGGCGCTTTTGCTCATTTGGGTACTATAAGTGACCCCAGACGGTGCTTACATAATTAATAAAAGAACTACAATCCCTGTTAAAACGTGAATGTTAATTTGGTGCACATTTGTGTGGAGCCGCTCTGCAGACTCAGGGTGGAAACAAGACCAGCCAAAGGACTCAGGCTGCTCAGGAAGGTTATATATTGTGCCCAGTGGCCCCCGGCTTGCTTCCGTCCTACAGGACTGAAGGCACTGACGAGGCTTAGTGGCGGCTCAGTCCCACGAATGGGACTCAGTTATGGCAGGCTTTGGCTGGAATGTGACCTATATGCGTATTTGCAACATTTGGGCGATCACACTTTCCTCCAAGATGTTCAGAGCAGCACCTTGTCCTCACAGCAACCCTGCTGAGGGCTGGGAAACAGTGCCCTGGCCACGCTCAGCCAGCCAGCTTCATGGCTGAGGATCAAAATCTGAATCCGCACTCAGGGCAGCCACTCGGTTTCATTGGCTATCCTTACCAAACTCAAAAGCAAACCTGGAATGGTGCAAAAGGAGAAGGGACGGTGTCCCATGGTTATATAGCGCATCTCTATCATCGTCATCATCATCATCTAAGAGGCCTCAGTTCTTTCCTTCGTGGCTGTTTCCCCAACCACAACTCATCTGTTGTGTGGAACTGATGTGATACCAGGGCAAAGGAAGTGCATGCTTCCGGAGTGGCTGGGCTCTCAGCCGTGCAGTCAGAAATTAACATATGCAGGATGAAAATAAGCACAACCACATTAGGAAAACCTAAAGAGTTCCCAGGTGGGGAACGTACAGAATGTCTGTTAGTTGGGATTTCCAGCTAGGCAGAAGTTCGGCTCCCAACTACTGAAAGACTCAAAACTCTTTGGGCTGGACACATTGGTAAGAATTAAAAATAATATAAATTACAAATAGGGAAAATTAGAGGGGGGATCTCTGATTTCTCCCCACAAACCACAAACATCTCACTCACATGAAAGGACTTGTATCACTTTCAGAAAATATTTGGGCTTGGACTCTGTGGGTGCCTCTGGAGGAAGATCCTTCCAAGGTCATGGAAAAGCCACCGGGAAGAGAGTTCCGTGTCTTTCTGTTCACACTTGGTGTGAGGAGGCCATTCCAATGCCACAAAGCCAGCCTCTGTGAGCTGCAGGGCCAATGGAAGATTGTGATCTTGAATGCATGCAGTGACCAAGGCACTTAGAATGTGCCATAGATCAAAACAGCCCTTTTGAGTATTGTCTGGATGCCGAAGTCCTGGTGCAATGTTCTTTCAGCAAACCCTTTCCTGTGAGGAGATGGGCTTCTGCATTCTGCGCTGCCAGATCCCTCTGTACAGTCTTCAAGGGCCACTCGACTCAGGCTTTTTGTGGTAATCTAATATCAGTGTCACCAAAGTATGATTGGTGTTGCTTATGTCTTCCTTGCCTATGTGATGCTAACCAACCTATTGAACCATGTGAACTCCTGCACTTCTCAAGTTCTCTGTGTCTGCATTCCTCCTGCTCTGTGCACATATTGAAGCTTTGTGAAGCACCCAGAGGGCTTTGGCTATTGGGCAGTTATAGAGATGAAATAAATCTCTAAAACAAACAAATAAGTAATATAATAAATAATAAAGAGTAATATTGGGGGCACACCTGCACTTTGAGGTAGGCTACCTGCCCCAGAACAGTTCTTGCTTGGACTCTAGCACAGAACACGTTGTTGCAACAGGATAATTAAGCCTTATTCCCGGCACTGGCAGCAGGAGAGTTGAAGACCTCATCCTCGTTACTCCTGGGGCTGCAAATTTTGCATGTTCCTTGTCAATCTCCTACCGTCTTGAGGGTCTCATCCAGGTCTCCATCTGTGAACAGTTTGTCATTATTTCCGTGCTAAGTTTCCCAGCATCCACAGTGTCCAGGACTTTCCTCCACTCCGATTGCCATGGAAAGTGTTGGGTGGGGTTTTGATGGTGCAGCATCCCACTTTGCCCGGTGTGGGAGGGGCTGTAGCCCATGGGCGAAGCCCCTGCTTGGCCTGCAGAAGGTCCCAGGTTCAATCCCCAGCGGCATCTCCAGGTAGGAATGAATGACCCCTGCCTGAAACCTGGGAGAGCCATTGCTGCCAGTCACTGTTGACAAGCATACTGGACCAATACTGGACTGATGGACCCAGGGCCTGGCTCAGTATCAGGCAGCTTCATATGTTCCTAGTTTGGGTAAATTGGTCCTAGATCCCTGACCTGTTAGCCTCTGTGCTGTGTCAGCAATCCTGGCCTGGAATCTTCGCTTGCTGGTCGTGTTTCTTTCTGCCAGACAGACTGGCTTTGGACATGGGACCTCATCCCTGACTGGCATTGCTGCTGCAGGGATTGCTGGGTCAGGAAAGCTCAATTTAAACAAGTAAACCTTCCCATTTAATGGGGACTAAGACCGAAACCACTCCCTGTTTGGTACCGTACGTGTGCCACTTCCATCCTTTCCCTCTCTTCATTGTCTCCTCAAGGGAGTTGGTCTGACCTTTATTTTCTTTTATTTTTTTGCTGATGTTACTCTGCAAAACACCATATCTATATCCATAAAAATGATAGGAAATTGTTACTAGCAGTGCCCCTATATCCTGGGGAATTTCAGCCTTGCCACCTCTAAGCAGTAAAGCACTCCTGAAAAATGTCTTCCCGTTTGCGTTCGCGTTTCCTGATTAGCTCGGGATGAGCCTTACCTTAATGCACTCCTGCCTGAATTATTCATCTTGCTTTGTGCAGCTGAAACACTTTCTTTGACTGCAGGATTTCCACTGGAGCTGTTCCAGTTCTGCTTAAACGCAAAGGCAGCACATTTTATAGAGGCGTGTCACTATGCCACCCCACCCCCACTCAACTGGCGTCTCTTCCTCTTTCTGCAACTGCATTACCCGAAATATAAATGTCGGGAGTTCAGCCAGTCATGACCTGCTGGCAGGATATCGGGCTGCATTTCAAGTCTGCAGTGCTTCAGCTAAGATTAATTTTCAACTGTGCAGATGCTTTGCTTGCATTTTCAGACCAGCTGGATGCAGCCAATTTGATCAGAGCTGGTTTCTCCTGGACCCTCAAGTCACTGCCTCTAATCAGTCCAGCAAGATTTACTGCAGAAACAAAGCCAATTCAATTGCTGCTTGGAGGTGTTTCGGTCTTTCCCGCTTCTTCTTTTCAAGTTCTCAACTTCCATGGTACATAACTCCTCTTCCCCAATGTGTGAAGGGGCTTTCTAGAACATGCCCAGCTACCCCCTAGAGGTCAATGCATGATCAGCATCAGTCTGAAGGGGGGGCTACATTCACACATGCGCAGAGGGCTCCCCCCACGGGGACGAGAACTCTGGTGGATCAGAACTTGTGTCCCCGTGGGAGGAGCCCTTTGCATGAGTACATCTGCATCTGAGCCCTTTCAGACTGATGTCGAACAAGCATTGACCAGGGAGCATGGCCTGCACACATGGTGGTGGTGGCGTGTAGGAGCATAGGAAGTTGCCGTAGACTGAGTCGGACCACTGCTCCCTCTGGCCCAGTATTGTCGACACTGACCGGCAGCCGTGGCTCTCCCTCTGGGGTTCCGGCAGGAGTTTTTCCAGCCCTACCTGGATGGGGTTCCGGGGGTTGACCTTGGGCCCTTCTGCATGCCAAACAGGGGCTCTTCCACTGAGCTGTGGCCACTGCGCCTAAAGATCATTCGGCATTCTTGCAATATTTTCAAACCCTTTCATGGCTTTTTTTTTTTTTTTTTGGTAATCCCATTAAATCCTACAATATATAAGTCCGACCCAATAACTCCTGGGCTGCTGCTCAGTCTCCTTTGCTCCAGATCTGAAAGAGGCTGCAGATTACAGGCATTGATGCACCTTCAAAATATGCACGAATACATCTATGTGCCATATTGATGTAGTGGTTCCAAGAATAAGCAAACAAACAAAATGTCATGTCACCTTGGAACCTCACTCAAATATACATGAGAGGAACAAATACAAATTTGCTGCAATGATTCAGCGTTTCCTTAGTTCTAAGAATTATCAATCCCTTGCTCCATGGTGGCGCTCAGATGCCAAATAATGCATGTGCAAGCCACATCCATTATAGGGAGGAACACCAATAAGGGATTTATTTATTTATTATATTTTTAAATTGCCCATCTGGCCGGTCACCTGGTGTACTGGGAGTCGTGGAAGATGGCGAGGAGTACAGGAGTGTTGTACAGAGTTCTGCCTCTATGCTCTGGGTTTGCTTTAAGAAAGTAGGTTTGCTTTAAGAATCAGCAACCGGCCTTGATTACTTGGCTGCTTGCCAAGCTGATGCAATGAAGGAGCAACTCACCTGCGCATGATCTGGATGCTGGCCAGAGGGATGACAATGCAAACAGCACCGGTGCTACCAATGGAGCACGAGATCTGCCACCCAAGAAGCTTGGTGCTTGAAGAGTATTTAAGACGAGCAAGTGCAGACTGAGGGTGGTTGTTAGTGGTTGTTGTTGGCGGGAGTGCGGTGGTTGTTAGTGGCGGTTGGTCAGTTGCGTGTGGAGTACTGGAAGGAGCGAGGAGGAGCAGAGGACGCTGTGCAGAGAGCCTTGCAGAAGCCCAACGTGGAGAGCCCACACCCAGGCGGAGAGCTGCTGGACTTAGCATTTGGGTTGGTTGAACAGTCACTGTGCAGCTAAGGGGTGGAATTTCCATCAGGGAACTGGGAGGATAGTATTGTTGTACTTGTGGCTTAACTTTACAATAAACATGTTTGGCTTTGACTTCCTGGAGGAGTATTTATTATGGTCAGAAAATCATTCAAAGAACCTTTGCCAATCCCTTTTGGGGATCCTGTGGCAAAACACCTGGCCACCCTGGGTGATGTACAATCATTAAAATACAATAAAATACAATAAAACACAATTAAAACTACATTAAAACATAATTAAAGCACAATTAAAAATATAAGTTTTTTTTTTAAAAAAACCCTAACCCACCCCATATTCCCGCCGGAAAAGCCATACAGTAATAACTTGGATTGCAAGTAACTTGGTTTGAGAGCGTTTTGCAAGACAAGCAAATTTTTAAATATTTATTTATTTATTTTTTCCTTGATATACAAGTGACGTCTTGCAATACAAGTACTGTAGTATGGCTTTAATTAAAAATCTCTGTACAATTTTTTTGGGGGGAATTTCATTTTGATATACAAGTGTTTTGGATTACAAGCACGTTTCCGGAACGAATTATGCTCTCAATCCAAGGCATGACTGTATTTTTAAAGCCCGGCAGAAGTTCATCAAGGAGGGGGCATGATGAAGGTCACTGGGGAGGGAGTTCCATAACTTGGGGGCCACCACAGAGAAGGCCCTCTTCCTAGTCCCCACCAGCCTGTCTGCTCTGGCGGATGGGACAAGGAGAAGACCGTCTGTGGCAGACCTTGTTGAGCGGCCTACTTGGTGTTGCTGGGGGTGCTCCTTGAGATAAGCTGGGCCGGAGCCGTGTAGGGTTTTAAAGGTCAAAACCAACACCTTGAATTCGGCTCGGCAAGCAACTGGTAGCCAGTGCAACTCCTTCAGCACTGGTGTGATGTGATCCCGCCGGCGGCTGCCTTTAACCAGGCGAGCCGCCGCGTTCCATACCAGCTGCAGCTTCCGAACCATCTTCCAGGGTAACCCCATGTAGAGCGCATTACAGTAGTCTAGGCGAGAGGAGACCAAGGCATGAACCACTGATGGGAGCAGATGATTAGGAAGGTAGGGGCGCAGCTGCCGCATCAGATGGAGCTGATACAGTGCCGCCCGGCTCACAGCTGCCACCTGAGCCTCCATGGACAGCTGGGAGTCTAGAATGACTCCCAAGCTGCGGACCTGGTCCTTCAGGGGGAGATGTACCCCATTCAGCACCAGGTCAACATCCCCCAACCTTCCCTTGTCCCCCACCAGAAGTACCTCGGCCTTGTCAGGGTTCAACCTCAGCATGTTCTGGCTTTCCAGGGTTTCAGGCAGGAGTTTTTTTTTCGACCCTACCTGGCAATGCTGGCTGGGGAATGGACCTAGAACTTTTTGCTTCCACAGCATGACAGGGCCAGCCAAATATCTTCCAGAGAGGCCGTTCACATGCTCAGTACCTACGGGTACTGAGCATGTGAACAGTAATGGGCTGGATGAGGGAAAACAAACTGAAATTGAATCCAGACAAGACGGAGGTGCTTGCTGTCAAAGGCCACAACCTGGGTTTGGAGGTATGTCAACCAGTTCTGGATGGGGTTACACTCCCCCTGAAAGACTGTGTTCGCAGCTTAGGGGTGCTCCTGGATCCGTCGCTCCAAATGACATCCCAGATAGATGCGACGGCTAGGAGTGCCTATTATCAGCTTCGGCTGATACGCCAGCTGCGCCCCTTCCTAGAGTTGGAAGACCTAAAGACTTCCTAGAGTTGGAAGACCTAAAGACGGTAGTGCACGCACTGGTAACTTCGAGGCTCGACTTCTGTAATGCGCTGTACATAGGGCTACCTTTATACCTAGTCCGGAAACTTCAATTAGTGCAAAATATGGCAGCCAGACTGGTTGCTGGTACACCTAGGGGTGCCCATATCACACCAGTTTTAAAAGCACTCCACTGGCTGCCAATCAGTTTCCGGGCGAAGTATAAAGTGTTGGTTATTACCTTTAAAGCCCTACATGGTTTGGGTCCAGGCTACCTACGGGATCGCCTTCTCCCGTACAATCCACCCCGCACACTTAGGTCCTCTGGGAAGAATCTGCTTCAGTCAGCCAAAACTAGGCTTACTAGCATTACCCTGAGGACCTTTTCTTCTGCTGCTCCCAGATTATGGAATGGCCTGCCGGAGGAGATACGTCAACTTGTCAGTCTTTTGGACTTTAAAAAAGCCATAAAGACTGAACTCTTCCGGCAGGCCTATCCGGCGGAATTTTAGGATGTTTTAAATATGTTTTTAAGATGTTTTAAAGATGTTTTTAAGATGTTTTAAGATGTTTTTAGGATGTTTTAAGATGTTTAATAGTATATATTGTGTTGTTTTAGTTTAGGTATTTTATATTTTCTGTTGTTCCCCGCCTCGATCTAGATGGAGAGGCGGGTAATAAATAAAATATTATTATTATTTATTATTATTACGGGTACCAATTAGCTGAATAGGCCTAATATTTCATCGACATTAGGAAATGCAATGGCTACAGGTGCTACTGAAGGATCCATTCAACATCACAGTCAGAGAGTGGATGCGATTCCACTCAGATGCTCTGGAAAAATATATATACCGAAACTGAAAGGAGGCGTTCTGGGCAGGCAGCCAGCTCCATCTCTCAGGGGAGGGGAATGCACAGTTGGGGTTACCACCCGAGAGAAGGTCCAGACTCCTGCTATAAGCTGCTTTACCTGAGGAGACAGCAAAAGAAGTGCCTCTGATGAAAACCTCAGTGGAAAGGTGATGGTCCTTTAGATAAACATTGTCCAGACCTTCTTTTTTTGTACTGTTAAGTTTCAAATAAAAAAAAACTAGGATTGATTTTTTAAACGTTAGATGTCACTAGACTTTTACTTCTTAAATTTTCCTAGTTTGGGCATCACATTACCAGGCAACACAAATATAAGCTTCACGTAGGGATGTATGAGAAATTCATTTCAGTTCGTTTACTGCCAGAATTTACTCTGCTCGCAGCTCCTGCATGCCAGTGTGAGTTGCATTCCGGGCCAAAGCCTGTAGATCCTTGAGCCTGCAATGCTTGGGGGGGGGGGTAGGGATGTGTTTGAAAAATGCATAGATTAGAAAAAATATGCATGAAAAGATGCATGCATTTTTAAAAGTGTGCACAAATACGCTTGGATCAGGTGGAGAAGATTGCATATTTTTGACCTTGTGATTTTCCCACGAAAAGAAAAGAAAAAGCTCACAATCTGATACAAGGTGGGAGATAGTTAATGAGCTCCGGTTTTGCTGTTTTCACGTCTCTAATTGCAGACAGCCACGACTGGAAGATCGATGCAGGCAAAGGAGCATTCGCCACCTGACCTGAGGCACGACCCCAGCCTGGAACAAGCAGCCTAAACTATGATTGGATGCTGGAGTGGCTGTTGGAGCGGGCAGGAGCTACCTGCTGCCACCCAGGTGGCCTTCTCTGGAGTCCCCCTGGGGATGGACACATCAGTCCTTTGCCGCTCTGTGCCAATTTCCCATCATGTGTTCATTCATTCTTACGTTCATTCTTACCAGGGATGGGGACTCGACTCGTGAGTCGGACTGAGTCCCCCCTCTGACTCGACTCGGACTCGAGTCCCAATATTTTTAATGGGACTCGAGACTGGACTCGGGACTCGAGACCAAGGACTCTTCAACATCCCTGGGCTGTGCCAGAAGGAGTGGAGAGGAGCGTGATTGCCGGCGAAGAGCGCATGGAAGCGAGGTGCGCCGCTGCTCGGCCACTATGGGCGGCTACCAGGAGTGCAGCCCCAACAGTGTGTCAAGATTTATTTTGATTGATGTGTTGCGTACTTGGGAGAGGCAGAAGAAGGACCTGAGATTACTCTGTGTGGCTGCTCTGAGTGTGTTTCTGGTTCCAGCAAGTTCATCACCAGTGGAGTGGGTGTTCAGTGAAGGTGGAATTGTGATGAGATCTCACTGTTCCAGAATGGGGGCCAAACATTTAGAAAAAATCATGTTCCTCAAACGCAACATGGATAAGTTTTAGGAAGTACAGCAAGTTTGTTTTTTAAAATCATTTTCCTAAAATGCAACCTTTCAGACATTTTGGGTTTGGCTGCCTCTGCCTGCCTGACTGGGGTTCCCAGCCTCCTCTGCCTGCCTGGTCTCTTCTTAACCAGTTCCACAGTTTGAATTGTCCAAGACAAAGGCCTCTGCCTGCCTGCTTTGGGGTTCCCTGCCTCCTCTGCCTGCCTGGTTATTTTTATTTTGGGTTTTGTCTGCCTGGTCTGTTCTTGCCAAAATCAGTTGCAGAGTTTCGAAATAAAAAGACACACTTGTGCCTAGAATTTATTTAAGCCACACATCTGAAGTAGCCTTATTTTGTTGGGGGAAAAATCCCATTGATTTTAACAGGGACTCGTGGAGTCAGCTTTGGGAGTGACTCGTGACTCGGGAGTCACCATTTTGGACCAAGGACTCGGACTCGGACTTGAGACTCGGGTCCAAAGACTCGTGACTCGACTCGTGACTCGAGACCAAGGACTCTCCAACATCCCTGAATTTCTTACGTTCATTCTGCCCCATTTCTACATTAAACTGCATTTAAAAACACCCCCCAATCTGTATGAAAATTAGCATTTAAATGCGTACTTAAATAAGAACATAAGAAGAGCCATTCTTAATCAGAACAAAGTCCAGTATTCTGCTTCCACACAGGCCAACCAGATGCCCGCCCCACGGGTAGCCCACAAGCGGGACACGAGCGCCACAGCACCCCCCCCCCATGTTCCCCAGCAGCTGGTGTGTGGAGGCACACTGACGTCCTCTGATCCTGGGGGTAATATATAGCTACCACAACTAGCAGCCATTGATAGCCTCATCCTCCACAATTGCCTTGCCCTCTAGTCTAAATACTTATTTTTAAACTTGTTTCCTCTCCAAATATGCATTTCTAAACATATTTTTCTCTATATTTGCATGTTTATATGCATTTTGATTCTTTCTAGAGCTGACATCTGTGTTGCAGGCTTGCAGCATGTGGGAAGTGTGAAAGCTGGTGGATAACTAAGTTCCGATCTGCACATTATTCCGGGAGGTGCAGATAAGGTTAGTGTGTATCAGAATTTGCAAAAAACATAAAAATTAAAAAAAATAAATAATCTCAAGCAGATGAAGTAGAGAGCAAAAGGCAAATTTGAACTGCGTAGGATCTGCCAGAAGAAGACCGGGGATGGTGCATCTACTGGGAGAGAGATAAGGATGGATTCAGAAAACAAGAATCTCCCCCCTCCCCCCCCCCAATCTGGTCTCTCTGTATTTGGAGTCAGCAAGCGAACGACTACCTATAGTTCCAGAGGTGGATGTTCTGGTCCTTCTCTGAAATCCTGTTTTGAATGTTACCACAGAGATGAAGCCCCATGAAAGCCTTAAACCAGCTCACTGGACAAATTACAAATCTCGTCTTTCAGAACAAGGTTTCAGAAAACATGAAAGGTAGGTTGGCAGGAAATCCCTCCCCCACTGTCATGGGGACATCTGTCTCCCGTGAAACTGTGTGTGATTTTTAGCTGCGTTGGGGAGGGGTCAAATCCCCCCCCCCAGTCAGGGGATAGTGGGGGTTTACCTTAGTTAATGTCACAAGGTGGTGGTCGCAGCCCCGCCCCACTCCCTGCTTTAATAAAGCCTTGTAGTTGCTTGTTGCAGGCATGATGACTGATGAGGCTTTTTTCCGCAGCCTCCTAGCCCAGGCACATCTCCTGCTCCGATCCTGGGAATGGTGCTACTGCATCCCCAGATTGTAAACGCTGTGGTCAAGAAATTATCTGGGCAGTCCGTAGCAAAGTGACCTCGATAGGCTGGAGCGCTGGGCCGAAAACAACAGAATGAAATTTAATAGGGATAAATGCCAAGTGCTGCACCTAGGGAGAGGAAACCAAATGCAGAGTTACAGAATGGGGGACACTTGGCTCAACAATACTACAAGTGAGAAGGATCTTGGAATTGTGGTAGATCACAAACTGAATATGAGCCAGCAATGCGATGTGGCTGCAAAGAAGGCAAATGCTATTTTGGGCTGTATTAATAGAAGTATAGCTTCCAAATCGCGGGAAGTGATAATTCCCCTTTACTCGGCACTGGTTAGGCCTCATCTTGAGTACTGCGTCCAGTTCTGGGCACCTCACTTTAAGAAGGACATAGACAAACTGGAGAGGGTTCAAAGGAGGGCAACAAGGATGATAAAGGGACTGGAAACAAGGCCCTATGAGGAGAGACTGAAAGAACTGGGCATGTTTAGCCTTCAGAAGAGGAGACTGAGGGGAGATATGATCGCACTCTTCCAGTATTTGAAGGGATGTCACACAGAGGAGGGCAAAGATCTCTTCTCGTTCATCCCAGTTTGCAGGACACGGAATAATGGGCTCAAGTTACAGGAACCTAGATTCCACCTAAACATCAGGAAAAATTTCCTGACTGTCAGAGCAATAAGACAATGGAATCAACTACCTAGGGAGGTGGTGGGCTCTCCCACTCTGGAGACATTCAAGGTGCAGCTGGACAGACATCTGTCAGAGATGCTTTGACCTGGATTCCTGCATTGAGCAGGGGGTTGGACTCGATGGCCTTGTAGGCCCCTTCCAACTCTACTTTTCTATGATTCTATGATTCTCCTGGTCCTGTCTGTTCTTTATTTTTTATAATGGGAGCTTAAGAGTTGCTGCTGCAGCAGCTCTAGCAAGAGATGGATCCACCGATAGATATACTTTTCAGCCCACTCCTCAGCTGCTTCCCGAGGGGCGCAGGAACGATGCCATATTAAGCCCCACTTCCTAAAAGAACAAGAGAAAGACGGCAAAGATGAAAACAGAGATGGGAGTGGAGGTGGGGAAGAGAAACGGCTGGCCCTCGCAACCTTCCGACCTTGAAATCTGTTCCTCTCAGGACCTGCAAGATGTATTTTTCTCACATGCTAATTATATTCCCCATCTGAGAAAATAGTGGTGTGTGTGATACCATCTACCCTGGGCTTTGTTTTATTGTTCTTGGACTGAGGCATCTTTTGCTCTGCTCAGCAAGTTCTTCTTTCTGATGAGCAGCCGCTGAGACAATTTTAAAGGAAGAATCTGGGGCAGGCAGAAGAATGACTGCTTGCGGTGGTGTCTCCACTATGAGCCAAACAGCTCTCTCGGAAGGTGATGGAGGGGTCTACCTGTCAATTTACCACTCTGAGGGGAAACTTACATTGAGTCAGGATCAAGCAAATTATCGGCCTGTTTGGTGGGGAAAGCGCTGACTCGAGGCGATGCCTGTGGAGGCGGAATCCTGACAGACGGAAGGACGGAGACAAGAGGAGGGGTCTCACTCTCACAGCTTTTGCAGCTGCTCTCAAATGACAGCAAAATCAGCACTCCCTCTGCTCTCTCTCTCTCTCTACACACACACACACTGTCATGTTGGTTGAGATCAATTCTCCATCTCTGTATTCCAACAGGGGATAAACAGAGCCCCCCCCCCCCCCCGCCCGGGAGGTTTATAACAAAGAGGTTCACACACAATTACTTGGCAGTTTTCTGACTAGGCCAGTGCAAAATATTCTTTAATTCTCATCACTGCTTCAAAATTAGCATTCACGTAGTCGAATAAATGGGGGGGGGGGAACTTAACTAAGTATTTGCTATCTCCTTATCCATTTTAAATAGATCCGTGTTTTGTATATGCACATAGGCTTCAAAATTATCACAGCTATGCATTTCAAGAAAATTATTTCCAAAAGTACTTTCCCAGAGGGGAAAAAAAATTCACATGCCCAGCCCCAGAGGAGCTGCCACCAGGACAGCCTTAGCCTGTTACCACAAGAGGACCAGCAGCCCGATCAAGTCCATTCAGCCGAGGCCGGCCTGCGCAAAGCAAGCCAGAGATCTGGAGGACTGTGCCGCCTTGCCTCCCAAAGGCAGAGGGAGCCGCATGGACAGGGATCCTAGCTGGTGCGAAACAAGGCAAGGCCACCATCGGGGTGGAGGTCCTTACGGACATCGGGGGCTCCTTTGTACTGATCCAGCCATTGCTCCATCTTGTTCAGTATTGTTTCCTCTGACTGGCAGCAAGCAACGAGAGGGGTCTTTGCAGGCCATAGGACGAGATGCACGAGGCCATCCGCAGCCCCACACTTTCTCCCCACCTGCCCCCCGTGGCTCCTGTGTGGTGCAAGAGGATCGCTCTGTGGTGATGGGAGACCATGGCCATGGCTGCAGCTGCCGCTCTTTGATGTGGCAAGCTGTGTGGCCCATGACCGTGGCACATCTGGAAGAGGACAGAGCCTGCTCCGTCCCGAATGTGGTCCGGGGGCATAGGATGCAGCCTCTTTGCTTGGTGTGTGCAGTGCCTCCATCGAAGATCGCTTGGGGACCCTGTGTGCTGCCTTTGCGGTCCATGCATGGGTGTAGTGGTAAGACTGAAGGGCAGGCGCTCCGCACGGAGGTCCCCAATAGCCGCACCCCTAAGGAGACTCAAAAAATGCAGGCAGCAGTGCCGACCCCCACTGACAAGCCCCTTCTAGCAGCAGGAGCAGGTCCTTTGTGAAGCCAATGGGTCTCAATGACCCATTCAAGACCAAGCTACCCCCAAATACTTTGCAGTACAACAATTGTTGCTAGGAAAATTGATTTCTCCCTCATCTACTGTGGGGAGTGCAGCTACGCTCAGAGGGAACAGGAGAAGTCTGAGGGTGGCACACAACCGGCATTGCCCCTGCTAATCAAAAATCCTGGGGCTTCGACCTCGTGAGCCCCGGCTGCGCTGCAACACCGGTTCAGTCACGGAAGAAGGCAAAATATAAATGCAACAACAACACAAACAGTACAGACAGAGGCACCTTGAAGAGAGAGTGGCGTAGTGGTTGGAGTGCTGGACTGGGACTCGGGAGACCCGGGTTCGAGTCCCCACTCGGCCATGGCGCTCACTGGGTGCCTTTGGGCCAGTCACTGACTCTCAGCCTCACCTACCTCACAGGGTTGTTGTGAGGATATAATGGAGAAGAGGAGGAGCATTATGTAAGCCGCCTTGGGTTCCTTGCAGGAAAAAAGGCAGGATATACATGTAATAAATAAATGAAGCCAAAAGGCTGCCACATCAAAAATGGCTCCCCAGATTGTAACTTGGGTTGAGCTGCATCTCCTGCACCCCATCCCTGTGGCTTTTGAAGACCACGTGGGTGTCGGAAAACACACTGGTAAAAAGAAGGGGGGGGGGAAAGGCAGAGTCTCCCCGGCTCACTTTGGCAGCTTGCTTTTAGGCATGGAAAGATCCCCTAAATATTTCAGAAAAGCGTTTGTGCTCCTGCTGGGGGGGAGGACTTTCCCATCACTGGCTGGCGGCTGCCTGCTCCTTTGAGCTGGAGATGCCCAGGACTGATCCTGGATGCAACGTATGTGCTTTGCCCCTGAGTGATGGTTCCGCCCGGTACCCCAAGGGAATGGGAGATGCCGTAAGTGCTGGAGGAATAAAAAAAAAAAGCCCCAGGAAGTTAACCAGCTCCACTGAACAGAGGCAGAGCAGCAATGCCGGTTGGTGCCTGGGTTTTGCTTCAGTGCGGCATTATTGTTCATACGGCTCCCTCTCCTCTGCACACACAATACGTTACCCTAAATATGTCAAATGCCTCTTTCTCATCTCACTTCCTTGTTTTAAACCAGGCTAAGATGTGGGCACTGCTTAATGAGAACAATAAACCCCCTTGTATGATTCTTCAGGCTGGGGAGAGGATAAATGGCTCCCTGATAGGGTCTGTCAGTGTTTTGTGCAGATCTGGAACGCCTTGATCAAGGCTGTATGATGACCCTCTTTTTTCCTGGATGGGGAGGGAAGGAGGAGTTACATAAAAGGCGACGCAGCTTGCTGGTTTTGCTGGCAGAGGAGTTTTGCTCTGCTCCATGGACGGCAAGTCAGGAGTGCCGACAAGTATCTTGATCAGGAACAAAGGACACCTCCTTCCCAGAGTAGCACATGAGGTGCATTGATGCACCAAATAGTCATGACAAAAAGGAGGCAGGAGGGGCATGAGAAAAATCTACACAAAAAAGCACCACAGACACAGTTGACTTGAGGGCACTCTAAGTTGCTCAGATTGTAAGACAGCGGAGAAACACCTGCACTCTTTTTTAGCAAGTCCAGCTGGTGCAAATGGTGAATTCTTGGAGGAAGAAGCATCTGCTCTCTGGAGTGCCCACATGAAGCAGCAAAGGGCGAATCCATCAAGCTCAATTTTTCTCAGGCTCTCAATTTTCCACTGCTAAGTTCATTTCAACATTGGATTGGGAATTTTTTTTAGCCCACATGAAAATTTGCACATATTGTCATTCACATTTTTCAAAATGTATGCTTTTTTGTACACATTTTTTTCCCAAATTACTCATTTTGGTGGTCATTTTTTGAAATGTACACCTATTTTGGAAGTTGCTATTTCATTGAATAAAGGGATTTTGTTTGCGTTTCTTCCACATATACACATTTTGTGTGTGCACTTTTTTCAAATGGCTCATTTTTTTAGTATGCATTTTTTTTAACCTGCACTGCAAACTTCCAAAAAGTA
The DNA here is from genome assembly GCA_021292165.1 of Shinisaurus crocodilurus. Classification (NCBI taxonomy): domain Eukaryota; kingdom Metazoa; phylum Chordata; class Lepidosauria; order Squamata; family Shinisauridae; genus Shinisaurus; species Shinisaurus crocodilurus. The sequence goes on along the minus strand of CM037876.1, from coordinate 320,354,514 downwards.
TGGATTAATTTGTCTGACTGTACTCTGGTCCATGTGTTCCCTCCCACAAAAATCATAAGGGCCTGAAGCAGATGTTCCTCTAGTCATTTTATCCCCTTCTTATCAACTCAAAGCTTTAATGTTGGGAGGATTCAGTGGGGGGAATATTAAAAAATTGGTGGCATTTCGTTCCTTGCCAAAATGTCTGGCGTTCATCACACACTCTCTGCACCTTGTTTAAAGTTTGCCTTCAGATGCTTTCCTGTCCCATTAACTTTGCTTGGCCTGATGGTTTCAGAGTGCTCCAAATGATGTATGAAGTTAAAACACTGTTTCCAACCCAAAAGGCTTGGCCCTTTCTCCCTCGGAACAGGCACAGCCTGAGATGGAAACCTCCATTTTTTAAACATCAGGGGAATACTCACCAGAATTTCTGGGACACCATCAGCCTCCAGAGAGTGGGAGGGAGACAATCTCTGAAACATTCTTCTTTCACCAGGGACCTGTCTCCTTGGAGGAACCGCTCTTCAAGCCCTTTCAGATAAACCTCAAGGCCATGTCTCTTTCTAACACCGAGGAAACATGTATTTATCTCAATATGCTGATCACAAGCTAAGGGGACCATTCTTGAAAGCGCCCAGCCTCCATACTAGCATGGATGGGAAGAGAAGATGTTGCTGATCACCAGTGATGTGGCCGAGGCCTCCCCCTTTGGTGCAGTGTTCTCCAGAGGGCTTCTTGTCTGCTGCAAGTAAGACTGAGGCATGGATGGTGTTAAATTTATCTGAGCAAAACTGGTTGTCCCACAGAATCTGCTGCAGGATGCAAAACCTAGAGATTCCGACTTGAGTCTTGCTTCGGTATTCCTCACCTCTACACAAGGGTTCCTGGATGGACTGGAACATAAGCTTCACCCCTAAGTCCCTGCTGATAGTTATTTTATTATATTTTATTTTTATTCATTCATTCATTCATTTATTAAATTTTTATACTGCCCAATAGCTGAAGCTCTCTGGGTGGTTTACAACAATTAAAACCAAAAAATCCCACATAAAATACACTATAAACCACCCAAAGAGCTTCAGCTATTGGGCAGTACACAAATAAAATAATAATACAGTAGTACCTTGGATTGCAAGTAACTTGATCTGAGAGCGTTTTGCAAGACAAGCAAAAAAAATTTAAAATAAATTTTGACTTGATAAACAAGCGACATCTTGCAATACAAGTACTTGTAGGGATGTAACCACTTGCCTCGAGCGGGCGTAGCGGGCCGAAATCGGCCCCGCTCACGCCCGCCAGAGACTTGCTTTGATATAAGAGTGTTTTGGATTACAAGCACGGTTCCGGAACGAATTATGCTTGCAATCCAAGGTATTACTGTAATGATGATGATGATGATGATGATTATGATGATGATGATGATGATGTTTAAACGTTTAAAACTACAATATAAAATAGAAGTAAAAGCCGAAGTAAAACCAAGCAGCAATGCAAGGATTTAAAACACAGTAACAGCACCATCCAATGTGGCTGCCCATATTATAACCCGCCAAACCTGGGGGACCACGGGCATCCGATCGAGGTGGAAGCAGCGTGCAGGTGAAGGTCACCTCCGTGCTTCTCCTGCCCTACAAAACACTTAGGATTGTGCCCTGTAAAACAACAAAAACAGAGAGACTAAAATTCCTGGGAAGATAGGAAGTTCATGATGAAAAGGGAAACTGCCGCCGACCCAGTCCTTCAGGTAGGGACTGGCATGGTTTCCATTTGGCAGCACAGATGGCATGGGACCAACGCCCCTGCCCTGCCTGCTGGCTTGACCATCAGAAGTCGGCAAAAGAAAGCTTACGCAGACCGCGGGCTGATTAAAACACATACCAGTACGTTGGCTTGGCAAGGTGCATTGCAAGCATTGCCTCACTCCTTTATTTCCATGAATAGACAACAGTCCACCTCAGTGTTCTCAACTCCTACAACTCCCAGCAGCAGGCCAAAAACATCTGGGGACCCAAGGTTGGAGAACACTGGTCCATCTTAACCCTTTAGACATGGTTTTACTGGTGGTATGAAATCCTGCCAGCAACAGAAAACAAAAAGTGGAACCTGTGTAAATGCACCAAAAGGTGTCATGGGAAGAGTACAAACCATGGCCAAAATGTGGTGGGGCAAGGCTTTTCACTGGCTGGTGTCCTTTGGAACAAATAACTCCAAGCTTAAGTCATCTTGCCGACTGCCTCTTTGTTTCTGGGCTTGATTTAAACTGCTGTGTTTTGGCCTTCACGGCTCTAGAATTATGGAACAGGGATGTATCTCGAGCCTTACCTGGGCTCGAAGCTCGACGTGGCTCGGTCCTCTGTGGCGGTGGCCCGATCTTGCTCTTCAGAGCGGCGCGGAGCGTTCTCTGTGCTGCTCGAGCTGCTGCCGCCGCTGCTGGACCCACTGCTGCTGGACCCGCTGCTGCTGGACCCGCCACTGCCGGAGCCACCGCCGCTGGATCCACATGGAAGCTCTCATACATCCCTATTCGTGGAATTGGAATAATAGAAAACTGTAGAGTTGGAAGGGGCCTACAAGGCCATCGAATCCAACCCCCTGCTCAATGCAGGAATCCAGGTCAAAGCATCCCTGACCGATGGCTGTCCAGCTGCACCTTGAATGCCTCCAGACTGGGAGAGCCCACCACCTCCCTAGGTAGTTGGTTCCATTGTCTTATTGCTCTAACAGGAATTTTTTCCTGATCTTCAGGTGGAATCTGGGTTCCTGTAACTTGAGCCCATTATTCCGTGTCCTGCAATGGGATGATCGAGAAGAGATCCTGGCCCTCCTCTGTGTGACAACCCTTCAAGTACTAGAAGAGTGCGATCATATCTCCCCTCAGTCTCCTCTTCTGAAGGCTAAACATGCCCAGTTCTTTCAGTCTCTCCTCATAAATTGTCTAAACCTTGGTTACCGTAAAGACCACCTTCTTCCGTGTCAGCCCGCCTGGGCCTTCAGGTCTCCTCATACTCTGTGTCATCATCTTGGGCTGCGGCAGGGCCTTCTCATCAGCTCTGGAATACCCTGCTTGTAGAGACCCACTAGGCCTTCTTTCTGAGCCCCCCGCCCCATCAAAAATTGAAAATGACAGTTTTATATGGTTTACTGGTTTTGTTTTTACCGCTGCCAGTTTTCTATATTTATTTATTTTATTGTTTATAACAAAATGTTTTCTGTTTCTGGTGGCTTACAGGACAAAAGCAAACAAGTTTAAAACAGCAACAATCAAAAGCGATACCCTAAAATATGATGCAACATTACAACAAACTCCAAATTAATTTAAAAAAACAAACAGACCAGAAAATAAAATGTATGATTAAAACTGATTTAAAAGCAACAGCAAGATTAGGCCTCGAAAAAGTCTTCGCCTGGGTAGCAGCAGGACATTAAAGTAGCACCAGGAGATTGTCTCTCGGGGGCACCTCTACCAAAAAGGCCCTTTCACTGGCAGGCCTGGAAGGGGGAGGGGTGGGCAACACGGGACCCTGCCATTGGCAGGCAGTGCTATGGGGCCTCCACCGGATTGTCCAGGCTGGCTATAAGCACCCGAGGGGAGCTTGGCTTTCCTGCCTTTGCCTGGTTGACAGAGCAAGACCTTCTTGCTGCCTTCTTCCTCGCTTCAGCCCCCACACCTTTCCCCTCGCTCTTGTTTCAGCTTACACCGGGGACCCAGAGCAGGAGAGCAGAACCAGGGCTGGATTTTGACAGAGAAACCCCCTCCCCTGAGCCCCGGCAGAGGCTTGCAGATTTCCCTTTGTGCATGACGTCAGGCTCAGACTCTTTCCCATGTGCTTTCCGATCCAAATATTCATTCTGTTGACTTGTCTGCCTGCCTGCCTGCCTGCCTGTGGGGCTCCCTGCTTCAAAAGCACTCCTCCAGAAGGTGTCAGTTTACAACAGCTTGTGAAGGAGTATCTTAAATTGTGCCTGAAAGGAGCTGGCGATTCGGCGTGCATCAATCTTGGCACCCACCCACCCACCCTGGCTGATTTCAGCCACCAATCCTGCTGTTTGGCCATACAAGAGTTGGAAGCCAGCTCTGCCATGCGACAACAGAGATTCTGCAAACAAATGAGCACCCCGGGCACAGTCGGCGGAGGCAGCTTGGCCGCGAGGAGCGCGGGGTGGCACCCCTTGGAGCCATGGCATAGCAGCAGCAGCAGCGGCAGCAGCACCACTAACTGATCACTGGCGTTAAATAAAACGGATCGGCATGTACCTCTCCATGCTCTATTAGGCAGACGAAGCAGTGCCTTGCTCCGCAGACACGCAGGCAGAGCAAGGACCCCTTTCTGCTCTCCACCGGAATGTCAAGTGGCTGCCGTGTCATCTTGGAGGTCTTCTCAGCTACACAGAATGCTTGAGGCCCAGGAAATGGTTTCAGAAAAGAGGGTTGATGGAAGGAAGGCTTTGTGGATGCATTAGGAACTCTACGGCTGAACTAAATGATGTGCTCAACATTTGAAGAATTTTGAGGGAGGCCAAACAAGTTCCCATCAGGAGCCGTGAACTCTCTCTTGACATGCTGTAAACCCGCAGGCTGTCATCAGATCTTGCCTGAAGCAGCAACATCACAAACAAATTTGAGGGGTTCCTCCTCAGGCAACACATGGTGGAATTGTGAGGGAAGCCCAACATATTCAATAACCTCTTTCCAGAAGTGTTCCTTTTAGATATGTATACAAACTTATGAATGTTCTGAAGATGCACATTCAATCAAATGATCTTTTTAACATAGCAGTGTGTCTACAGCAAAGTCATCCTCACTCACACGAGCTTCTTCAGCAATGGGGAACTTATTAAACACAAGCACAAAACTGAACTGTACATTCATTACTTTGGGGAAAGTAACATGGCAGAGCAATTGTAATTCAAATACAAGCACACCAAACGATTAAACTTTCAAAAGCCAATTCAGAGGAAGAACTGTGTTGTGGGGAAACCTGTGTTGTTCTATCCAAGGCTGGCTGTTCAGCCTACTGTGGGAAGGGCAGGGATGTTGAAGAGTCCTTGGTTTCGAGTCACGAGTCGAGTCACGAGTCTTTGGACCCGAGTCTCGAGTCCGAGTCCGAGTCCTTGGTCCAAAATGGTGACTCACGAGTCACGAGTCCTGAGTCACTCCCAAAACTGACTCCACGAGTCCCTATTAAAATCAATGGGGTTTCCCCCCAACAAAATAAGGCTACTTCAGATGTGTGGCTTAAATAAATTCTAGGCACAAGTGTGCCTTTTTATTTCAAAACTCTGCAACTGATTTTGGCAAGAACAGACCAGGCAGACAAACCCAAAATAACCAGGCAGGCAGAGGAGGCAGGGAACCCCAAACAGGCAGGCAGAGGCCTTTGTCTTGGACAATTCAACTGTTGAACTGGTCAAGAAGAGACCAGGCAGGCAGAGGAGGCAGGGAACCCCAAACAGGCAGGCAGAGGCAGCCAAACCCAAAATGTCTGACCCTAACCCAAACCCCCCACAACAACACATCAATCAAAATAAATCTCAACACATTGTTGGGGCTGCGCTCCTGGTAGCTGTCCATAGTGGCCGAGCAGCGGCGCGCCTTGCTTCCATGCACTCTTCACCGGTGATCGCGCTCCTTCTGGCACAGCCAGAAGACTCGTCAACAGCCCAGGGATGTTGACGAGTCCTTGGTCTCGAGTCCCGAGTCGAGTCTCGAGTCCCATTAAAAATATTGGGACTTGAGTCCGAGTCGAGTCAGAGGGGGGACTCAGTCCGACTCACGAGTCGAGTCCTCGAGTCCGAGTCCCCATCCCTGGGGAAGGGTTTGTCAAGGTGAGAGGTTAAACTGGGCCACCTAACACTCTTGGAAATAGAAAAGAAATGACTGAGGTGAGCAATAGAGAGTGGGGAAGAAAGAAGGGGGTTGAGGGAGGTTTGTCCTAAGAAGAGAGGTCACATTGAGTCTAGTCCTGAGACACAGTCGCAGTGACAAGAGACGAGAGAAGGGGACGGGGTCGATCTAGAATTCATAATGCACTCATACTCGTTTTTCTACTTGCTTCTTGCTTCCTGGGAAGCCCCCCCCCCCCAGGGTGGTCTGGGATGCAAACAGTCTAGGAACCCTTAAGCCATGATCCTTGCCACTGGACCACCAGGGCAGGCAGCACAGAGGCGGCTAGGACTCAGGGGAAATAAGTCCATCAGCCACAGTCAGAACCAAAAAGGCCACACACTAACTGCAGAATACTCTGGGGTTTTTAAATACAATCTAAACAAAGACTTTATGTCATGTCTACCATCACTAAAACACACAAATAGCAGGGCAAGTCTTTAAGTAGAATTGCCCATTCCTGCTTGTAAACAAAGGTTTGATCAGCCTCTGCCAGAGCCTCAGTACAATACAAAAGAGGGGACTTTTGGTAAATGGGTGATCTGTCCAGGGGAAGGGTTTCTCAGCTTGGCAAATTGTGAAACCTTTTCAGACTAATCAGTTTATCTTCCTTACACCTTGAGGGCATTTTATTCTAAGCAGGAGGGAGAAATTACTTTGGAACTGGTTGCTTGCATATTTGATCACTGTATATCCTGTTTGCCTTTGTAGAAGTAAATTTTGTCCAGGCTTCAGTTTAACAGAAAGGCCTAGAAGGGCAAGTCAGATCTTCCCTTGACCTTCCAGGAACATGCCCTGAGGGCCAATCAATCATCTACTGATATTGCCTAGTCTCTTCTCTGTTATGCTAAAGACTACTGTGAGCTATCATATCTCCCTTGCTCTAGACTGAACTGATTACCTTATGTAAAGCCATGATGGCTGGAAGATGGGCAGTGTCTGACCTTTTGTTCTTATCTAGGTGTTTCCTTTTGAATTGTCTCTCAGTTTCTTGTACTGACTCATTGTTACCTGATCTCTACACAATACTATTCAGTATAAATGGAAGTGTGCAAGTGTCTCCCTTTCATTCTTGTTGGCATTCCCAGTGCTTTTTTTCTAGAGAAAAAGGTACCGGAACTCTTGGATTACATTTCCTCGGGAGTAGATGGCGATTAAATTGTAATGCAATTAATAGAAGAAAAGGTGCTGGAACTCAGTTCCGGTGAGTTCCACCAGAAAAAAAGCCCTGGGCATTCCTGACTGTGCTCAGAGGCCATCCGCGAATTCACTAATAAACTTTCCTCTCTAAGAACCTCTCCAAACACAAGGCAGCAGATCATTTCCCCCACACACAACACCTTGAGGCTGTTAATATATCTGCAGCTTCCATCGATATGGTGATGCCAAGACTTGCCTTGACCCAAGGCTGCTGAGCAATCTTCTCTGCTACATGTTTCAGCTCAGTTTTCTTAAAGGCGCCATGCCTCTGGCTGCCAATATTCAAGAGGGGTGCAGGGGCTGCTCTGTATCCAAGCGGCCTGCTATTGTGGTTCTTTCTGTGCTGGCTGTGAGGGGGCAGAGGGGGATCAGGACGTGGATTCCCAGCTTCATGGCTGGAGCTCTGTTTCCACCCTCGGATCTGGGAATCCGAATTATCCTATGCCCCCCGCCCCCCGATTCCTGGGGCCCTAGGAGTGCTCTCTTAGAAAGATCTTGAGATATGAAGAGCGATATATACAGTCATGTGAAAAAGAAAGCACACCCTTCTCGAGTTCCATGGTTCCATGTATCAGGACAGAAGAAAAACCATCGGCCCTGTAGCAGGTCTCAAAATTAGGTAAAGACAACCTCAGATGAACAACAACACATGACAGAGTACACCGTGGCATTATTTATTGTACAAAAATACAGCCAAGATGGAGAAGCCATGTGAGAAAAACTAAGTGCACCTTATGATTCAATAGCTGGTAGAACCACCTTTAGCAGCAATAACTTGAGGTAATCGTTTCTGGTATGACATGATCAGTCTCTCACATCGTTGTGGAGGAATTTTGGCCCACTCTTCTTTACAACATTGCTTCAGTTCATTGTGGTTTGCGGGCATTTGTTTATGCACAGCTCTCTTATGGTCCCGCCACAGTATTTCAATTGGGTTGAGGTCTGGACTTTGACAGGGCCATTGCTGCACTTTGATTCTTTTCTTTGTCAGCCATTCTGTTGTAGATTTGCTGGTGTGCTTGGGATCATTGTCCTGTTGCATGACCCAATTTCGGCCAAGTTTTAGCTGCCGGACGGATGGCCTCACATTCGACTCTAGAATACTTTGGTATATAGAAGTGGTCATGGTCGACTCAATGACTGCAAGGTGCCCAGGTCCTCTGGCTGCAAAACAAGACCAAATCATCACCCCTCCACCACCGTGCTTGACAGTTGGTCAGATATGTTTGTGCTGATATGCTGTGTTTGGTTTTCGCCAAACGTGGCACTGTGCATTATGGCCAAAAAGCTCCACTTTGGTCTTGTCTGTCCAAAGGACATTGTTCCAGAAGGCTTGTGATTTGTTCAGATGCAACTTTGCAAACCCAAGCCGTGCTGCCATGTTCTTTTTAGAGAGAAGAGGCTTTCTCCTGGCAACCCTTCCATACAAACCATACTTGTTCAGTCTTTTTCTAATTGTACTGTCATGAAATTTAACGTTGCACCTGCTGACTGCAGCCTGTAGTGCCTGTGACGTAACACTTGGATGTTTTGCAATTTCTCTGAGCATTGTACGGTCTGCCCTTGAGGTGAATTTGCTGGGACATCCACTCCTGGGAAGATTGGCAACTGTCTTGAATGTTTTCCACTTGTGAATTATCTTCCTCACTGTAGAATGATGGACTTTAAATTGTTTGGAAATGGCCTTATAACCCCAACAATTGCTTCCCTAAGATCATATTGCTGATGTCTTCTCCCCTTGGCATTTGTGTGGTAACACACATCTGACTGCTGGAGACCAGCAAACTCCTGACACTTCAGCTTTTATAGAGCTGGTCACACTTACTGATGATCAGTTTGTCAAGGGCATGAGCTTAGCAGCACCTGGCTGCTCCTTAGCCTCTTCATACCTATGGCAGCAGTAAGGGTGTACTTAGTTTTTCCCACATGGCTTCTCCATCTTGGCTGTATTTCTGTACAATAAATAATGCCACAGTGTACTCTGTCATGTGTTGTTGTTCATCTGAGGTTGTCTTTACCTAATTTTGAGACCTGCTACGGGCCCGATGGTTTTTCTTCTGTCCTGAATACGTGGAACCATGGAACTTGAGAAAAGTGTACTTTCTTTTTCACATGACTGTAAATCGATGGCGATGATGACAATGATGACAATGACAATAATAATAATAATAATAATAATAATAATAATAATAAGCATTTTTGTATGCATGTTGTGATTGGATTATGTCACTGTAAAATTTGGAGACGTGAGTGTGAATTAAGAAGGATAACTGAATTTCAGTTCACGTATTGGTTCAAAAGTGCGAAATTAGGTAAGTTTGCATCAAAATGTGAGCTTAAAATTTCTCCCCTGTCCCTGCCTGCAGCTACACTGAGAAGTACCACCAGGAGTGGCTGACAGATCTACATGTACAAGCCGATAACCGTTTTTGCCAGGCTCCACCATTTCAGGCTGACAGCTTGGGAAATGGCACGTTTGAAAAGTGTGAATGTTCTCCTGTATATATAAAGCTCAGAACACACAGAAAACTAGAATGTAAGTGAGAAGGCTAGAAAATGACTTCTGTAATTTGCATTTGTACAGAAGAGCAAGCAATGAGCCATGTGGTCTCCCCACAGTTCTCAAAGTGGTACAGCCCAGCAAATGGCGCTCGGGGGGGGGGCTGCTCTGACTGTGTTTTGGAGCTCCAAGCAAAATTCACAGGTAGATACCTCAGGTCAAAAGAGCGGAGAAGTGACCCTTTGCTCCAGAGGTCTCTGGAGCTTCCCTACGGTGCCTACGTGATCAATCTCTGCTTGTGTTAACCCCACAGAAGAAGTCGCCTTTCAACATCGTAACTGGTAAAAAGGGCACGACCAGTGTTTGCCCTTTTGCATATATATACATATGTCATTCTTCAGAGACTTCTAGGCATCTGGCTGTGAAAAGTACAGAATGGTACAAAATATATTTAGAAAGACATCACAGACAGCTGCTGTGGCCAGGTGTTGCATGGTAGGATATGCATGGCCTGCCAGGAAGTGTTTTTTTCGGTGGGAGGGGGAGAGAATAATATTCTGCTGCAGTTAATGAAGACTCTGAGTGGGGTACACCTCCAAATGGGAAATGGGAAATGTCACTGTTCCTTGGGGGGCCGTTGTGATGGGCACACGTGCTTGAAATTCATGAAGGAGCATGGATGAAAGCAGATGCCACATTCTCAAGGAAGAGCTGAGACGGTTGCATACATTTATAGATTGCCAGGCAGCCAGTGGTGGGGAGCCCTCGCTTTGTGTCAGGCTGGGCAGAGGGGTACAGCATGATAAAGGGCAAGCGGTTGCAGCGACAGCTGGGGGGGGCGGCAGGAAGGGAGAGGCCTTCCTTTCTGAGGCACTCAGGCACAAAGAAGCCATAGAATCATAGAAGCATAGAACAGTAGAGTCGGAAGGGGCCTACAAGGCCATCGAGTCCAGCCCGCTGCTCCTCAATGCAGGAATCCAGAGCCTCCAACATTCAAAACAGAGAAACATCCATGCTGCTGCCCAGATAACAATTTAGGGAGGTGAATCCTACAGTTAAAAAAACCCCATAAAAACAAAACCCACGATGACACTGCAAGGATCCTTTGGAATTAATTGACAATGGTATGGGGACAACCACATAGACAACTTGTGTAGTTGTTGCTGCTGTTGCTATTTAATTATATAGACCCATCACCCCGTGGGTCATGGCTGCGGCCTCTGCCAGTGTTGTTGCCCACAGCCTGGAACCTGCAGGTGGACCACAGGCCATCTCTAGGAAATGTGAAGGCCTCACTTCATCAGCAGCCGTCGAGTGCTTCACATCACGGTCTGTTTTCAGCCGCAGGGCCTTTGAATCTTCTAAATTAGGGACGGGTAAGAGTTTCCTCTCAGTTTGGTTTTGATAAGCACTTACCAAAATTCACAAAGTTCTTCATATTCCGGATGGAAAGAACTTGAGATTTTTTAAAGAGCTGAACACAAGAAATAGTGAGACGGAGAGACTTGCTCCAGTCCTGGGTCTCTTGCCCAGGCATGCCCTCGGGGAGGGGTGTCTTCCTTTGCCCTCTCAAGCCCCCGGGCAGCTGAGTTTGTCCTGGTGAATTGTGCTGTACAGCTCCTACGTGGCGTGGCAACACACACACACACACACACACACACACACATCTTTTTGTCTTTAACACTGTAACACTTTAAAGGCTCAAATATAGGGGGGGGGGAAATAGTGATGCTGAAGTCCCATTGAAAATAATGGAACAGGCTGTCTGCAGTCGGCAGAATGAGAAGGAAGAGTTCAGAATCCAGGGGGCTTATATCGATTTTGCTTTCATGATCGCCCACACAAGCTTTAAACTCTCCCTGCAATAAACAACAGCAACAACTCCGTCAAGGGGTGTCCACACCAGCCCCCTTGCTGCTGTGCTGACTTTCTACTCACAGAGAGTTTGGTGGCTGGAGGAAGGGGGGCATTGAGAACAGCACCCCCGGCGTGCCACCTGAAGTGGTACGGTCCTTTCAACCACATCCGCTGCCTGTGTCGATCCCGCCGTGCCTGTGAGTCACTTGAGTCCCAGCCTTTCCACAGGGCTTCAGCATGGCGACATTTCTGGACTGGAGCCTTTATCTTTGCAGAGTCCTCCAGCTGGATGAAATTACCCACAATCCTTTGGTGCCACACAAAGCTGCTTTCTGCTGAGCTAGACCATTTCCCCACCTAGTCCAATACTGTCTACTCCAAGTGGCGGCTGCAGCTGTCCAGTCGGGGCCTTCCTTTCACCTCTCACCTGGCCATGTGATTGAAGACCTTCTGCATGTCAGACGGGCAAAGTGACTGAACATCCTTATTCTATGAACCTGGGTCCCAGAGGGCTCCAGGTTGCAAGTGAGGGGCTTCTAGCAGATGGGGGTGGCTTCTTCCATGATGTGAGGTCTGTGTGTGTGTGCGTGCGTGTGTGTGCGCGTCTTTTATCCCCCCCCTCCCTCTGGAGTTACTACCAAAAGGCTGCTGGGACAAGCCCCAACAAGGCCCCAACACAGGCCAGTACTTTGTTGATCCTTGTTCCTCACAGATGTTTGCTTGTTTGATGCAAGTTTCTGTGTGATCAGACAGTATTTGATCTAAGTGGAGTTCCAAACAGCCTCGGAAGCAAAAGGAATGCAAATCTACTGGCAGCCCAGACAGTTCTGAGAGCAAAACACACCTGGATGATTCCATGCGACAGACGGCATTCCTCCATGGCACACACAACAAACAGCTCCTGCCTCCACCGAGATGTGGGGGAACTCCTATCATATGCCCAGAGCCTGGACCCAGGAGTGACATCAAATTTGGCCTAAAGCAGCATGCTGAGGCAAATCTGGGATTTCTTGCTCAGATGTAACATCCAAGGAACTTCACGGGAAGACAGAAGAGTTTCTGCATAACTGGAGGAATTTCTCATTTGTTGGATGTGGCCGGGGGAGGAGGAATCCCACATCCCCACGTTGACATTGTTTCACCTGAGGTGACATTTTGAAGCAGGTCTGGAGAGCCTGCCTGCCTCCTGCTGGTCAAGTGGAAAAATCTAGGAAAGTTGGAGCTTTCCTAAAGCTTTACAGAACTTGATGGGATGCAGCAGAATTGGAGGTCTGTGCCATGACAGGTTTATTGATCAGTCAGAGGATCTAAGGAGGAATGGCTTCTTCTTCCCCCATGCAAAAGCCACCGCCTTCCTGCTGGCCTGGGGCTGCAGTTGCTCCTGATGCCTTTCCTGCTCTGCTTTTCATAGCTGTTCTTGTTTGGATTTACAAGACAAGAGAAACAAGGTAGGGCAGGATCCCTAAAAACATTGAGTGGGTGAAAATGCAGCATGCCACTTGCCTCTTACTGCCTCTGTTGTATTTCTTCAGTCTCTGCAGAACATGTTAAGCAGTGTTCTCCAGCCTTGGGTCCCCAGATGTTTTTGGCCTACAACTCCCAGCATGCCCCAGCCAGCTACGCTGGCTGGGGCATGCTGGGAGTTGTAGGCCAAAAACATCTGGGGACCCAAGGTTGGAGAACACTGCGTGAAAGGCAGCGGCTATTTGCAACTGTGTGATGCAATATCGACAGAGATCCCATGCGGTGCAGCGGTTGACTTGTTGGACTATGTTAAGAGAGTATGCGATTCAAATCCATGCTCAGTCACAAAGCTCACTGTGGGGCCTAATCAGCAAATCATTCTCCCCCTGCCTAGCCTACCTCACAAGACTGTTGTGAAAATAAAAGAGGGGACTATTTGCATTGCTTGAGCAACTTGGAGGAAATGTAGGGTGAAAATGGAACACATACATTGATGACGTCCTATGAATTCGTGATGTGGGGCCCGGACCCGGAGGTGTTTCTGTCTTAAGCCTGTCCTCCAGCTCCAGCATGATATCTGGGCTGTACAACTGAATTTGTGCAGCAGCAAAGTGAATCTGGGAGCAGCAGCAGCAGCAGAAGCAGAACCTGCGTGCTGCTGGACAATCTGCAACTCAGGATGTAGATCCTCACTTTCCCCCCAGTGTTATCTGAGAACAATGTTCTTTGCTTACACGTTCAGTGCATGAAAGGTAACATCTGTTTTGTAAAGACTCGGCAGCATCAAGGGGGAGCAAATCTCCTTAAGGAGAGATTAACCCAGCTCTTGTTGTGGCCCCCTGAAAGTGAGGCAGACCGAAAAAGGTGTCAGGACATCATTCTAGAAACACAATTAACTCTGGAAACGAGGCGCACAACAAACAGCATTATGGCGGATTACAGAGAGATTAGTGCCTGGAATCTTGGAGCTTTCAAGAAAATAAGATTGCTGGGTTGTTGTTTTTTAAAAAAAGAAAGTAAGAATCAAGCTAAGAAATTAACTTGCTTTCCCCTGGAAGTAGATTTGTTTGGCTCTGCTGTCATCCACCAGCTGTTTATAGCTGGGAAAACGAGAAAATAAATAAATGCAAAATTCATTACCAAGCAGCGAGCAGACGGCTGGATTTTTTGCAATCAGGGCCCGTCGTCACTTGGTGTCCAAAGGACCGTCAAACCTCATTCCTTCTCCTTGGGCTTCACACACTCCCTGTGTGAAAGAGATGTGATTGGGTTCCTTGTCCAGCTTTCACAAAAGCACAGGAGTGGCCACAAGAGCAAAGATGATGCAAGGAGTTCACCATCATTCAGGAAAATATCATTAACCTTGGAGATTATTCCGCAGAAGGGAGGATTCATTCATAGAAAGAAATTGCCTGCGATCTAACAGACTGGCTGAGAATGCTTTGCAGAGAAACTGTATGGCAGCTTTCTTGGGATCAGTTATGAAGAGATGGAGCAGAAGCATTTTGGGCAATGACCTTCTGGCCTTTTCCCACACCAGTCCAGACCCACCATTGGTTACTGGCATGACCACAAGAAGGGAACTCTGTTCCCCACAACAGAGATTCCACTGCCATGAAGGAACTGCTTTGGCCTCCTGTACGTCCCTCCCCTTGAACTTGAAACCCATCCGTGGTTGCGGGAAGAATACTGGCCACAGAGAAGAGCTCTGTTGAAATGAAAAGGATCCATGAGAAAACACATGCCCTTGTGCAGCTCCCACTAATTTCAATGGGGTTTGTGTAGGAGATATTCCCAGCAGATGGTGTTCATGGAGACGACCAGAAGTTTAAGGGGTCTTTTGAGGCCACTGGTATAATATTTTTTATTTATTGCATTTCTATACCGTCCAATAGCCAAAGCTAGAATAAAGACAAGACATTTATTGGGGTCAGTCTGCACTAGCTTTGTATCTCGGCACTGTAATGTGTCTGGCTCACTTGCACAGCACTCCTGAACCACTTGGTCTTCTCCTTCAGTGCTCTAGTTTTGGCAGGTGCCAAATACAAAGGTTGCAATGGATCGAATACTGATGGACAATAATTGCTATTTTTATTTCATTTTATTTAATAGATTTATAATCTGCCTTTCAAAACACAATGTTTGCTCAAGGCACCACACAAAATATAATCAAATCAAATTTATCTAAGATCATAAGTACATCAGAAGAGCCCTGCTGGATCAGACCCAGGGTCCATCTAGTCCAGTACTCTGTTCACACAGTGGCCAGCCAGCTGCCCACGAGATCCCACAAGCAGGACATGAGTGCAACAGCACCCTCCCGCCCATGTTCCCCAGCCACTGGTGTACATAGCCATACTGCCTTTGATACTGGAGGTAACATAGAGCCAATCAGGACTAGTACCCTATCTATCTATCTCTATCTATCTATCTATCTCAATATTAAAATAATAAACTAATAAACAATAATACAATAATGAGAAGAATAAATAATAAAAACAGATTATTTGATTTAATTTCAGGCGGCTGTTATACTGTAAAATCAGAAATAAGAAGCCACTAAGAGCAAATATAAACCCAAACAGCCATCTTAATTAAACACAATCTGAAATCAGAATGTTATCAGGGCCTGCTGAAAAGGCCATCACATGGGATCAAATACTAAATGCCATTGCGTGCCACGGCGCCAGCTATTTAAATACAGTCAAATGCTAATAATATTATCCCAAGGTAGTATCATATGGCAAATGCCATGGTGTGTGAACTATCAAATATTGCCACATATCAATTGTGAAATATTGAAATGTTGACTTGGATTCCTGCAGTGAGCAGGGGGTTGGACTTGATGGCCTTATAGGCCCCTTCCAACTCGACTCTTCTATGATTCTAAGCCACTCCAGGAGCCTTTTTGGCCAAGGAGCAGGATAAAATGCTTTAAATAAATAAATAACCAGGTTGGGTCACTGTTGGAACCATGGTGCTGGACTAGGAATCATGGGCTCAAGTTCCAGGAAGCCAGATTCCGGCTGGACATCAGGAAAAGCTTCCTGACAGTTAGAGCAATAAGACAATGGAACCAACTACCTAGGGAGGTGGTGGGCTCTCCCACACTGGAGGCATTCAAGGTGCAGCTGGACAGCCATCTGTCAGGGATACTTTGATTTGGGTTCCTGCATTGAGCAGGGGGTTGGACTCGATGGCCTTAGAGGCCCTTTCCAACTCTCCTATTCTATGATTCCATGAAATCAGTCTTGTCTGATGGCAAACACTCAAGTCAAACCTTCGATTTACAGAGGAGACGTCTGAGGAGAATCGTGCAGACCAGATTCCTTGCAGCTTTGCTTCTCCCACCAACAACAACTTTCATCCATTTATGTAGGACAAAGAGGGCAACCCAAAGCTCTTTGGACCTGGATTTCCCTGTGTTGCACATTGCTCAGCTTTAAAAATTAATACATGGTTAACATTAAAGCGGTGAGCAAATGCTCTCTTGGAATCCTCCACCCCTTTCATAGGCAGGGAATCTGGGGGGATCGTTTCACCAGATTTCTTCAGAGGGAGGAGAAATTATCCCACAGTTTCCTAGGGCTGGTTCACCATTAGCAATGGCGGCAGCAAAACCTCTTTCTTTTTTCTTAAGGGCACAGTCCTATGGGTTGCACCTGTGCGAGATGTCCGTGCATCCAATGCCCTGCTGGGCTGAAGCCGGCGGGGCAGGAGGAGCAGCGGGAGTGGTCTTCGCTTCCCCATCCTCCAGGTCGCTGGGTGTCTCACTAGACGGGCTTCTTTTGCTGGTCTAGCGACGGTGCTTCAGAGCAGGAGGAACAGGCTCAGGATAGCTCATTTCCTGGCTTCTCCAGTCCCCTCCCCTCCCCGCCCACCGGAACACCCCCTTTCCCCCCTCTCCGGCGGGTCAGAGGGGCAGATCTCCGACTCCCCTTCTGAAGGCGGAGTGCACTCTCCAACCTCAGAGAGGTGCATCCCCACTAGACAGTACCACCTCGGGGCCATAGGGTTTGCCCCCTGAAGGTGTTTTGCCTTTTGTGTTTCTCGTTGCCTTTCTGCTGCCGTTGCCGGTGGCTCAACAGCCATGCTCTGGGCGATCTGGCCGCCGTTTTGCCTCCTCCACAGTGCTCTGAACCACAACATCATTCTAGGGCATTGCGCAGGACGGAGCGGAACCCCCTCCCCAAAAAACCTGGTGGAGAATATCTGGAGACAATTCTGCAAAGTAGCCTTTTCTTAGGAGGCTAATAACAAAGGAAAAAAACTCAGCCACCTCCTCAGCCTCAGAAAGATGTCTTCTAAGACATTTTGACTCAGCTGGAATTAACATGGTTGCCAGCAGGTGTGAATGTTTCTTTTAGCTGGGGTGGCTGGTTTTCCTTCCAAACAGCTGTTTTGTCTCCACCTCTCCCCTCTCTCAATCCTGCTCAGTGTTTTATTAAATATTCCTAAATGAAATGCAATTAAATATAGTAACACAATCTCTGCTGGGAACTGAAATCTCATAACTTAGCAATAATGTGGACACCTGCTGCGCTTAAGTTCAGATCAAGCTTGTATTTTCTTAGGTGCTCCAGAATAGTTGAAGAAATCCTCATCATTATATGAGATTTCATGATGGCAGGATTGGTGGTAAGAAATGATATGGATATGTGATTTAAAAGTATGGTACACCACACTGAGTGATGTGCAAGCATTAGAAGGGTGGAGGAAACAATTCTATGTACATAGACAAATAAAATGCAGATGCTGGTGTGTGGATATAGATAGATTTCCATTGCACCACAGGACAACAGCATTACCCCATATCCCCGTGTTTGTTTGTTTTTTGCAAATTTGCAAGGCTGTCAATATGCAGATACTAAGTCCATGTTATTCACGTTGCACTGCCAACTTATGGGGAAAACACCCGAGTCTTGATCCAAGGATCCTGTGGACTGCAGTGCCGGCCCAAGACGTTTTGCAACAAGAAGCGGAGCCCAAACAGCACCTCCTGCCCCCTGCTAGGGCCAGCATATTCACAAGTCCTGCTGCACCGCTCAGGTCAGGCGTGAGTTCATCTGCCGTGGTGCCTGAAGCAGATTATGTCTCCCTCTTGGGATGCTCAGGCCAAAGAGGCCCACTCACCCAGGCAGGGGAATTGACACAGCCTCTTCCGGTGCATTGCTGGGGGCTGCCTTTTAGACTTAATTTCTAAGGCAAAAGGCCCTGGGGCTCAAGCTCCCTTAAAAGCAGGGATGTTGAAGAGTCCTTGGTCTCGAGTCACGAGTCGAGTCACGAGTCTTTGGACCCGAGTCTCGAGTCCGAGTCCGAGTCCTTGGTCCAAAATGGTGACTCACGAGTCACGAGTCCCTCCCAAAACTGACTCCACGAGTTCCTATTAAAATCAATGGGGTTTTCCCCCAACAAAATAAGGCTACTTCAGATGTGTGGCAGGCTTAAATAAATTCTAGGCACAAGTGTGCCTTTTTATTTCAAAACTCTGCAACTGATTTTGGCAAGAACAGACCAGGCAGACAAACCCAAAATGCCTGAAAGGTTGCATTTTAGGGAAATGATTTTAAAAAATAAACTTGCTGTACTTCCTAAAACCTATCCATGTTGCATTTGAGGAACACGATTTTGGAACACGAGTCCTTGGTCTCGAGTCCCGAGTCGAGTCTCGAGTCCCATTGAAAATATTGGGACTCAAGTCCGAGTCGAGTCAGAGGGGGGACTCAGTCCGACTCACGAGTCGAGTCCTCGAGTCCGAGTCCCCATCCCTGCTTAAAAGTCATGCCTGGGAGCATGTGAAGGCGGCTTGTGGCTACTACTGCCTAGTGGTCATCGGCAGTGCTTTTTTTCTGGAGAAAAGGGTACCGGAACTCTTGGATTACATTTCCTCAGGAGTAGATGGCGATTAAATTGTAATGCAATTAATAGAAGAAAAGGTGCTGGAACTCAGTTCCGGTGAGTTCCACCAGAAAAAAAGCCCTGGTCATCGGGTACCCGGTATGTACGTAGAGGCAACAGTTGCAACATTTTGGGGGTTGCTGTATTGGGCCCTGAAAATGGGACTGTGTCCTGGCCGGGGCTTCGCTGCACTAAATCCTGGCCACAGGCAGGTTACTTTTTTTTACAGTCAAGCTGTATGAATCTCCTGATTTACTGGGCTTGAGTTGTGGTTTTCTGCTTAGAGATCCTAAATCATGACATTTCTACTCAGCATACCATGCAGAAATGCCTTCCAAATAAAGTACCATTCACCATTCTAAATTTCAGCAGACTCCAGCTATGTAAGTAGCTCAATCTGCATGAATGCAAGAAAACTAAGCCGTGTGGAAGGAAGGCTGGTTCTTCCAACTCTTGGCTTGATGCCCGGTTCCCCCATTATAGGTGCTGGGCTTTTATTTTTCAGCACAGTCAGCCCCAGATGTACGCCCCCCCCCCACCGTACACACGCCTGCGATAAGGGACTGGCCTCCCATTGACTGGAAGAGTCTGGTGACACCCCCAAAAAAAAATCCCCCTCCCTGCCTCCTTCCCATTCGCCCCACGGTCACCACCTGCTCCTCTCCTGGCGTTTGGGCTCAGGTGGTCCTGAAGAGAGGGAAGCGCTTTTAATTACGAAGGCCCAGATTGGTGCTGTTGCTAAGTGCCTGTTTCCAGACGAATTAGAGTGCTTCAAAGTCCTCCAATGAACAATTTGGGATCAAGAGTGCCAGCTTTGTGTGAACAAAGCTCTCCCACTCTGGAGGCATTCAAGGTGCAGCTGGACAGACATCTGTCAGAGATGCTTTGACCTAGATTCCTGCATTGAGCAGGGGGTTGGACTTGATGGCCTTGTAGGCCTCTTCCAACTCTACTTTTCTATGATTCTATGATTCTAACTTTCATCACTGTTTTTAAACAGCATCGTTCCCAAGAAAACTGAGTGGAACTCACTATGCAGATGGGTTGTCGGAGGAACGTCCTAATGTCTTGCCGGGCAGGGGCCATCAGGTTGTGGTTCACACAGCAAGAAGGCCCTCTTGGGCCCCTGCTTTTAAAACGACGGCTTGCTACACTGCAGCAAATCTCTCCAAGTGCACTACCCCAAACAGTGCAAAATAAGTACCTGGGTGCGGCGGAGCCTTGCCACTCAGGGGCGGGCAGCGGATCCAGATTCATCCGGGAAGGGCCTGCAGGCAGCTGCCATGCTGAAGCCCCCAGTTTCATTCCCAGCACCCGCAGTCCCACCCCGGGCCTCTGGAGGTCAGGCTGGAAAAACCCTGGAGCCCCTACTTGCCACTCGGAAGGAACACTCCCAGGCAAAATGGCCCGGCACGAGCAAACGGGCCCAGGAAGCCCCCCGCCCCTCACCCTAAGGGAGCAGGATGTGGAGGGGGGGCACAACTTGGTGGTGGAGCCCCTGGTTTGCACGCAGGAGATGCCAGGTTCAGTTCGCTCAAAGGGTCTCAGGTAGGAGGAGACGGGAAAGACCCTTTTCTGTTCTGGGGCCTCCCTTGGAGAGCCACTGCCAGCCAGCCGGACCGTGAGTTCAGGTGGACTGGACGAGGCAGCCTCGTGCTCACACATCTTCACTTGACTGGCTTGAGGGACCAATGGGGCAGCTGGGGGTGCAGGGCATTCAGAGGAGTGGGGGGCGACGACACTGCGCATGCAGGTTGCCCCAGCGGTCCCCTTCGTCGGGGTGTTCAAGCCCGAAGGACAGAGCGGTGTGGGCCAGTTGTGCACGTGGCTGATGGCACGTGAGTGACAGCAGAGCCCCGTGTGTGCGAGATGGGAGATTAAAAATCCTGTTCGTGTGTAGAGGCCCATAAATCCACACACAGAAATCAAGATCTTTCTCCCCCTCTCTCTGCGCAGCATGCGCAGCGTTTCGGATGCAATCAGCCAGCCAGCTTTCCAGCCTGTAATCCGACTCCAGCAGCCAGCTCCCCCGTTTGCAGATAGCGAGGAAAAAACTCTGTAACTCCACAGGTCTATTCTACCTGTTTATTTACTTAGCAAAGTAATATTCTACAGAGTATACATTTCCTAGTTACAGTCCATGTGCAGAGTACAATGCATAGCAAGCATTTATTCCAGTGGAGCAAGTTGAGCTTTACCCCACCTCAGCAAAGAGGCTACATTGTTGCATAAGTCCAGCAAGCAATAGTCAGAAGAAAAGAGTGAAGAGAGAGAACAGTCCTGCTCCTCTCTAAAATGGCTTCAGACAGACAACAAGTCAATACGTCATCAGAACATACAAACCATGTGACCAGCTCATATTGTTCTCACACTTTAGTAACCCCTGCGAAAATACGAGATTCTAGAGAGACATAATAAACCTGTTTACCCGCCATTCTGTCCCTTCCATGTGTAAACAATGTGCTCCAGCTTGTGAATGTGATACAACAGTGGCGTCTATGACAACGGTCAGCCCGGGGGCTCCCTCTGACCCTCTTCATGGCCAGGATATTCTGGAGGAGAGACTAGGCCGAAGTGGAGGCATAGAACCATCACTTTGCTGCTAAATGCTAGGGCAACAGCGGTCAGCCCCACACTTTACTAAATATGACTAATAGCCATTACAAGGAACATTACTTACAACGTCATGTATCCACAGGGCCTACAACGCAAGTCACGTGGGCGTGTCACCTGCACAGTCAGCTGGAACAGCATTCAGGTGAACAGCAACGAGAGTTTCATACCGAGGGACCAATTTCTTGAAAGAGCTCCATGTTGTACGAGGGAGCCTGTGAGAGCCTTACCCGGTCCCCCAAAGGGGAGGCATATGCTAAAGGCTGGAAGGGAAAAGCAAGGAGAAAGATCACTGAAGCAGGGCTTGGAATTGGGGGGCCCATGCCTAACCTTAATGTCCATCTGTGAAGGAAGGGAAATCAGCTGGTCAGTTGCTGACAACACCACGTACTGGGGACCTGCTTCAAGTGATGCCGCCCTTGGAGTGGCTTCCTGGGGCCTTTGCTGAGGCTGCTTGGAGCACCTCCTTCTGCCTCCCCATGAGCACAGCCCTCAGTGATCCTGGGGGCGGGGGGCATCATGGCATGTGATCCACACGATGTCGCCCCACAGCAAAAGGCAGCTTTTCTCTTTCACCAAACTCTAGACTTGTCCATATTGCTGTGGGAGTGTCGTAGGGCAAGGCAAGGGGCAAGCCTATTACAAACGCCATGATTTTCGGTCAGGAGCTAAAGCAGGTGACTTCTCACAGAACATCTGAGCAATAAGTGGGCCAAAAAGGTCTCCATCAAACCGCACATCACTATCACTACCAGGCAGAACTACATTTTTTGACCAAAAATGTCAAAGGAACTCAGTGGCATCACTTATTTATCTCTTGACCTGGGAGTGAGCCCCACTGAGTGCAGTGTGCAACTTACTTCTCAGTAAGCATGCATACTCATGTTGTTGTGTTGGGATCATCTGGAATCTGAAGGTCTGAAGAAAATATTTTAGCCTGTTTCCTGATTCTTGTGTGAATTTCTGATAAAGGATGATAAAGGGACTGGAAACACCTAAACATCAGGAAAAATGTCCTGACTGTGAGAGCAATAAGACAATGGAACCAGCTACCTAGGGAGGTGGTGAGCTCTCCCACTCTGGAGGCATTCAAGGTGCGGCTGGACAGCCATCTGTCGGGGATGCTTTGACCTGGATTCCTGCACTGAGCAGGGGGTTGGACTCGATGGCCTTGTAGGCCCCTTCCTACTCTCCTTTTCTATGATTCCATTATTCTACTCTCCATTTCCAACAGAGATTTGCGTTCAAGAACTCCCTTGCTAATATGAGGGACAGCTGTGAAACCCTGAAGGACAGCAGCACTATTTCGCCAGACTGAGACCAATCCACATTCTACCCAGTGAATTGCCACCAATTGTGAGGGGAAGGGCCATGTCCATGAACTCACAGTGAATACTTAGGCAAGCAGTGATATTTTGCAAAATTCTGAAATTCAGTGACTTTTAACATTTTGCAGTTTGGATTTTGATGACAGTTTGACAATTTTGTTGTTCAAATAAATGAATGAAGTTAATAAAAAAAACTGTGCTAACCTCAAGTCAGCCATCTAATATTGTGAAATATTGGCTGCTACTACAAAGCATCTGTCCAATATTGTCAAATTGCAACTGCTAAATTTGAGATCCTGTTCATACTTGTGCGCTGCTGCATATCAGCTCATGGATACTCTAATTTTTTGTGTGTTTGCTTGGATTGGACCATGGGAAACTACTCAGGTGTGTGCGTGTGTGTAAATCAGGCCTCTAACACGAGTGGATTCAAAAAACAAATGTAACCTGTAAGTGGCAGGTTCTGTGGCTGAAACTATGTTGTTATGGCAACTGAACTGTACTTTGCTGCCAGCGCTGAGAATTGGCCGCAGCAGGATGCCGCTATCAGAGTAGCTTGGAGGGGGGAGAATCAGGTGGTCACTCGGTCAATTAAAGGTGAGTCGGCTGTTAAAAACTGTCTGCTCCGCGAAACTGACAATTCACTCCTGTCTTTTTAATAACCTCTCTTGTTGCCGCCCAGCCATGGCTGACGCGCGCCTGAGCGAGATGCTCGCTGGGTAATTATTATAACAAACCGGCACAAGTCTAGGAGAAACACTCCTTGCCGCCTTTGTCACACTTGAAGCAGTAATTGAAGTGCTCGGAAGGGGACATTCTCTCATCCTGCTGCCGTGATAAAGGAAGCGCTGAAATGGGAACCGGTGTTGCGCTGATGGCACCATTAGGAGCATGGACCGCTGCTCAGTAACAGCCACGCCAGATGCCTGGGCCACGGGTGACGACAGGAGCCTCCTTGAGTTGAGTTCAGTGCTGGATTTGTTTACATGTCCAAGGGGCAGATCAGAGACTGTAATGGGATCAGATGAGAGAAAACTGGTTGGCAGCTGGCTGGCCACTGTGTGAACAGAATGCCGGACTAGACGGGGCCTTCATCCAGCATGGCTCTTACATTCTTATGTTTTTAAAGCTGAGACCCTGACAGCATCAGGGGCTCCTATCTCTTGAGTTCACTTATTCCTAAATAAGTGAATATTT
Organism: Shinisaurus crocodilurus; assembly: GCA_021292165.1. Lineage (NCBI taxonomy): Eukaryota > Metazoa > Chordata > Lepidosauria > Squamata > Shinisauridae > Shinisaurus > Shinisaurus crocodilurus. The sequence continues at coordinate 320,330,591 of CM037876.1, read as the reverse complement.
CTATGGACTAAAATGGAATTTCCCCCTCCCCGGGGAGACACCATGCTCTCAACAGAAACACTGCTCCTATTCAGGTGTCTGCATGAAGAACATTTGCTAGAGGAGGAGGAGGAGGAGGAGGAGGAGGAGGAGGAGGAGGAGGAGGAGGAGGAGACAGAGAGGAGAACCAACTAAATCTCTAGATTTTGGGGTCTCTCTTCTCATGCAACGTTCTTCCACTGAAGCGGAAACAGCCCTTCCATGAGCAGAAGAGGCATGCCACTCGAGACAAGGTGCCTGCTGATCTGTGCCTATGGATTGCACAGAAACGTATAGACCAAGAGTTGCCTCCTCCTGTCTATGGACATGCCTTGCATATTGGTGCAGAGTCAAGCTGTGTCAAGGTGTGAACAACAGTCACATGATGGCATCCCCAGCGCAGTCTGTGGGGAGAGATCTATTCCTCTTGCATTCTCCGCATTTTGGACATGAGCGAGGGGCACTGTCTGGGTGTTCTGGCAGAATAATGAGCTGGGGGATGGCTCAGGGCTCAAACCCTGGAACAGCAAAGGAGTATTCCTCCCTGGGCTGCATTCATTTGCTGGTGGCAGAGAGCAAGAGCCTCTGAGGAAACAGATATGAGATTGATGAAAGAAAATCCACATGGATTTTGTAAAACCTGGATTCCTCCCTTGCAGCTGGAACTCAGAGGCTACTCAGCATTAGGCCCTGCTTGGAGGGTCTCTCTTTCCAAATGTGCTTCCCTATTTGAATATTTCCCTGTTTAATATGTAGTAGTAGTAGTAGTAGTAGTTGTTGTTGTTGTTATTATTATTATTATTATTATTATTATTATTATTATTACCATTTATTAATCACCCATCTGGCCTACAACCAACCACCCTGGGCGATGTACATAGGATAAAAAACAAGATAAAATACAGTTGAAACAATATAAAATTTTTAAAATCTTAACCCACCCCATAATCCCGCCTGAACAGCCAGGTTTTTAATGAGCGGCGGAAGCTCAGCAGAGAGGGGGCATGGCGGAGGTCACTCGGGAGAGAGTTCCACAGTACGGGGGCTGCCACAGAGAAGGCCCTCTCCTCGTCCGTCCCCACCAGTCTAGCTGCTCTGGCTGAAGGGACAAGTAGAAGGCCGTCTGTGGTAGATCTTGTTGAGCAGCCTACTTGGTGTTGCTGGAGACGCTCCTTGAGATAGACTGGACCGGAGCTGTGTAGGGTTTTAAAGGTCAAAACCAACACCTTGAATTCGGCTCGGCAAGCAACTGGTAGCCAGTGCAGCTCCTTGAGCACTGGCGTGATGTGATCCCGCCGGTGGCTGCCTTTAACCAGGCGAGCCGCCACGTTCTGTACCAGCTGTAGCTTCCGAACCGTCTTCCAGGGTAACCCCACGTAGAGCACATTACAGTAGTCTAGGCGAGAGGAGACCAAGGCATGAACAACTGATGGGAGCAGGTGATTAGGAAGGTAGGGGCGCAGCTGCCGTCATTGGATCTGTCCGTGGCTCTGCAGGGGTTCCGGTTTTGAGAGAAGCTGCCAGACATCACTGCTCTCCCATGCACATGGTGAGACCAGGAAATGAAGTACCTTAAGCAAGGCATGGCATGTTCTGTGGGGGCAAAGAAGGGCAGAACTCCAAGTTCCTGAGAAACTCAGCTTCAAATTTGTGCTAATTTTAAGTCAAGTTTCTAGCCCTTATGGATAGGAAGATATGCTTCGCTGAAAGCAAGAGGATAATGCCTGCTAAAATTGCAGAAGGCTGCGGGTGGCAACGTAAGATTTACAGTGGTTACAAGTTGGGCAGCAAAGTGCCCTCTGCTTAGAAAAACCAAATAAATTATGCAAAACAAGAGAAATTGGTTCAGTCTGTGTACTGTATATAATTCACAAGGTTTTACTTACAGCACAATCCTATTAACTTACATAAGTGAGAAGGATCTCGGAATTGTGGTAGATCACAAACTGAATATGAGCCAGCAATGCGATGTGGCTGCAAAGAAGGCAAATGCTATTTTGGGCTGTATTAATAGAAGTATAGCTTCCAAATCGCGCGAAGTGATAATTCCCCTTTACTCGGCACTGGTCAGGCCTCATCTTGAGTACTGTGTCCAGTTCTGGGCACCACACTTTAAAAAGGATGTAGACAAACTGGAGAGGGTTCAGAGGAGGGCAACAAGGATGATAAAGGGACTGGAAACAAGGCCCTATGAGGAGAGACTGAAAGAACTGGGCATGTTTAGCCTTCAGAAGAGGAGACTGAGGGGAGATATGATCGCACTCTTCCAGTACTTGAAGGGATGTCACACAGAGGAGGGCCAGGATCTCTTCTCGTTCATCCCAGTTTGCAGGACACGGAATACTGGGCTCAAGTTACAGGAACCTAGATTCCACCTAAACATCAGGAAAAATTTCCTGACTGTCAGAGCAATAAGACAATGGAACCAACTACCTAGGGAGGTGGTGGGCTCTCCCACTCTGGAGGCATTCAAGGTGCAGCTGGACAGACATCTGTCAGGGATGCTTTGACCTGGATTCCTGCATTGAGCAGGGGGTTGGACTCGATGGCCTGGTGGGCCTCTTCCAACTCTACTTTTCTATGATTCTATGAGATCACGTCACCATTGTACTAGCGGACTGACTGCCGTATCCTAGATGTGCTTAGCCCAGGAAGGGGGGGGGACACGCAACCAGAAACGGCACTAGTGGCGCCCGCCATGCAGAGCCTCTGCTAGTGCTGCCACCCGCACACCGCACACACATCGAGGGGACCAACGGACCTCTGACCGTGGGGACACGCGCCCCCACACCACCCCTGCACCACAACACACGCAGTGTGCAAGACGATGCCGGAGTGCCTCACTCCACCGCCCCCAAGTGTCCCCGTGGGCCTGGGTCTGGAGGATCCCCGTACCCTCCTCACTAGCTCAGTTTTCTTGCTACAAGAGCCACGAAGGTGATGAAGGTGCATGACACAACAGCACAGCTGCGTAGCTGGGACAAGCATTTGGGACAGACACACGTGCTCCAGGATGCCAGCCTCAGCCACAGAATCCAGGTCTTACTCGGGTGAGCAAAAGGGATCCCTCAGTTCCTCTGCACAAGGCATGTGTATCGTGTGCGCTCATGATCCCTACCTCATGGAAGTTTGTGGGGCCTTTTCATGACGTCGTCATCCTCCAGGGCCTCTCCTGTATTTTCCAGCCATTTTCGCGGGGGGTTTAGAGCAAGGAAAGCCAGGTACTAAATCTCAAGCTGGAACAAACTGAAATGAAAGCCTCGTGTAAAGTCGCAATTCTGCTATACTGCAGCTATACCACAGTGCCACCTTGTGGTTGGTTAATAGAATATATAGAAAGGCCGAGAAATACAGAACCCAGGAAAAAGCCCTGTGTAAAGGACACACTTTTCCTCCCGCAATGAAAACGGAAGGAGGAGCCTCAGTAAAGTGGCGGGTTAATCCCCTCATGTAGAGAAGCCCCCTGCCTGCAGCTCCATGGCAACAAAGAAACAACATATGGGACAAGGCCAAAGCCGCTATTGCGCAGCCTCCGGGGTGGAGGCCGGAAAGAACGGCCTGCGTGTGCTGCAGCCCACCAGTCATACCAGCAGGGCTCCTGTGCCTCGGGCAGTGGCCCCACAGGTGGCACGGCAGCAGGTGCAGTATTGGGAACTCACTCACCTGTGGAATTACTGTCTGTCACGGAGCTTGCAAGGGTGCAGCAGCCTGCCTGGAGGAGCCACTGCAAGCATCTTGGTCACCAATGCTGGTCATGGATTGAGTGGGCCTGCCTTCGATGTGGGACGCATTCTCTACCTGTGGGACAGCAGCTTGTGGAGAGCAAAGGGGAGAGAGGGGATGGTTAGCAGTAGGAAGACACGGGAGTTTCTCCAGCAGCGGCAACGGTTGGAGTGGAGCACCTGGGCACTGTGTGTGTGGCCTGCATGTTGGGATGGGTCGGGTGCCCTTACTCTGGTCCCCACTGTTGGGTGCAGGAGAGTGTTGCACACTTTAGGCAAGACACGCTGATCACATGTGGCCAAGGGAGGGGAGCGGCATCTGAGATTGGCAGCCGCTGTGGCACAGGCGCCCCCTTTGCTTGCTGACATGTCTGTGATACCCTTTCCTTGCACCCTGAGTCATGGGAGAAGGGTGTGGTTGGATGTTTGTATCACAGGAACATCGGAAGCTGCCTTCTACTGAGCCAGGCCCTGGGTCCATTTAGCCCAGTATTGTCGACACTGACTGGCAGCAGCGGCTCTCCAGGGCTTCCGGCAGGGCTCTTCCCTCGCTGCTGTACCTTGAGATGTTGCCAAGGATCCACCCTGAGACCGTCTGCATGCAAAGCAGGGCCAGGGCTCCACCGCTGAGCTGTGGCCCCTGAACTAAGTCCCAAGGCGAGGTGCCTGTGAGGAGGACTCTAGGCAGAAAAGGGTTTGCAATGTGCTGCTCGGGTTCCCATGAGTGTTCCAGAGACAGCCTGTTCTGTGCAAAGAACTGCCTCCATGTCCATGCGCAACGTGCCCTTTCTCCATAGTTACCCATCAGCAGAACCCCCCCTTGTGAGCTCCAAGTGGGCATGGCGTGGGGTCAGAGAGATATAGTCCCACGCTGCACCGTGTACCATCTGAGCTCCATCTCCCTCCCTGTGTGACGTTTATATTCTGGGGTGGTGTCTGTCCTCTGACTGGGTGCTGAATCACCCCACATCCTGTGCGTGGGGTCGTCATCAATATGGGGCCAACTTTGTTTATGATGTCATCTTCTCTCCCACAGAATCCCTCCTGCCAGGCCTGGGCCTTGTGCCCGTTTCCGCTGCGCCTGGGCTTTGAGCTGCAGGTGTGGCGTCCCGGGGCACCTCCCCGTCTCTCCTGCATCCTTCCAGCTCAGCAGATCCCGTTGCCCCCGAGTCATAGAATCATAGAATCATAGAAAAGTAGAGTTGGAAGGGGCCTACAAGGCCATCGAGTCCAACCCCCTGCTCAATGCAGGAATCTAGGTCAAAGCATCTCTGACAGATGTCTGTCCAGCTGCACCTTGAATGCCTCCAGAGTGGGAGAGCCCACCACCTCCCTAGGTAGTTGATTCCATTGTCTTATTGCTCTGACAGTCAGGAAATTTTTCCTGATGTTTAGGTGGAATCTAGGTTCCTGTAACTTGAGCCCATTATTTCGTGTCCTGCAAACTGGGATGAACGAGAAGAGATCTTTGCCCTCCTCTGTGTGACATCCCTTCAAATACTGGAAGAGTGCGATCATATCTCCCCTCAGTCTCCTCTTCTGAAGGCTAAACATGCCCAGTTCTTTCAGTCTCTCCTCATAGGGCCTTGTTTCCAGTCCCTTTATCATCCTTGTTGCCCTCCTCTGAACCCTCTCCAGTTTGTCTATGTCCTTCTTAAAGTGAGGTGCCCAGAACTGGACGCAGTACTCAAGATGAGGCCTAACCAGTGCCGAGTAAAGGGGAATTATCACTTCCTGCGATTTGGAAGCTATACTTCTATTAATACAGCCCAAAATTGCATTTGCCTTCTTTGCAGCCACATCGCATTGCTGGCTCATATTCAGTTTGTGATCTACCACAATTCCAAGATCCTTCTCACTTGTAGTATTGTTGAGCCAAGTGTCCCCCATTCTGTAACTCTGCATTTGGTTTCCTCTCCCTAGGTGCAGCACTTGGCATTTATCCCTATTAAATTTCATTCTGTTGTTTTCGGCCCAGCGCTCCAGCCTATCGAGGTCACTTTGAATTTTGTTTCTGTCTTCCAGAGTATTAGCTGTTCCACCCAACTTTGTGTCATCTGCAAATTTGATAAGCATTCCCTGCACCTCCTCATCCAATTAATTAATAACAATGTTGAAGAGCACTGGGCCCAAGACTGAGCCCTGTGGTACCCCGCTTGTTACCTCTCCCCAGTTTGAGAAGGAACCACTGATAAGCACTCTTGGAATCCGATTCTGTAGCCAACCATGGATCCACCTGATAGTTGTTCCATCTAGCCCACTTTTAGCTAGCTTGGTAATCAGGATATCATGAGGCACTTTGTCAAAAGCTTTGCTGAAGTCCAGGTATATAATGTCCACAGCATTCCCACAGTCCACAAGGGAGGTTACCCGATCAAAAAATGAGATCAGATTAGTCTGACAGGACTAGTCAGTACGGCAGAGCGGGATTTCATCCTTCCTTACCCGTTTATTTATAGCCCTACCCCTACTACTTCAGGGAAGTGGGTTACCTAGACTAGAAAGAAGCTCAGGTTGCTCCCTTCCACATTCCTAGGAATTTTGGGGAGCGATCTGATCTGTGGAGGTGCATGTGGGTCCATGACAAGTAGAAACAGAATAAGGATTTGTGGATAGAGTGGAAATTTATATAGCCTCATCAATTCTTCTGCCTTCACAAACAGATGCACACTCAGCCCAGGCTGCAAAATATGTGTTTGGGGGAACACGGGCTTCTGGCAACATCAAGGTACAATGGCAAGGATGTTAACTATGAAGTATATAGAGAAACAAATACATGTAGATAGATATAGATATAAAGATATATTCAAAAACAAAAACAGAAAAGAGAGAGCTGATATGGGCAAGTTATCTGCTTGAGATATAATGCGTACATAAATTGTCCTGCTGTGACCAATTTGCAAACCACTCTCAGTTGCACTCCACAACTGAACACAGGATCAGTTCTGGTTGGGCCCATCGGCTTCTTCTGATCACATTTTCTTGGATACTTTCCAGTTTGTTTCCTACAGCCTGAAGACATGGACAGGATCCGTGGAGAGGTGAGATGTGTACTTGGGCCATGTCCCTCCCGGCCGGCTGACTACAGCGGCCAGAAGATGCTGGGCTGATTGGGCGGCAGAGACAATTCATGCCGCGTTGCATTAAAATTCCATCTGTGTAGAAAGAGGCTGCACTGCAGTGAAGCCTCTGCCAAAGGCTGTGGGTTCAAAAGAGAGTCTTGGCACTCAGGCACCACCTCTGCCTTCCACAGAGGTTCTTGGGCAAATTGCTTTTCTTATAGTCCCACCAGATTGCATTCTGGGAAATGAGTGGGCAGCCATTTTGTGAGGGCACCCACAACACTCTCTTAATATCCCAAATGTGCCCATTTGGTTGGGGATCCCTGCCAAAGGCTACTTCTCTCTTGGCGTTTATCATGGCCAACCACCTTTTCAACTCAGAGAAAACTGCAAAGGAATACGGGGGTTTGCTGGATGTGGGGAGGGCGATATTGTTGGTGTACTCTGAACAGGGTTGCCTGAGGATTGTGCCCAAGAGATTTCAATCTTTCTTACATTTGGATGTCTCCTTGGTTAATTTATTTTTTGTGGCAAAGACAAGCCACCTCATCTGCTTGGTTGTTCAAATAATGATTTTGCTTTTCCTTGAATCAATTTCTTAAAATGCCTGTGGCTCAAGCCGGTGCAATTTTCCTGGATTAGTGCTGGTGGCAGTATCGGGGGGGGGGGAGGGAACGGGCCATGGTTTCCCTCTTGCACTGTGATACAGCTGTGAAAACAAGATTAAGAGCAGAGCTGAAAAACCTCCCCAATAATAAAAGAGGAAGCAGTATAAAATAAAACCCCATTTGAATTACATTTGGTTACAAAACAGCTGCCTTAAATCAGACTGTTGCTCATGACCTAAGACAGCAACACAGGACATAAAATATACATGGGCCAGTGATGCAGCTGACTCAGAATAAGGGCGTCTCTCGGGAAAGGCAGAGCCAGGTCAAAAGCAACCCCGTTTTCCCGAGATCCCACCTTTCATCAAAGTGAGCAGGAGGTGGAAACGAAAGTCACCTGAGTTCAGAGCAGCTGCGTCAGTATGTTTGTCTCCCCTCCATCATGATGGCGTGTCGCCGAGAAAGCTCCCTCCGGGGCTGTTATTGTCCTGGCCCTTAACCCGCAGGAAATGCAATCATGTATACAAGTGCTGCGGCACTGATGCGGAGCTCAGGAATGGCGCTCAGGATCACCTGCAGAATTTTGCCCTTCAAAACTTCCCAGAGCTTCCTGTAGCTTCAGTGCAGGAGTATTTGAGGTTTATAAAATGCTGGAACACTGCGGAGGGACTTGGCAGGTAGAGAGGAAACGCTTTCCCTGTGCTATCGCACGTAAGATATGGGCATGCCACCATCCGGAGGCAATTGATGGGCAGAAGCTTCAGGAAATGCTTCACTCAGAACATAATCCATCTCTGGAATCCGCTGTCACTCGTTGTGGCCAGTAGCCAAAGTCACACGTACCTGCTTCTCAGTAAGGGGGACCCTTTGTGAGAGGGGCGCAGCAGATTCTGCAGGGAGCAGGATGCAAAGTAGTGCCAGCCGTCCCATCCCCCCACATCTGCTGGGATAGGAACTGGTTGAGAACCCATTTAAGAGTTAAATAAGGAACCCTAGCTAAATGAAGATGGCAATTAAGACAGCTCAGGTCTAGCAACAATCTTTCAATCTTTCCTTGTCAGGAAGCATGGGCCTGCAGTCCCTCTACCTCTCCAGTTTAATTGGAAGAAGGAGGAATCTACGGATCCAACGCTCCCTGCGAGGAAATGACATTTCCAGCTGCTGCTGAGAGGCGTCCTGCCTTTAGCGAGTCCTTCCCGTGGCTAGTCCTTCCTCTCCTGCTTCTCAAGCACAACTTTTCTTGCTCGGAAAGGGATTGGGTGGGCTGGCAGGGGCACACTTCATTCCCTGGCTGTTGAATGCTTCCTTTTGGAAAATAAGAACTCAAAAACAGCCATGGTTTGTCCCCTCAGTCACGGTCAGGAAGCATAGCTCCCACTCTAAACAGATTTGCTGGTGCTCCATGTAACGCCATGAAGACAAATCAGAGTGAGGGCACTGTTTTCTGCCCTCACTCTGAATGGATGGACATTTTTGCTCTGTCTGTTTAGCACAGTGTTCTCCAACTTTGGGTCCCCAGATGTTTTTGGCCTACAACTCCCAGCATAGCTGGCTGGGGCATGCTGGGAGTTGTAGGCTTTGCTTTCTTTCCACAGTTTATTTGCAGTCTGGCAGGTTTCTTTGCACTCCCTTGAAAGCTACAGTTAGAGCTTTGTATTTATAGACTCCACCTGTAGGGAAGTAAATTAATTTGTCCTCTTCCGGGCATCTTCTAGACTAAGAGCATCCCACCGAAAATGTCCCAAATGCCACTTGGCTCTGCGGCGCCTTGTTTTTCTGCCTCCTTCTGCTGCAAGGCAAACGGCAGCTTCTGGGTTCTTTATGGTGCCTTTTATGCATTCCTCGTAAAGCTTAATCACCAGCGTAAATAGCACTTACCTAAATATATCTTTGTTTATGCTCCTTGATAACAAATTAGAGTGTGCTGAATTATTTACGTGGAATGGCTCCCAGAAGCAGGAGGGAGGCGAAGCCGGAGTTCCGGGGCCGGCCGGCGAAACAGCATCTCCATCAAAGCTCCCTTCCCGCCACGTCCAGCCTGCTGCAAAGCAGCCCACAAGGGGAGGCGGCCACATTTGGGAGTTAATGGCCTGGCAGCTGGTGGCTTAACAGACGTCGCAGCTGAAGGGATTGGTGTAAGGACGCCCGGACACTTCCGGAGCAAGTATCCACATGGGCTCTTCCCTGTGCCGGTCCGCATGCTTCCGTCGTAGCCCAGCCCTCAAGCCAGAGTAGGACTATGCAAAGGAAAGGGAGGGGCCGTGAAGATGGGCTTAATGGCATCCATTGCTGTGGGGAACCTGCCCCACTCCAAACACTGCAATCATCGGGGTCAAAAAGCACATTGAGGCCTCGAGGACAACTACTTTCCCCCCCGTATAACATGGGATGGGCAAACATGCAATTCTGAATTCTTCCTCAAAGCTCGCTTCACCTAGTTTGCATTCAGGAATGCGAGCATCTTTTTTTTTTCAGTTGGGAAAAATGGGCATTTTTTAAAGTGCTTCAAGGTGGAATTCAGAGAACGTTGGAGAGCTCGAATTTTGCTGATTCACGCATCCCTACGTTTGACAAGGTCCCTTGCCAAGGACTCTTGAACAAACTTAGCAGCCATGGAATAAGAGGGAGGTGATCTCATGGATCAGTAACTGGTTAAAGAACAGAAGGCAGCGAGTAGGAACACATGGTCAGTTTTCTCAATGGGGGGATGCAAGCAGCTGGGACTCACAAGGATCTGTACTGGTACTGGTGCTTTCTAACCTGCTCATGAATGCCCTGGAGTTAGGGGTGAGCAGTGAGGTGCCCAAGTTTGCTTATGACACTGAATTATTTAGGATGGTTATTTAAAAAAGGAAATGGATCCCAAATGATATCTCCAAATTGTGGGAATTGGCATTAAAATGGCAAATGCAGTTCAATGTAGGCAAGTGTAAAGTGATGCAGGTTGGGGCAAAAAAAAAATCCCAACTTGATATACGCGGATGGGATCTGAGCTTGCAGTGAAAGTGGCTGACCAAGAAAGAGATCTTGGGGTTGTGGTGAACAGCTTGATGAAGAGGCTGACCCAGCATACAGCTTCTGTGGGAAAGTCAGATTCCATGATGGGGATCACTAGGAAGGGAATCGAAAATAAAACTGGAAAATATCATCATGCCTTTATACAAATCTATGGTGCACCAACCTGGAGGGCTTAAAAGGGGGATTGGGCAAATTCCTGGAGGAGAAGGCTATCCATGGCTACGAGTCCTGATGGCTCTATGCCACCTCCAGTCTCAGAGGCAGTATTATGTCCATGCACAGCAGTTGCTGGGGAACATGGGCAGGAGGGTGCTGTTGCACCCATGTCCTGCTTGTGGACATCCCTTTTGGGCATCTAGTTAGCCACTATGGGAACAGAATGTGGACTAGATCGGCCATTGGACTGATCCATCCAGCATGGTCCTTTACATTTCCTTAACCTCAGTAGAAAAAAAAAGTGAGTTAAGAGCCCCTGGAAGGTGATTTGGAAAGGGAGGGAGTCAGGAAGAAAGCATTAATGGTTCCTGATTCTATTAATCCCCATAAGGGAGCTTTCCCCAATGATCTCATAGAAAAGTAGAGTTGGAAGGGGCCTACAAGGCCATCGAGTCCAACCCCCTGCTCAATGCAGGAATCTAGGTCAAAGCATCCCTGACAGATGGCTGTCCAGCTGCACCTTGAATGCCTCCAGAGTGGGAGAGCCCACAACCTCCCTAGGTAGTTGATTCCATTGTCTTATTGCTCTGACAGTCAGGAAATTTTTCCTGATGTTTAGGTGGAATCTAGGTTCCTGTAACTTGAGCCCATTATTCCGTGTCCTGCAAACTGGGATGATCGAGAAGAGATCTTTGCCCTCCTCTGTGTGACATCCCTTCAAATACTGGAAGAGTGCGATCATATCTCCCCTCAGTCTCCTCTTCTGAAGGCTAAACATGCCCAGTTCTTTCAGTCTCTCCTCATAGGGCCTTGTTTCCAGTCCCTTTATCATCTTTGTTGCCCTCCTCTGAACCCTCTCCAGTTTGTCTACATCCTTCTGAAAGTGTGGTGCCCAGAACTGGACGCAGTACTCAAGATGAGGCCTAACCAGTGCCGAGTAAAGGGGAATTATCACTTCCCGCGATTTGGAAGCTATACTTCTATTAATACAGCCCAAAATTGCATTTGCCTTCTTTGCAGCCACATCGCATTGCTGGCTCATATTCAGTTTGTGATCTACCACAATTCCAAGATCCTTCTCACTTGTAGTATTGTTGAGCCAAGTGTCCCCCATTCTGTAACTCTGCATTTGGTTTCCTCTCCCTAGGTGCAGCACTTGGCATTTATCCCTATTAAATTTCATTCTGTTGTTTTCGGCCCAGCGCTCCAGCCTATCGAGGTCACTTTGAATTTTGTTTCTGTCTTCCAGAGTATTAGCTGTTCCACCCAACTTTGTGTCATCTGCAAATTTGATAAGCATTCCCCGTACCTCCTGATCCAAGTCATTAATAAAAATGTTGAAGAGCACCGGGCCCAGGACCGAGCCCTGTGGTACCCCGCTCGTTACCTCTCCCCAGTTTGAGAAGGAACCATTGATAAGCACTCTTTGAGTCCGATTCTGTAGCCAGTTGTGGATCCACCTGATAGTTGTTCCATCTAGCCCACTCTTAGCTAGCTTACTAATCAGGATATCATGAGGCACTTTGTCGAAAGCTTTGCTGAAGTCCAGATATATAATGTCCACAGCATTCCCACAGTCCACAAGGGAGGTTACCCGATCAAAAAATGAGATCAGATTAGTCTGACAGGATTTGTTCTTGACAAATCCATGCTGGCTTCTAGTAATCACTGCATTGTTTTCAAGGTGCTTGCAGACTGACTTCTTTATAATCTGCTCAAAAATCTTCCCGGGGATTGATGTCAGACTGACTGGCCTATAGTTCCCAGGTTCCTCCTTCTTGCCCTTTTTGAAGATGGGAACAACATTTGCCCTCCTCCAGTCGTCTGGCACTTCACCTGTCCTCCATGATTTCTCAAAGATAATAGACAGTGGTTCTGAGAGTTCTTCTGCCAGTTCCTTTATTACTCTAGGATGCAGCTCATCAGGCCCTGGAGATTTAAACTCGTTCAGAGTAATCAGGTGCTCCTTGACCATTTGCCTATTAATCTCAAGCTGCAATCCTGCCCCTTCAGTCTGCACTTCAGGTTTGCCAGGGGGGTCATAGACCCTCTTTTGGGAGAAGACCGAGCCGAAGTAGGAATTGAACACTTCTGCCTTTTCTTTGTCTTCTGTTATCAATTTGCCATCCTCATTGCGTAGTTGAACCACCAGTTCTTTCTTCTGTCTTTTACTGTGCATGTATCTGAAGAAAGCTTTTTTGTTGCTTTTAGCATTCCTCGCTAACCTTAGCTCATTCTCAGCTTTAGCCTTCCTGACACTATTCCTGCAGTTCTGTGCTACCTGCCTGTACTCTTCACTTGTAGCCTGTCCTTCCTTCCACTTCCTATACGTGTCCTTTTTTGTTTTCAGGTCGTCTTTGAGTTTATTGTGAAGCCACATTGGCTTCTTCTGTTGCCCTCTGCCTTTTTTCCTTGTGGGAATTGTTTGCAATTGTGCCTTTAAAATTTCCTTTTTTAAAAACTCCCACCCTCCTGGGCTCCCTTTCTCGTGAGAGTCACTTGCCATGGGATCTTACTAATCATTGTTCTGAGTTTGTTAAAATTGGCTTTCCTAAAATCCAGGGTACGTGTTTGGCTACACTCAGCTTTTGCTTCCGTTAGAATCAAGAACTCAAGTATAACATGGTCACTTTCCCCCAGAGTTCCCGAAACTGCCACTTTATCCACTAACTCGTCTCTGTTGGTTAGAATCAGGTCAAGGATAGCCGATCCTCTAGTTCCTTCCTCCACTTTCTGTAGGAGGAAGTTATCAGCAGCACAGCTCAGGAATTTCTTGGAGGGGCCATGTTGGCTGAAAAAGTCTCCCAACAGATATCAGGAAATTGAAGTCTCCCATTACTACCACATTTGCCTCCTTGAAACACTGGC